>CM031603.1:16751811-16819311 GCA_018398815.1 Conus ventricosus | reverse complement strand
CTTTTATTGTAATAATCTCGGAAAGTACCTATTGGCCAATCTTTGAGAAAATAAGCAGTATGTTCACTATGGCTTATAGATTATTGCCAGATGTCTTAGTTTCCCTTGACAGCCGTTCAGACGCTGTAACTGGCCCATAATAGTTTTTCCTTTTTATGAAATGTCACAAAAGAGTTACATGGCCCGATCTTTCTTGGAAAATTTGTAGGTAATGTTCATTATGAAGTCACGGATCATGCCCAACTAGACTCACAATTTACCGTTATAAACCGTTACTAACGGCTATAACGACCCATAACAGATTTTGTTTTTTATGGAAAATCTCAAGAAAGTAAGTGGCCGATCTTTATCTGAAAATTGTAGGTATGTTCAATACTAAGGGTCACGGCTAATGCCCGATGTTTTAAGTTTACCTTTATAGCCGTTAGCCAACGGCCCATAATGGTTTTCTTCTTGATGAAAATCTCAGACAGTTCATGGCCCACTATCTGAAAAATTGTATGTTCATTTTAGAGGTCCAAAGATGGCCGATGTTTACCAGAATAGCCATTGCGCTAACGGTTACACCAGCCCAGGAACGGTTTTTTACTCTAATCATGGAATATATCAACGGTTAGCCGTATTCCAAGGATAAACTTGGGTACTTTTATAATGCTTTGTCATCTTGTTAATACTCTTCCTTGTTCCGGATTAATCTGTCATTCTTGCGCTGCGCTGTTCAACTCCCTGTTGTGGACTCGGTTCCCATCCTCTACCCTCAATCTGATCCACACACAAACACACACACACACTCACACACACACACACACACCACACACACACACAAACACACACACGCCTACACTTACACACACGACTAAACAACACATTACACACCACACACACACACACACCAGCTACAACTTTAACACTACACGCACACTTCTTAACACACACACACAAGCTACACTTTATACACACACACCAGTCACACACACAACACACACACACACACACACACACCACACACACACCACACCACCACACACACGAGATAATTCGTATTGAGAGAGATTGAGATGAAGGGTGGGAACAGACAGAGAGAGCGAGAGAGCGAGACAGAGACAGACAGAGAGAGAGAAGAGAGAGAGAGAGAGAGAGAGAGAGAGAGAGAGAGAGAGAGAGAGAGTGACAAGACAGAGAGGCTGAAAGTAAAAAGTGGAGATAAACCAAGCGCAGGCCAACAAATTCCTCCATCTTTGTATAAAAAAAGAATGACTCGGTCGTCAAAGATTTGACGAAAAAGATGAAGGAAAAAAAAAGAGATGTGATGGCTAATGGGGAAAGGTAGGGAGTACATACGGTGTTGGCTTAAAGTATGTATTAACACCCCCCACCCCCTCCAAAAAAAAAACAAAAAAAAGAAAAAGAAAAAGTCTTTGCAAACTAGATGGTGAAACTGATACGGTGATAGAAAAGAGACATACTCTCTTGCGTAATTTACAACGGACCAACCTGCGTAATGGTAGAACACATTTAGTTAAAAAAAAAAAAAAAAAGCCATTAGCTATAAGTGAGGATGACGTCATTGAATTATGGACAGATCTCAGGGCTCACGATTCTGAAACACTCTTACCCCACACAACACCCCCCCCCCCCCCCCCCACCCCCGTTCCACTGTGGCACGCACCACACAACACACCCACACACACACACAGACAGAACACACACAGTACACACACACTACACACACACTTTGTGGGAGTGGCGCCTAAAGAAGACGAGAAAACCAACGGCAGAATTTCTCTACACGTCACGGCTTGTGACGCTGTTACATTGAACAAGGACCACGCCGCTACTTGCCGCTAGTATACTAGTCCTTTCCCAACTTGCCAAACGTCGCCTGTTTCGCTTCCAGCCGTCTCCCATTCCTATCCACTCCGTCCTCCCCCCCCCCCCCCCCCTCGCCCCCTGAATAAACTATTCTTGGCTCTCGTGTGATGAAAATGGATATTCACAGGCCCAAGACCGTTTATCCTTTTACCCCTTTGTTCCCTGCCTCAATTCACGATTATCCTTCTTCCTACTAAAGACATGAAAAGAGTGGTTGAGATGTTAGGCACACCATGATTTAGCGATTTAAATCAGCTTCGATCCTAGCTCTGCTGGTCTTTTCCTCGGGTAGGTCATAAACGTAAACGAATGCAGGAAAAACAAGAAGCAAAGCATATAAACGTACTCCCAGTTTATCCTGCTAATTTTCACCAAAGATCGGGCAAGTACTTCTGAGATATTCCATGGAGAAGAAAAAGCTTTACAGGCCGTTACAGCCGTTAGTACACGGTAAACTAAAACATCGGCGGGGGCATATCAATGATCCATATGAACATACCTACAACAAATTTTCAGAAAGATCAGCCCAGTAGTTTTGTCTGGAGCGAGTTGGAACACATTTTTTGACCCACAGACACACAGACAGATGAACCAGACACATCAGTACAGATTTTCTTCGTCTCCCAATCTAAAGAACTCCCTGTTATATAAGAACTGGGAGTTACAAAAAGAATAAAAGAAAGATGAACCATAAAAACAGGCAAGACAAGACGTGCGCGAAATTGTACATATCAAATCGTACACTATCTTAGAATGAAACAATGAGGGATGGAGGAAGAGGCGCAGAGAGGGCTGGGATAGCAGAGACAGAGGAGATTAGGTTCCGATGGGTACAAGCAGTCTTACAACGGCAGCGAGTTCCTGCAAACGACCGTATAACCCCTTGTGGAGACCGAAGCCTGTGGTTGAATTGAATACGTCTTTCATGGATAAACTTCATCATAAAGCCCAAATGGTAGTGGTAGCGGCAGTCCACTCTTGGAATCTTATACTAAAAACCCTCCACCTAGATTCCGTGGTATTGCCAAACTCGAGGCAAGAACATTACAATTTTAATGGACTTCTCTTACGATGCAAGTGGCAGGACAGGAAACGCGATTTGTGAGAAAATAACATAAAGAAATAACTTACCAAAAAATAGATTCAAGAACGTCAGAAAATAAAAAAAACACTGGTCTATGGCTGAAGAGACACAAAGAACAAAGGAAGTTACTAAAAGCATTGAAACTAGATACAAGACAATAGGAAAGAGCAGCAGTCACAGTGATAAAAGAGTAGGTTTCAAAGCGTAACAAGGGTGCAAGCAGAAGTTTATAAACGGTTTAAAGTAAAGAAGATGTTACAGATACGAAGCAGGTCCAAAGAAAGCAAAACAGACGGCCAAAGGAGCAAGCCTCTACCTTCTTGTCTTTTTCAGACAGGACAAAAATAAATAACAAACAAACAACACGATAATCATAAATGAATAATGAGGAGAAAAACAAGTGCTAGGTACAACAAGGATACACAGGGGCAGAGAAGAATCACGCGCTTGCTTCTGGTCTGCCACAGCATGTTTGTCCGAGTCCCGTTTTGCCCGCACTACGTCTACTTCTAACCACTTCCGTCACCACGTGCCAACATAGCTTTTGTTCAACTTGGTGCGCAGCCCACTTAGAGTTACCAAGTAAGCACTTGCTGTCGACTACTGTTTCAAGAGATCCGGCCCAACAGCCTGGTCCACTCAGCCATTGCCCAAATTGCCCCCCCCCAAAACAAACAAAACGGCTGAATGTTGGATACAAAGCCACAGTTTGATCTACCAGCTACGAAGTGTTGCAAACAGTCAGCCATCCTTAAACAGATAGTACCAGAAGCCAATCACATAACGGACGAAGTGATAAAATGCCTTCAGTAATGGGTTACAATGAAAATCAATACTAGTCAAAAAAGGTTAAGATACTAACTTATTCTCCCCATTTCAAAATTCTCCTAGGTAATAAAACCACAGTCAATGGTCACTATACAAACGACTTCACAAGGATTCAGAAGGAAGAGGAGACACAGGCCTGTTAGCCTGGCTTTTGTTCATCTTCGAACAGGAGAGTCTGTCGATGAAGCTGAAGGCGAAACAAAAAAAAAAACGAGATACAGATATGTGAGATTTTTCTGAAACACAAAGGCGTCAATAGCAACAGCAGCGTGATCAGAACTGTAAGAGGTGATACCTGGATAGACCTGCAAGGTGAGTAAATCAACTGCGGGTTGATCTTTGAGATCTGAATCACGATCCTTCCTTGATCTTGATCTTGATGTGTAGTCGATAGGGCCGACAACTGTGGCCCAACATCGACGGGAGAACATAGAGAGCCCCCCCTCCCCCCCTTCCCTTCCCCCCCTCCCCCCCAAAAAAAAAAATAAACAAAAAGGAAAAAAGAAATCTACATGATTGATGGTCCTGACCAGCCAGCGCATGTTCAACCGTGCACTGACATGATGCCAACCTCTACATCAGTCCGAGGAAAAGGGAAGAAGGGAAGAAGGAAGGAGTGTGGGGAAGGGGGGGGGGGTAGAGCAGGAATAGGGGGGAGGTGGGGGAAAGGGGGGTATGGGGGGGGGGGGAGGCTGGGAGGTGTTGGTTTACATTCTCATTGGGGGGGCTGTTGGAAGAGGTTCTGAATTCCTAACAGTCCCCCTGCTGAAACAGCACAGTTTTCTTAAGTTTTTCCATTCCCTGAAGGTTCGTGGAAAAAAGGCTGTTCTCCGAAGACAAGTGTTTGCAGTGTGGCTGGATATGAAGCAGCGCTGGTGGTTCCTTGCGTATTGCTCCACTATGTTTTACCTTTCTTGTTGAAAATGCAGAGTCTTCAACGCCAACTTCACAACAACACCTCATCAAGTTCCGTTCTGCATCCAACTTGACTCTACAAGGCTCTTTCCGGACTGCAGTAGTGATCTCTAACGTCAGTACAAGGAGCAGCTCTTGATCCATTTATCTTGTCGGTGGATGAACCATTCTGCTTCGTGATTTCATTACAATGGAATGGAATGGTTGTTACGATGGTATGGTGTGTCTTCTGCAGGTGTCCGACTCGCATAGAAATTATGGATGCATCACGACTTTTCAAATGCACATACAACCCACCCTACTCACCCACACATTGACAGCCACGGCAGCAGAACAACACTACTTTTTGTTTTTTTTTATGCTGCACGAGCCATCAGAACACACATATAATATATAACAAACCAATGACATCAATTGGTCGGCAATACGCCAACCATTAGGCATACACACAAGATACATCCAAATCATAAAAACTATCAATGCTGCTGGATCACAACGTCGCCGAGTAAACGATGACAAAGACGAGGACGACGAGACAGACAAAGCGAAGAGACTTATGCGGCGACGAGACGATGCAAGGACGACGAGACGATGTAGGCGACCCAGATGATGACGCACACGACTGCATCGTCCAAGTCAAGTCCGACACAAGACTCAAAACCTCAAGCCTGTTGGCATAAAAAACAACAACAACAAAACACTAACACACACGCCGGGCGTTCTTCTGCGACGACGAGTGACAGTCTCGCACAGTAGGCTGTGGCTCCCACGACAAAACACAACACGAGCGACTGTCTGCCAACCGGTCGCGCTGGTTCAACTCGGGATGCGTCTCCAACACAACTGGCTCAGCGGGAAGTCTGTCCCGGCCAGTGGGCAGGAAGTGCGAATGTTGGCACCCAGGCGACCTCTCCCATGCCGACACAGGGCCGGAGAACAGGGGCGTAGACCTCAGCTACGGCCCTTGACCCTCAAACACTGGCAGCCAGGACCCCCCCTCAGTCCAGGGAACACCATCAACCTGGGAAAAAAACTGATCAACTACCTTGATTATCATGGCTACTATTCAACAATCACGACTTCCCCCCATTCATATTTAGAGCCACATCCTATTTCACTCGGAACTTGAGCATATTCTATCTTCAACATTACATTCATTCCCCATTTCCGGAATCATAACACACTACTAACATTCCCTTTCCCGGAATCATAACACTACAACATTCCCTTTCTGGAATCATAACACTACAACATTCCCGTTATTCCGGAATCATAGCTCTACAACGTTCCCTTGTCCGGAATCAATAACAGCTACACAAGGAAAGGATTCCACATACACTTTCATAATCTAGTTTTCCAAATTTGGTGAAAAATTTCCAGCCAGACCCTCTTCAATAAACCAAGAATACAATTCATTTACACACAATTAATGAATACTTTTCATACGACTATAAATGTCTTTTTCGTCAATTCACAAAATGTTCATATTTCTTTCTTGTAACACAAGAATGTTCATATTCATTTCATATATTCACCATGTCTATCTATCAATTCACAAAATTTCAATGTTCTTTTCTTGTAACACAAGAATGTCATTCAAACAATTAGAATCTCAACTTCAATATATGTAAAGGCAAAGATTTTCCACAACACTCCTGTTTACCAACACGACAATTATTACTTTTGTTTTCAAGAATAGTTAAATACCCCTCCACATCAAAATTAAAACCACAAAAAGTCCTCTAAGGTCGCTCACTCTGGAAGCTATTATCCATAGCCTCAAAAAACTCCATCTTCGTCGCAAACCATATTGAATAATCCACCTTTTTTTTTCATACATGATAGTTCATAACCTAGTTAAGTCACAGATAAACAAAATCTTTTGTTTTTGTTTTTCTGAAGACCCCCCTTTTTTTTAACACTCCCACTTCATCATGTTTCCGACAGCATTTCGTTTTTGTTACCCTATCAAGCCATAGATAACAAACACACATATACTTTCCTTTTTACACAAATCCTTCACAAAGTTGCTGAGGAAAGCTTACAGCAGTCGCTCCTAAACGGGAATAAACGGATTCGTTTGCTAATAAATAAACTTTCAATGACAAAATACCTGACTTGACACACAAATATCAGCTTAGAGTCCCTTCTTCGCCTTCTGTGTTGTCCGCGTTGCCGAAGCACTGCAGAGACTCTAACTGTTCAACTCACCCGGCTTTTTAACAGTTCTCCGTGAGTAGCAACAGCAGAATTGTACCAACCCGGCTTACGGACAACCACGCTTCCGGTAAGCACGGTGTATGAAAATTTTGTGACCGGACGGGAAACGAATCGTCACAATACTCCCCCTCCAAAAAACAACAACAACACAATTCACGAAATGTTTTGACTAAAGAGGAAGATAAAACAACTACAAGGCACAAAATTCCAGAAAAAAATACATGAAAAGGACATCACAAGTGGGAAGTTACACAAACCAAGTCAAAGGAAACAGACTGGTTCTCAAAAAGAACGTGAAAAGAAGATCAGCGACAAAGTGTCGATGATTCTGGAACAGGTTCCCCTACTTCGAATCGAGAATTCTGCAGAGACAATATGCCCAACGCAAATCCGTGAAATCTTAAAATTGACGTTCGAAGGAACGTCAAAGTCGATGTTCTGTTGTAGGATAAACCTGACTCCCCAAAGGTATCCGAACGAACTTGCTGACAATGCCCAACAATGGCTAAACACTTTCGTCGATGTACAGTATGATTTTTTTTTCACGCTCCAACAAACTTGCGACTCACTCCAAACACAACTGGATGAAGTACTATCATCATCCTCTTGCATAGTAACAGCCCCTAGCCCAACAGAACTACATCAGTCTAAGAAACAAATGCTGTACCTAACTGAGGTAACAGTAAAACAAGTGCTAACGACAAAATACTCTGCTTCTGTAACGCTTACAGCACATTCAGGTCCCAAGAAAATGTATCTTCCCTCAGCTCGATCAACATCCTTGATTAAATCAGAGAAGTGGAGCACAACAAAGGTAAAAACCTGGGAACAAATCACCTGTAAAAAGCAAAGCAAACCTAGCAAATATCTGACTTGCTTTCTGTATTAGGGGTGGGGAATTCTCAGAATCATTCTACTATCTTCTGCTCAGACGCATAGTACACCCGCCTCCCACGATAAGCCCAAGAATTCCAGAGATGGAAACGCTGCCTCGTATTGCCTCTTTTTGTTCTTCTTCTATCTCTTTTAGTTGAAATCATTTAGTTTTCTCTAGCTCTTTGCTCTTTTAGTTTCCTCTATCTCTTTCGCTCTTTTGTTTCCTCTTCTTCCTGCATTCGCTTTACGTTCATTCTTTCTTTTGCTTTCCTAAACCTAGCTAATCCATTTATCAACAAAGACTAGTAAAAGCTCATCCTTCAAGACCAATTTGGGTTGTGTTCCTTACCATGTTGTAAGTATTTAAGAGAAAACTTTCATCTTCGTCCTCAGAGCCATAGTGAAACACTAAGTCAGATTGGACCAAATCCATCAAAGAAAAATTAGACACTATGTACCACTTGAAAAATATTTTCAAAGAGGGTTAATTATTAATTGTATTACACAAACATATAACTATCACACTTAAAAAAAAAACTACGACTAAATTTGAAAGGGACCGACACGACGAAATAAACAGAAGATTACGGGCTTGGGGAACGCACTTAACAATCAATGATAGGTAATAACCAAATGCATCCAATCAATAACTGCAATAAAGAAGTAAACAAATGCAGAAATCAATCAACACTGAAAAACATAATTCAATCACCAATGAATTAAACATATGCTAAATCAATCAAACAATCAAACATATGCATAACTCTATCAGTGATCAATACACATATGCAATATGAATCATACATCTTGTTGGGTTTTTTCTTCGTGGGGGTAGGGGGTTATTTTTTTTAAATGGCCCCAGGCAGCCAATCATACACACATTCATGTCCAGAGATATAATCCTCAGAAACGCTATATGGGCAACACAATCCCCAAGTGAAAAAGGCAGGAAAAGAACCAATCAGAAGGGAAACAACAGAGAACAACTCAAGCCCACCGAAGACAAAGAACTAGGAGGCCCTCGTATCTTATCTATCCCCCCCCCCCCCCCCCCCCCCCCCCCCCCCCCCCCCCCCCCCCCCCCCCCCTTAAAAAAAACCCCCCCCCCCCCCCCCCCCCCCCCCCCCCCAAACCCCCCCCCCCCCCCCACCCCCCCCCCCCCCCCCCCCCCCCCCCCCCCCCCCCCCCCCCCCCCCCCCCCCCCCCCCCCAAAAAAAACCCCCCCCCCCCCCCCCCCCCCCAAAAAAACCCCCCCCCCCCCCCCCCCCCCCCCCCCCCCCCCCCCCCCCCCCCCCCCCCCCCCCCCCCCCCCCCCCCCCCCCCCCCCCCCCCCCCCCCCCCCCCCCCCCCCCCCCCCCCCCCCCCCCCCCCCCCCCCCCCCCCCCCCCCCCCCCCCCCCCCCCCCCCCCCCCCCCCCCCCCCCCCCCCCCCTCCCCCCCCCCCCCCCCCCCCCCCCCCCCCCCCCCCCCCCCCCCCCCCCCCCCCCCCCCCCCCCCCCCCCCCCCCCCCCCCCCCCCCCCCCCCCCCCCCCCCCCCCCCCCCCCCCCCCCCCCCCCCCCCCCCCCCCCCCCCCCCCCCCCAAAACCCCCCCCCCCCCCCCCCCCCCCCCCCCCCCCCCCCCCCCCCCCCCCCCCCCCCCCCCCCCCCCCCCCCCCCCCCCCCCCCCCCCCCCCCCCTCCCCCCCCCCCCCCCCCCCCCCCCCCCCCCCCCCCCCCCCCCCCCCCCCCCCCCCCCCCACCCCCCCCCCCCCCCCCCCCCCCCCCCCCCCCCCCCCCCCCCCCCCCCCCCCCCCCCCCCCCCCCCCCCCCCCCCCCCCCCCCCCCCCCCCCCCCCCCCCCCCCCCCCCCCCCCCAACCCCCAACCGTCAAACTGGCATCAGTTGTGATCCCGTTCGGTTGAGTGCTGCAAAAAGTCGCAGTCTGATCATGCCAAATTTTTTTCCCCCTTTTACCCCCTCTTCTTAACACAAAATTAAACGAGAGGGAGAGAGAGAGAGAGAGAGAGAGAGAGAGAGAGAGAGAGAGAGAGACAGAAGACAGACAGACAGAGAGGGAGAGGAGGGAGGACAGACAAAGAGAGAGAGAGAGAGAGAGAGGGGAGATAGGAGAGAGACAGAGAGAGAGAGAAAAGGGGGAAGAGAGAAGAAGGGGAGAGAGGAGAGAGAGAGAGAGAGAGAAAAACAGAGACAACGTGAAAGGAGAGACGAGAGAGGGGGGAAAAAAGGAGGGAAGGGAGGGATGAAAAGGAGACACACAACAGAGAAGGGCGGAGGAGACAGAGAGGAGGGGGAGAGAGAGGAGGGGGAGAGAGAGAGGAAAAGAGAGAGGGGAGGAGAGAGGGGAGGAGAGAGAAAGGGGGGGGGAGAGGAGAGAGAAGAGAGAGAGAGAGAGGAGGAGAGAGAGAGAGAGAGAGAGAGAAAGGAGAGGAAGAGAGAGAGGCGTGAGAGAAAAGAGACGGGGGAGAGAGGGAAAAGAAGGAGAGAGGGGGAAAAAGAGAGAAGAAGAGAGAGAGAGAGGGGAGAGAGAGAGAAGGTGTTTTATCGTTTGTCTTTGGAGCTTTGTCCGCTATTTTTGTTTCAGTCGTCACCTTTTTTGTCTGTCTTTGCCCGTCTGTCAATCTTTTTCTTCTGTCACTCTCTGTTGTTTTTCATCAGTCACTATCTGTGTGTCTGTCTGCACGCTTCTCCTCTCGCTCTGTGTTAGGGTAAAAAACGGGCTGTGGGTGGGTGTGTACACGTGGGAATCGGTGCTTGCTGGAGAACTTCCTTTGTTCGTTGACTGCAGTCTTTGTTTATGTCTTTGTTGCGCATGCAAAGTTCACGTTTCTAACAGTACAGACATGCTGCTGTACTCCAATACGCCTAAAACAGCGCGGACCGGAAATCTCTCTCTCTCTCTCTCTCTCTCTCTCTCTCTCTCTCTCTCTCTCTCTCTCTCTCACTTAAACTGTTTGACACTCAAGTTAAACCTTACTTTTATACGCAGCAGAAGCATGGGGCCTAACTAGATATAAAGCTATAGAAAATATACACTTGTTCGCCTGTAAAAAATATTTGGGTGTGGGCAAGAAAACCCCAAATAATTAATTTATGGAGAGTTGGGTAGATACCCTATCTGCATAGACAGCACAATAAGGGCGATTAGGTATTGGTTTAAAATTATAAAATATGGAACCAAACAGACTCCCTAAACAAGCATACGAAAGAGAAAAGACCGAAATAAACAAAACTCATAATTGGGCATTAGAATTAAAACGCTGTTTAGACATGCACGGCTTTTCAGAAGTTATGGTTAAATGAAGGGGTAGGAGATGAGAACAAATTTATTTCAGTATTAAAACAAAGAATGATAGATTGTCACAAGCAGAACTGGCATGATAAATTAGTAAATAGTGAACGCTTTAATACCTACCGTCTTTCAAATTGGTACACCAAACTGAAAAATATCTTCACGACATCACAATAGTGAAATTCAGAAAAGCATTAACCAGTCTACGTTTAGGGGTAAATGAATTACACTATAAATAAAAAGTTCACAGACAAGGATGCAATTACAACATGTCCTTTTTGTCCAGCAGAAGAAACTGAATTACACTTTTTTAAGATATGCCATGTTATAGACAATTAAGGAGAAATATATTTATAAACATTATAGAAATAAGGATTCAATTACACTAAGGAACCTATTACAAAATGAAAATATGGAAATGACACGTGACCTAGCAATGTTTACCTTTTATGCATTAAAATACAGAGAAACACAATTATAAACAAAGAAAAGAGGCTTGGTTTTGCTTCTGTGGATGTACAGCTGAATTTAAACTATGTCTATATGTACAGATCTATATGTGTGTGTGTGTGTGATATATGAGCATGTGTAGGTTTATATATATATATGTATACATACATGTGTGTGCATGTGTATGTGTGTATATGTATGTATATATACAGGTGTGTGTGTGTGTGTGTGTGTGTGTGTGTGTGTGTGTGTGTAGTGTGTATGTATGTGTATATGTATGTACATGTGTGTATGTGTATACATGTGTATGTGTGCATGTACACCTGTGTGTGTATGTATGTGTATGTGTATGTATATACATATGTATGTATATATATATATATATATATATGTATATGTATATGTGTGTATATATATGTGTATATGTGTGTGTGTATGTATGTATGTATGTGTGTGTGTGTGTGTGTGTGTGTGTGTGTGTGTGTGTGTGTATATATATATATATATATGCATATATTACAATGTGAATGTTTGTGTATAAAACATATGAACATGAGAAGCTATGTATAATAAAAAAACATGGACGTGTGGTGATAACATAACATAGTGATGGTTGAATCATGGATTTAACTCGGAAGTTGTTTCTGAGTATGGAAAGTAATATGTATACCTGAATGAGTATGAAATTGTGATTGGTGTGATGATATGAACAGATTTATGAAAGAGATGTTATATGAACCCAATAAGATTATATGCAAATGTATACTCAGGTGTGAAACAGGAAAAGGATCATGTACATATATGCATGATGGAAAATTAATTATATAAAAGTGGGAACGTGAATGCAATATAATATGAAGGAATGCAATTATGGAAATGAATATGTTTTGAGGAAAATATGTGTAATGAATGAATATGATTGGAATTGTACAAAAATGAATGGAAATAAGAGAGAATGAGGCTATTATAAATGGATGATGGAGTAGGAATACTTATATGAACATGTACAAGGTTGTAAAATGTACACATATATATGTATTTGTGTGTATGTATGTGTGCACATGTATGTGTGTGTATGTATATAATGTGGGTGTATTTTGATTGTGAGGGGCTGAGAGGGATTGAGTCTGATTGGATCAAGAGGTGTAGTAAAACTGATTGAAAAACTAATAATATGTAATTATGCAAGAGTATAGACAATTAAGGTAAATAACAGGAATAAGTGTAATTATAATCTTAACGGATATGAATTAAGAATGTTTGATCAAGTATAAGAGGCGCGGAAGGAGGGGTCATGGAGGAAGCAACTGTGGTGACCGGTTAACACCATATGGGAAATCATGGCCACCGTGGCGGGGGGGGGGGGGGGGGGGGGGGGTATAGTCTAGGAATATGAATGGTTTAACTTAAATGAGCATGGAAATGTGCATATAATATTTTCAAAAATCAACTGTATAAGGAAACATGTTTGGAGAGGAAGGTTAGAATAAGTATATACATACACATGCAAAACTACGAAATTAATACAAAGGGAAACATAGATAAACAATTGACCATGAAGTGATAAAGTATACAAATAAGATACACTAGGAAATGGTAACTAGGTCAAGAACTTAGTTCAGTAGGTCATCATGCAAATCAGCATGTAGCCGAGTGACACACTGTAACACACACACAGTCCGTCTCGGGAGCTAGTGCATTCCTTCGTTCTCTCTCGCTCTCCGCTTACAGTGGGGGTGGGGGGGTGGGGGGGGGGGGGGGGGGGGTGGGGAGTGGAGCGTGAGGCGGACGGGGCGACAGGGACGGGGCGGAAGCTGGATCGTCTGCTAAGTAATGGCTGCCCATATATCATATTATATGAGTATGGTTTTGAACTTTTTGATTAATGTTAGCTATTATATGCATTTTGTTTATTTTCGACGGAAAGTACTATATGTACTAACCTGATACAGGAAAGCGGCAAGGTTTTAGTAATTTATCCTTGGGGCTGTTTAATCCAATGAATATAAATAACACAAGTTCAGCACCACACGAACACGACCACAGAACACACACTGAGTGTCAAAGGTTAACATGGCAGCTATCCTTATTCAGACCAAGATTCGGGGTTTTCCTTTCTTTTGCACGGTAGGGGGTGATAATTTGGCGCATGCGTAAACGTAATAAACAAAGATGCTTAAAATAGTACGGCTTTCCGGAGAATTATATGACGCAGGTGTAGTAAGGTTTCCACTTTATACATGAAAATTACGACGAGGGAAATGAAATAGATAACATGTGTTCTGCATGCTACTATCAACAGTATTCATTTCATGAGTTTTAAAATAATAATATATATACTTATATTATGTTCATAAGGAAAAACGTACTAAGAAATATTCATGTATAATTAAGATAGAACTCTGCATGTACATACTGTCATGAAAGAATGTTTTGTTACAGTCATGGTAAATTTTGTTCTAACTATATAAAATTGATTTTTTTTCCTTGTTGCGTACTCATGTGAATAGGCTGATGGCCTCACATTAAAGTCACGAGTCACGAGTCTCTCTCTCTCTCTCTCACACACACACACACACACACACACACACACACACACACACACACACAAACACACACACACACAACACACCACAACCACACCACACCACACACACACATTACATACACACTCAAATACACACACACACACACACACAACACACACACACACACAACACACACACCACAACACACACACACAAAGACACATACACATACACATGCACGCACACAGACACAGACACAGACACACACAGACACACACAGACAGACACACACACACACACACACACACACACACACACACACACACACAAAGACACATACAAATCCAGCACAGACACAGACACAGACACGCATACACACACACACACACACACACACACACACACACACACACACACACACACACACACAACACACACACAAAGACACATACACATGCACGCACACAGACACAGACACACAGACACAGACACACACAGACACAGACACACACACACACACACACACACACACACACACACACACACACACACCACAACACACACAAAGACACATACAAATCCAGCACAGACACAGACACAGACACGCCACACACACACACACACACACACACACACACACACACACACACACACACACACACACACACGCAGAGGCACGCAAAACGAGAACGCTGCACTCGTTCGTTTTCAGGTCTTCAGTTAGCATAATACATGTAATAGCGGACGTGTCTGTCAAGCTGCAAGCCCTGTGCTCGAGGTGAAACTCTCCTCATGTAGTTCATGATTTATCTGCCAAGGTAAAACAAAGCAAGGAAATGTTGCTTATAGCCCAGGCGACCGCCAAGAGCCATGTCACGGCTGTCGCCGCGTTGAAGTCAACTCACAAGTCATCATAAAGAACAAAACCACCCACACAACCCTTTAAAATACACCTTCTAAAAACGCACTGGAAATTTGGTTCAAATGTTTCCACTGTCAAATCTCAGATCAGATGAAAAAAATGTTGAGATCTCTTTCAGAAATTCAAAGATCGCATCAAGTGGAACATCTCTGAACAAGCGTTTCATGGAGTCTGCTGTAAAGTGTTCATGTCTCACATCAAGCCAGTTCTAACACTCTCAAAGAATATGTTTCACTGTGAGTGGTGGTACATGGCATGGAATGCACCACGGAGCTTCTTCACCTTTTAAAAGACAAGAATGGGTGTAAAAGGAGTGGCCTGTATACAAACGGCACATAACCGTTTCTTCTTTACGGGGCCTCGGGAACATGGTAAAAACTCTTCCAGGTTTGGACGGATTTTTAAACAGTTTGTTACGCATCTGCGAGTTCCATTCCTCTTGCCAGAGGTCTTTGACAAAAAGCTGGGTTTTGGGTTTCAGATCAGTTACTTATCTTAAGGTTCGAGGGAAAGTACTTCTGCCTATACCAGGGGTTGCACACCGGGGTGAATAGTAGTTTCAGAACTATTGCAGTCTTTGTAGAATTCAGCCATGGGGGAAAAATGATGTTGTTTTGTTACTTCGTGTGCTGACAATGAACAATTCCCATTCTTGAGTATGTCTGTGTGTCTGTTATTTTCACATTTTCTTCATCTTCAGTTATTTTTTGTTTTCAAATCTTTGCCAAGTCATTACTAAAATGATGAAAGCATCGTTAACCTGCATTTGTTTTCTCCCACTACTTAATTGTTCAATACGAAATATGTATCCATTCTCATAGTGATTGGACCAGTACAAAATATGTGTCCATTCTCATAATGTTTGGACCAGTACGAAATATGGGTCCATTCTCATAGTGTTTTGGTCAGTACGAAACATGTGTCCATTCTCATAATGTTTTGGTCAGTACGAAATATGTGTCCATTCTCATAGTGTTGTGGTCAGTACGAAACATGTGTCCATTCTCATAGTGTTTGGATCAGTACGAAATATGTGTCCATTCTCATAATGTTTTGGTCAGCACGAAATATGTGTCTATTCTCATAGTGTTTTGGTCAGTAGGAAATATGTGTCCATTCTCATAGTGTTTTGGTCAGTACAAAATATGTGTCTATTCTCATAGTGACTGGATCAGTATAAAATATGTGTCCATTCTCATAGTGTTTTGGTCAGTACAAAATATGTGTCCGTTCTCATAGTGTTTTGAACGGTACGAAATATGTGTCCATTCTCATAATGGTTTGGTCAGTACGAAATATGTGTCTATTCTCATAGTGTTTTGGTCAGTACGAAATATGTGTCCATTCTCATAGTGTTCTGGTCAGTACGAAATATGTGTCTATTCTCATAGTGTTGTGGTCAGTATAAAATATATGTCCATTCTCATAGTGTTTTGGTCAGTACGAAATGTGTCCATTCTCATAGTGTTGTGGTCAAATATGTGTCCATTCTATAGTGTTGTGGTCAGTACAAAATATGTGTCCATTCTTTGTTGTGGTCAGTACAAAATATGTGTCCATTCTTTGTTGTGGTCAGTACAAAAGATGTGTCCATTCTCATAGTGTTTTGGTCAGTACAAAATATGTGTCCATTCTCATAGTGTTGTGGTCAGTACGAAATATGTGTCCATTCTCATAGTGTTGTGGTCAGTACGAAATATGTGTCCATTCTCATCTTACTGACGGCCCATTTTGTGTTTCTTCTTTTCGTGGCCACAACCGTCGTCTCGTTGGTTTTCTCTCTCCCCACTTCCTCCGAAATCATCTCTCGCATACACGTATGTATGTATGTATGTCTGCATGTTTGTATGTATGTCTGCATGTATGTACATATGTACGTACGCATGTATGTGTCTAATTATCTGTCTATCTATCTATCAATCAATCTATCTATCTATCTACTTATCTATCTACATACATACTTATGCATATGTGTGTATGTATATATGTATGCTGGTTTGTTCAGCAGTTGAGGACAGCACTTCTCTGAGTCCTACCCGAACCTTCGGATATATGGTTTTCTTACACGCACACACACACACACACACACACACACACACACACACACACACACACACACACACATTCAAATAGCAAGAGACACAGACTACAAAATAAGCACATGGAAAACAACATATACAGGAAAAACAATAACAATCCTTTTTCATCATTACCGTTGCTGTTGTTGTTTTTGTTGTTGTTGGTACTTTTCTTATGAAATTCATTTTAATACAACATTTTTTAGACCTACTAAATGAATTAGGACCTTAACTGGTAGGCTTTAAAGTATCATAATTCAGATCAGCTGGAATGGAAATGAGACACGTTTTTGTATGGCATCAGTTATCGAATCAGTGGAGCACCGTAGGCGATGATGATTTTTTTGTTGTTGAATTTCCTAAGGCCAAAATCCACCTCTTCATTTTTTTGGTGCTTCACACTGTCTCTTCCTCTGGAAAAAAAGAAAAAAAAGCGGAAAAAAATGGAAAAAAAAAACACCCCCCCCCCCCCCCCCCCCCCAATTTTCACAACTAACTTTTTTTCCTCTCCAACCAGTCTCTTACACGCCATGCATAGTCTGTATGTTATCTTACAATTGGACATATTCTTGCTGATTTTAATGTCTTGGCGTTTGATACAAAGTGTCTGGGTTTGTTAATGTTCTAATGCGTTGTGTACTGGCACTCTCACTCTGATAATGTGCTGCTTATACCAAAAAGAACAACACAAATGAAACAGCAGACTTCACTATTTTTTTTTCTCCAGTTTTTCAAGAGAGAGAGAGAGAGAGAGAGAGAGAGAGAGAGAGAGAGAGAGAGGAGAGAGAGAGAGAGAGAGAGAGAGAGAGAGGGAGAGAGAGAGAGAGAGAGAGAGAGGAGAGAGGAGAGAGAGAGAGAGAGAGAGAGAGAGAGAGAGAGAGAGAGAGAGAGAGAGAGAGAGAGAGGGAGCATGACAGACCTGACAGACAGGTAAACACATAGACGGACAGACGAACGAGGGAAATGAAACACTTAATCAAAGCATAATGTTGTGTATGTGTGATTCATAGCGGATGGTGCAATGTATCAACGGCCACTGACTTAATATTTGTGCAGCAGCCATGATTTATGAACTGAACTGGATAAATTAGAAGGAGAAGATGGGGCACGCAGAGGTGGCAATGAAATCCAGTTTCTTCTCCACTGTCCTAAAGCTACGGTACTTCGACAATACCTAGAAGATACCACTCTTCATTGTCAAGGTTTAATTTGTGTAGGCCTATTCTGTTTAGGGCGCAGAAATATGGAAAATGATTTTTTTTACAATGGTTTCGGAAGGCTGCTTCAGCTTTTACAATTCCAGAGTGGGAAAACGATTTAAAAGAAGTGAATTGACCCAAGTTGGGAAGGTTCTGTATACTGTTCGTTTACACAACAGCTGATTAGCTACAGGGAAAAGAATCATAGGGTTGGAAAGAAGGTCAACGAATTAATAAAAAAAGAAGATAAGCAGTTGGCGAAAAGAATTATCCGTTGAGGTTCTATCCGCCAGGAGAATATCTTTTTCTACGAGTGGCGACGAAAACACTGAAATAAAGGTGAAAGTACAACTCCCCACTAACCATCTTCGTCACTGTCGTGGCGTATCCAGCGGACAGAACCTCGACAAGCCGTCGTTGACGCTGGGTCATATCCTGAAGTCACACGCAGACACGGAACAGCCGTTCACTGCGTCAGACACACACATGACTCTCATCGCCAGTCGAGGTGGCCTACATAATGTGTGTGTGTGTGTGTGTGTGTGCAGCACCAGCCAATGAAAAGACGGAAGCTTTGTCCAGCTGCGCGTGACATGTCTCCGACACTCACGTGGATACCGCGAAGAGAAAGGCGTAGAACGTCACAGCCCGATTTGTCACACGACCCCCTTTGTCCATTCCTATGGTTCAATGTTATTTGAGCCCAGCCAACCATGCAGAGGCAGTGTCAGGGGCTGTCGCCCAGTAAGGAGAATAAGACATCTTGTCCTGAGTAACGCAGCAAAACCAACAGATCTATGTCTCTATGCATTTACAAAATACTATACATGAATCGATGACATGATAGCTGAATTGCTGACATCTTTTAAGACAGAATAACCAAGGATCTCAATCATTCTTGCTGATTGTTCACCTCCAGATTATCTTTCTTTCAACACACGCACACGCACGCACACACACACACACACACACACACACACACACACACACACACAGCATTTTATATGCTCATTCCCCGTTTTTGGGAAAAGAATTGTCAGTCGATTACTAGTAACCGTTTTATAGAAAATCTAGTCTGCTCGTCCTTATATCTTTTGAATGACGGGAGAATAACACGAATTCCTGACAACCAAAAGCACAAGCCAAGTGCAATAGATCTAACTTTAGTATCTCCAGATCTAGCGCCACTCTGTGATTGGCAAACCCTCGATGACACACTCAATAGTGATCATATAACTATCATTACTACCTTTGAAACTTCTAGGCCTGAACCAACAGATGTAACAATGGAAAGAGTCCCAAAATATAATTATAAATTAGCTAACTGGGGTAAATTCACAGAATCACTAAAAACATTCTATGTTGACACAAAAGAACTTGATACTCAATCTATTGATGACCTATACGATCAGTTTCAGAATGCTATGCTATCTGCTGCGAATCAATCAATACCTATGATAAAACCTGTCAAATCAAGTTTAAAAAAGCGCGCAGGTAATGCCTGGTGGAATGAGACATGTGAAAAAGGGAAAAAGGAGAAAAACATCAAACTGAGAGAATATTTACGAAGCAAAGGAGAAGAGCGCGCTCAAAAGCTTCTTGAGAAAAAAAAAGAGCAGAAAATCATTTTTATCACATCACAGCACAAGCAAAACAGCAATATTGGTCTAACTTTTGTATGAATGAAATATCAAATCATAAAGTTGCCCTAAAAGTATGGGAAAAGTTAAGAAAGAACATTGAATAGATGAGTAAACTTGCCAAAATGTCCTGTCATGACTCCCAAATCTGATTCCCTGCATATATATAGATTATGGCCGAAGCTTTTGTTGACATATATTCGCCTTAATTGGCAGTATTGATAGTTTATCAACAGATAATAGACTGCACAGAGAGCATAGAAGTAGGGACAGTGTGTTACAACGATCCAGACCCTGTTATTAATCTGTTTTAGTTGCTTGCATTTGTATGCTTTTTTCTCTCAATAATTGTGCAATGGTTATGGAACTTTTTTTTCCTGTATTGTGAAGCGCCTGAGGTTGTGTCTTTTTCTCTCATCGAAGAGCGCTGTCTAAGCTCGATTTATTATTATTAGTATTAATATCCATATCTAAAATGCTTCCCTTAACATTCAAGAAGTAGATGAATGTCTTGCTAATTGGGCACCACAAAAACTTCAGTGGGGTTTTGGACGGTTTCTCTAATGAATTTGTATACGTAGATGTCCCACCTTATGTTAACGCTTTATCTCTGTTTCATTCAAAATAATGCTGGAAAAAGACGACCAATTTGCCCTCTTTTTGGAAGAGTTCTATCATAGTTCCTATACATAACAAGGAAAATCCTCTCGAAAATGTATCATTAACAGCTACCGCCAATTGCCTGAGCGTCGCTCGCAGTAAACTTATGGAAAGATTTGTCCTAATATCAGTTACCTTTTACTTTTGTTACAAACATCAAATTATCACTTCGCCTATTGCTACCGGAAAGGGAAGGCAACGTTGAGTATTGGCGGGCACAGCGTTGAATGGCCAATTGGACGCTGGCGTTTGCTGGCAAGGATGTGTGAGCATGTGTAGGTAGGCCAAACTTGAATGAATGATAACGTAAGTACAGTGTATGAGACCAGTGTGCAAAGTACACAAGTAACTTGAAGGTGAGTGGCAACCCTTTTTTCATTCACGTGTAGATCTTTGGCAGCCGTAATAAAAGTGTGTGTACGTGTATAATGGGTTTGAATTAATTGGGTTTAATAATCTTCTCTGAGAGAAGCCCACGCCTGTGTTGCATGCATCATATGACCTTACATTTGGAAGTATTGTTCTTAACATTTCGACTCGTGTGGCGGCTGTGTACATTATTCCGCTTGTGTGCGTATACAATTATCCTGTTTCGCCTCGTGTGCGTATATACAACTTCCTGTTCGCTGTGTGCGATTTGGCAAGTACACATTCCGCTGTGTGCGGTACATGCTCAAGATATTAACCCAAGCTAAGCTTTGGCCAGTCATTCAGGGGCCACAGGAGCAGAGGTCGCACCTATAGGCCTAGATATGGAAGATAAGTCGAGAGGCTTGTTGCTCGATCAGTCAAATGGACTTTGACTGTTGTTCTAGGACTGGAAGAGGGCTATTCACAAGCTGTTGACCGCCAAAACTTCGGACATAGGACCGGATTCTCGTCTCACGGGTCACCGCGTGGCACTAAGATGCGGCGCGTTCTCTCTCTGAGGAGGGAGAAGAAACTGGGTCATGGTTCCGACCGTGGCGAGTACTGGCGCCGAAAGGTGATCAGCCGGTAAGAAAAAACTGCTAATGCCACTCTGAGCTATGAGGACTCTGAGTCATCGTCAGATGGAGAATTCTATGATGATGCTGTGGATTCTATTCCCCTTGATTGTCATGATGTTGACTTGTTAAAGGTGATAGAAACAAGACTTGGACAATAAAGAGAAAACAGCTGTCAAGTGGCCTGACCAATGGTGATATCATTAATTAAAAGATTTGCACAGGGGCTTTCTTGAACACAATTTAAGAAAGGCTGATAATTACACAAAGACAGACAATGACCCAAGGCTTCAGGTGCCCAAAGTGAACACAGAAATCTGGAGTGGATTTGCCAGCCTGCCACTGTCAACAGGTGATGTAAGGTGGCTTCAGTGTGTAGAGCCATTGTCAAAGAACAGCAGCACTGGGCACAGAGCTAATCTAGGCTATACTCAAAGAATATAGCTAAGAAAAAGTTGACTGATGCAGAATTCAAAGCCTCGGTCACTGATCAGTACGCTGATGATTGGGCCTTGTTGGGTTCTTGCTGTGTCCGAGCTGTCAGTTGTAAATCGCAGGGACAGGTCCTGCGCCCCCTTCTCCAGACAGCGGTAAGGATTGTGCAGTGAGTGTTGTTCCCTGTAACTGGTCAAGCTCTTTGGAGACTATTGAAGCTCCATCAAAGGAGATCAAAGAGCTGGACAGGGACTGTCACTTGGTGCGCCCAAGTCCGTTTTATTATGACAATAACAGACAACGTAAAGACCATGGCACAAAAAAGCCATACAACAAAGAAAGTTAAATAATACTTTTTTAGAGCCAGAGACAGCATCACTACGGCCATCAAAAGATAAGTTCCAGGGGATCACGAAACGGCAAGAATGTTATACCAGATAGAAAGCCTAGATGTCTGTGTCATCTCTTGGATGGCCAGGTGAGAACTACACTATCCCTCCTCATCTGCTGGATGAATGAGGACAGGAGCTTTACTTTTTCTAGGTGGCAGGCTTACTCAATATGTTGTAGATGGGAAATTTTGACTATAGACCTGAAATTTTGAACTGTATAGGTGTGAGCCTTTCAATTTGTTTGTGATATTGCCAAAATCAGACAGGATGTACACTTTCCTAACTGAGTTGTAAATGCATCAGATAAGACTGTTATTGACATTAGAAATACTAGATCTTTTGCCAAAAAGGTGTGATCTCAAAGTGTCAGGCTGATGCTGAGCAGTTTTGTCACTGTTTTGTTCTTCCGAAAGAAAGATGGTAAACTCATAGATTGATTTATGAACTTAAGAAACTAAATCGATAGATATCGTTTATTTTCATCTTCAAATTGGATACACCTTGCATACTGCTCTAAAACTAGTGACTCAAACGGCTTCATGGATTCTATTGTATTGAAGGATGCATTCTACTCTTGTATCAGTCATAGAGAACACAGTAGATTTCTCAGATTTGCGTGCGGAGGACCTGCTTTGGCAGTTTATACGGTCTGCCTAATGGGCTGGGCACTTGGCACCTCGTTAATTCTCCAAGCTGTTTATACTGTGGTTGCCACCTTGAGAGGGGAAAGGTCAATCTTTCATCATTATTTTTTGGTTTGATTCACTTTGTTTGCAGAGGACGAGATTTGTCATGTGCATCTAATGTATTTAACACGTGAAACTTTAAGGTCTCTGGGATTTTTCATCCATCACCTAATTCAGTATATAGAACCCACTCGTCGCATTCAGTATTCTGTGGAGTCATCATTGACTCTGAGTCTATGACAGTTAACTTTAACACCTGAGGAGAAGTAGCAGTCATTGGTTTCGATTTGCCTGTCAGCTGTCATGAAAGAGATTCCAGTGAGTTTCAGGATGTGGCGAGATGAGTGTTTGGAAGATAGTGGCTTCCTTTCAAGCGGTGATATTGTTTGGGACACTTATTTATAGAAGCCTGGGAGGAGATAGAGAAATTAGACAGCACTGTTGCTGTATGCGGGGAATTTTGACAGACACATGTACATTGTCGCTTTGCCAAAAGAGAACTATAATTGGTGCATCAAACAACATTGGAGACTCTGCTTATTATGTTTATTCACATAACAGAGCACTGATGTCACCCAGACTCGGATGGCATCAAAATGGATGGGGTTGTGCTTTGTGAACAGTCAAAATCTGGGGGTAGGGGAGGAATGGCTACCAGAAGATATAATTAGATTTTCACATCAACTATCGGGAACTTAAGGCAGCATTTTTTTGCTTGAATTGTTTCCTAAATCGGGTTGATGGCGACTTGTACGTATCATGGTAGCCAAACAACAACTGCTGTTGCTTGTATCTAATAGATGGGAAACATAGTTCATTCCGATAATGTAATTTGTTGGTCAACAGAAGAGATCAGGTAGTATGAAGCTTCTGGCTCCCCCACTCTCAACCGGCTTGGCCGGTCTAGTACGGGCGAATCCAAAATGCGGGCCATAATTATCGTTCTACTACTAAGCATGACTTTAATAACACAACAAAAAAAATAACGAACCTACAAACTTCATACTGTGTAGGATTACCGTTTTTTATATTATTTTACTAAACTTTTTAGATTTGAGTTTTTGCTTAATCCTGTGTTTTCTTGTTCATTTTCAATAACATCATTTTCACGCAAACATTCATCTCAAATGAGTCTCTCGTATTTCATGTGAAATAAAACTACACGTCTTTAACTGCTTCTAAAGTCTTTTAAATCTGAGTTATATTTCTGACATATAATCCTCCACACTCTATCCCAGCTTGTCTTCCTACTGAAAGCTAGTTTTGACAAGGCGTTTTCTCTTTTTTTTTTATGTTTTTTCTGTGAAATGTCATCTATAATAATTAGTGTCTGCGTTCCTTCATACAATGTATTAATCTGTTCTAATAACTCTCATCAGTTTATTGCTGTGATCAAATAAAAATATGTCGTCTTCTGTCCATATAAACCTTCTTTCATGATATGCTTGGTTCCTTTTATGTGTTGGACAGAAAATCTCAATATGACTAATTATAGCGATAAATGTTGGTATAGGTCATGGTGAAATATTGTTTTTCCTACATACCTGTGGCCACAATTAATGAACAATGAGGTGGTGGTTTGTCTTTAAGGTTTAATGCTCAATGTTTTATAACGAATTTAATCTAATCCACGTTAATTGTTTTTTTACATGTCTCTGTCAAAACTTGTTCTGTTTAATAAAACCATTACTAGGCGCTAATGTGTAAGTTTTATTCCAATTCAGGTCTGTAAGATTGTTTCTATTTAAGTCCAACAGTGATTTTGGTTGCTTGTTTTATAACCTTTATTTCCTCACCCTTTGTGAAGACGCCGATGGTAACGTTATGACGTTTAAACGTCTAAGTTTTGCAGCTAATTGAATTCTTTATTAAAAGGAGTCGTGATCGCCCACAACCCCACATCTCACCTCATCTTTTAAAGACAGAATTTCAAAATATCATTGTGACGTGTTCCTAATTTTCTGCTTGGAATGAACTGTAAATTTTGTAGAAGCTTCCTTTATAACCGTTTCTATCTGTGGTGGTTGTACTGTTTTTTCCCATACGGCGTTTATTTCAATCTCTTTCCGGAATATTGTCGTCCGGCATATGCTACATGTAAAGGGCCAGAGTTTGAATGCTTTTCTGAAACTTTTTTGACGGCTAAAAATGTAAATGGTCTTATGAATTCAATTTTATTTACCATCTAAATTTGTTATAAAGTTGCCATTTGAGTGTCTGGTTTTCGATCTATTTTTTTTTAATTATGGCCAACTGTATTTGCTTCTAGATGCGCAGTTGTTTAGTTTAGGGAAACTTTTTGCTGTCGCCAAACACTCTTTACGTTTATAATCACCATCTTTAGTGTACTCAAATCCCATACAAAGAGCCTATCTCTTACATTCTGTTCAAATGTCTGTAAATGTAAGTCTTGGCCCCATAATGGTCTTTTAATTCTTAAAGTTTACACCTCACAGGCGCAATGTAACTATGGTTCTTTCTGGCCCTCGCGTCATTTTTAGAACAATAATTATTTTATTTCCTAAACTATGTGTAGGTTTCAAATTCACGTATTTTTCCTGTTTTGTCTGCGATTTTTACATTTAGGTTTTCCAAACCTCTCCCTCTATACTCATCTCTTTAAAACTGTATATTAGGGAATTGTTATTTCATTATTCGCAATATGCAGATTTCCATGATGGAAGAGCTCCTTATAAAGTTGTGGGCCTTCCTTCATATAAGTTTTCTTTCAGTGCTTAAGTAATCCCAAAGGAACATAGAGTAATGAATGTAATGCTAGATCGAGCGGATTTTCTCCTCATTAAGTAGTTTTGTTTGGTTTTGTATCGTCAAAACTATGAACGGCTTGACTTGGCAGTTGTTTAATACCTAACATTTTAGTAGCTCTCCATCAAAAATGGTAACCTACTTCTTAATTCTTCTGGTTTGAAGGGTCTCCATGGTTCTTCAGATTCTCATTGTTTAGTTTGAGTGTATTCGTCAAAGTTTCTCTTTGCTTTTTTAGTGAGCAAAACCCGTAATAACCATCAGGTATTGTTTATACTGGCTTACTTTGGCCCCTGTTTGTTAACCTTTTTTAGAAATGTATTTTTTCCCTGGATTCACTTATATTAAAAACATACGACTTTGTAAAATTTTTTCATGTTGCGCAACAATTATGCTGCCGCTAGGGGGGTTTTTAGCAGGTTATAAATACGAAGGACGGTTTGAGTTGTGATTGTTAAAAATAATTTTTAAATCAAATGAAAAATGAGCGACATTCAAATATTACTAATGCTATTTATTCTGTTTGGGCCGCATACAATCTTAAAAATATATAAACTGATACTCTGACATTTCTGTGACCCAGAATGACCACCTTTCATGGTATAGGTTTGTATTGTGCCTTTTAATCAGATTTCTTATACCCTCTATTAAAAAAGATCTACATCGCGAAAGTATGGTTCGTCATCGATGCAGTTTTATCAGAACCAGTTAAACTTTGCGGTGTTTTGTGCAAAACTGGGGCTTGGTGTGGAGTGTGTAGTATGTTGATCACTTATATCATCCTGTTCCTTTGGTGATGGTCTGTGTACAGTTTTCATTGTTATTACCACCTTCATGAAGTTGTAAAAATACGTATTGTGAACTGATATTCTGCAAGCTCCATTCATATGACAAAAACGTTTAATCCCTTTCAGCTACAGAATAGACATGATGGCTTTTGAAAGGATCTGTAACGAATTCAATATTAATGTTATGGTTGACTTTTGACAAAGTTGGACCTTAATCATGCTAGGATCACCGTTTTGTGGGGGCGTGCACAGAAGGATATAGGTATGTTTGGATTTCCTCTTACAATCTTTATCTCCAGACACAACTGGTCTCTCGGGTCCAGAGAGCAAGAGCATTCTCTCTGAATGGAACAACAGTTTATCTTAGACCTTTAAGGGCCTAACCAAAGGCGGATTAGAGCGATTAACGATCTCTATTAGTTCTTTGTTGGTGTTTGCTTGGTTCGCAAGCACAAACGAGATCGAGCAATAAAAGTGCCTTCTACTGGCTTTGACGCACATAAACTATACTTAGCAATATTTTGTGGTAGCCATTAATTTCTACAGTTGATTTACTTTAAGTATTAAAAAGGTACCAAATTGTTTTACTAATACGCATAGATTCAAAAGTGACTTTGTGTTGGCCGCTGGTTTATACATGCTGCCTTCTGACCTCAGACTCCAGGTAGGTTCTTTAATAAACTTCAACAATTGAAAATCCTTGTGGCTGGCAATGAACAGATAGTAGGAAATAACGAAATAAATTTGAGCCAGTAATATTGCATGCAGTAACAAACATACCAAGAATAGTCAAACCAATCCACGTGGCCACAAGCCGAAAGGTCGTTTGAGAAGTCAAAAAATTAAATGAACTTGAATATGAAAAGACAGCACTTGGTCTTAGGTTTAACTGGCCTAGGATTTCTTTGGTCTTTATTTTTTAAATATTAACCGACCTTTTAAGTAGAACTAATGTCCTTAAGGTGCTAGCCATTAAAGCCAACTTACTTTGCCTGCAGTAGACAAAAGCCAGCTAACGACAACCCCCTAATATACCTGGTTAATGCAGCACAGCTTTTCCGGCTAATTTTTTTTAATAAAACCGCAGATGATCAAGCTGTTTATTTTACCCATGATTTATCTGGTGGAGGCGAGATGGCGAGGGAGGCACTGACCCATGGTACACACCGACGCCTGTTCTTTGCCATCTCCAGTGTATGTATTGCAATTCCTAAAGGCCGTTATAACGCTTACTAATGATGGACTCCTTGCTCTCTAAAACAGTTTCTTATTCTTTTTCTGCTAGCGTTGTGTCTTCATATAAAATTCTTTGGTTAGTTTCTTATTCTGCTCACTTGAGTTCGCAATGTTCTCGGTTAGTTGACAACACTTTGGCTTGTGATATATATTGCTCAAGATCTTTTAGTCTTTGTGTTATTCTTTCTTTAACCACCAGGCTAGTTGCGTCTCAGCCTCACGAGTTTTTCTTTTTCTCTTTTTATTGTATCGATTTCACCACAGTTTTGCTAATTTGTTTGTAATTCGCCTCTGAGCTTCTCAATGCTTGATCATGGGCGCTATTTCTCGCATGGGTAGCGGGGATTCATTTATTGTTTTTAACGTGTTTCTTCGGAAAAATGGTTCTGCTTGCATTTACTTTGTACGCTGTTGTCTTAAATCTTGAAGTTCCATGTCTTGTATTTGGTTATCTGTTGGGGAGTTCTTGTTGCGTGTTATGATGTTTTGCAACTGCTCTCCCCTTAATTTTGGTTTATACTATGCACAAGGCGACTTTCGGATCGCTCACACTGAGCTTTGCTAATTGTATTCATGCTTCAAATTTGATGGGTCTGTTTAGTTGTAATGTGAACAAGGTGTCCTTGGTCGTTTCTCACTAACAAATGGTTTTTTTATAGTTCCAAATATATTAGGGGCTATAAATATCGGTGGTTCTTGTCTAACTGTGGTATATGGATCTGGACCTTTCTTTTCTGTTAATTTATAACGACTTGTTGGTAATGTACTCACGAGTCTGCTAATTCATCATCTAATGAGTGCCCAGAGCGATTGCGGATCCAAAGAGGAATCTACTCTTGTCAGTCTCCAGGCTTAATAATCTTATCTTCTTCACTTCAATGCCTGCCATGTTTTTTTATTATTAAGCTTATTATTGTGTTTTATAAATAATGTCACATTCATTATGGCTCGTTTTCTTGACCCGGCATAGAAGTTGGAAAGTACCTTTGGCGTGAAGGGAATTTAAGCAGGAATATTACTGTTCCAAATAATCCATCTACTATTGATGCGGATCAAATTCTTACTGTTAAAATTTCCTGACTAAGGAGCGGTATTGAGTGATTGTGGCCAGGCTATGACGCGTCTTACTTTCAAAATAAGATCTCGCTTCAGAACTGATCACTTCTGGACAGTTGTCCTGTATTGGGGGGGCAATCGTTAAGAAAATTTCTATAAAAATATCTTTGAGGGGCAAGTAATTTTTTCTTTTCCAAATGCAGACATATTTTTTACCCTATTTGTTCTATGGCGAGACCAGCAGTGCGAAAGAGCTGATCGTGCGTCGTTCAAGGAATCGAAAATCGAAGAAGCACCTATAACAACAGAATTGGGCCGCAGATGCTTAAAGTGGCAAAGGTTTGTGCCGTTAAGTTATGGTATGAAATCGCTTTTTCTTTACCCCTAGATTTTGAGTGGTTAAAAAGGCGCATGCCCCATACTTTCAAGGAGCATTAAAGACAGATTGTTCTTAATGAACTCTAACTTTTAAAGATACATATTGTGTTATTAGGATAAACAGACACGAAGCAAAGTACAGCATTTCTGAAATCTCGTTAGAGTTTTGACGTTGTTAGCAACCCTAATTTTGCAAGGCTAATTGAGCAACATTATCAGTCAAAATTAGCATATATTACGAAGAGTGATTATCATTTATTAATATCCTAAAGCAGGACAGACACTATTGATATTTTAGTTTTAGTGCTCTGCAAGATAGCGTAAAGGTTATTTTATTGCTGTGCGAGTTGAAAGGACCATTCGAAAGAAAACTGTATATATTTTGTTAAACTAAATAACAAAGTGCAATGTATCATTTGTGGGTAGTACTAACAAATCACGCTTGCGGACTTTAACTTATCAGCATTTTGTCGATAAATAGAAAAATTGGTTTAGATGGCGGGGGTGTAGGAAATCCAACAGTTGACTTGTGTCTAAGATCTTACATCTTCACAGCGTTAGTCTGGTTCATTATGTAACATCGAAAATTACGGTTCTATGGATTGACCTAAGGTCTACGGTGGATCAATCAGTTACCATGGAGCGGAGAGAAGGGGTGAAATGTCAGAGAATAATAAATCATTCAAATTGATTAAAGTAAAAGAGGAGTAGATAACACTTAACGTGTATTTGATTTTTATTATACGATTTGCGCAGCTGAATATTCAAGATAACAGATTAGAAAATATACATTACTAATTATTTTTTTATTTTAAAAAAGCTGTCTGTTCAGCATTTTCCGAAGTAACCTACAGAGTCGTCTAATCGAAGGGAAGAGTAGAAAACCCTAGCATAAAACTTTCAGATTAACAAACATTTCACAAATGCAGCATAGTACTAGAGCAGGACCTTTCTAAATACAGCAAAACCAAACGAAGGTTAAATTCTGCTGCCTTTTTAATTGCTGTTTCCTATTGTTAATATGGAGCATCGACGATAATTGCTCTATCAGCAAGGAACGATGTGTTCGGTCTCTTAGTCAACGGGCATAGGCGCACCCGCGGCTTTACCCTCTAGGTGTTTGTCTTTAGCCTTCGGCCTATGTTCATTTGCTGTAGTGTGTAGCACAAAAATAAAAACTAAACTCAAAAAGCACACAGCTATGGTTTACTAATAACAGCTAAACTTAGTTCTTTTAGTGGATTATACATATAGCATAGCTGACTCTAACATAGGATGAAGATTAGTCGTTTAAGGCGATTTTGATGATATGAAAGACAATAGTTTGGATCTTCTAGAAAGGCGAGGACAAGTTTTTCTTCAACTGACAGACCCGAGCAGATAAATTAAAGGACATATTTGCTTAAAAAAAGTAAACGAAACATTAACTTCTGTTCTAATCAGCTCAACATTAACAACCCCAGAGGGCGTTTATTCTTAGTTTATGTGTATAAGCACAGAACGACCGTGGATATTGCTTTCTGATTAATTATTTTTTTTTGATATAATATAAATTTTTTGAGGTTGAAAAGAAACTCCACCTGGTTTTGCTATTAGAGGGCCCCAGACGTAATTCTTTTGAAGAATGAAAGATAAAATTTATCAAGATCACTATATGATATTTGATCTAGAAGTCATTTATCCAAAGCAAACGTTCAGGGCCAAGTGTTTGCTCATGCTATTCTCATGTCCTGGGTTAAACGGCACATAGACCGACAGTTAAGTAAGTTAGCTGGTTTAATCGACTATGTAAAAATAATGAGAAATATTTTAGAAGTCTGGGTCTCACTAAACAAAAAGCACTATTCTTTCTCTATAGACTTAATCTGGTTGGGCTGAACAACTGCTTACACAGTTTGATGTAGCCGCCGAAAAGAAGAAGCTAAGATGAGGGCTATGGTTGGTCAGAGGGCGAAGTCTTAGAGTCAGATTAAATAGGGCTAAGTATGCACCCGTTTGTAGGATGGTCTTACATTCCACTACTCCAGCATTAGGTGCGAAAAAAATGCAGTTCTAAAACATAAGAATTCAGACTACAAGGTTTTTTGTGGTGTGTTCTTGCATGGCCTTGCATTACGTCCGCAAAAACGCCAGAGAGAGTGTCTAAAAACTATCACCTTACATCAATGTTCTATAACTTTAGTGGAATATACTTTCCTTGTAGCGTGGTTTCCCATTGATCGTTTGAAGACAAATCAATCAAATAACTGTTTAATGTATACACATGGGTTGAAGATGTATAACATATCTACTACCATTATAGGTACATGAACAGCCAATCATAGGTGATCCAGACATAAATCATGTTGAACTTACTACTGATGTTTTCATCCAGCGGGGGTACCGAATTACTCATTGATACGAACATTGAGTAGACTTATTGCGGTTTTACTTCAATGCGATTACATAAAAAAGAATCTTGCAGAAAAATGTTTAACAAGGATTCCCATCGGCTCAAAGACCGGCAAAGCGAACTTAAGAACATGGTATCGACCCAGTTGGCTGTATTCAGAACTAATTTACGCCCTAATGGCTGTTAAAGTTAGTGTTTTAAGAACTTGAAAAAACTGCACAAATTCTCCATTACGTTGTTTACGCGACTTCGAGTCGCTTATTGTTTTCTTATGAAGGGCAGGCCACAAAAACTCGATAAAAACACAGTCTTTATGTGTATCAATCAGTTTTGTTCATTGCTTTCATTGTGGTTAGGTCGGATGGCGTTCATTTCAAAGCCCAGTATTATATTGAGGGTAATGCGCAGATTACTTCTTAAAAAGCACTGCAGCCAAGTGCGTAATGACTGTTCTTATAATCTGAATTTATTGAAATCATAGGACGCCCGAAGACAAACAACAAGTATAAATCAGGTCACATGGTTGGATTTGTGGTTTAGAACTCAGTGAGGAAGAAACAAATCCGACAGTAAGAGACCATGATCTCATTAGTGGAAGGTTTAGAGGAGCAGCGCCATAACAAATGCAATTCTTCATCTATATGTTTGAACCAAAGACATGGAAGCTGCCGATATTCTTCATAAACTTGCGCAGGTTATGAATCTCACCTTATATTGAAAGCAGAACCGACTCCTTCCGGGTAGCATGCATTGCACATTCATCAGAAAAGTACATGGCTTTTATTGAATATTTACATGTCGTTTTATGACTATATGCCAGCACATGATGGCGTTCAATTAGAGTCACTAGCTATGTCTTTAAAGGCAGCACAATAACAGAAGAATATTTTGACCCAACTCTTGTTTGAAAGGCGTTTACCCTTATGGAATACATGAACAGTTGGGAATGGTTTGACGAAGAACACTTCCTACCTAAAAGGCGCGTTTTTTTTTCTAGTCTAGAGGAAAGGACATCAGTGATCTGATTTACCAGCATGCTCAAGATGCGTGGCAGAGTGAGAATGTTTAAACCGTTGGGGAGGACTATCATGACTCATACTTGATGGCCTGTTGTATGATTTGTTGGCGACGTCTTTATAATTATAGAAAGACCTGCATGAAAATTATAGCCTGGATCCTGCGATTACATTTCTGCGCCCGGGATGTGTTGGGACGCTTTCTTAAGTTTACTGGAGTCAGATTGAAATTTGTTGTCAGATTTACCAATGCTTCTGATGATTGAAAAGGATTGCGTGAGGATTTAGTTATGGCGTCGAATCATTACTGTAAAGCAAACAATCAAAGACTTAGAAGACTATGATCCAAGTAAAAGGTCTAATATCTACATGTATTAGATGCAAAACAATTGTTTGGTGGGGCGAGTGGGCAATCGCTTCCATTACGCAACTTTAAAATGGAACTGGTGTATAAAAACATTCAGAATTTGTTTGATCATCTGGCATAATCATACAGCTGATGTAAAAGAGGGTCTTATTCTAGATTTTGACTTTAGAATATCCGCTTGAATCCTATGACTGGCAAAATGACTATCCGTTAGCCGCAGAAAGCTAAAGATGAATCCAACAGAGCCGCCTAAAACTTGTAACTAATCTTCGTGGGCCTAAAAAAAATATGTCGGTCATTACAGATTTCATACAATTTTATTTAAGACCGGTTGAAGTTAACAGTGTTCATCGTATAATTGCTTTGATAAGAACAGTTCATGTAAACCTTACATCATGAATGAACACTGATTTAGATCTAAATCCACAGATGCTTCAGTAAAAGACTTTTTCAAGCTGATGATCAAAGCTGTTTCGGGAAAGACTATGGGATTATCCAACACTAGACGTAAAGTTGTAGATTTGTAAACAGAGAGAACGAAAGCAATTAAGCTGACTTCAAAACCTTATTATCTGGACTTTAGTAGATTTCATGATCACCTTTTTGGATTAATGATGAAAAATAGGAAAGTCATATTTGGATCAATACCTGTTTTTTTGGGTTTACGTTTTTTGTTTTATCAAAGCTTTTGATGTTAGAAATTATTTTTGTCTACTTTAATCCCTGTGCATGAGTCCAGAGTACTTTTCAAGATACAGATAGTTTTGTTATTGAATATCCCTACTGAAGAAATCTATTAATGGACTTGGGATTTAGAAGTAGCTAAAGAAGCAGATGTGGTTGGTACGACACGGTCCGATTTTCTAAAGATTAGCCTTTGCATTCTATCCGTTAATAGATGGTTTTTGGAAGGATGATGGGTAGGAATTTCTGGAAAGGTGGATTAAGGTGGTGTGTTGGGTTAAGGTCGAAAATGTTACAGTATTTTCGAGCCAGGATGAAAACCATTAAGAAAGCAAAAGGGATATCTCGCAGCGTTGTGCAGTCTAAAATATAGCATGACAACTTTAAAGTAGCATTGTTTGACATAAGTATTTCATCATGAACACACGTAAAACTGCGTATCTAATATACATGAGATCAAACACAACAGTTGTAACAAAGAAGTCATTTGGTAGAAAAACAAACACAAAACGGGTTTTTGTTAATCCAGAGTTTTCATATGCAATCGGGCACTGGAGGACGGCAGAATTGTATACATTCTTCGGGTTTATTTATATTGTCTCAATCCTTTTTCTATAGATCCAGCATAGCTTCATCCATTTTCATTTTAATCTTTTCTCATGTTTTGCTTTATGCGGTTGTATTTTTTTTATTATTTCAAGATATTACTTTTTCCCAATTTGGGGGTTTGAGTTGTAGGTGATCTGGATGATTTAGCTTTGCAGTGATTAATCCTCGATATTGTTCCACCTATTGGCATTACAAGCATACATTGATTCCGTATCATTTTCAAGGTCATCTTCTTTACCATTCTAGTTTCCATTCTGACGCTTCCTTCTGGGCCTCCATTTTAAACTCAAATTTTTATTTCGTAAATAAGTTAAAAGCGGCACTGTTTGTCTGGCGGGATTTTTGGCTGGTCTCTTTCACAAAGATCTTTGAGGAGCTGGTTGTTTTGTTGTGTCAGTTTCTCGTAAAGAATACACGGGAGTGTTTCATCTTTACAATTTTTTTATATATATGGATCATCACTCCAAATGGATCGGTTGCCCTGTTGCGTGTGTCCCCTTCTGCTTCCCCCGGTAATAAATAAATGGTACTTATTTCCAATACCTGGATGGTTATAGTTTGACGGTTGTACTGGAGTCTTCAGCAACATTTTATGTTTGTTTTTTGATTGCTTGTAACTGGTTTTTGCCTTTCAATTATTCATTATTCATTGCGCGCAAAATGAGGGCAATATTCTAACCATTCCTGTAGTTGCGAGAATTGTCAATCAGCTCTCTGTGAATAAGGGTAGGAAAAATGTCTTTCGGCTAATGGTTGTTAAAGTTATTAACTAAAGCCTGTGATCTGTGACTCCTGGAATGCCTCTTTTAATTGAGTAACTCTATGTTTAACAATAATTGATTCACTTGGCCTTTAAATTCTTTTCATCATCAACTTGAATCATGCGTGGATTATGTAGCGGGCCTCGTTGGCTATATCAGTTGTATGGCAACAGCAACAGCAGATGAACTATTTTGTGTTAAATGGGTTCTGCATCTTGTATCTTGAAGCTATGTCAATGAATGTGGAGTGCGTACTTAATCTTTTTCGTCTAATCGTATTCATGGGGGTAAATATAGAAGGTCCATTTGATTGGGTGTCGTTTGGAGTTGTATGACAAAGTGTGGTTCTGTTTTCGTCTAGGGGCAGGTAAAATTATTTGCCAAATCGCTTGTGTAGTACCTTTCTTTTGCGTTTGGTCAATGACTTCCTTGCCGCTTGGCTTCTTAGCTTTTTTATTGGCGTGAGTCCCTTCAATATCTTTGGGCAGAATAAATAGATTTTGTTCATTTTTAGTCAGCCAATATTATCGCAACAAAATACACGTCGGTCATGCCCTAAAGATAACAGATCACGGATTTCTTGCATCTTTTGTTTTTATGATGGTTGATCATCAATTTTGGTTGGGGGCAAGTGTTCGATTGGTTTGCCTGTTACAAGATAATTCTCTTTTATTGCTTGTATCTCTTTTTAAATGTGGAAGATGAATGTCCCGGTTTTTTCAGATTATCATAATAAAATCTAACTGCTCATTTTCTCTGCGTGCATTGGGGTCTGAGCAAGCTGCTTGTTGATCTCATTTCTTTGTGTTACGTCTTTTTCTCTCGCGTCGTCCGAAGTTTACTAAACGCGTAAATTACTTCCGCTAAAATGCAAGCGCTTTCACCACAGCGCCACCTTCGATCAATACGAGTGCAAGCCATTTTTTATTAATGTAATTTATTATTTTTCATATTTATACTGTCTGGAATGTATGCCTTGCTTTGACTCGAAATCTTTCGTGGGCAATCGATAAGCTGCAATGATAGAGATTAGCTTTGCTGAGTCTTCAAAGGTCTAGTTTGCCAAGATCTGACGGTTTTTTTTTTACGGCCTTTTCCAAAGCATCGGGTATTCCTACACTTAGCGCCTCCAATAACTAGCAGAATGGTATACAAGGTTGGCAACTGTTTTTTCAGCGCTCATTTTAAAAAATAAAATAATTATATTTAATAAACACTTGAACACCGATGATCTATTAAAACCTTCCTGATCTTTTGTTTACTAATGACCAGGTGATGAGCAAGGCTATTTTGCCTAAAAAGGGAAAGGCTGTATTCTTTGGTCAGCATGTGGAAAAACAAACAGTTTCTCGGAAATGAAATTCTGCATTGAACAGATTCAACAGATGTCGCCACAAAGACTTTTAAAGTATACACAGGATTTAGAAGCGCTCTTGGTTCAAGAATGGTTTAAAAAGGTAGGACAAACGGTTTTAGTTTGTACTCACTAAACTAGTCAGTAGATTTGCCCACATTGATTCTGATACAAGACTTATGTTTGATTTAACGCAGGTTCAGTTTGTACATAAGTCTTTAGAGTCTCTAAGATGTGATTATATAGTCAGATTTGGAACATTGTTATCACCGCTAATCATTGAGGATTAATTTCTTTTAATCATATAGATTTTATTTCCCTTAAAAATGACCGAGCCAGAAAAACGCAGAATCAGGATACGCAGAATCAGGTGGAGAAACAAGAACCCAAGCCAGAAAATACGAGAATCAGGAAACATTGATTCAGGTGAAAGTGGTCTCTAAAAAACACCTCTTCCTGGACGCATAGTTGCGGCAGGAAAAAAATTAGCGAGTGGAACAGACATAAATAATTAATGTTACAATCACAAAAATATAACTCAATCATGAAAACTTACGCCGCTACGCTTCAGTTGATTCAATGCCAGCTATAATAACTCATATGATTTCATGACATACAGCGGCTAAAGTCATTCATGGAATATTGGGAACTTAAAATGTTGTCATTTTGGTGCTCTTGCTGATGCTGGGGGACGGTTATTTCGGTTTGATTAAAATTATATAAACAACACTGGCAAAAACAAGAGCCCAAACATTCCACGCTAATACAGAAGATTAGCCGAACACATCAGCACCGCTAGAAACGCCAACAACAATAAGTTCATATTGATCCCATTTGTGATGCAATAATATTTTAAGAAGTTAAATTTAATTTTTTTTGATAATAATGAACATGGCGCTATTATTAAATTGTTGGTGTTGTCTATATTAATAAAGAATGGAGTCTATAAAAGTAGACATTTCCATAGACAAAGAATTGTAATCAAATGAGGTTGCTTAGGATTTAGAACTCATTAAGATCTATGCTGACCGATTTTGCGCAGAGGAGCTGAGCAAGACTTCCCACGATGGACGCGTGTTTTGAGGCGTGTAGTGTACTTTATCTAGCATATAATATTTTTGATAATTAAAAAATAATAAAAAAAAACATAGATTGTATTGTTTTTTTTTTTTTGTTTTTTTAAGATAACTTAAATATGAACTTGGTTGTACTTAAAGGATGACTTATTCACGAAACTTATTAAGAACTTGATCAAGAACTTATTAAGATTTAATTAAGAACTTGATCAAGATTTATTAAGAACTTAATTAGAATGGGGTGACTTAATTATAAACTTAATTAAGGACTTGGAGGTACTTAATTATTGGAATTGGAGTACGTGATTTATAAACTTCTAAAAAGTGACTTATGTGTGTGCATGCGTGGGGTGGGGGGCCAAGCAGGGTGTTAGGGTGGGAGTGGGTGTGTGGGTGCGCACCTTTGATTATTGAATTGAAACAAAGTCTCGAATAGATATAGTTATTACAGTTAAAAACTACAAAATGGCAGGAGCGACAAACAAACAACAATAACAGCATATATACAAGCTCAATCGCACGCACACACACCCAAGATAGGGAGGTGCGGGCATGGGAAAATGTAAATGGGTATAACCGCGGTTAGTTGGGGTTTTTGGCTAACCAGGCCAAACAGGGCATCCATTGCACGTTTGACCCAGTTAGGGGGGGCTTGGTAGTTTCACTACCTCTTTACTTGACCAAACAGGCATCCATGCACGTTTGACTATTGTTAGTGGGCTTGGTAGTTTCACTTACTCTTTACTGTGTCAATCAGGCATCCATGCACGTTTTGACACGTGTGAGGGCTTGAGGCACGTAAATTCAAGACGGCTGTCGGCCTCTTGTAAACTGAAGGATTATTCAAAAGGTGTAAGTGAAGACGGAGCGAGGCACAGCAAGCCACTTGGCGGTTATGACCCTTTTTATTATATAAATAAAAAATTAATAAAATAACAAAATAAAACCGTTGTTTTTAGACCCCACGTCTATGCGTTTGGGGCATTCACTGAGAGGGTTGCAGGGCTGTTGTTCGGCGGTTTGGATAACCCTATTTTTAGACCAGTCATGTGTTTGTGGCGTTCTCTGAGAGCCTTGCGAGAGTTGTCGGAGGGCAGTTAGCGAACAGTGTTAACCCACTATATATTAGTCAGTAACAACACCGGCCCTGTCTGGTACCCAGCCAGAGTCGTGTTCGCGTCGTCTGCTTTGCCATTGGGTTCACGTACACCACAAGGCGGAGAAGGAGATGAAGTTTCTGAACTACTTGGTAGTAACTGTCACTGAACATTTGGAACTTTTTTGAATAATCTTTTCTTCAAAGTTAATAGCTTTCAAAAGTTACTTAATTAAATAAATTAAATAATTGTTGAAGCAAAACAAAAAACGAAAATGCGTCTTTTGGCTTTGAGGAAATTGCTTATTTAGAGACATGGAATCAATCAGAAAGTTTAAAAGCCACAAACGCTTTCCTAATCAGTAATCCACACAGTCACGTCTTCACACACACTGCACCAGCGAGAATTGAAAAGCCAGCCTAGGTCTGTGGCAAACAACACAAGTGTTGGCGGAATGTCGTCATGTTACGTTAATCAGCTGATTCTGGTCTAGTCTATGTGATTGGGGGAAGGTAAGATACATGTTTGGATATGGTTTATAAATAGGGGGAAGGGTATTGAGCAAGTTCTTTCAGCCCACTTATAGAAATATCGTATTCAGAAATGCACTATGGGAGTATTTACTCTCGCTTTTCAGTCTGCTAACTGGCGTTACAAATCAAACGGGTGCATGAGTGGAGACTTGGTTAGCTTGCTCTGAATGCTTCTATGAAATCTCTGGGGAGTGCCGCGCTTCACGGCATGCCTTTAAAAAATCAACATGCATAAGCCACCTCTCTCACTGCAGTGTTTGTGTGATTTTTGTAAAAATATAATGCGGTTTAAGACTTTAGAGGAGTTTTTAAGACTAGTTTTATTTCACTGAATGACAGAGAGGCATTTGATGAATGTTTGCGTGAATGAAAATGATGTTATTGTAAAACGATTCAAGAAAAATCAGGATTAAACAAAAATAAAATCAAAAAGTTTAGTTAAATTAGTATTTAATAACGGATAATCCTACACAGTATGTATGTTTGTAGGGTCGTTATTTTTTTTTGTTATTAAAGTCATGCTTAGTAGAGAACGGTATTATGCCGCTTTTGGATTCGCCCGGACGAGACCGGCCAAGGCCGGTTGAGAGTGGGGGAGCCAGAAGCGGCATAATACCGTTCTCTCACAGATGATATGGAACTGGTGCATTGACAATCACGTATGGTTGAGTGCTGCTTATATTCCAGGTAAGGAAAACACAGCAGCAGATGAGGAGTCAAGGAAAATAAACCTGGATGCAGAATGGAAGTTGAACAGAGAAGAGCTTCACAAAGCATTGATACAATTGCATATGAATCCGGACATTGATCTCTTTGCCTCAAGGTTGAACAACCAAATGCAGCGCTATGTTTCTTACAGACCTGACCCAAGCGCCTATGCAGTAGATGCATTTTCTCTCCCTTGGAGTAACCTTCAATTTTATGCCTTTCCCCCTTTTAGCACGATCACGGCAGTGTTGGGGAAGGTGAAGAGAGAGCGAGCAATGGGGGTAGTGGTGGTGCCCCGCTGGCCAACTCAAGTCTGGTGGCCTCTGCTGACACAGCTGCTGATACAAGACCCAGTACTGCTACCAACACGAGACACCATCCTCTCCCTCCCCACACAGCAAGGGAGAACCCACCCCCTTCTTCCCCGCCTTCAACTGATGGTATGCAAAGTATCGGGGAGCGGTACCAGAGGGAAGGCTGTTCCAACCAGGCAGCAGCGCTAATCGTCAGTTCTTGGCGCCCCACACACGCGCAGTGTACAACACCTACATTGCCAAGTGGAAGCAGTACGCAGCAAAGAATAGTATCCCACATGATGTGCCGGACATTGTGCAGGCAGCAAACTTTCTTGCCGAACTTTTTAGTGCTGGAGCAAGCCACAGTGCTATAAACTCGGCGCGCTGCGCTTTGTCCGCTTATCTGCCATTAGTGAATGGATTTTCAGTGGGCAGTCATCCAGTTATTTGCAAACTTGTGAAAGGAGCATTTGAACATAGGCCTTCCTTACCCAAATATAAGGACACTTGGGATGTAAATACTGTACTTAGTTATTTAGATTGCTTATCTCCCATCAATCAGTTGACTTTGAAAGAACTGACTTTGAAAACTTGCATGTTGTTAGCTTTAGTTACAGGACAAAGAGGTCATGCTTTACACTCTTTGAAAACAAGTGATGTAAAGATGTTTGATTGTAAATGTGTGTTACAATTTTCATGTGTATTGAAAACAACAAAGCCAGGGAAACATACAGAACCAGCAGAGATTAGGGCATTTGCAAAGAATGAAAATCTGTGTCCAGTGAGACACTTGAAGCAGTATACTGACACAACTAAGGATCTCAGAGGCAGTCACCAACAGCAGTTATTCATCAGTCACACCAAACCTCACGCACCTGTGGGTAAGCAGACATTCGCGCGATGGGTGAAAGAGGTGCTAGCGCGCTCAGGCATTGACACTAACCAGTACACAGCACACTCCACCAGGGCTGCAAGCTGCAGTGCAGCGCCCAGGCTGGAGTTTCATTGAAAACAATATTGAAAGCAGCGGGCTGGACAAATGAAAAGACATTCTGTAAATACTATAAGAGACAGAACAGTGCCAGTTTCAGCCAGAAGGTACTTGATGGCTATGTGAACAGTAAATGAAAATGATGAAGGATCATTGTAAATAAATGTGTGTGGCATTACATGTCTGGCCTGTGATGTTTATATTGGCCACTATCCTTACTTTCTCTAAAGTCTCAACGTAGCTTCCCTTCCGGGAGCAATAGGCGAGTGATAATTAGAAAATTAAACTAGACCTACGCTAGGAGGTTGCAGTTTAATTGAAATTATTACGAGCCTATTGTGGAGGAAGGAGAAGTTACGTCCCTCCCAATTAGTGTTCGTAGTAATAATCAATTTTACTGTCCCTCCCTAAAGGCGTAAGTCTAGTGGCCATTACAGCTCTGAAATTTGCCTGCAACGCTGTGCGCGCCAATACTCAACGTAACTTCTCCTTCCTCCACAATAGGCTCGTAATAATTTCAATTAAACTGCAACCTCCTAGCGTAGGTCTAGTTTAATTTTCTAATTATCCCTATAAATCAAGCTGGTTTTCAGAAAGGCAGATCAGCAACAGAACATCTAGTAAAACTCACAACACATGTTAAACAACAGTTCGCAAGACGAAAAAACATCCTGGCAACGTTCTTTGACATAAGGAAAGCGTACGAACAAGTGTGGCATGAACGACTTTTGTAAAAATTTAAAACTATTGGAGAAAAAGGGAAACCCAGTAAAAAACTATGCCCAAAATTTTCCTTAAAAGTAAAATTTATTCAAACAAGAAAAAGCAAAAACAATTCCAACACTGGGAACACGGAAATGGGGTTTTTTCCAAAAGGATCTGTATTCCCCCAAATTTTATTTAATACCAAATTTGGCGTTTTAAAAAGGGTTTACCCAAAGCTTTGTTTTTTTTTAAAATTTTGCTGACGCCCTATGTCTGGGATGAAAGTCACTATGAAAAGAAAAACCCCTTTTAAGTTTCTTAAATTACTTAAAGTTTCAAATTTCAACATAAATTAAACAAAATCAGTATTTCTTACATGAAAATGGATTGCCCTTTCGGAAGAAAAAAACAAATTAATGTTTTTTAACTCTGGATATGACCCAGAAAAAAATTTCCCAAAATTTTTCCCCTGAATGGGTCATTTTTTTACAATACGTCAAATCTGTTAAATTCCTAGGGTATTTTTAAAAAATAAAAAAATCTTTTTGGAAAAAAAAATTATTAAATTTTTTTTTGAAAAAAGCAAGAAAAATTTTTTTTACTTTTTTAAGATCATAAGAAAAAACAAAATTGGGGAAAAATTATAAGAGAGTTTAACATTTCCATCTTCGGTCTTGTGCGTTTTGATGTTTTTATGCCAAGAAGTTTTCTTTTGTGTTTTCCACGCATCTATTTAAATTTTTGTTCCCAAAGTGTAGACTGAAAAGCATATAAACTTGTTTTGGAGCCCCCCAAAACCCAGGGAATTTTAACATTGGGCCCTTTTTAATAAAATTTGGAATCTTAACTTTAAACCCGAATTCAAAAAGTGCCCCCCCCTAAAAAATTTTTTTTAAAAAACCTTTCACAAAAAAAGTTTTGAAAAATTTTGAAGTTTTCTCAATTCGAGACAGATTTTGCAAAAAGAGCAAAAAAAAAAAAATTTTTCCAAAACCTAAATCTATTCATTTCATATTTATCAAATTTTTTAAAAAAAAAAAATTTTTAAACCCCAAAAGAAAAATGGCTTTTAAAACTGGGCCTTTCCACCTATTCCCAAAGGGAAAAAAAAACCCAAAAACCCAAAATATGACAAAAACCAAACTGAATGAACAAAAACTATCCCTTTATCTCTTAAAATATTTTGAAAATTTTCTCTTTGGAAAACCCAATTTTAAGGCCCTCCCCAAATTTTTTTACGATGGCTTAGTGTTAGAGGGACCTTTAAAAAGGAGCAGCTTTTAAAATCCCCCAAAAAATTAAAATTTAGAGAAATTTTATCATTTTGGGTATACACTTGTCAATTTTTACTCCCAATTAGTTGCAAATTCTGATGCCCCTGAAGAATGTTTTAAAATTCTTCCTAGAAAATTGTCCACTTTTATGGGCAGTGACAAAATTCAGTTTTCCCTGCCTTACAGTTTTTTTAAAAATTAAAAAATTCTTTTTGAAGGGACTATTACAGAAATTAATTACGGGGACACATCCCCTACGTTGAAAAGAAAAAATTTGGGACTTTCCCTTTGGGGTTTGCCCCCACTTTGGGGGGGAAATTCCCCAAACAAAGGGAAAAATTTTGATTAAACTGCTCGAGAGAGCAGCTCGAAATTTTTAAAACCAAGATTTGCACTTAACTTCCTTTAAAACCTATCAGAATGTTATCCCTTTGTTTAAATAAAGATTTTTAAAACGTTTCAAAAGGTTATTAAAAAGGACACAGAAGTCAATATTATAAAAATTGTATAGGGCCCAAATCCTGACATTCACCCAAGACGCAATTAGAAAAATTTTGGGAAAGCCCGATATTTGAGGGGTAGTACCCTTTAATTCATAGAGGGCGTTTTGAATTCACTTCAAACCAAAATACAGCAAAAATGTTAAATGTGTATGGGGGGGAAAATTCTTAGTGTAAGTCCCCTTTTCCCTAGATTGCCCAAAGAGAAAGAAACAGGGCCAAGGCTGGTATAATTTTTTAAAAATGATAGTTGGGAAACCAGGGCCCATTCCCTAAAATATTAAATAATAATGTTTTTTTTGTTCGTTACCCCCACATTTATTACGTAGTCCGTGGGGAATTTTTTTCTTTAACTTTCAAAACCCCCCTCATATAAAAAAATAAATTAAAAACACAACACACACACCACGAAAGCACGCACGCACGCACGCACGCACGCACACACCACACACACTCCCTCTCTCTTCTTCTTCTCAAACACACACACACACACACACCACACACACACACCCCACACCCCACGCACGCAGCCCCGCACGCACGCACGCACGCACGCCGCAGCAGCACGCCGCGCCCCAAAACACCACACACACACACACACCCCAACAACATTTTAACACCACACACACACGGCGCGCGCGGCGCCGCGCGTGCGCGCGCCCCGCACTTGTCTGTATTCACTTTAAATGGGGGGAAGACTTTAAATTTTTAAAAAAGAAGAAGAAGAAGAAGAAGAAGAAAGAAGAAGAAGAAAAAACCCAAAAAACAAAACCCCACACACACACCCCACACCACCCCACCCCCCCAAAACCCCACTTTAATATATATATATTTATTTATAATATATATTAAAATATAAAATTATATTAAAATATTTTATATTTTATAAAAAACTTTAGAGATGAAACCCTTTTTGTACTTCATGATTTTAAAAAAAATAAAAGCCCGAGAATGGCGTTTTTACAGCAAAATTTTTAAAAAAAAAGCCCGGTCATAGAGGGTCATTCTGTTTTTAGTTTATGATTTAAAAACATAAATTGCTATCAACTAAAAATTGAAAAAAACTTTTTTATACGTATAAAAAAAGCAAAAGAGTATGTACAAAAAAGGGTTGTCGTTTTTTCTGCTCAATGAAATTTTTTTAAAATTGGATTTGCTGACAGTGCTCATCGTTTTGCGGGAAAGTCCCCCTTCCCACTGGGAAGGGGGGTGAGCCCTTACGGAACATGAGCTAAGGGGTTATTTAGGGGGACAGGTTAGACAACTTTACGTTTGTAACAAAAGGGAAAACCATTTCTTTTTTTTTTTTATCACAGAGTAATATCGAAATTGAGATGTTTTTTGTTTTTTTTACAATAGGGACGGCCCGTTTCGCCGGGGGTTTTGTCCCCTTGAGCTTTATTGAAACTGGGGGGGGAAAACCGGAACGGCCGTTGTTGAAACCTCTGGAAGCAACTGGGAGGGGTTTAAACTTATTTTTTGGGAGGGAGTTTGGTTTAGGTCAAATGAGATTTTTTGCCCCCAAAACCAACCCCCACATTCAACCGGGACCGGGGCGACCCCCTTTGCCATCGGTGTACAACCCTAAAGTGTTTCGTCACATGCCAGGGTTCGCCCCGTGGTCTTTTGTGCACTGAACCCCCGGGTTTCCCCCAATTTACCCAAACCCACCGCTGAAGAAATCGGAGGGGGGGTCTGTCGAAAGCCCCATGTAATTTGTTTACCCCCCAATCGAGTAAACCTTTTTTAAAATCCGGTAGTCGTTTATTTTTGGGTTTCTTTTGGGAAAAAAAACCAAAAAAAAAACCAAAAAAAAAAAATCAGACAACCCAGTACCAAAAGCTTTCAGCATTTTTTGTTTTTTTTTTTCCCAAAATTTTTTTTTTTATTTTATTTTTTTCCTCTATTTGAAAAAAATCTGGGGAAAGGGGAAAAAAAAAATTGGGGGCCCATACAAAAAAATTGACAGGGGAACGGTTTTCATGGCTGCGGGTTTATTTTTTTAAAAAACCTTTTTTTGAAGGGTGGGGTTGCCAGAATTGTGAGCCCTTTGGGGGAAAACACCAGTGTGTTTAAACCCTTTTATTTTTGGTTACTGTTGGTGCTTTTTTAAGTTTTTCCCCCATGTTTTGGTCCTAGCATTTTCACTTTTCGGTTGCTTTAGCTTTGGGTTTTGTAAACAGAAAAAAGGGGGTTTTTTTTTTCATTGTTGCTGTACGGGGTAAGGCTTATTTGTGTTTTCGTTTTTTTTTTTTAAAAAAAAAAAAGTTTTTTTTTTGTGCCCATTTTTTGAAAATTCTACTGGGGATTTTTTTATTCTTTTAAAATAAAACAAAAAAAATTTTTTCAATTTTGCATATCGCCCAAAAAGGGAATTGCTTTTAAAAGGCCCAAATTATGAAAACGAAAAAAGAATTTTGGGTTTAGAAAAAAACAAAAACAAAAAAAAACCCCCAAACCCCCCCAAAAACCAATAAATGAATGCTTGAGTTTAGAAAAAAAAAAAAAAACCCACCAAGACAACCCCAAAATCGCCAGCCTATGTGTTTTTAAAACCAAAAACCTTCAAAGGTTCACCCAGTGAAATTGTTTTTTCCCCTTTTCCTGGGTTTTGCGAAAAAAATTTCCGGGAAAACCCTGATACTTTGCCCTTTTAGTTTACAAAACAGAAAAATTTAGACAGCAGAAAACACGCGCTTCGCCACCGCTTACAAAAACCCCCCGGGCACCGGAACGCGCGGACGGGGCCTCCCGGCCCTCCCCAAAAGGGGAAAAAAAACCCCTTGCGTCCTATTTTCAGTAAAACAAAGCTGTAAACCAATTTTACTTCCCCTCCCTTTAAAAAGGGACGCCCTCTCTCTCTCTCTTCTCTCTCTTCTCCTTCTCTCTCTCTCTCTCTCCTTCGTTACGTCAAAAAAGGGGCTTCACTGTGAAGATAAAAAAGGGCTTTCATAATCATCATCTTGACTAAAATTAACGTTGAAAAGGGAAGATGATGATGATGATTTCTCTTTCTCTCTTTTCTTCTCCCTTTCTTCTCTCTTTTCTCTCTCTCTCATAATATTTACAAACACAAACAGCCCCGCACGCACGCACCCCGCACACGCCCACCCCAACGCACCAAAAAGCACGCACGCACGCACAGAAGACGGGGACAGACGAAGCAGACACCGCCCCCACACACACAAAACACACACACCCCCACACACACACCCCAACACAAAACCAAAAAGCACGCACCCCGGGCACGCACGCCCGCAAAACACACACACAAAATTACACAACACACACACACACACACAAAAACCAAACACACACACACACACACACACACAAAACCTTCATGCCCGTCGTTTTTTTTTATGTGCTTTTTTTTAATTTTTTTTTTTTTAACGGGTACATTTTCCCGGAAGCGCTGGAAAAAAACAATATGACCCCCTTGGGACGTTAAAGGCTTTTTTTGGGTATGGGGGCTATTGCCCCAAAAACAAAAAAAAACCGGGAAAAAAAAAACCCCAAAAAAAAAAACAACAAACAACAAAAAAAGGGAAAACAACACACACCCCCACACACACACAACCACACCCCACACACACACACACCCACACACACTCAAAACAACAACCAAAAAACCCAAAACCCCCAGTTAAAAACAAAAAACAACAAAAAACAAAACAAAATGTTTTGAAAAAACCTTTCCCACCCACCCTCCTTTGATTTACCCTATCTTTCTCTCCTCTTTCTTTTCCTCTCTTCTCTCTCTCTCTCTCTCTCTCTCCTCTGAAAACCCGAAAACAGCGCTATATATTTAGGGGAAAGGGAGGTTTTGTGGCTTTTTTCTAGTGCTTTGAAACGAAATGAGGGAAACAAAAACAAAAAGGACTTTGGGAAAACTGCATGCATGGGTGTCACTTTTCACTCTTGCTTACCCGCTTTTCTTGACAGCTTTTATTTCCATACGCCACGCAATTTTTCCCAAAAACCACCAAAAGGAGCACTCCCCGAAGGGTTTTTCTTCTCCCCCTCCCCTTTTCGGGGAAAAAAAACTTTACTAATCACAACAACAACTTTTTAAACGATTTTACACCTGTTTCTCTCTCCCCCACTGGAGACAAATAAATCCCCCACACATGTATCTCCCCTCACGGGGGGAGAAAAATCAATCTTCCCCCCAGTATTCTCCTCATCCGAGGGGACAAATCAATCTTCACCCATGTATTCTCCTCCCCCGGAAAATAAAATAGTCTTCACACTTTTTTATCTCTCTATCCACTGAGAGATGAAATGGTCTGGTTCGCTTCTATAAAGCTAGGGCCCTTACATTCCGTTACCCAAAAAAAACCGGGCCCGGGGGAAAAACATAACTCCCGAAATCATGAGGACCTGCCTGCCTCAAGGAAAAGCCCCCTTTGCTTTCTAAATCCCCCTTTCTCTCTGGACAATTTACTCCCCCCCTCGAATTCTCCTTTTCTGGGAAAACCGGGTCTCGCTTCTTTCCCTGGAGTTCTTCGGTCTCTCGAAAAAGAAAAAAACGAGAGCTTCAACCCCCTCTCCCGGGAAATTTGGTACTTGCTGGGGCCTGAACTACCAGGTGTTCCCCCACCATGGCCATCTTAAACCATTTCACGGGGTGAAAAGATGAAGGTTTTTAAAGGGGGGGGGTTTAAAGGGGGTAAAGGGGCGGGAAACCGTTTAAGGTTGTGTAAGAAACCCTTTTTAATTAAAACATATAAATTTCTTTCTTCTTTTTTAAATTTTTCCCCCCTGTAGTTTTCCCCAACTATCTATCCCCTCCCCTTGGTAATAATGGTCAGAAACGAGGCCCCACCGTCCTGACGGTTTCGGGTCTTTTGGCCATCGAAGGGTTAAAACTAAACTTTTTCCCCCCTTTCCTAGTGAGGGGATATCAGGGGTTAAAAAAAACTTGAGCCAACCTTACCTTACCAGCCCTTTTTTAAACTACACTCAGTGGTCACTTTCCCCCAATGACCACATTCTTTTTCTTAAAATGGGCATTCTCAAAATTTTTTTGGGGGACGCCCCGTACACTAGTCAAGCCACATAAATTTTTCTTTTTTTAATTGGGGCCCCCCCCGGGGAAAATGATTCAATCACTAAATACATTTTGATGGAGCGTCACTTTGCCTTGTGGGGGGGCTCGTCACATAAACCCCCCCCCTGGGATGAAAAATTTTTTTCCCTCAAAAATTTTTTGGATATACAACCCTTTTAAAACACACTTCCCCTTTAAAATCTAAAAATTGTGTAACCATCGCACTTTGATTCAAAAAATTTAATTAATCAACGTTTAGAATCAATAAACCAAATGACCCCCAAAAATTTGATTTTTCAAATTTTCCCTTTTAAAAAAAAAACATTTTTAATTGTCCCATATTCCACAAGATCATTTACAAATTAAAGGGAAAAAAAAATTTTTTGGGATATCATCAATTCAAAGCACAAATTTTTGTTCATACTTAAAAGTTGTGAAGACTTATTTTCCCTTGATCTTTGTTCAAAAATCATTGTTTTAAAAACCCCCATGAAAATGGGGAATATTTCCAATTTGTACATGTTTTAAAATAGACAGGTAAAAAAAAAAAACATGGGTTTAAAAAAAATTTTTCTTTTTTCCCCATGTAGTGTTTAGCCCTTTTTAAAAAAAATTTCACCTGTTTTCCATTGTTGACAGTGACAATAAAAACAATTGGTTTGTCTCTTTGCAAATAAAAAATTGTATATATTCATTCAAAAGAGTTTTTGCTTTTACACATTATTTAGATTCTTTCTTCACAAGAAAATTTAGACTTTAAAAAAGTATTTTATTTTTTCCCAATTTTTTTCCCAAAGAATAAATATTTTATTAATCAACATCAAGCAGTTGTTTGCTTGAAAAACATATAGTCATTCAAAAAGCAAATTTGCATAAATCCCCACTTGTTTTAAAATTTCGTCATTTGTATAAAATTTGCCCGTCAAAAGGGGATCACACCGAAATTTCATTAAAAAAGGGCCCAAAAAAAACGGGAATAGTCTTTCCCCTTAAAGACAGTTACTTTTGGGTCCATGAATTTCACGCACGTGAAAAAAATTCTGCCATGCCCTTTTTGTGTTCCAGGCACTGGTTAAACGGGAAAACGGGAATTCCTGCAATCCCAAAAGACCTTTCTTTTAACTGCTGTTCTTAGTCTTTGACGTTTTCAAAAAACGTCGTGGCCTTGGTCAGTTTTGAAAACTGAAACTTTCTTCAGTAAAGCCTGGCGAACTTTCACAGCCCATAAAAATAGCCAACCCCACTCTCTCTCAATAGTGGAGAAATTTCTCCTGGGGTCTTTGGAACTTTTACGGGCGTATTGCCTGGATGAAACAAAGACTTTTTTCCGGGAAACAGTACCGCTTTTTTCCCTTTTTTAAAAACTGGGATCAGTTCTTAAAAAAAAAGGTTCTTTGAGAGGGGGGGGGGTAAAAAATAAAAACAGGAAATGAGTTGAGGGTGTTCAAAACACACTCCAAAGCCTTTGGCACCCCATCAGACCCCCCAATACTTTTTTTTCTTCGCCCCTTTCGCAGTTCAGTAAAAGGGGGGCCCGTCAGGGACGAAATTTGGGGCCATATCTTTCTTTTTGTTAAAACAACAATCCGAGGGAGTAAACCTGATCTGTTTTTTTGTAGGGGGGTTTGTGTAAGGATAAAATCTTTTCCACTTTCTTTCCTCTGGCATCATTTTTCCCCCCGAAATAGTGTGACCCAAAAAAAAAGAGAGTTTGAAAAACCCGGGCCCAATTTTTGATGGGCTTGCAGTCAAAACCCAAAAATTTGAGTCTGCCAAAAAAAAAAGTGTAAGTTTTTTAAAAGGGGGTCCCCCATGACTTTTCAGCCCAACCCAAAAAGTTAAACAAAAAAAACTGATGCACCCCTTTTTATGGAGTTTCCGGGTCGCATCATTCTGGCAAAAAAAGCTGGGGCCTTTTTTCCAAAAAAAATGGCCCTTTTTGGCCATGGGAAAAAAACCAAAAGGTGTTTTTTAAAAAGCTGTCCTTTTTCCCCGGCACTTCAGCCATTGGAATTGGGCCCGTACCCTTTCGTTAAGTCTTTTTCACAAAATTTGTTTCCCTTTGAGAGCTGACACAGAAGGTTTTTCAATGTCTGGGATAGGTCGGATTTGAAACAGTGATTTTTATTTTTCTTTTCTTAATCGAGGGAGAAACGCACCGATCCATAGGTTTGTCCACCTATACAAATGGTTGGGTGTTTCGGGATGTAGAAAGGGTTTTTCACCTTTAATCCAGCATTACATTGATTTCTCTCTAAAAACCCCTTTTTTTGCAAAAAGGGAGGGGGTTTTGGTCTGGTTCGCACGGGGATTTAGAAGTTTTAAAGAATACTTTGGGGGGTTTAATACCCCGGTTTTACCTGGGGGGTTTCCCTCCCAAAACATCCTGGGAAAATCTTTTTAAAAGGGCTTTGAGGGTGTTCTGTTTGGGGTAGTAGAAAATCATTGACGAACCACATCCTCATAGGTTTTACCTTTGATAGGGCCGAATAGGGGGGGGTTTCAGCATCATCTGCACTGGTAGATGTTAAATTCCCTACAAATTTTTGTTTTTTATAACCTTTTTATCTGTCTCTTTTACGTTAAAATTGGGTCAAAATTTATCACGGTAATGTTTTTCATGTTGACTTTTTGTTTTTGAAATAGGAAAATTTTCCACTCAACCGACTGGTTGATGGCCCAAATTTGTACGTTCAACATACTTCTTCAACATTGGTTTACATGAAAATTTCCTTCTCAGTTTTGCCCTTTTGATTTTTATAATTTTTTCTGCCCGAAAAATTTTTCGACCACCTGAAAAGGGGCCCTTCCAATTTAAACGAAGCTTGGGTTTTGTTTATTAAATTAGTAGCCCAAGGACTTTATCCCCCACACCCGAAGGAAGTGCCTTTGCTTTTCTTTTCTGCAAAGGGCCTTGTACCACTTTTTTTCCATCAGCTGATGTTTAGGGGGGCTTACATTTCATCCTTCAAAAGATTAGGGAGTTCATAAACGGGATTTGGGGGAAAAAGTTTTACTGTAGGGTATTTTTTTTCCCGGGCTTTTCCCTCCAAATTTTGTCATAATAGATCCAAAAGGTTTTTCCCTTTGGGGGTGTCCCAAAAGAAGCTCAAAAAGGGGGGAACCCAGGTTCGTTCGGCATTTTCCCCGTATGAAAAAAGCCCAAAAACGGGGACGAAACGATCCATTCCCGGGGGCTCTTGCTTTTCAAACCTTTTTTAAATGGACTTTAAAGTTCCATTGGGAAAAGTTCAAACCCTGCCAAATTTGGGTTTGGGGAAAGTTTTTGGCGTGGGTTTAAATGGAAAAAGGGTTGCCCAACCCGTCTGTAAATTTCTTCATGAGATTTAAAAAATGAATTGCGTTCCACAATCCGGAGAAATTTTGCTGGAAAAACCCACTCTGGAAAAAAAAATTTCAAGTTTAAAGGGTTTAGCGAAGTATGTAACAATTTTCTTAGTGGAATCGCTTCCCGGATTTTCCTTTTTGTGTTTCCCCCAAAATCTGTTTTAGGATATCCCAGAAAACCGTGGTAGCGGTCCAACAAGTTTAATAGCTACCTTCCGGAAATGGAACGGAAATGAGAGGCATTTTGTTTCAAAAGGGGCACATGGGACGCGGCCCTTTCTGAGGGTTTTTTCTTTTTTGGCCCCGATGTCACATGAGCGGGGAGTATTTCGTAATTCCTTTTGGACCCCGGCCAATTTAAAAAAATCCCAAAAAATCTCTTTAAAAGTTCTTTTGATTCCCAGTGCCCAAACGAACCCAAAGATCTGAGCCCTGTGCGTTCTGTTTCTTTTAAAAGGGGGGTTTTGGGAACCCCCAACTTGTCTGTTGTCCTGTCCAGGTTTACACCCGTAGGAATGTCAGAGTCAGTATGTACCCTTGGGGTTTTTCCGTTTTTTACGTCAGTGACGTCTGTTTAGCAGCAAAAAAGTATTGTCGTAGCGTCTGTCCCTTTTCCCCGGCCCTTTTTTTTTAAATCTTTTGGGGGGTTTTGGAGTTTCCAGTTTTTAGGAAATTTTGCGGGTTTGTGCCCTTTTCCCCGCTCTATGACGTTTTATTTTTATCACAAAACCAAAGGAACAAACGATCCTCCGAAACCCCCTTTTCCCGTAGCGACACCTGGCAAAATTTCCCAAAATAATGACCAGACTGGGTTATCAATAAAACAAAGGGGGTAAGAAAAACCGGGGGGTTGGGATGGGTGTATCGACTTTAATTTTCGCCCCGCGGAAACGTTTTTAATTTGTCCTCCAAAACGGCCCACAATTTTGGACAGTGTTGAGATACTGTCTTGAAGCACGGAAAGGGTTTCCTTCACCCGCGTAGGTTGGACCAGTGTCTCGCAAAAACCCAAAACCCGCAAAAACCCTTGATGGCTCCGTTTTCCCAAAAACCCGTCCATACAGATTGGCTGGTTTCCAAAAAAAGGCCCTTTTTCCCCAAAACAGTGGGGGACTAAGGGGTTTTGAATCAATTTTGGGTTTTAAAAGGGAAAAATTTTCCCCAAATGGAATTGCCATACAAAAGAAAAAATCGCAAATTTTTCTGATCGGCAGCCGATGATTTTGTGAACTTTGTTCTGTCCACGAACTGGCCAAAAGGGTTTCGTGGTGGTCGCTTTTTTCCCCGAAACCCCGGAACGTTTGCTGAGGGTTTTAAGGGTTCCTTTTCCCGGGGGTGAGTAAAGTATTGGGCGAAAGTCACTCGAACCCGGAAAGATCCGGGCCGTTCCTAGGATAGGTATATCCTTGAGGGCCCCAAAAATTTACCCCAAAGATTTTCCCTTTTCCCGTTTAAATTCCCTGTCCTGATGGGATAGTACATGGGCGATGAGACTCAAAGTTTGGGAAAAATTTTCCTTTCCTGCCCCGCCCCTTTCTGGGTGGCGATACAATTTGATCAGCATCTGACCCCTTTTCCCCCACGTTTTCAAATTTCCTTTTTTTAAAGGGAAAAATGGCAGATCTTTGCTCACGCCCCTTTGGGGAAAAAATTGTTTTCTTAAAAAGGGGGATCTCCGCAGTGATTTTAAAGTTTTGTTCGTTTTTTGACAATCGATCATCGATCCAAAAAAATGAAATCTTAGGATCAGAAACGATGGAAAAAAATTTTTTCCTTTTTCAGGGCGCACGAACGGAAACGTTCGTGGGAAAAACGATCAGCAGAAATTTAAATTTTTGAGGAGTTCTTCTTTCAAACTGATTCCCCAAATTTTAAATTTTTTTTTCGCTGCGAAATGAGTGGTTCAGTTTTTCCCAAAACCTACCCTTAAACAACGGGCGCATTTTACCAAAGTCCCCTTTTCCCTTTTGGCCCCAAAAAAAAAAGACGTTGCGTGGGCTTTTTAAAACCCCGGGAAAAAAAAAAACAATTTAATGTCAAACCGGTTTTTTTTTTCCCCAAAAAGGGGGCAAATTTGGAATTTATGCCGCTTTTGGTTGGGGGCTTTGGGTGCGGAAACCGACTGGGGGAGGGTTTTCTCGATGGCCCGTATTCCCTTTTTAATTTTAGCACCGTCTCTTTTCTAAATGCCCCAACTTAAATTTTACGTTTTTTCGTTTCCCGCTTCCCCTGTAATTTTTTTTTTTCAATTTTTTGCTTCCCTCTGTAGTTTAAATTTTTTTTTAGCTTCAGCTTCCCCCCTGTAATCTTTTTTTTCAATTTTTAGCTTCCCTCTGTAGTTTATTTTTTTTCAGTTCCTCTGTAGTTTATTTTCTTCCCCGCTTCAGTTCCCCCCTGTAATTTATTTTTTTCTCTCTTTTTTAGCCCCCCTGCCCATCTGTGTTTTTTGACATAGTTTGTAAATTTTTTTTCCCTCAAACCCCGCGTTCCCCCGCTTGTTTAAATTTTTTATCAAAATTTTTCCATAAAGAATCGTCAGATATTAAAAAACCAAAAAAAAATTCAAAATTTTGAAAAAAAATAAAGGGGTTTTATATGATATTATGTTTCACAAAAAACCCTAATTAAAAGTATATACAAAAACAGAATTCCAAATTTCCCGGGTTTTTAAACAAAAAAAAAAGCTTACTTAAACCCGGGTTTGATATGAAAAATTTAAGGAATGTTTTTTCCAAAAATAATTTGCAATTTTTACAATTTGGAATTTTTTTAAAAAAAAATGAAATTTAATACAAAAATGTTTTCCCTAAAAAAAGAAAAAAAAAAAAAAAACACAAAAAGTTTTTGAAAATAAATTTTTTATAAAGTTTTTTGTTTTTTCAAAAAGTTTTGTTGCAGGGCTTTCTTTTTTTACTTAATTTAAACGAATTTACAAAACAAATGCACCCCCTTATACAAAAAATGTATAAAATTTACAAAACAAATTTGGGAAACACAAAACCCCAAAAAAAAAAGAGGGGAAGAAACCCCAAAATAGCGGAAATCCTACCTAAAAAATGGGGAAAATGTTGAACAGAAAACTGATAGGGCTTATTGAGGAGAAAGGGTTTTAAAAGATTTGAAAAAGGGGGGGTGAAAAGGAAATGAAAGGATAACAGGACCGGAAAAAAGTTTAGGGAGAAATCAAGGAAAAAAAAGAAGCCCACAAACAGCACCCCAGTGGTCACTGTCTCCGTGGGAAATGGAGACGGGAAAAAAAAAATCCAAATGCACAATATAACACACTACAGTAATAATTTTAAAAAAACTAAACAAACAATCAAAAAAGGGAAAAATTTACCCAAAATCAAGGGAAAATCTGCACCCCACCCAAAAAAAAAAAATAATCAAAAAATAAAGGGGTGTTTTTTGGGGCCCGAGGGGAATCAACTCCACCCCCTACACTATTAGCGTGGGCGGAGGGGAAGTTGATCCCCCACTCTGAGGGGAAGGGGAAAAAAAACAAACTGAAACAATAGGAAAACGAAAAAAAATAGATATTTATGAGAAGGGAAAAAACTATTGACTCCCCAAGCCATGTCCCCCCGCTAAACGAGGAAGAGGTTTGGGGAAACAGTCCTGGGAAAAGGGGGCAAAAAAATTTTTAAAACCCCTTTGGGGAAGGACAGCGACTCCTCCCAAAGCCCTCCCCCTTGTGCCAGGTTCGAGCAAGAGGAGGGGTTTAGGGCCCATCGGTCCCGAGGTGGGGAAGGGTTTAAAAGAAATCCTACAAAAAAAAAACCCTTAAAGGGTAGAGCAACCCCAAAAAAAATGTAAACCCACCCCCCAATAGAAAAAGAACACACCCCAAAAATGAAAAAATTTACACAAAAAAATAATTAAAACTTTTTTTTTTTTTTTCCCTTTTCCCCCAAACCCCTTGGGGGGACAAAATTTGAAAATTTTTTTTTTTTTCTTAAAAACCCCCAAAGGGGACAAATAGAAATTTTCTTTTTTTTTTTTTCCGGGGAAAAAGAAACAAACGGCAGCTAAAACCCGGGGAAGCTGGGGTCGGGGGGCCCACGCACACTGTCACTCTTGAAAACCCTCATTTTATGACAGCATTTACTCCATACGCACACGCAATTTTTTCCCAAAACACCCAAAAAGGGGGCACTACCGAATGTTTTTTTTTCTCCCCTCTCCCCAGGGAAAAAAACTTTTCAATCAAACAACAACTTTTGTAAAAAAGATTTTTCAACCCGGGATCTCTCTCCCACTGGAGAAAATAAATCCCCCCAAAAGGTTTTCTCTTTCCCCACGTCGGGAGGGCAAAAAACAAATTTTTCACACACGTATCTCTCCTCACTCCCCAGAGACAAATCAAAACTTCACCCTGGGATCTTCCTAACCGAAAAGATAAAAATGTCTTCAACTTGTATCTCTCTTTACATGAGAGATTTAAATAGTTTGTTCGCTTTTTATAGCCTTTTGGCCTTTTTTACATTCCCTTATCAAAAAACCCCGGGCCCGGAGGGAAAACTTTAAATCCCCTAATCAAGGGGGCCTGCCCGCCCCAAGAAAAAAACTCCCCCGCTTTTCTTTTCCCCGTCTCTTGAGGCAAAAACTGCCCCTCGGGAAATTTTTCCTGTTTGGGGAAACGAAATCTGGGCTTTTTCTTCCTGGAGTTTTCGGGCTCTCGGGGAAACCCACGAGCTTTTAAAAACTCTTCCCCGGAGTTGGTACTTGCTGGGGCTGAACTACCAGGGGTTTTTCCCCCCCAAACCTTTGGGTCTTCAACCCCCCCCCAAAGGGGGGTGAAAGATGAAGGGGTTGAAGGGCGAAGGGTTTAAAGGGGTGAAGGGCTTGGAAAAAAAAAAAAAAAACGAATAAGGTTCGTTTAAAAATTTCCCTTTTTAAATTTAACTTTTTGAATTTTTTTCTTTTTCTTTAAGGGTTTTTCCCCCGTGCTTCCCAACTTTTTATCGCTCACCCGGTAATAATGGTTCAACGGGGACCCCGTCCTGAAAAGGTTCGGTCTTTAGGCCTTTTCGGGGTTTAAAAAAATGACTCTTTCCCCCCTTTCCTTTGTGGTGCTTTCTCGTGTTTCAAAACCCTGACCCGACCTTTCCTTACAGCCCTTGTTTTTAAAAATCAAATCGTGGTCCCCTTTTACCCAAAGACCCCCATTCGTTTTTTGAATTTAGTCATACCAAATTTTTTTGGGGAAACCCGTTTTCATAGTTTAAGGCCCCATGAATAATTTTTCCCTTTAAATTTTTGGCAAGGGGGGGAAAGTTTTATATCACTTTAAAAACATGTGATGGAGCGGCACATTGGGCCCTTTATGTGAGGCTACGTCACATGAAAAATGGGCGTAATTTGTTTCAGAGCTCCCCGGGTTCCCGCGAGAGTGAACCCCCCCATTTTAAAGGGCCCGATAACACTGGTGGGCACGCCCCAAAACAAAATTTACCAATTTAGTCAACTTACCAGTTCACACAAACACCACACACAACACCCCACACACACACAACAAACACACACAAAACACACACCAACCACACACACAGAGAGAGAGAGAGAGAGAATAGAGAGAGAGAGAGAGAAGACAGGGCAGGGACAAAACAGACAGACGGGCAGGACAAATATACCCACGAAAATCTTATATATATAAAATATTTATATATATTTTTTTTAATTTTTATATATATATATTATATATTTATAATAATTTTGTTGTTGTTTTTGTTGTTGTTTTTTTGTTGTTGAAAAATCAAAAAAAATTTCTACGGTTTGCCACCCGCTTTTCTGGGAAGCATTCTCCTTTTAAAACCCAAAAGGGAAAAGGGGGTAACTTACCCCTTTCTTGGGGGTCACTGAAGGAAACGTTTTGGTTTTTAAAAAATTTCCCGGGATCGGGCCAGGAAATTATATGTTTTGTGAGGTTTTTCCCCCACATTGGAGAAATTTTCTCCCCCTTGGGCCCATAAGCTTGTTTAAAGGGTTTATTTTGAGAAGCATTTTTATTCCCCAAACACCCTCAAGCACATACTGTTAAATTTGGGGAGAATTATTACTACTGGGAGTTTTGAAAGCCTTTCTCCCCCTATTTCTTCAATCTAAGGGCCTAAGATTTTAAACTTTGGGTTTTTAATTCAATTATTTTATTTTATATATATATATATAATTTTTTATATATTATTTTTTATATTATATTTAATAATTTTTAAACAGGATTTAAAAAACCATAAGAACGTTTAAAAATGCTAAAACCCTGTAGGGGGCGGGATACCAGGGTTTTAAAAAAGGTTTTAAATGAAGAGATTAAAACCCACAAGATTGTTTCAAACTAAAAACGCTCTTTCCCCAGGGTATCAGGGGGAGAGCGTTTTTAGCTTTTAAACAAGCTTGTTGGTTTGTTTTTTTCATTTTAAAATTTCCCATTTTTAAAAAGGGGGAATTAAAATTATAGATTTTTTTTTATTTATTGATATTATTTATTGTTGGGGGTGGGGGGGGGTTTGTAAATTTTTTATAGATATATTTTTATTATTTAAAAATTTATTATATATATTTTAAAAAAAGTTTGGGGACCCACACACACGCACACACACACCCACAAACACACACCACCCCCCCCCCTTTTAATTTTATTATATTTTTATATATATTTATATAGAGGAGAGAGGGAGGGGGGGAGAAAACCGGGAGAGGGGGTGGGGGGGGTTTTTAAAGGTTTAAACCTGGGGGGGTTGGGGGGGGGGACCATTGGGGGGGGGGGGGGAGGGGTTTTGGGGGGGGGGGGTTTCCCTTTAGGTTGGGAAAAAAAGAAAAAGTTTAAAATTTTTTTTTTCTTTCAAAATTTAAAATTTTTTGCAAACAAAATATTTAAAAAGAAATTCTACAAAAAAGGTATTTCCCCGGCTGTTTGGGGAAAAACCCCCCAAATTTAAAAACCCCAAAAAACCCCAGAAAAATTAAATTTTTTTTTTTTTTTAATTTTTAATTTATCAGGTTAAAATAAAGGCTTATTTTCTACAAAAGGGAAAATTTTTAACTATTAAAATAGCCCCCACCCCACAAAAAAACCAAAAACAACCCAAAAAAAATTAGTTTTAAAAATTTTTTAAAAATTTTTTAATATTTCACGGTAAAAAAAGCCCTTTTAAAAACAAATAAATTCAAATTAAAAGAGGAAGGGGGGGGGGGAAGGGGGGGGGAAAAAATTTGGTGGTGGTGGTGGTCGTGGAACAACTGGTGAAAAATAAACAAAAGGAGGGGAAGCTGGGGAGGGGGGGGGGAGGGGTGTTTGGGGTCTAGGGATAGTGGGGAAATTGGGGTAGAGGGGGTACGGAGGAAGGAGAAAAGAGAGGGGAAAATGGGGGGGGGGTTTGGGGGTGGGAGAAAATTGAGAGAGGAGAGGACTGAGAGTGAGGGAAGAGAAAACACAAGGCCCCCCCCCCAAAGAGAGAGAGGGGAAAAGAGAGAGAGGAAGGTGAGAGAGGGATCCCAAAGAAGTCACAGGGGAAAAGAAGGAAAAAAGGGGGGGCCTGGGGGGGAAAAAGAGAGAGGGAGGGAGAGAAAGGCGAAGAGAGAGAGAGAGAGGAGAGGGAGAGAAAGGGAAAAGGGAAAAGGAGAGGAGAGGGGGAGGGGGGGCCCAGAAAAAGAGAGGAGAGAGAGGACAGGGGATAGAAAAGTGGGGGGAAAGAGAAAACTAGGACAAAGACAGAAGACAGGGGGGAAAAAAAAAAAAAAAAAAAAAAAAAAAACCCCCCCCGGGGGTGGGGGGGGGGATGGGGGGGGGAGGTAGGGGGGGGGGGGGGGGGGGGGGGGGGGGAATGGGGGCCCCCCAAAATTAAAAAGGGAAAGCTTTTGCGCAACTTACATCGACCCATAAAATTTCTACTAGTAAAACAAAAAGGGTTTACTAAAACAGTACTTTACTATTCGAAAAGACTGGCTTTTTAGCTCAAAAAAACACTTCAAAAGATCTTTTTTTTAAAAAAGGCACTTTTTAAATTATTCAGGAAACGTTTATGAAATGAGATTTAACCCTCACTACCCCCCCCCCTTTGGTTTCTTTTTCCCCTCATCTCTAGTCCTTGTCCCTCCCCTCTCTCTCCCCCTCTCTCTTCTCTCTTCTCTCTCTCCCCTCTTCTCTCTCTCTTTTTCTTTTCCCCCCCTCTCCCCTTCTCTCTCTTTCCTTCTCTCTTTCTCTCCCTCTCTCTCTCTTCTCTCTCTCTCTCTTCTTTTCTCCGGGTGGCTCTTTCTTTCCCCCCCTCTCTCTTTCTCCCCCCCACCCCCCTTTTTCCTTTTTCTCTCTGTGTTCTTTTTTGGGGGACTCTCCTCTCTCTCTTTTCTCTCTCTCTCTCTTTCTCTCTCTCTCTCTCTCTCTTCTCTCTCTCTTTCTTTGTCTTTGTCCTTGTGTTTCTTTTTCCCCTCACTCTCTTTTCTCTCTCTCTCTCTAAATTTTTCCCCCACCCACCCCCCCCACTTCCCTCTCTCTTTTCCCCTTCCACCCGTCCCCCCTCCCCCCAATCCCTACTAACCTAGACACAAAAACCCTCCCCCCCCCCTCCCCAGTTTTCCCCATCCTTTGGGTTTTCTTCCCCAGTTTTTCCGCCCAAACCACCACCCCTATTTCCCCCCCCCCCTTTTTCCCCCCCTTTTTTTCCCCCCCCCCTTCTCTCCTCTCTTCTTGCTTTTGAGTTTGTGTTTTTGCGTAAGCCGTAAATGATATGAAAAGGAGGAACTGGATGTACCCTTTGCCCAACATGAACTTTTTTTTTCTTGATGTTTTAAAAACTGGTCACATTTAACACTCTCCTAAATTAAACCCTGTGGCGAAAGCTCGATTTTAAGGGTTTTTTTTTCCCATTGTGTGGAAAAAAATTGAGAACTTTTTTTTAAACCTTGTTATTTTTAATCTGCCTGTTCTCATTTTTTGGTTGTGGGGCGGTGGGGAAAAACCCGGAAAAATTTACTGTGAAAAATATATATATTTTTTATATATTTTATAAAATATATATTTATAATAATATATATTATTTTATAAATTGTCACGATTTTGTCACGAGGCCTACGACTTTTGGGAACACCTAGGGTGGCGGAATTATTAAATTTGTTTATTTTTCGTTGCTGTTGTGTGTATCCGCCCCTTTAAAATGTGGCTTTTTGGGGGCGGTTGCCCTTGGTGGGGTTTCAGTAACTTGGGTTTTTGTTTTCTCCTCTCTCTCTTTTCCTCCCCGGCTATTCTCCTGTAGGTTCACGGGTGGCTGGTACCTTTCTCTCAAAACTTGTTTGTCTATCGGCCCCCCTTTCCCGCCCGTCTTTTTTTTAAACCCTTGGAGGCACGGGGGCCCCTTTCCCAGGGGTTTCCTTTTTTTAGTTTGAAAGGGAATTTTTTGCCCTTTCCCCCCCCTTCCTTTTTTAAAACGGGGGGGGCATTTGGCCCCCTTTTTTTTTTGGGGGGTTTTGGGGGGTTGTTTCCCCGCGGGGAAGATTTTTTGGGGCCCCCGCCCCTTTTTTTTGGTTCTTTAAAGGTATTTTGGGGAAAATTTTTCCGGTTTAATTTAATTTTTTTAACCTGGCCTTTAAAAATTTAAAATTTTTTTCTTTTTTCCCCCACGGGTGTCTTTTCCCCCGTGGGGAGGAGAGAGAATTTTGATTTCGGGTAAACGGGTTGGTCATCTTTTTCGTGGCCCTTTTTTGGTTTTTTGGCCGGTTTATTTTCCCTTTTTTGGCCCTTTTTTTCTTTTGTTTTCAAAAAGAGGGGGTTTATTTTTGGGCCACGGGGTTTAAATTTCTTTTGGTTCTTTTTAAAATTTTTTTTTTTGGGTTTGGGTTGGCTATTAATTTGGGAAATTATCATTGGAATTATTTTTGAAAAATTGTAATTCCCCGGTTTTTAAAACCATGGCCCCGGTTTGGTTTTTTCCAAAAAAAGGGGAAAATTTTAAAAGTGGGAAAAGGGAAAAGAAAAAAATTTTTTAATTTTTAAAAATTTGTTTTTTTTAAAAAGGGGAAAAAAATTTATCCCAGGTTTTATTTGCTTTGGGGTGGAAGTTTAACGTTTTGATGGGTTTTTTGGGGTTGGTTTTTTTCCTAAGGGTTGTTTAAACTGGGGCGGGGTGCGTTTTTTTGTTTTTTATAGGGGTTGAATTTAAGCGGGGCCCCTTACTGTTTTCGGGGGGAAGCCCCTTCCCTTTTCCCCCTTTCCTTTTTCCCTCTTTTTTCTTTTTGGGTTTTAGGGTTCCCCCCCCCCTCCCGGAGGGTTTCACCGGGTCGGAGGGATTGACGGGGGTTGGGGCCCCCTTTTTTCCCTTCCTTTTTTTTTTTCCTTTGGAGGCCTTTCCCCTCCCGGGGCCTTCCCCCGGACTGGGATGGTGCCACGGGGGTTTAAAAGGCCCCCGCTTGGGGGGGGACCGGACTGGAAGGGGGCCCCGTTTTGGGGGGCCGCCGGGGGGAAAACCCCCACGGTTGGGCCCCCCTTGGTAAGGCCACGCCCCCCCCCTTGGGACGGGGGTTTAAAGGGCCCCCCGTTTAAAGGGGGGGTTTTTGGAGCGGACCCTCCAGAACACCCCCCCCCCCCCCCCCCCCCACCCCCCCCCCCCCCCCCCAGGACCGGTTGGGAGAAACCTAGTGCGTTTAGGGTGCCCCAGTAGACTTGACGGAGGCGGGGGTTGTGGAGGCACCCCAGGGTGGGGGAAGGGGGGGGATGGGGAAAATTTTTCTTTTAAGTGAAAGTATATGTTTTGGGAAGGGCTTGTGTGATTGTGCATGTTGTGTGCTTTGGGAAATTGCTTGATTGTGATTGTGCATGGTGCGGTGTGTTGAAATTTTATTTGCGTTTGTTTTTGTGTTGTGAATAAAAAAGGGGGTGTTGTATCGAATCTTTCTCGTGGGGCTCTTGCGAGGCGTGCGAGGTCAGCCTTTCCCCTTTCCACTCCCCCTGACCGATCCGGGTCGGGGCAGACCCCCAGGGGTCGGTCGTGAAAAATTGTGGGGGCTGTCCGGGTGTGAAGGGCTCTGGCTGTCTCTTGTTTCGCGGGGGGGGGTTACCTGTTTAGTTTTTTTGGGTTTTGTTTTTGGTTTAGTCAGTTTGTCGGGGTTTGGGTTAGGGGTGGTTGGCTGGGTGCCCTCTGCGTGGGGGAAAGTTTTTTTTGGGGCCCTGAGGGACACCCGGTTTGGGGCCCGGGGGGCGAGGTGAGACCGGGGGGGGGTGACCGGGGTAAAGCTCTTCCGGGGGGGAACCTCACGGGGGGGTTTACGGCCGAATTTCTTCCCTTTCTGTTGCCGTCAGTCTTCCATTTGTTTTGTATTTAGTCAGTTTTTGTTTTTTTTTTTTTTCCCGGGGTCATTGAGTACAGGGGGTTTTTTTCGGGGGCGTTAGTGTCATTTTTTTTTTCTCTTCCGGATTTTCCCTTGCTTGTTTGTTTTTTCCGGGGCCCGCCCCGCCCCTGTTGCTCGTGTTGTTTGAGCGCGGGTTGCCCGAGGGGGGCAGCCGGGAAAATGTTTTTTTTTTTTTGGGTTTTTTTTTGGGGGAGCCCCCCGCACTGTTGCTCGTTTTTGAGAGCGCCCGGGGTTTTCCCCGAGTGGGGCAGCCCGGGAACTTGTCCCCACACACGCACCCACACACATACGCCAAAATATACCCCACCCCTAAAATATTTGGTTTTTTAAGTGGAATTGTCTTTCCCCTGTATTTGATAAAATGTAGTATAGTTGTCATGGCAAGCCGGTGCTGGTGGGGTTTTTGGTACTCGGGGTTTGAAGAAGAAGGGTTTTTTAAAAAGTAGTTTCCCCCCTAATTGGTTTCCAGGACAGGGCTACGGTGACCCTTCCCCTTATTCCCGTGCTGTAGCCGATTTGTCCCCGCGAAATACTTTTCAACCCTTTTTCTTCGTAGGGGTTTTTCCTGCTGGGGAACCCCCTGGAACTTTTACGCTCGGAAGGTCAGGGGTTTTAGCGAAGCCAAAATGTGGGTTTGTTGAGTCGCAAAAAAACCAAAAACCCCCCATTCCCCCATGCTTCCCTCGTAAGGGTAAGCCCCGGGGGGACTTTCCCCCATTGGGGGAGGCCCAGACCCAAGGGGCGGGTCAAACGGAAAAAAAAGGGTCATCCTCCCCTGTCGGGGGGGTGGGAAAAATTCCCCGGGAAACACCTCTGTGCTTATGTTTTTAGAGCGGGCAGCGCGTTTAGGATGAGGCCCCCCTAGGGAAGGGGCGCAGGGAGGAGGCTGCTGAAAGGAGGGCCCCGTAGGGGAAAAGGGTAGGGAAAAAGGGGTGCTCTGCGCGAGAGGAGGGGTGACAAAACAGGAGATTCTGATAGGGAAGAGGCTATGCTGCGCAGAGAAGAGGCTACCCGGGCAGGAGGCCCCCGTAAGGGAAGGGGGGCTGGGTCAGCTAGGGAGGAGGGTTTCAAAACCGGAGGCTCGCCTTTGGGGAAAAGGGGTGCCTCCGTAGGGGAAAAACTAAAACAGGGGAAAGGGTCTGCGAAGGGGGGGGATGGAAAACCCCCTTTCGCCCGGGCTCCCCCATCGGGAAGTCAGGGGGTTTTTCACCCGGCAGGTGATTGAGTTTGAGGCCCAAAAATTTAAAACTTCCCGAGTTCAGACCCAGTGGGACATAGATTTGTTTCCCGGGGCATTTTGACAAGGGAGCTACTTCATACCCCTTGTCTGAGGAAAAAGGCCATGCACCTTTTTTTGGGTTGTCGGGTGCTTTGCAAGGGAGTGTGTGGGTCCACTAAATGGGAAGGGGGCGTCTTTTTGCAGACATGCAGTTGGCTCGGGGTAAGCGTTTCCCCCTTTTCCCCCGTGGGCGTACAGGGGGAAGTTTTAGGTCCAAAGAAGAAGAAAAAAGACGAGACCCCTTTGTGCAGTTTTGGGGATAGGGGGTGCGCAAAAAAGCTTTGGGTTCTGGCGTCAGTTGGCTAAGTTGGAAAATGGAGGATTGTTTCCCCATTGAACAGCTCACCCAAACCCCTGTGTCCCAGAGTTGAGGATCCCGGGTAGGCGAGACAAACACCTCAGGGGTTTTTGCGGGGGTGCGATTCACAACCCCTGAGGTGTTTTTTGAAGCTGCCCGGGCTTTTGGGGGAACGCCAGTTTCGGGGAGGAAACCCTCCACAAAGGGTTTAGTGGCAATAAGGGGCCGGGCAAATGCTGCGGGTGGGGGAAAAAAGGGAGGCAGTTCTCGGGGATTTCAGGCCCGGGCTGTGTTTTTTTTTGTGGTCGTCCTGGCCACATTAGGAAAAGATTGTCCTAAAGCCCTGGTAGTGTGGGGGGGTTCCCCTTTTCCCCGTCCCCGTGCCCCCCGGCTTTAAAGTGGGTTCATCCGCTTTGTTTATTCGAAATGCCCCGTGTTTCTGTTGTTGGTTCTCCCTTTGGGCGCACCTTAGGGGTTCGGGGGCCCTCAACATCTTTTTTGGTAAGAATTTGGTTTCCCCCGAGGCCCGGCGGGGCGTATTTTGATGTGTGCGGGCTGGAGGCTGGTTTTTAAACCCCCACCCCTCCTTTGTACTTTTTCCTTTTCTCCACCCCCTACTTCTGTGGGGAAAAATGGGCCCTCGCGGGGGAGGACCTATGATTTCCCCTTTTCATAGGGGGAAAACTATACCTTCGCAAAACGGACGCGTCAGCCCCCTGTCTACGGATTTTTCCCGTACAGGCCTTTTGTGGGAGTCACACACGCGCCCAAAACCCAAGAAGCGGAACAGGAATTGGTCCGTTCTTCCCGCGATCTCTGGGCGAAAAGGGTTTGGCAAGGGCCCTTTTGCTAGCATTATTTCCTTTTAGGCCAGGGGGCTTTTGGGTGTTTCCCAAAGCCCACGGGCAAATTGGGGGTTTGTCCCCCTCAGTCGGCCCCACACGCCAAGGTGAAACTTTAAGCTCCCAAGGGGTTTCCCCTTTTGGGTTTTCACTCAAAACAAAATCGTTGTGGGGCCCAAACAGCTTGTCGTTCCCCAAAGCTTTAGGGGAATTGTTTTCCGGCAGGCCCTTTATTTACCCATGGAGGTTTATATTTGGGCCCCAAAGCGGACTCTCGAGGGGTAAGACAAAACTTCTTTTGGCCGGGATGAACTCACAGGTTGGCTCTGCCGCAGTTGCGATGTCTGCCCAAGGAAAGCCTAAGGGTTGCTTGAAACGTGTTCCCCTAGGGTCAGTGCCGGGGGGGGGGGAAAACCCTTCAGCAAAGGGGGGGGTCGACCTGGTGGGAAACCCCTTAATCCTCCATCCGGGTTTTTCCCGGTCACCGTACATTCGGTTTGTGGGAGAATTGCGAGTGGGGGAACCCCGTGGTGTCCCTTTTGGGCATCGATTGGGCCCCCCCACTGTTGGGGAATCTCTAGGCAAAATTTGGGGGCGCACGGCGTGCCCAAAAAGAAGTACGGCCGGAAGTTTTTTTGGAGGGGGCGATCATTCCTCTCCAGTGCTTTGGGCCCGGGTTTGGCCCGTCAGTCATCGACTCTGAGTTAGGGAGGGAACTGAGGGGCATGCCTTTTATTTCCGGGCATTTCAAGGGTTTCCCGTTTTACGGATGTGGGCTATCTTAGGGCCCAAACTCCTAGTCCCCAAGGAAAATTTGGCCCGAGGGGTACTTTTCCCCCCAACCCGGGTTATATCCCCTTTTTTTTTGTATCAGGTGTACTGACAGTTTCACTTCAGTGTGTTAACGGTAGTGAATCACCCCCTTTGGGTTTGGATTGTTTTTCATGGTTGGAAGGTTTTCTTAGTTGTTTGATAAATGTTTGAATTTTGTATTTCCCCGAAAGACCTTTTCGTAGAATGTTTGTATTGGATTCCCCCGTAATCTGGGCGAGCAAGGAGTTGGGGGCGGGGCCCATTGTTGTGAATTTGCAATGCGTCAAGGTTCCCCAAAAGGGGCACTGTTTTCAGAGAAAAAAGATGCTTTTTTGAAGGGGGGTTTGTCACGAGTTTTTCACGAGGGCCCACGACGTTTGACCCCCCTTGGGGGGCGGAAATTTTTCTTTTTTTTATTGTTTGTTGCTGTTGTGTGTATCCGTCCCCTTTAAAGTGGCTTGTGGTGCGGTTGCACCTTTGGGGTAGTTCGTCAAAATTCGGGGTTTGCTTTCTCTCTCTCTTTTCTTTATTCCACCCGCCCCTGCTATTCATCTGAGGTTCACGGGTGGTGGTACCCTTTTTCTCGAACTTGTGTCTACGGGCCCCTCGCCCGTCTTTTTACCCGTCGCACGTGCTTCATGTCTTTTAGTTTTTAAGTAAGCTCACTCTGTGGGGCGCATGGCATTTTGGCCCCCATCGCTGAGGGGGGGTTTGCCTTACTCGAGCGGAAGATGTTTGGGGGGCCCCGCTCCCGGGCTTGGGTTTTTCACCCTATCATCGGGGTTTCAGTCGGGTATTTTTCAAATTTCCCACAGTCGGCCCGTAGGAGAGGGACACCCCTTTTTCCCTTTTTTCCCCCACCCGTGCCTCTGTCCTCTCGACTGGAAC
>CM031603.1:16724311-16744311 GCA_018398815.1 Conus ventricosus | reverse complement strand
GTTATCTCACTGTCCATGCGCCTGGCACTTTACCTGTCGGACGAAAATGAATGGTGATTCACCACACCAGGGGACAGAATGGCACAAATTACAATGCAAAAGCAACGCGTTTCGACCTCTAGGCCTTCTTCTGTCTCTTCGTCTGAGAAGACAGCCAACGATGACCATAAACGTTCCATTTGACGGTCGACAATGCGTGTACGCCATTACCAACGCCGTGTTTTTTTTTTAATCTTGTCACGCTGATACGAGACGTGCATATGTATTCTAGAGACAAGATCTGCCTAACACCATATGTAGTTTTGCGAGAAATGGGAATTGTACAAAGCAACATATGTAGTTTTGCGAGAAATGGGAATTGTACAAAGCAACATATGTAGTTTTGCCAGAAATGGGAATTGTACAAAGCAACATATGTAGTTTTGCCAGAAATGGGAATTGTACAAAGCAACATATGTAGTTTTGCGAGAAATGGGAATTGTACAAAGCAACATCTGTAGTTTTGCGAGAAATGGGAATTGTACAAAGCAACATCTGTAGTTTTGCCAGAAATGGGAATAGTACAAAGCAACATCTGTAGTTTGCGCTTGAGGAAAGAGGCAGTATAAAACACGGTCTGTGGGAATGTGTTCACACACACACAATTTCTGGAACGTTTCAAAACCATGCTAAAGCACACTGCTGCAATAAAGATAAAGTCAAGTTAAACGAACACATCATCATTTTTAGTACTGATCAAAGCTTTAAGAGTGGCCATGTTCTTTTTTTTATCACATATTGTTGTGCACTAAATTTTATATAATATGTCAATGCAGACTGGACAAAATAATACCTACACTAAACTCATTCTGGAAAACAAAACAAAACTGAGCAATCACATCGAGAACGTGATCAAAATGAAACTGACTGGGCCTGCTATAAATCCATAATAGAAATTGAAACTACCATTATTTTATATTGTTAATCAAGGCTGTGTTTTACATATCTAGGCACCACTTCTAAATCCATATTTCCACTATTTTCAGTATGATACCTACCCTATACCTTATTATTGTTATATATTCTGATTCGTAGATTAAGTCACAGAGAACGTACGATGAAACAAAACAAGCAGCGAGTGAAATTGATACATTTGCTTTAGAGTATCAGAGAGAGAGAGAGAGAGAGAAGGGGAGAGTGAGAGAGAAGGGGAGAGTGAGAGAGAGAAGGGGAGAGTGAGAGAGAAGGGGAGAGTGGGAGAGCCTGATAACATGGAACGGGAGGAGGCGAGGGATGGGTATTGAAGAAGGAAGAATGAGACAGAAAAGATAAGAAGATGAAATTATTACACCAGAATGTTTACATCCGATCACAGTGCGGTTTTTATTTTCCTTCTATTTTTTCTTATCACGTTAAACGCCTTCTAATTGAAAATAAGTATCTCTGCAGATCTCATATCCCTAATTCCTATAAGCTTCTAGTTGTGTTTTCATGTAGTAGTGTATATTCATTGTTATGTATGTGTAAACATGTAGCACACCTTTGCGTTTATTATTGGAAAATGTGTACAGTGGAAAATGTTTATATACAACAAATGCATGTAAAAACCTACCAACTGCTTGATGGGTCGTGATAAAGAAATTAGAAGAAAAATCTGCCTACTACTTCATGTCGACCTACATATACAGTTTCACCGTGCGCACACCCGCACGCCCCAAAGCCCTTCTCTCTCCTTTTTCGAACTCCTTTCTCTGCGGTCGAATGTTTTGGTTGCGTCAGATTACAACCCTGTCGCCTTGATGAAACCCACAGTCTTCTCGAGGTCTTGACGGCTGCCCCAAAGCTGCATCTGCAGTTCTGCACCCTCTGGCCAGGTTTGACGCCGTAGAACATCATGGGCTAGACAGTGTTGGAGGATGTGTTCTGGGTCTGAGATCCAGTGCTAAATGGACATTCGTCTCTGTGGGTAATCTTAGTTCGGTTGAAGTGACTCAGCAGTCAGCAGTGGCCAGTGCTCAGTCTGAAGAGGATCGTTCGGACTTCAAATTGGAACTTTCTACGAATATCAAAGACACTAACCAACTTTTTTTTTACGGTTCAACGGCCGTAAACAACTTATTTTCCAGCAGCGATTACACTATTCACATCCCTACCATTCTTTGTCTCACCACACTTGTAAATTCGCTCTATTTCGTCTCCTTCGCTGAGAAGGCTTTCACGCCCACAAAAAAAAGGTGTCGTCATGAGGACTGAAATAGGTCCTTGTTATGCTCGTCTCTTTGAGGGATACTGTTGAAGACTACGACCTCCCGCGTTCAATATGCAGGCCCAGTTCAATACATCTTAAAACATTATATTGATGTTTGTCTGGGTGTGATCACCCTTACTTCAGAGTCAATCTACTCCACTTCATCCATCACTTACCCCATTGTCATCCCTCCCTCCAGAGTACCAGCTTCTTCCCTTACACATTTTGGTTCCCTCCATTCTCCTTCCGACCAACTACATCAAATTCCCTCACAGACGCTCGTCTGCTTGGAACTGAAGACAACCACCACACCAACACCATCATGTACTGTTCCTGCTTCGGTTCCAGCTCCATGTTTGTCCTCTTGCCATGGGCCCCGGGCGATCTGCCTTTCGCCGTGTGGACTTTCGCCGTGTGGACTTTCGCCGTGTGGACTTTCGCCGAGTGGACTTTCACCGTGTGGACTTTAGCAAGACAGAGGTAGTTTTTGACACAGGGGAAAACCAGTTGATGTCAAAACTCTTTATCCACTTAAGAATTTTTTTAACCTCCCCCCCTCTGTCTCTGTCTTTTATGTCTGTCTGTCTGTCTGTCACACACACACACACACACACACACACACACACACACACACACACACACACACACACACACACACACACAAACACACACACACACACAAACACACACACACACACACACACACACACACACACACACACACACACACACACACACACACACACACACACTTATGACTGCAAACTCTTATTGTTGAATGCACACATGAAAAATAGATAAAAACAAATAAGTCACTGACCGATCTGTCAAGTCATCTCTCTCTCTGTGTCTCTGTCACTTATGACTGCAATATTTTATTACTGAATGCACGCTTTAAAAATTAGTTATGATGAATAGTTCACTGACCGGTCTGTTGAGTCAGTCTCGGCCACACACACACACACACACACACACACACACACACACACACACACACACACACACACACACACACACACGTGCGCGCGCGCGGTACACACACACACACACACACACACACACACACACACACACACACACACACACACACACACACACACACACACACACACTGACTGTCGTATCGTCAGACATGCTCACGAATCAGTTGAAGTGAATGGATAATCCCCCCTCCCTTCTCTCTCTCCCCCTCTATCTCTCCCTCCCACCCACCCCTCTCTCTTCCTCTATCTCTCTTACTCTCTCTCTCTCTCTGTCTCTTCCTCTATCTCTCTTACTCTCTCTCTCTCTCTGTCTCTTCCTCTATCTCTCTTACTCTCTCTCTCTCTCTGTCTCATCGTTACTGCTTTCTGAATGAGCATCAGATGAAACATGACCAGCCACACTGAGTACATATCTACAGGAGAAGTTCTCATGAAATGCTCTCTCAGGTTCACAGCTATGTTCAACGGTTAGACAAGGCAACGTCGAACACAGGAGTGGATATAGATCAGTGCGAAAACATAGTTCTCACTGGGCAGAAGTCAATTCGGCGATAATCCGTTCAGGGAAAGAGAATGCTCCCCATGCCGGACACTCTCTGACATGACGGACACAAAAATCCCTTCAAAATTAAACAAAATTTACCAGGAATTGAACGTAATAAATCCGCCAGATAAACAGGGACAAACAAATAACAAGGCAAAACACAACGGGTTTCGACCTCTTAGGTCTTCGTCAGGCAAGACAAACAACTGACAGGCAGGCCTCATTTTCATCCAACGCCCATCTTGCGCAGAAATTTGAGAAGATGAGTGATTGCTCGTTCTTCGTTTCCGTTATCCTGAATGTTGTTTATCTTGCCTGAAGAGGTCGAAACGCGTTGTGTTTTGTCTTGGGATTTGTATGTCCCTTTTGTTTGGTGGATTTACTTTAAATAAAAATTTGTTTTAATTTTCGCCTGCAGTCGCCTCATTTTGAAACTGATCGAAATGACACGTTCAGTCCTCTGCCAGAGCCACGCCATTGTTTATGTCATCCGTTCTGAGCTGCGCGGTCAGATCTGTGGAGATGAGATACTCCAATCCGCAAACTTCACACACACACACACACACACACACACCTCTGAACACCTGGCGGATGTCCGATCACAACGTGCTCAGACCAGTCGCCCTAAAGGCTGCACACCAATCATTAATGCGCCAAGGCCTTGCTTATGGAATCGAGTACTTATAGAATAGCGCAATTAGACTGTTTTGAGAATGTGTGTGTGTGTGTGTGTGTGTGTGTGTGTGTGTGTGTGTGTTTTAAATATTGTGTCTGAAAGTTGATTCGCTCCATTTTCTTTCATAGGCCAAGGCACAAGCCAGGTGGTTCCCAGCAGACAGATTTAAATCACAGGAATGGGACTATTTGGGCGCTCCGAGGTGGCGCAAATAATTATTGGGTCACGGGTGAGTGTAAGACGTGAAATGTGCATCAACTGAGGGGAAGATTATGTATTTGAAGATTGTGATTTCATCGGTGACCCCCCCCCCCCCCCCCCCCAAAGCAAAGGAAATAATTGGTGGGGAGTTGTTCTTTTGGTCAATTATCAGTTTAACATTGGTTTTTGGCTCAAATTCAGGCTAAGCCTCAAAACGTTTACGTGGAATATATAGTGTTTTATACAAAATCCTAATTGTGGTGTCTGACCACATTTTGAACCATCTTCAGCCGGCACAGCATCGGCCATGTCAAAGTTATGGCCCTTTGGCAGACGCAGAGAGAGAACTTTACACGTAAACATAGGTGTGCCATGCCAGTCACACTCCACAATTAGGATATTGAGCTAAATCACGATTTTTTTCCATGACTGTTTTGCGCGTACGCAGGCGGATACTCCTGCAGATACTCCCTGTATAGACAGGCAACGATTGATCCCATCTACCCAACAAAGGGAGTGGAGTTTTGTGTGTGTGACCCGTTTTTTATCCCGCCATTAACGCAGCCATACTCCAACTTCGGGGAAGGTGCATGCAATGTGTAACGTGTCATCCAATCACGATATGACCCATGTAAACGTTGTGAAGCGTAGCATGAACTTGAGCCCAAAATCAATGTTAAATTAACCTGATAACAGATCAAACTAACCCCTCTCCCTCACCCCCCCCCCCCTCATCATGTCACCTGTTTTTAGGGATTTCAACCGATGATATCATTCACAGTCAAGAAATACATGAGCTACCCCTTGCCTGACGTCACATTTCAGACCTTCGCTCTCACCCGTGACCTTATCTTTGCGCCAGGTGCCCCCCCCCCCTCCCAAAATAGCCCCATTCCTTTTATTTTAATCTGTCTTCTTGGAACCACCTTCATCAACTCATGAAAGAAAAGAAGGTAAATCAACTTTCAGACACAATTAAAAAAAAACCCAAACAAACGAAATCTTAAACGAGGCAGGGCAATTTAAACAGGAAATAACAAACAGGTAAGGTAACTCACGCTCCCATGATGAAACAAACGCACGCCCATAACGCCAAACCAATGCTGCATACGACAACGATTCGCCCGGCAGTGCTGTCTCCTGGTTTGCTTTGTGTGCTCTGCATGGTCATCTCTGTAAGGAGAGAGAGAGAGAGAGAGAGAGAGAGAGAGAGAGAGAGAGGGAGAGAGAGAGAGAGAGAGAGAGAGAGAGAGGTTAATAAATGTACAGTATTTGATTCCACACTCCACAGAAGGCTTCGCACCCAGCTTCCTTCACTCCCTCCGGGTTCACAGACACTCTGAGGCAGTTACTGAGTGTGAGGCCAGTCCATGCACTGATGTTGTCCTCCCATCTCTTTTGTCAGCTTTTCTCTCCTTCTGCCTCCTCGCACTGTTTACTTGTAGAGCGGGTTTGGCTACAAACATACACAACATCAATCATAGGGGGTTGAAGTCCGCGGGGCGGGTTACCCAGTCTCACTGACCTTCCACCCAGATGCTTCACGCCTGTCAGCGGCTCCACACAAAGTGGCACCACAGCTAGGAATTGTGTACCGTCTGGATGGTTTTCTCCTCAGAATGAAGTCTCCGTGAGCAGTAGACCCCTCAGCCTGTTGACGTTGGCTGTTATGATAAAGAAGGAGAGAAAGAACGTACCCTCACTTTCACCACAACGCCCTATCACTTCTGCCATGATACCTGTATTGTATTTTCATTCTTAATCATTTCATGTTTTCGGTTTATTTATTCTAAATTGATTTAATTAGTGGTTATGACTTACTTATTCATGGATTTGTTTCATTTATGATATACATAAACAGTTATTTCTTTTTTAAAAACTTGTTATTATATCTTTTCTCATCCACTTGTTTTGTTTAATGTCAGTTAGAACCTATTTATGTATTTCATTTCTTATAACTAATTCAAATATCCATTTGTTTGTTTACTGTTTACCATCACTAATTAGGTATTTGTAATTATCTTTCTTATTTTCTGAGTTTCTTTCATTTTCTTATTTATGATAATTATCATAATCATCATCGTAGTCTTTAAGAATATTATCTCCCTAAACCTTCTCTGCCTATTTCTTCTCAGCATCATTCCATACATCTGTTCAGCCTAAGAGAACACAGCTCAAACTACATCTCCCACTGAAACTGCAGAAAGCTAAACCATTCTTTTAGTTGTTTGCTGATGTTTTCGTTTTTGTTTGTTTGTCTGTCCTGTCTAAAAAAAGGGCCAATAGGTCCAAAACGAGTTGTGTCAGCTTTGTAACTTTGTTTCATTTTGTTAGTGCTAAGGTGACTCAATTTTTTTTTTAATTGTGCATCTGTTCTGCAGTCACTCTGCTTTGAAACTTATCTGAACAAAATTCATTGAAATTTGCACGAACTAAAATGGAACTTATATTAAAGTGATGCAACTATATGTTTTGAAGATAAGGTAGTAAAGACCGAAGCAAAAGGGGGGTCAAAAGGAAACAAAAACAATGCACAACGTTTCGACTCTTAGAGTCTTTTTCAAGTGACATGAAATTGAGGACACAGAAAATGTTTTAAACAATTCTGAAGTGACAAGAAATCAAAACACACATAGTGATGCAGTTGGTCTACCATACCCACTCAATTTGTCCCAAAGTGTCACAGACTTGGGCATCCCTCAAAGTCCTGATTTGTCCACTTGGTCAAACTGTGTTTTGGGATAAAAATTAGGCTTCCATATCATGTGACGGATCACTTACTAAAATGCAGCTTCAAACATACTGGCTTTCGAAATCAGTCATGCAGTTAGCTTCTGTCTCGTGTATGATAATACAGCGGTCCTCTGTATTGACTGACCACTCCTCCTCTTCCAGTCCGTCTTCTCCTTGCAGAGCAGTCTTCCATTACCGCGGAGTTCCTATCCAAAATGGAATCAGCGCTTCGAGGCGGGATCCGCAAGGGCGATGGCCTTTGAAAACCCAGCACCATGACACTCCTCCCCAAATCACATTGCTCTTTTGACAGTCCTTCTATCACGTGACGCCTCTGTCGTGAATGCGCCTCACGTCTGTCTGTCTGTCTGTCTGTCTGGTGTTACAGTCTGTCGGCAATCCCTGCTTTTCTCTCTCCCTTTCTCTTAGTTTACCGTTATAACCGTTACTAACGGCTGTAACGGCCTGTAACGGTTTTTCTTCTTTATGGAATATCTCAGAAAGTACTTGGCCGACCTTTATGAAAATTAGCAGGTATGTTCATTATGGGTCACAGATGATGCCTGATGTTTTAGTTTGCCCCGTTATAGCCGTTACGAACGGTTGGAACGGCCTGTAACGGTTTTTCTTCTTTATAGAATATCTCAGAAAGTACTTGGCCAATTTATAAGCGGTTTGGATGATCGGATCCTCTGTCCATATGTAAGTGATGTATGTGAGACTGAGTGAGCGCTCGATGTCGAGCGGTCGGGTGTTTGGTGCTCTGCCGATTTTGGCGGTGTTTCTGCGGTTTTTTGTTTTGTTTTGGCCTCTACCTGTAGCGGTGGTTGTGCGGTGCGGTGGTGTTTGCTGTGTGTTGGTTTCAAGTTGGTTGGTGGAGCTGCGAAGTGGTGGTGACGGAATTTATAGTGCTTTTTCGGTTTGTTTTTCTCTCTCTTCTGTCCTCCAATTTTGCAGCGCTTAGATTGTATTTCGTTTTTCACGTGCCCGGTTGCCCCTCCCCTCCCCCTTCCTTTTTTTTTTTTTAAAAAGAACAACGCTGTTCTCTCACCCCCCCCCCTCTCCCTCCCACGTGATTTCGGCTATGTAAACATTTATTACGGGAACTATGGTCACGCATGTGGAACCGGTGTTCCTTAAAAGGAAGGACTTACCCCCTGTCGACGCTACCCGCCTTTCTTCTGAAAATGACGGTTTTTTCCAACCTCGATATCTGTCTTGCGGCAGAAAGGGTAAGTGGGTGTGAAAGTGTTTTGGGAGCCCAACTGATCAGGGGGCTTTGGCGCATATATCCCATGACTAGGTCTGCCAGGAGCCAGCTATTAATTGAAGGAATTGTGCTTAACGGACACACAGTGTCCCTACATGACAAAAACCCTTTCATTTTGAGAGGGGGCTTGATGGAGGCCCCAGTTACCAAACTCTTTATCTCTGATATCCCCATCTCAGTGGCCGATGTGGACATTGAGTCAGCCCTGAAAAGACTAGGGTGCACACTCAGGTCTTCTCTTCTGATGGAGAAGATACGGAACAAAGACGGAAAGCTAACGCGTTTCATCACTGGGAGGCGCTTTGTTTTCATCAATTGTCCATCCACCCCTTTAGAGCGCTTTGTGAAGGTGGGGAACTTCACAGCCAGGCTGTATCACAAGGAGCAGCCAAAAGCCGCTCGCACAGTGCAGTGCTCCCGGTGTTTACAGACTGGCCATCTCCAGTACCAGTGTCAGAACCTGATTACATGCAGGCAGTGTCATCAGAGCGGGCACAGGAGCGGAGACCCTGAATGCGGTGTTTTTCCTGATCCTCCTTCTCTTTTAGAAGAACCAGGAGAACCCGTTTCAGACAACGTCATGTTGCCTTCGGAGTCATCAACACCACTTAAGTCCCAGAACCCGTTTGTAGATCCTCCAGTGTCTACCGAGTCTACGGAGGAAGACGTCTTCGAGGACTCTCACACGGACGTAGTGACAGAGTCCCAGCCGCCAGAGTCGACCCCGGTGTGGTCCACAAATACTGTCCCCCACGACCACTTTGACCAGGGTGACAATTTCAGCGAGGAACGGGAGCCCTCGGGACCAGACACCGTTAGTAAACGGCCGCGCTCAGACGACAGCCTTTCTCCCTCTTCCATGCAGGTGTCAGGGAAAGTGATGAGGCAATGTGCACGGAAATCTCGTGCGTTGTCACTCTCCAACTACGACACGTGTGATGACGGGTAAAGGGGAAGCCTGTCAACGTTGCCTTTTGTTGACGATCCTTGCTTGTTTAACGGACATGATAACGGGCCTGCGAACGGGATACTGACCACAGCTATGTCTATCGGACTTGCATTATGGATTGCGATTCCAACTTGTATGTTTTCTCATTAAATGTACGCGGATTACGATCTCGCACTAAGAGATATTATTTATTCAAGTACATTAAAAATAAAAAGTATGACATAGTTTGTTTCCAGGAAACTCATATTACAAAAGAAGTAGTTGATCAATGGAAAAAAGAGTGGGGTTCCGGTACACTTATATGTAATGACCACAGTGCTTATAGTTCAGGGCAAATTATTTTGTTTAAAAAAGGAATGATTGATAAGTATAAAATATTATATAATTCCCGCAGAATTTTAGTGGTAGAAGTTGAATTTTCTCAGAGAAAAATAATCATTATCAATGTGTATGCTCCTAATGATATACCTGGGAAAATGGTCTTCTTCAATGAGCTAGATGAAGTAATATCTAACTTTCCTTCAGAAAACATCATTGTATGTGGGGATTTCAATTGTGTCTTAGGTAACGATAATGATATTGTTGCAGGAAGACCGCATGCGAACACCACAGTAGAAAAATTTAATGATGTGGTGAGTAAACACAACTTATTTGATGTCTGGAGGGTGTTCCACCCGCATGAAAAAGAATTTACCTGGAGCTCAAAATCACCTTTCCTGGCTAGAAGACTCGATTATATAATAGCTACTTCTGCTATATTTGATAAGACACTTGAAGCAATCATTCACTCCTTACCGTTCACTGATCATAGAGCATGTTCAATGACTGTAAAATTCAGTAATATTGTACGAGGACCTGGCCTATGGAAACTCAATAATTCATTACTTGGAGATCAGGTATATGTTGATAAAATGAACAATCTAATTGATACTCACACTTCAGAATTACAAGAAAGCTCTGATCACCAATTGGATTGGGAAACACTGAAAATGAAAATTAAAAACTTTGCTATTGATTATAGTAAAATAAAAGCTTTGAAAGGAAAAATGAGATATCAGACTTGAATAATCAGTTAAATGTCTTAGACAGTAAGCTTGCGGTAAATCCACATTGTACGGATACTCAAAATGAACGCGTTAAATTAATTTCAAAAATTGAGATTTTGGAAAATTACAAAGCTCGAGCTGCTCAGGTGAGATCAAGAGTGAAGTGGATAGAAGAGGGCGAGAAAAACACCAAGTATTTCCTTAGTTTAGAAAAGGCAAGAGCGAATGCTAAAGTAATGGAAGGAATTCTAGATGAAAATAATGTATTAGTAACAGATCAATTAGAAATAATGAAAGTGCAAAGAAGTTATTTTTCAAATTTATACCAAAAAAAAGTTATGTTTGATGGCCTGTCGCGAAAAGTAGATACATTTATTGCAAATGCTAATGTCCCTCAAGTATCCGAGTCCCAGAAAAATAGCTGTGAAGGCATTGTTACAGAACAAGAACTACTGGAGGCATTAAAGAGTTTGAATAATAACTCAGCTCCAGGAAGTGATGGCATTTCCATAGAATTCTATAAAGTCTTTTGGATTAAACTAAAAAAAATACTAACCCTATCATTTAATCTAGCTTTTGAGAAGGGAGAGCTGTCCTGCACTCAAAAACGAGCTGTTATTAATTTAATACATAAAGGTAAGGAACTACCGAGAGAAAACTTAAAAAACTGGAGACCAATTTCATTAACAAACAGCGATTATAAAATTTTGACTAAGGCTTTAGCTTGTCGTTTAGAAAATGTGATATATGATATTGTGAATGACGATCAGGTTGGATTCATTAAAGGTCGTCGTTCAGCCAAGTTGTTAAGGCTTATAGATGATGTCATAGAACAACTTAATGTTAAGAATAAACCTGGGCTGATGGTAAATATTGATTACTCGCAGGCCTTTGATCGAATTTCAAAGGATTTCATGCTTATTGCGTTTAAAAAATTTGGCCTTGGTTCTGATTTTATTAACTGGGTGAAGGTGATCATGTTCAATGCACAAAGCTGTATAAAGTATAATGGCTGGATATCTGAATATTTTCCAGTGGAAGCGGGAATTCGACAAGGCTGCCCTTTTTCACCTCTGATGTTTGCAGTCGGGATTGAACTCATAGCAATTAAAATAAGACAGTGTCGTAATATTAAAGGTCTTGACTTATGGAGGCATCAAGATGATTTACTTGCAAGTCTTATTAAAATTGCATTGTATGCTGATGATGTAACTTTGTTTTTAAAAGATGAAATAGATATGCAACATGCTCTTAATATAATAAATGAATTTTCTCAAATTTCAGGACTAATATTAAATCAGAACAAATCTACGGCAATGTGGCTTGGGAGGAAAAAACTATGTGAAGATACGTTCTATGGATTTGTTTGGAAAAAAAGAATAAAAATTTTGGGAGTTTATTTTCAAAATGACAAATCAGCCTCGTTTGTTGAAGAAAATTGGCTAGAAAAAATAGATAATGTCAAGAGAATTATTCATTCATGGGAAAAAACGGAATCTAAGCATAATGGGGAAACTCTGTGTTATAAAAACTTTTCTTTTATCCCAGTTTGTGTATTTTATGCAGGCTTTCGTAATTCCCGATGATGTACTGATTAAAATTAACAGGCTGTTATTCAGATTTTTATGGAGAAAACAAGATTGCAACAAAAGAGCATTTGAAAAAGTAAAAAGAACAGTTTTATGCAAAGAAATTGAAGAAGGCGGTTTAAATATGATAGAGATAAGACAAATGCAGATAGCGTTTATTTTGCAATGGGTAACGCGACTTTGCACCACAAGTAAAATAGAAAAATGGACATTAATCCCAAGAAAGATATTATCATGTCTTGGCAAACATTTTTTATGTTTTTATGCAAATTCTAAAAGTTCTTCATTCAAAAATCTTCAATATATTCGATCAGCATTCTGGAAGACTGTATTAAAATATTGGCTGGATCATAACACAATTAATGATTTCTCATCTCTGTTGTGGAATAATGTTAACATAAAATATAGAGGGAACGTTTTGTTTTTCTCTGACTGGATTGAAGCAGGAATACTTGTGGTCCAAGATATTTATGACCAAAATAGAATAATGTCATTCCAGGAAATATGCGGTAAAATTGGATATACACCTGCAAGAATGCTGGAATACAATGTAGTAACTGGTGCAGTTCGTAACTATGTTTCTTTAGTTGAAAATGAAAATATGTATCAACCAAATTTGTCTCACCCCCTCCTTTTAGGGGCAAAGTAATATTCACTTGTAAAGACTTCCGTAAACAATTATGTGCAATGAAAAGTTCTACTCCTTGTGCCGTAGGTTTCTGGAAGAATAAACTCGGATTAGAACTAACAAAGCAACACTGGTTGTACCCCCATAAGTGCACAAAAGAAACAAGACTTAGATTATTACACTGGAAGATTTTACATAACATATATCCTACGAATATTTTGTTGTGTAAAATGAAAATAAAAAATAGTAACAAATGTACCTATTGCCCTGACGAAATGGACTATATAGAACATTTCTTTTATTTATGTCCAAGCGTCAATTCCTTCTGGAAATATATTTGCCAATTCATACTCGTAGAGCTTAACATCAAACTAACATTATCAGTTGCGGATGTTTTGTTTGGAAAACTCCCAGAGCGGAATTTAAGTGATCTGAATATGAAAAAAATTAACCATATTATTTTAATAGCGAAAATGGGCATAAGTATTTTCAAAAAAACTGAATCGACATTGCCTTTGTCATTGATATTTGAAAATCGATTACAGTATAGGCGTCTAAGGCTATAGGTAAGCCAGTACACGCCTTTCCTCCTCCACTCCTCTTTCTCATCCTTGCTTGCTCTCGCTTTATTTAGAGCAGGGGGTAGAGTGACCCATGGGAGATGAGGGACGAGAGAGACTTGCGAAGGAAATAACTCAACAACAACAAAAAAAAAGGGAAAAAAAAAAAAAAAGGAAATTCATGCCTCCTCACTTTCCACTCCTCTGCACTCTCTTTCACACTTTCGATTTTTTCTTGTGCAAGAGATTTGTGCATCTGGGGATGATGCAGACTGAGGAGACATACTCACATGCAAGCACGCTCTCTCTCTCTCTCTCTCTCTCTCTCTCTCTCTCTCTCTCTCTCTCTCTCTCTCTCTCTCTCTTCTCTCTTCTCTCTCTCTCTCTCTCTCTCTCTCTCTCTCTGAATATCAGTTAAAAAACACCACTTAAATTATATATTGTGCTGCGTGCAAGTGGAATGAACGGCAAAGTAAAATAATGGAAGTAAATTACAACACTTAAACCCGGACATCACCTTAACATCTGTACTACATTAAACGTACAGAGAAATGACTGTCCATTGTTTTAAAAAAACGATAACAGTGTCCATTGCTTGGGAACAACAGCGCACATACACACTTTGAACCGAGCAGGAATGACAGTGCGGAACGCGTGTCAGCAGGTGTCTGTGTGCTGGTGTTCTTGTGTGAGGATGATTGACGGCTCTATTATGATTATGATGTTGGAAGAATATTAACAACAACAACAACAACAAAAAAGAAAGAAAGAAAAAGGAAAAAAAAAGAAGGAAAAAAAAAAGAAAAGAAAAAAAAAAAAAGGAAAAAAAAAATGCGAGAGGTCAAAAAACAAGGTAGGGGAAACTGGCATGGAGAGAGGGCTCTTCCTTGAACGAATACGAGAGGGATATAATGATAGGTCAATGGATGGATAGATACAATGATAGCTGAACAAACCGATTTATGATGAGACAGAGAGATGGGGAGTTAGGGGTTAATAGAGGAGTGGGGAGTGGGGGGGGGTGGGGGGGGGGGGGGGGGGGGGGGGGGGGCGAACAGGAGGGGGAGGGGGGGATGAAGTAGGAGGTCGGAATAGGGTGCGTGAGAGAGAATGTTTGCATGATTTTATATGCTTGTATAAGTCCGTGGGTGGATGTGCGTACGAGTTTTTTTTTTTTTTATATATATTCGTATACGCTGAACTTCACCTTCCAGATACCCAAGCCCTATCTTAGTGAAATCTAGTAATTGTTATGTGTTTTGTTAAAGTTCTTTCCTTCCAAATTCAAAGAAAGCGAAATATCTCATAGTTACATCACGACATCAGGAGCCTAATCTCGATGTAGGTATCTCTGATAGACCGGGAATGTGGTGGGTAAAAAAAAAAAAAAAATGTAAGTGATGTAATGCTGAAAATGGATTAAACAACCGTTAAAAACCGTTATTCTGCCGTTATTTCTTATATATAGATGGATTTTAATGAAATTTGGTATATAGAAAGGTTATCACACACAAATGGCACTTCTATATAGTGTTCCAAAATTTGACCGTTAAAAACCGTTATTCTTGACATATTGTCCGATTTGGATGAAATTTGATATGTACACAGGCTTTAGCCCAGTGAGGACTAAAATACCGGTTTCAAAAGTGCATATCGGTTATATAACCGTTAAACCGTTATTTTGCCGTTATTTTTTATATATTGGTGGGTTTTAATGAAATTTTGTAAATAGAAAGGTTATCACACACAAATGGCACTTCTATGCAGTGTTTCAAAATCTGACCGTTAAAAAACCGTTATTCTTGACATATTGTCCGATTTGGATGAAATTTGGTATGTAGACAGGCTTTAGCCCAGTGATGACTAAAATACCGGTTTCAAAAGTGTGTATCGGTTATATAACCGATAAACCGTTATTTTCCCGTTATTTTTTTATATATTGGTGGATTTTAATGCAATTTTGTATATAGAAAGGTCATCACACACAAATGGCACTTCCATGCAGTGTTTCAAAATCTGACCGTTAAAGACCGTTATTCTTGACATATTGTCCGATTTGGATGAGATTTGGTATGTACACAGGCTTTAGCCCAGTGAGGACTAAAATACCAGTTTCAAAAGTGTACATCGGTTAAATAACCGTTAAAACCGTTATTTTGCCTTTATTTCTTATCTCACAAAGCACTTGGCCGATTTATAAGCGGTTTGGAAAACTGGGAGTACGTTTATATGCTTCGCATCTTGTTTATATTTAATTTACTTTGAACTCAGTAGTCTGGAAAGATCACGACTAAACGGTTGCCAAGGAATGGAATGCAATCCACCATATATTCACAGCCATCTCTTGGACAGTTGTTGTTGCCAAGGAATGGAATGCAATCCACCATATTCACAGCCAACTCTTGGACAGTTGTTGTTGCCAAGGAATGGAATGCAATCCACCATATATTCACAGCCAACTCTTGGACAGTTGTTGTTGCCAAGGAATGGAATGTAATCCACCATATATTCACAGCCAACTCTTGGACAGCTGTCATTCTAGTTCTCCCTGCCCTCAACCCTTTGTCGTAAAGCAGTGGAAAAAAAACTTCTAGTAACTATACTAGAATCTTCAATCTGCGTCAGAACACACATCCGAACTTCAGAAACATCATTTTCTTCTTTCTTTCTTTCTTTCTTTCTTTCTTTCTTTCTTTCTGCGTACGTAGGCTGATACTTCTGCGGACACTGCCTGTATAGACAGGCCGTGGAGCTTTGTGTGTATGACCGGTTTTTTTTTTATCCCGCCATTAAGGCAGCCATACTCCATCTTCGGGGAAGGTGCATGTTATGTGTAACGTGTCATCCATACCAACGGCCAAACTGGCCTTCTCTTCCGAAAGTTGGTGATGGGATTTTACGTGTGTGCAAGATGCTGTGCGTGCGTTCATACACGGAACTTCGGTTTATAGTCTCATTCGAAGGACTGTATGGGGAATGGAGTCACAACCAATGTTAACTCCGAGGGAAAAATCCACCTGTACCGAAATTCGAATCCGCAACCCCAGGATCACGAGTCCGGCGCTCTACCAACCGAGCCATTCATTTTCTTCTAAATAAGATAATATCGTCCACTCCGTGACCAGTGTCAACCCTAAGACCAAATATTAACTTTATGACCTAGGGTCAGTTCTGCGATCCATGTTAAATCTGTGAGCAAGTGTCCACACGGCAATCCGCGTTACCAGCTTTATTTTTCACCTCTTTCAACAGGAAACCAACCCAAATGGGCACGTCACTGACAGAAAACGTCACCGGGTACAAAAAAGACCTTGGGACCGTGAGAAGACATAGAGGTAGGTTGGGCCCACTGCAAGGAAACTCACGTCCAACATCACTAGGCAAACCTTGAAGCGGAACCCATAGGGGCAGCCCGGGCAGGATGGCCTTGGGCAGAAGGTTCTGGCAACACTGGCTGGACCTGTCGCATGCAGCACGGTGCCAGCACAATATCTATGCAAAACGAACAAACTACTAAAGTCAACCCCTCCTGCTGTTGTTCACACTCACTTACAGAATAAAGAGTATGTTCTGTGCTAATGCATTCACAACACTTCAGAGAGAGAGAGAGAGAGAGAGAGAGAGAGAGAGAGAGAGAGAGAGAGAGAGAGAGAGAGAGAGAGAGAGAACGAACGAATGAACGAAAAATTTTAATCAGTATAGGCCATAGCCCCTTCTGATGGGGGTACAATACAACAATACCAATAATGATACTTCAGACAGCAAGGTAGCATGTCATTTGACAACAAGAAACTGACAGAAAAGCATACAAAATGTACACAGCACTGACCATAATAGTACGCCTTTTAAAGGCCTTATATAAGTAAATGCACGTGCTCTTCAGTACGTCTTCCTTTTGATTTGCCATGAGGAGAGCAGCTCGGAACAAACAGGGGTTTTCAAAGAATTTCCGAGGAATGTATTCATACCTTAAATCTTGCAGGACAGGACAACAAAGCAGAAAATGCACTTCATCTTCATTCGCGCTTTTGCATAAAGGACATAGCATATCAACGTTTTTAGTATTTGCATATCGACACTGATGCGCTTTGATGTCTGTAATTCCTAGTCTAAATCTTGTTAGGTAACTTCTAATATGCCTGTCAATATTAAGTGAGAGATATTTTTCACAACCAGCGGATGTGTTAAAAGTTCTATAAAACGAATATCGTTCACTGTTCCAGATATTTTCATGCCAGTTTTGCCAACGGTTATCAATTAATCTTTGCCGGAGTTGTTTCAGAAAAGCATTTACATTTCCAACCCCTTGACACATCCAGACACACCCAAATCCATTAAAGAACAGAAAATCCCGAGCATCTGTAACCCACGACTTTTTACCACGCGATTCTAGTCCCAACAGCATATTATATGCTTTAAGTGGTAATCTATTGTCATCCATTTATTCTACCCTCAGCCAGTATCTAATACACCGTACAGATGAATTAATATAAATAGGATAACGGTGTGTTTCCCCATAAACACATTCGTTCGGTGTTTTCATGTGAACCCCCATAAATTTCTTAAGAGCAAATGAATGAACTTTTTCCACATGGGTAGCAGATTTATCTGGGCCCCAAATCTCAGCACCATATTGAGCAACTGGTTGAACCTGTGCATCGAAGAGTTTTAGAAACACTGTCTAGGAGTTATTATTTAACATGTTTATTTTTGTCAAAATACACAATAAGGCGTTTTTCGCTCTGCTTGCTAGGCCCTGACAAGCAGCTGTAAAGCTTAGGTGTGTAGAGAAATAAATGCCAAGGTATTTGTAACAATTTACAGCAGCCATCATCTGTCCATTAAAAACCATCTTTCGCTTGCTGCCAAGTAACCTCCTTTTCTAAAAACCACAATATTACTCTTTTTCAAATTTCCCTTTAGCTTAAGTTTAGAGGCTGTTTGGCACAAATTGTTTAACTGGGTCTGAAGGCGAGAGAGAGAGAGAGAGAGAGAGAGAGAGAGAGAGAGAAGAGAGAGAGAGAGAGGAGAGAGAGAGAGTTCAGATGTGAAGCGCCATAACACAAGTACAGTTCTTGATCCCACGCACCATAAGAGAGTGGGGAGTAGAGATGCGAGGGAGGGCGGGTGAGCTGGGAATGGAGACGGTAAAACGATGAGGAGTGGTGGGTGGGTGGGTGGGTGGGGGGGGGGGGGGGGTGGAAGGCTGGAGCACAGTCAAACGGTTAAAGCGTTCCACTGTGTAGCTGACGGTGGTGAGTTCGAATCTCTCACGGCCTCAGCTTTTGACCCGTTTAAAACTCTCTCTGTCCATCCAGCGGTAAATGGGCACCTGATTCAGTTCAGGAGAGATTAAAGCGGCAGAAAGAGAGGATGGGACTCCGTTTATCATGATGCCAGGCCCTAGACGCTGCCCCCTATGACCCCGTCAGGCTAGGGGACCTCATTCTTTTAACCCAACGCTGTTCTATCCGTGTCTTGGTTGACTCGCACATCTGTCTGTCTGTCTGTCCCTGTGTCTGTCTTTGTGTCTGTTTCTGTGCCTGCCTATGTCTGTCTGTCTGTCTGTCTATCTATCTACTTTTCTGTCTGTCTGTCTGTTTGTCTATCTACTTTTCTGTCTGTCTGTCTGTCTCACTCTCTCTCACCCTCCCTCCCTCTTCGCTCTCTCTCTCTCTCTCTCTCTCTCTCTCTCTCTCTCTCTCTCTCTCTCTCTCTCTCTCTCTCTCCTCTCACTGACATTAATTTTTTTTTCTTTTCTTCAAATTTCGGCTCGTCTTCTATAATTAAAAGTGATTTTTTTTCCAACAACATTGAAACAGTTAACCACAACAACGCCAAAGACGACAAGATAATTCTGTTGTTGTGTTGTCTTTAAAACAGTTGCTGGTGACGTTATTGATCATGCTGGCAAAGAGACTGGTCATTAAAACAATTTTGTTGACAGGCAGCGGAAATTGACACAAACAATAACAAAACAGGCACAGAAACACACACACACACACACACACACACACACACACACACACACACACACACACACCACACACACAACACTCTCTCTCTCTCTCTCTCTCTTCTCCCTCTCTATCTCTTCTCTCTCTTTCTCTCTCTCCTCTCTCTCTCTCTCTCTCTCTCTCCTCTCTCTCTCGTGTGTGTGTGTGTGTGTGTGTGTGTGTGTGTGTGTGTGTGTGTGTGTGTGTGTGTGTGCGTGCGGGCGTGCGCGTACGTTTGTCTGTCTGTCTCTCTGTAACATTGTGAAATGAGCAATTTTCATGTCAAAGCGTGATTTCTTGAAACGCATATTATCGGCTTTTCTTCTGATGAGTTTTAAATTTCGCAATTAAATCAATCTGTGTTTGAACCTTATCCTCCCTTTCTCCCCCACCTCTCTTCTGTTTCCATCTTTTCTCCATTCCATTTCCTCTGTCTGTCTGTCTGTCTGTCTGTCTGTCTGTCTATCTGTCTGTCTGTCACTCTCGCATTAGATCAGGATATTTCTTCTGTCCACTCTACTGCAGTTTCTTTGGTACATTTGTTTTTTCTGTAGGACGCAAACTAATACATCTAGCTGCACAAGTAAACAAATGAATA
>CM031603.1:16696108-16724211 GCA_018398815.1 Conus ventricosus | reverse complement strand
GAAAAAATTCGCTTTTCCCAAATTCCCTTTTAAAATTTTTTTTATTTTTTTTTTGGGAAGTTTTTTTTTTTAAAAAGGCATCCCCCCCATACTTTCAAGGGACATTAAAAAGACAATTGTATATGAACTAACTTTTAAGAAACAAAGTTTTCAAATCAACAGACCCCGAAGAAAAGTACAGCTTTTCTGACATCTCGTTAGAGTTTGCGTTTTTTGCAAAACCCTGTTTTAGCAAAGCTGTTTGGGGAATAAATATAAGTCCAATTAGAAATTATTACGAAAAGTGCGTCATCATACAACATATCCTAGAAGCAGGGCAGCCCACTATATGGAATTTTAGTTTTAGCGTCTCAGCAAGATCGCTTAAAGGTTTTTTTGTTTGTAAAGAGAAGAACCATTCAAAAGAGGAAGTGAAAAGTTTTTTAATCCAAAAAACAAAAGTACAATTTTCGATTGAGGGCACCCCTAACCAAATCAGCTAGCGGGCTTAAAAAAACTTTAGATTTTGAAAAATAAAGTTTGGAGGGGGGGATTTTTTTAAAATCCGGGGTTGCCCTTGCGGTAAAGTTAAAACCAATGTAGACTTATATTAATTTAAAAAAAAAACTTTTTATATTACCTAAGGTAACGGGATAACGTTAAGGGAAGCAAAATTTAAGACTAATAAAATTAAAATTATAAAAAGGGGAAAGGCCGTAAAAACGCAAACATTTTTTTTAAAATTCCCGGGTGAAATTAAAGGGTACAATTACAAATTTAAAAATACAAAATTTTTTTATTTTTAAAAAAACTTCTGTCATTTATCCTGTGCCCCCCCCGGAGTACGGCAATTTGCTTTTTGAAACCCCCCAAATCCCTTCTTTCCTTCACAAAATGCCAAAAAAAACTGGGCAAGACCTTTAAAAAATACAGAAAAACCCAAAACAAGGGTATTCTGCTCCTTTAATGCTTTTAATATGTAATCTGGAGCATCGATTAACGCCGATCAGGGGAACGAGTGTTCCCTTTTGAAAACAGGTGTTGGTGCACCGCGTTTTATTAGGGGCTTGTCTTTAACTTTTGGGCCGTGTTCATTGCGTAAGTGTGCTAGCAAAAAATAAAACTAAACTCCAAAAGCACCAGCTAGGTTAACTAATAACAGTTTAAAATTTTTCTCTTTTAAAACTGACAATAAATAAAGGCTATTTGACTAAAACATCAGGGATGAAAAAATTTAAATGTTCGGGCCCGATTTTGATACTAAAAAAGACAAAGTTTGATCTTCAAAGAAAGGCGAGGGCAAGTTTTTCAAACCCAACCCCCGAACAGATAAAAAAGGAAGCTTAAAAAAGAAAAACAAAACATTAAAACTTGTTCTAAACAGCTCACATTAAAAACCCCCAAAAGGGTGTTTATATTTTAGTTTATGAGTCCAAGCGAAAAAAAGCCGTCGATTTGTTTCTGATTAATATTTTTTTTAATTTAAATAAATATTTTGAGTTAGAAAGAATCAACAGGCTAAGATATTGAAGGAAAAGACAATTTTTAAGAAATGAAGAAAATTTATCAGGCATGAAGATATGTTTAAAAGTCATTGCCCCAACAAACTCGGCAAGTGTTGTTCATGCTATTTCTCAAGTTCCAAGTAAACTAACAATAGACCCGCCATTAAAAAGTAATGTTGTGTTTTAATCGACTATAAACAAAAAATGAAGAAAAAACTAGAAGTCGGGTCTCGACTAAAAACAGACTATTCTTTCTATAACGACTTAACCCCCGGGTTGGGCAGACGAACTGCTTACACGTTTGACGCGCCCGCGAAGAAGCCAAAAATGAGAGCTTGGTTGGTCAGGGGGCCCCAAAGTCCGAGTCAATTAAAACAGTCTAAGATGCCCCGATTTTTGGAATTCCATTCACTCTCGAGATTTGGGTTTTAAAAAAAAAGCGTTCTAAAATTACAGACAAAAAATGTTTTATGTGGTGTTTTTTGCAAGGCTGCTTTTACGCCGCAAAAACGCAAAAGAGTGTCTAACTACCCCCTTACTCAATGATTTTAAACTTTGGGAATATCCTTTCCGTTAGCGGGGATTCCTTATCTGTTTGAAGAACAAAACAAACCTAACTGTTAATGTTTTACAATGGGATGAGGAAACAAATTTGGTGCCAATTAAAGTGCCCAAGAACATCCAAAAATAGGCAACAGCCAAAAATATGTGGACTTTCTCCCCAATGTTTTTGCCCGCAGGGCTGCCCCATTACACATTGATACCACAATGAGCAGATTTTTTAGTGCATATTCAAACATGAACATAAAAAAAAGAATTCTGTAGAAAATGTTTAACAAAATGCCATCTTTCAAGCCGCGAGTGAACATTAAAACATTGAAAAGTTCTGTAACGTAATCGAATAATTACGCCCCCCCTGGATTAAATTAGTTTTTTGAACTGGAAAAAAACTGCAACATTCTCCATACGTATTTACGCCCGACTTCGAGTCGCTATTGTTTCCCAGAAGGCCAGCACCACAAAAACTTCGAAAAAAAAGTTTTAAAGAGTAATCTCAGTTTGTTTATTTGCCTCATTTTTGTCAGGTCGGATGGCGCTCATTCAGACCAGAATTAATAGAGGGGCCCGATGCTGCAGAAACATTCTTAAAACCATGCAGCAAAGTGGTAATGACGTTCTAATAACTGAATTTATCTGAAATCATAAAGACTCCTAAAATCAACACAGTAAGACTCACCACGCATTTTGGTTTGCGGTTTGAGCAAAAACCCAAGGGTAAACCCACATAAAAACCATGATCCCCAAATTTTGGGAAGTTTGAGGAGCGGCGCATAACAAAAACAATCTTAACAAAGTTTGAACCAAAACATGGGGAAACTGCCCATCTTCTTTCTAACTTCGAGGTTACGACTTCATCTTATATTGCAAGCAGTAACCAAGCCTTCAGGGGAGCATGCATTGCACAGCACAGAAAAGGACATGGCTTTTAATTTAAATAACATGTCTTTTTATGACTCTATCAACACAGAGGGGTCATTAGAGTCACTAAACTATTCCTTAAAGTCCTGCCCAATAACGAAAAATATTTTGACCACCTGTTAGAAGGGGGTTTCCCCTTTTATACATGAAAGTTGGGGAAAGGGTTTTACGAAAAACCTTCCCCCTAAGGGCGTTCTTTCTAGTCTTTAAAGGAAAGGGCATCAGCGACTCCGATTACCAGCATGCTCAAGAGCTTGGCAAAAAATTAGATTGTAAACGATGGGAATATCATGATCCATTTAAGGGATGTTTTGTTGGGGGACGTTTTTTGAAAATTATAGAAGACCTGCATAAAATTACGTTTGGGTCCTGCGCATAATTTTGCCCGGGTGATTGGGACGCTTTCTTAAATTTAGGAGTACAATGATTTTTGTCGATTTTCCAAGATTCAATGATTGAAACGGTTGCGTGGGGGAAATTGTATGGCTCGCTATTACTGTAAAACAAACAACAAATCTGGCCTATGATCGGTAAAGGCTAACTATCTCATGTATTTAGATCAAACAACTGTATGGTGGGGAAGGCGCAATCCTTCCTTTCGCAACTTTAAAATTACACAGGGGGGATCCCCAAAATAATTTTAAAAGGCATAAAGTGGTTGAACAGTTTCGCCTGCACAGGTGGTTTCATTCTAGAAGTTTACTTAGAATATCCTCTGAACTCCATGACCGCTAATGACTACCCCTTAGCAGCAGAAAGTCTAAGTGGGCCAAGGAACCCTAAACTTGTGCTAATCTTTTGGCAAAAAAATTTTTTCTGATTTCAACTTCTCAATTTTATTTAAGAAGGTTGAAATTTTCCGTTTATGATAATTGCTTTGATCAAAAACGTTCAGAAACCATACATCGAAGAACACTGATCTAAACCAAATCCCCAATCTTTAGAAAAGCTTTTTTAAACTGTGAACAACAGCTGTTTTGGGAAAGACATGGGGAAACCCACAAGCGCAAAGACGTCGATTGGTCACAGAGAAAGAAGCAATTAAGCTAAATTTAAAAACCCAATTTCAGGGGCTTTAGAAGATTTCATGACCCCTTTTTTGGCTAATGATAAAAAAAAGAAAGTCAAATTGACAACCCTTTTTATTGGGGTTTTCTGTTTAGAATTATCAAAGCTTTTTTTTTAGGTTTCTTTATGACTACTTTAAACCCCCGTATCCCGAGTCCAGAGTACTTTTCACTTTTCAGACATTTTTTTATAGATATCCTATGAAGACATCTATAAAGAATGGGAAAAGGGAAATGGCAAAAGGGCAGCAGGGTGGTAGATACTCTGATTATCTAAAATTTTGCCTTGCATTCAATTTTAACAAAAAGGTTTTAGGAAAGTAAGGATGAATTATCTGGGAAAGGGGGACAAGGGTTTTTTGGTTTAAGGTCAAAAAGTACAGTATTTCGGCCAGGAGAAAAAAACATTTAAAAAAAGCAAAGGGGTATCCGCAGCGTTGTGCAGTCAAACAACACATGACAAATACAAAAACTTTTTTTGGCAAAAAGACTTTTCATCAAGACAACGAAAACTACTATCTAATCTACATGAATCAACACAACTGTTTGTAACAAAGAAGTCATTAGAAAGAGCAAACCCAAAACGGGTGTTTTGTTAATCCGTAGTTTTATATGATCCGGGCACTGGAGACCGCATAAACAGGGGGTGTTATATTTTTTCATTAACTTTTATTATAAGATCATCATAGCTACACCAATTCTTTAAAATCTTTTCTCATGTTTTGCCTTGACGAGTTCGAAATTTTTTTTTTAATTATTTCAGATATTCTTGTTCCCCAAATTTGGGGGTTTGAGTTTGTAGGTGATCTGGATGATTTAGCATGCAGTGATTAATCCCCGAAAATGTTTCCATAATAGCATTACACGCAAGAAATGATTCCCGTATCATTTCAAGGTCTCTTCCTTTACTATCTTGTTTCGTTCTGCACTTCCTTCTGGCTTCCATTAAACTCCAAAATATATTTACGTAAATTAATGAAAGCGGAACTGTGTCTGGTGGGATTATCTGCAGTTTTCCTTCACAAAAGATCTTTGAGGAGCTGGTTGTTTTGTTGTGTCAGTTTCTCGTAAATAATACACGGGGATTCTCTTTACAATTCTTTTTTTTCATATGGATCAATACTCCAAATTGGATCGGTTGCCCTGATGCGAGTGTCCCCTTCTGCTTCCCCCGGTAAATAAAGGTACCTTACTTTCAATCCAAATGGTAAAGTTTGCTGGATGAAGACTCCTCCTTCAGCAACATTTATTGTTTTTCTTTTGATTGCTTGTACTGGTTTTTACCCTTTTAAATTCTTCATTATTCATTGCGCGCAAAACTGAGGCAGTCTTCTAACCCCATTCTTGTTGCGAGAATTGTCAATAAGCTCTCTGGATACTGGTAGGAGAAAAAGTCTTTCAGCTAACTGTTTTGTTAAAGTTTTTAAAACTAAAGCCTGTGATCTGTGAACTCCCGGGAATGCCTTCTAATAGTAACTCTATTTTTTAAAACAATAATTGATTCATTTGCCCTTTAAATTCTTTTCCATCATCAACTTGAATCATGCGAGGATAAGTAGTGGCCCTCGTTGGTATATCAGCTGTATGGCGACAGCAACAGCAGAAGCACTCTTTTGTTTTAAATTGGTTCGCATCTTTTATTTTGAACTATATCAATGACTGTAAGGCGTATTTAAAATCTTTTTGTCTAATCCTATCAGAGGGTAAATATAGAAAAATCCATTGATGGTGTCTTTTTGGGTTGTGTTCACAAAGTGCGGTCTCTGTATTCGTCTAGGCCTGGTAAAAAAATTTTGCCAAATTTGTTGTTTAGATAACCATTCCTTTGCTGTTTGTTCACTGACTCCTGCCGCTTGGCTTAGCTTTTGTATTGCCGTGATGCCCTTCCAATACCCTTTTGGGGCGAATAATAGATTTTGTTCTTTTTTTTATTAAAGCCAATATTATGCGCAACAAAATACACGACGGTCATACCAACGACAATAAACCCGATTTCTTGCTTTCTTTTGTTTTTTGATGGTTGAAAAAAGTCCCTGATTTTGGTGGGGGCAATGTCGGGGACTGGTTTGCCTGTTACTAGATAATATTCTTTTATTGCTTGGTCAACATTTTTAAATGTGTAAGCGCATGCCCCTGTTCTTTCAGGTGTCATTAAAAAAATCAACTGCTCAAGTCTCTGCCTTTAAATAGGCGTCTTGTGCAGCTGCTATTTTGCTCCATAGCTTTGTTATGTCTTTTTCTCTCGCTGTCATCCCGCAGTTTAACTAAATGCAAAATTACTGCGCTAAAAGCAAGCGCATTCACCACAGCGCCCCCTATCATTATTGCGAGTGAAGCCATTTTTTATAAATGTATTTTTTTTTACATATTTATATTCTCGGGAATTTCCTTTGTTTAACTAGAAATCTTTCGTAGCAAATGAAGCTGCAATAATAGCAATCAGCTTTGCTGAATCCTAAAAAGCTAGTTTGCTAAGATCTGCTGGTTTAATCTTAACAAGCTTTTCCCAAAGCATTGAGTATCCTACACTTGGGCCTCCAATAACAGCAGAATGGTATACAAGGTTAGCAACAGTTTTTTCGGTGCTCATTTTTAGAAAATAAAATAATTATAATTTAATAAAAAACATGAACAGTGATGATCTACTACAGCTACAAGGCGGCCTAAACCTTCCTGACTTATGAATGACAAGTTAATGATAAACTATTATGCCCAAAAAGGAGAGGTGTATTCTTTGGCAGCATGTGGAAAAACAAAACATTCCTCGGAACTGGGAATTCAGCAGAACAGATTCAACAGATGTCGCCGCAAGACATTTTAAAGTATAAATAACAGGTATGAAGCGCAGCTGGGGTCGAGAATGGTAAAAAGTGTGGGGCAAACGGCTCTTAGTTTGTACACTAAACTAGTCAGTAGATTTGCTCCTTTGATTCTGAACAAGATCTTACGTAGATTTAACGCAAGATCCAGTTTTAACAAAGCCCATTAGAGTCTCTAGGGTGTGATTTTATATTACAGATTGGAACATGTTATCGCCATTAATCAGGGATTAATTACTTTTAATCATATAGATTTTAATTCCCTTCAAATGAACGAGCTGGAAAATCATCAGAACCAAATCAGGGGGAGAAAGTAACCAACCAGAAAATCATCAAAAAAACACTGAACCAGGTGGAGACCTGTGAAAAGAACCCTCATCCTGGGCGTGTTAAAGCAGGAAAAAATTAGCAGAGTGGAACAGACAAAAAAATTAATGTTACAGCATCATAAAACATAACGCCGCCAGCGCCAGAACAAGTTGGGTTCAATGCCGGCTATAAAAAACTCCATGCGATACAAGACCTACAGCACCAAAGTCTTTATGAATATTGAACTTAAAACTGTTGCCATTTTTGGCGCCATTGCTGCTGTTGGGGGCGGTTATTATGGTTATAAAATATATACACAATGGCAACAGAAACGAAAGCTATCAAAAAAATCTGAGCCACTAAATGCGAAAAAAGACACCAGCACGCCAAACCACCAATAACAAAGCATTATTTTGATCCATTTGAAATGAAATAATATTTTAGAACTTAATTTTAATTTTTTAAAAATAGATCATGGCGTATTATAAAATGATGGTGTCAATAAATAAAAACATGGAGTCTATAAAAAACATTTCCATAGACCAGAATTGTAATCAATGCGGTTGCTTCGGATGTAAAACTTCATTAAAATCTATGCAGAAAACGCTGATCAAGACATCCTCAACGATGACGCGTTTTTGAGGCGTGTGTGTACTATATTAGGCATCTGCTTTTAAAATAAAAACATTTGATTGTATTTTTGATAATTATAAAATAACTTGAATACGAAATTAGTTGACTTAAAGGATGACTTAATCAGAAACTTATTAAGAACTTGATCAAGAACTGAGGATGACTTGAGGACAAATTGAATAAAAACTTAGAAGTAACTTGAGAATAACTTGAGGATAACTTGGGTAAGAACTTGTGAATGACTTGAGGATGACTTGTGAATAACTTGAGTAAAAACTTGTGGATGACTTGGGGATGACTTAAGTTAAGAACTTAAAAGTGACTTAAGTGTGTGCATGCGTGGGGTGGGGTGGGAGGGGGAGGTGTGCATGCGTGGGGTGGGGGTGTGGGTGGAGGAGGAGGTGGGGCTGCGTGGGGTGGGGGTGGGGGTGGGAGGAGGGGGTGTGCATGCGTGGGGTGGGGGTGGGGAGGAGGTGTGCATGCGTGGGGTGGGGTGGGCACTCTGTCCCAGTTACGAGCACCACTACATCCTGTTAGACTCTGCTGCTAAATTAAGCCGTCATGTATAAACGGCTATTTTTAGCAAGGGGGAAATTTTCCCCCAGGCCTTTGCTGCAAATATAGCCGTTCTGTATAAACGGCTATTTGTTTGCAAGGCGGATTTTCCCCGCAGTTTCCCCTTGCTGCACTTCACAATAACACTGTTAGCAGCTCCCAAAAAGGCACACCACCACCACCGCCCACCACCCTCTAGCGTAGGCAGCGAGCAAAGGGCGACAGGGGGGGGGTGTAAGGGAGGGGGGGTGGGGAAGGGGTGGGAGGGAGAGGAGGAGGGGGTTGTGACGTCAGCAGAGGCGGGTGTCTGCCGCGAGCTGGCTTGGCGAGGAAGTGAACGGTGGAACACACCACCACTTTCCTCCACCCTCACCACCACCCCGCACACACACACCCCAGCGCGGAGCAGAGCAAATACTCCTCACACTAAAAATAACCGTTCATGTTATAAACGGCTATTTTAGCAGGCTGACTTCCCACAGGCGCCACCCAGCTACGCACTACTCTCCATACTGGTAGATGTACTAAGGTCTGCCTAGCCCTATCTAGTTTGTTTGCCAGAACATTCGAAAATCGCCCTTCAGTTGCATAAGGGGACACTTGAAGGCAGAGAACTGGGTTTGAATTGAAAAAGTATACACATCTTAATACAAGATCAGCTTGCCACATGAACACTGAATCTATAGTTAACAATCAAACAAGTCTAATACAAACTGAGAACATTTTTTACTTGGGAGGAACAGCAAAAATGTTTCAAATACGAACCAGTCGTGTTTACCTCCGCCTTAAAGAAAAGAACGCCATGTTTTTTAAACATGGCTTTAGCTTCTCAACAATCACGCGTGATGGTTTGTTTTGCTTGGCCCAACTTTTCGAACAAACTCATCGATAGCCAAACCGTATTAAAACTAGCTGTATCTTTGTCAACATATTTTTCAACAAGCCAACAAACCCTTTAAGATACACAATTTTGTTCTTCATAAACCGGTTATTAAAAAACACACCGCCGCACAATAAACCGTCCTGCTCGTCCGACTGTCAGCGAAAAGAAAAGTGTGGGTTACCTTGTCATGTGAGCGGCCGTGCTACGCTTTAAATCGGTGATTGGTCAGGCCAGAAACAGCGCCACGCCGCGGGACGTAGGGCAGAACGTTCTAGAAATCTGATGTAATGCTAGGGGGTGAAGAGGAGGGGGTAGAGGAGGTGCAGCAGTAAAATTTTTTGGCCTGTGTGTGTGTGTATGTGCCCCTGGCTCTGTCTCTGTGTGTGTGGGCCTCTGTGTGTGAGGGGTCTTTCGTGTGGTTGTGTGTGTGTGTGTTGGTTGGTGTGTGTGTGTGTGTTGTGGTGTATGTGCGTGTGTGTGTGCATGTAGTGTATGTGTGTGTTTGCATGTGTAGAGGGTTTGTGTGTGTGGTGTGTGTGTGTGTGTGTGTGTGTGTGGTTATATATAAAGTTGTAGCTAATTCCATGTCTTCCGCACAATTTAATCTATAAAGCTGTTGAAAAAGTATTTGCGATTCAAAAACTTTTTCTAACTTAGAATCCTCCTGGGAGAAATAAACACCCCAAAGTGCTGGGCAGGTAGGCCAGCAACTAGCAATTAAAAGCTTGCCTGCCACCTGCAGAGCAGGGTCGTTGACACCGCCCTGAAAAGAAAGCCGTGGGAACAGACACCGTTTGTATATGAAGCGCGTTCAGTCACGGCCGCTTTTCCCTACGTTACTCTATGGGGGCGTGTTCAGTTTTGGCTACTTTCTCCTACGCTACTCTCTGAAAACCTTAGTAAATTAGTATTGAAAACGGATAACCCTGCACAGTATGTTTGTTTGTAGGGTCGTTATTTTTTGGTTACTTGTCAGAGAACAGGAATAGGCGGCTTTTAGGCCACTTTCGCCCAAAAACTCGGTGGAGGAGCAAGTGAGCCAGGATTGGTAAAATACTGTTCTCTACATCATTTCTTCTGTCTCCGCATCTTCGCCTCTGTCCTCTCGACTGGACAGAGGGTAGAGAGAGTCCTTTGACCCGCCTCTTCGTGGTCACCCACGGTAGCTGGTAAGCATCAGTTTCGTGGTCTGTTTGTTTTGATTTGTCGTTGTTAGCCGGCTTAGTCTTCGCTTTTGCGCAATTTTCTTTTGTTTTCGAAATTGTAAGAGAAATATTGTGTGAGACCTTTTCTCTGGTTAATTCCATCTTTAACCTGGCCATTCTAAATTGTTTCCAAAATTCTTTCTCCGTTTATGTATCTGGTGATGCGGTAGTCGGTGGGGAAGGGAGAGAACCTGGTGATTCAGGGTTGGAACTCGCTTGGTCTCGCTCGTCCGCCCCTGTCACATTCTCCGGACTTTTATCCTTCGGCCACCGTCTGTTTGTGTGTGCAAGGAGAGCGAGTTTTATGTTCACGAGCGTGCGTGCGCATGATTTGTCGTTCGGATGCGTGGTTGGAAATTTGTGTTATTTTGAAATGTGTTTATAAAATGTGACAGTTGTGCCATTGAATTATTATTTGCAAATGTGGTGGCAGTTATTAAGCGATGGTCGCTGTGTTGATTTATTTCCTAAGGAAGGAAAACGTTAAGCGTGAGTGAGAGAAGGGTGGAGATAATTCATATTTGTTTTATAACCTGTTGATTTAATGCAGTCTTTTACCTGCATCGTGTGAGAAGACTTAATTCAATGGATTTACTGTGTGCATTGAATACACTTCCCCTCGCCCATCATGCGAGTGGCTAAGACTTGACAGCAATGGTCAGACGGTACTGACGGCAGGGTTCCAGTACCCTTCTTCCTTCCTCTTTCCTTCTTCTTTTCCTCCTCTCCGACTCTCCTCCCAGCTACGTCCTCCCCCCTCCCGGGGCTTCACCTGGAGCACGATCTGGATGGTGCCACGTACTGGTCGAGGCCACGTTCTGGTTGAGACCACGGACGGGGTGGTGCCACACGCTGATCGAGGCCACGCCTTGGTCGGGACCGAGGGCTGGTAGAGACGCCGCCGTCTTGACTGGCCGGCCTGGACCCCCGTCCAGGACCTCCAGTAACAGCTACGTCCCCCCCCCCCCCCCCCCCCCGGGACACGCCCTTCACTGCCCGCTTGGAAGTCGAGGGTGTCGGCTTTGAGCGACTCCCTGCGAGAACCAACCCGGCTCGGAGCACCTAGTGCGACAGGGTGCTCCCAGCAGACTCGACAGGGCAGGGGTGTGCACGCACTCCATGGTGTTAAGAAGGGTCAATGCTGGAAATATTTCCTTATAATTGTGTATTTGTCATATGTGCTGGAATGCTGTAAGTGTGATCATGTGCGTCGTATGGCGAAATACTTATTTATAATCGTGCATGTTGTGGGTGCGGGAGTGCTTGATTGTGATTGTGCATGTTGTGTGCGTTGGAGTGCTTGATCGTGATTGTGCATGTTGTGTGCGTTGGAGTGCTTGATTGTGATTGTGCATGTTGTGTGCGTTGGAGTGCTTTATTGTGATCATGCATGGTGCGTGTGTTGGAATGTTTATTTTGCTGGTGTGAATAAATGGGGTGTTGTATCGTAATCTTTATTGTGTGGTCTCTTGCGGAGCGGTGAGGTCAGTCACTCCCTTCACTCCCACCTAGACCGATCCTGTCAGGGCAGACCTCCAGGGTCGGTCGTGACACTGGGCAATAGGCATGTATGGGGAAAGTTGAGCAATAAGTATGTATGGAGAAAAATAGGGCAATAGGTATGTATAGGGAAAGCTGGGCAATAGGTATGTATGGGGAAAAGCTGGGCAATAGGTATGTATGGGGAAAGCTGGCCAATAGTATGTATGGGGAAAGCTGGGCAATAGGTATGTATGGGGAAAAGCTGGGCAATAGGTATGTATAGGGAAAGCTGGGCAATAGGTATGTATGGGGAAAGCTGGGCAATAGGTATGTATGGGGAAAAGCTGGGCAATAGGTATGTATGGGGAAAAGCTGGGCAATAGGTATGTATGGGGAAACGCTGGGCAATAGATATGTATGGGGAAAGCTGGGCAATAGGTATGTATGGGAAAAATGGGCAATAGGTATGTATGGGGAAAGCTGGGCAATAGGTATGGGGGAAAGCTGGGCAATAGGCATGTGTGGGGAAAGCTGGGCAATAGTATGGGGAAAGCTGGGCAATAGGTATGTATGGGGAAAAGCTGGGCAATAGGCATGTATGGGGAAAGCTGGGCAATAGTATGTATGGGGAAAGCTGGGCAATAGGTATGTATGGGGAAAGCTGGGCAATAGGTATGTATGGGGAAAGCTGGGCAATAGGTATGTATGGGGGAAAGGTTGCGTTGCGGGAAACGCAGTGTTGCGATGACTTCACCTGTGATGGCGGATAGAATGGAGAGGTCAGGGGATTGAGGCTGGGGTGTCGATTTGTGTAGAATGAATGAATCTTTTATTCAACGTGTTTTCACCATAACTGGTGATATCACACGGGAAAGAAAAAGAAAAAAAAAGAAAAAAATAGAAAAAAATTGAATAGATAAATAACTAAAATAAAATGAAATAAAATGAAAATCTACGATGCGCCCTCGCACGCGCTCGCGCGCGCGCGCACACACACACACACACACACACACACACACACACACACACACACACACACACACACACACACATTCCTACCTATACATATACAAGTATACTACATTACATTACAATATCAAATAATCACAAAATGTAAAACTGAATTATAGTAAAATGTGTGTAGAACATCGTTCGATGAGGTTACAGTTTCCACACAGGACTACAGTCACTCGCGTTTTAAGTTGTGTGTGCTGGTGGTGAAGATCAAGTACACTGCCTTTAATAAGCCAAGATTAACGGACAGAGAGGAACGCAGTGAAAAAAGACAAAAGCGAAAGAGAAGGGGTGGGGTGAGGGAGAGGATCGGCGGAATTTAGGGGTAGAGTTGATAAGGATGGTCGTCATCTCATCACAACATTAACAATGACAAAAGGAAGTAATGGTTATGAAGAAATATAAGAAGAAGATGAGGATGAGGATGATGATGATGATCATGATGATGATCATGATGAAGAAGAGGAGAGAGAAGAAGAAGAAGAAGAAAGAAGAAGAAGAAGAAGAAGAAGTAAAAGTAGACAAAGAAAAAGAAGGAGAAGAAGAAGAAGACGAAGTAGTAGGAGAAAAAGAAGGAGCAGGAGGAGGAGCAGCAGCAAGAGCAGGAGGTGGAGGAGAAAAACAAGCAATAAGAAAGGAACATTTACAACAACAGAAATACTCGCATGAAAAAGATGATGGCCATTGTGATCATTTGAAAACACCCACGAAGAAAGACAAGCACAGAAGGTCAGCCAGACAAATGGAATACCGGATGTTCGGAAAGGGAATGAAAAAGGAGTATGAAGGGATTAATGTTGGTGAGAGAGAGAGAGAGAGAGAGAGAGAGAGAGAGAGAGAGAGAGAGAGAGAGAGAGAGAGAGGAGAGAGACACAGACAGACAGACAGACAGACAGACATAGACATACAGAGAGCGAGAGACAGACAGACAGACAGACAGACAGAGTAAAAGACAGAAGGAGACAGACAAACAGACAGACAGACAGACACGCGCAGGATCATACAGAAGGGGAGTTACAGGGTGACTGAAGCAGAGCAGAAAGAAAGAGGGAGTAACAGAGAAAACATGGACATACCAATGGAAAGAGAATGGGGAGGCTGGGGGGGGGGGGTGCAGACAGACAGGCATACAGGAAGAGGCTTACGTAGAAGGGGGAGGTTATGCAGTGACTGACCCAAAGCAGAAAGATTGATTGACTGATTGATCTGTAATACGCAAGGATGAAGATTTTAGGCCAAAGCCTAGTCTTACAATCTGTCCTTGTCATGCATACATTATTTCAACACATATCATTCATAACTGACAATTCAACATAGCAACACTGTAATCTAATTCTACAATGATAAGCAAACTATTTATAAAAGTACTAACGAGATATAATGACATGGGGTGGTGAAACAGAAGGAAACTTACAGACAAACAAACCAAACTACAAACAGAGAGGTCAGAGGAGGGTGGGGCGGAGAGAATGGTAGGTAGGGGGAGGAGAAAAGGATGGTAGACAGAGTGGGAGTGGGGATGAGCGATTTTATCGGAGTAGGTTATATGTTTAGACGATGTACTCAAAGTATGGTTCACAGAAGACTTTGCGAATGGGCGCTAATGATTTTAATTGAGTAATAAATTACTGAGACATAAAATGTGTATGCAAATATTTCTTGAAAAGCTTTAAAGTATTCGTATTTTGTAACGAGATAGAAGAGATAGAAGGAGACAGAGAAAAGATAGACAGGCCAACAGAGACAGACAGACAGACTAACTTAGGGAGAGAGAGGGGGGAGGAGACACAGAGAGAGAGAGACAAGAGGGAGAGAGAGAGAGAGAGAGAGAGAGAGAGAGAGACAGACAGACAGACAGACAGACAGACAGACAGACAGAGAGACAGAGAGAGAGAGAGACAGAGAGACAGAGAGAGACAGAGAGAGAGGTGATAAAATGAACGAACTCTTCCAGGAACAACACAGGGGAACAGAGACAGGTACACAAAGAAAATGGCAAGCACATCAGACAAGACAAGAGGACCCATCAACGAACGGAAGGTGGGAGGGGGGGGGGGAGAGAAGAAAATAGGACAAACGAGAACAAGGCACATCTATAAGACGAACGAGCTCTTCAAGCCAAACTAAAGAGAAGAAGAGGACAGGGCAGACAGGGAAAGTGGCATGGACATGAGATGAGGCAAGATGAGCAGGCTCTTCTCAAAGAGCCGTACGGTGGAAAAGGAGACAAGAGAGAGAGAGAGAGAAAGAGAGAGAGAGAGAGAGAGAGAGAGAGAGAGAGAGAGAGAGAGAGAGAGAGAGAGAGTGAGTGAGTGAGTGAGTGTGAGAGAGAGAGAGAGAAAGAGAGAGAGAGAGAGAGAGAGAGAGAGAGAGAGAGAGAGAGAGAGAGAGAGAGAGAGAGAGAGAGAGAGAGAGAGAGAAAATGGACAGGCAACATTGCTGAGAGGACATTTGAGAGCTTTAAACAAATCCAGGTTCTTCTTATCTCACAGCCATTCGAGGAGACAACCAATACAGCTTTCAACATTGTTGTGTTCATCATGCTGAAATCCGATGTAACACTCCTGCAACACCAAAAAAAAAAAAAAAAAACCACTTCCGTAGTGCTGACAGCATACGCCCTAAATCACGACTGTAGTCCTTTTCAATATATACATGTGTTGAATTTTTCACCAAGTAATCTAGCTTCAGCAGCTGACGTCTATCAATGTAGAAAGTCTTCAGACCGGTTTTTTTCAGTCCCTTTTGTTTGTGCCTGGAAAACCTCAAGGGACGCTGCTTCAGAAATGATCTCTCAGAATTTGCAGAAGTTGGTTCAAATTGCCCCCCCCCCCCCCCCCCCCCCTTTCCGTACCCCATCATGGTTATCTCTGAAAGTGTTTCTAATGTGAAACAGTGGTGTTTGTAGCTCGAAGGTAGTATGATAGGCTTGGCTGGACCAGTGGTTCTGCGGACGCTGAAAAAAACAAAACAATAGGGTTTACGATATAGTAGTTTTCAAAACGTGACCAGCTGAACGCCACATTGATTATGGCATTTCTTCCTGCGTAGAGTATTCTAACTTGTTCCACTGAGCAGTAACAGTTACAGCATATAATCCCAACGATAAAAAGTGTTTATTTTTACATATATACCTCTCTCCTCTCTCTCTCTCTCTCTCTCTCTCTCTCTCTCTCTCTCTCTCTCTCTCTCTCTCTCTCTCTCTCTCTATATATATATATATATATATATATATATATATAATATATATATATATATATTGAATTATAAACAAAGCTTGCTCTTATGTCTTAGATTGAAGAAATAGGGGGAGATAAGCATTCATATCGGCAGTGGTAGATAATTCTGCTTAACTAACAGTATGTGCTTGAGTGGGTGAATGGGGAATAATAATGCTTCTCAAAATGAGCCGTCAGTAAGCTTATAGTCTCCAAAGGGGAGACAATCTCCAATGGGGAGGAAACTCACTAACATATAACTCCTGGCCAGATACCGATATTTCGAAACCTGATTGTTTCTCCTCAGTGACCGCGGAAAGTGGTAATTTGACTCCTCTACCTTTTCGGTTTTAAGAAGAATGCTATCCCAGAAAAAGGCTGGTGTGCAATACCGTAATATGTTTGTTGAGTTTTCAAAAACAAACAACCGAAGGTGCCACCTAAGAAGCAAAAGAAAATCATGAAAGAGCAAAACAAGATAACCTCTTTTTGAAAACTGTATATATATTATGCTAGAATATCTGTTAGCCATGCGTGCTATGGTTAAATTTCTGCTGGCTATATATTATGCTGGAATATATGTTGGCCATACGTGCTATGGTGAAATTTCTGCTGGCTATATGCGATGCTGGAATATCTGTAGGCCATACATGCTATGGTGAAATTTCTGCTTGCTATCTGTAACGCGGGAATATCTGTTGGCCACACGCTTGCGCGTATACGTGCTATGGTAAAATTTCTGTTGTCTCTGTGTCATGCTGGAATATCTGGTGGCTAGACATGTCATGCCAGAAATTCCGCTTCCACGTACTTTCAGGGAGTAGAGTGCCTTCCATCGCTAGACATGTCATGCCAGAAATGCCTTTTCCACGTACTTTCAGGGAGTAGAGTGGCTTCCATCCAATTACCAGGAGGACTTTATTCCAGATACTTGGGTGGCTTTCTTGGAGGTATCAATGTGGCTTTCCCAGTATCAGAGTGCTTCGTTCTACATCTGGGTGACTTTTCTTTTAGGTTACAGAACGGCTTTCCATCGCGTACTACCGTTGACTTTACACCGGGTATTAGTAGCTTTCTCCAGAAACTATAGAGGCTTTCTTCCAGGTATCCGAATGGTTTTCATTCATCTACCAGCATGTCCTTAATCCAGGTATCATTAGAACAGCTTACTTCCAGGCACAGGAGTGTCATTTTCCCAGCACCGGTGTCCGATTTCTTCAAGGTACTTTTAAATCTTATGGACAAGAGAAACATGGCATTCCGCCTCGATAACTGCCAGGAGTAAGATATCCACTTCTTCTCTTTTTGCTTTATTTTTCTGTTTAGATCTTATAAGATCATGTTGTTTACAGTCCACTCACCCGCAGGGAGCCATATCAAATTAGAATTTTAACAGAAATATTGATATTGATCGATACAAGACAGCAGGACTGCTGATCTTCGAGTATCGTGCGATCTGCTTGATATCGATCGCCAGATGCTTGTGACTGCTTGGGAAGATTGGTATCCACTGGTGGGCTCTGCCAGGGATCCACTGGTGGGCTTTGCCAGGGATCCACTGTGGGCTTTTCCTGGGATCCACTGGCGAGTTTTGCCAGGGATCCATCGGTGGGTTTTTCCAGGGATCCGGTGGTGGGCTTTTCCAGGTCCACTGGTGGGCTTTTCCAGGGATCCACTGGTGGGCTTTGCCAGGGATCCACTGGTGGGCTTTGTCAGGGATCCACTGGTGGGCTTTGCCAGGGATCTACTGGTGGGCTTTGCAAGGGATCCACTGGTGGGCTTTGCCAGGGATCCACTGTGGGATTTTCCTGGGATCCACTGTCGGGCTTTGCCAGGGATCCACTGGTGGGCTTTTCCAGGGATCCACTGGTGGGCTTTGCCAGGGATCCACTGGCGGGCTTTGCCAGGGTTTTCCATGAGCGCTATGGTGTTTGCCTCTGACAGCTTTTCGGAACTCTAGTGTTCCGCTGAAAATATGAATTCCGCCATGAGTGGGAAGAGGTAAACACTTTTGATGTGACAATGGTTCAAATGAAAGAGGGAAAGAAGATAAGGAGGGGGCGGGTGGCGGAGGAAGAAAGGGGAGAAAGAAGAAAAAGGAAAAAAAAAAAGAAGATAAGGAGAAAGGAAGGAAGGTACCTCATTGTTTTTTCGGACCGAGCAAACTGTGAATGCACGCACGCACACACACACGCACGCAACGCACGCACGCACGCACGCACACACGCACGCACGCACGCACGCACGCACGCACGCACACACGCGCGCGCGCGCGCGCGCGCGCGCACTATACCCACATAAGTACGTGCAAAAACAAACCGAACACGTATTCGTTGAATCTTTAAATGCATTTCAGAAAACGTTCCAGTTTACTTAAAAGAATGCAAAGTTGTGTAGGTACAATCTTGGCTCTTTAATGATGTGTACAATGATAATGTTAAGATATATTATATAAACTTTCGACCTTTTTCATTCTATATAGGACTATAAAGATCCGAATTGTTGAACAGCTTGAAACCCTGCTTTAAAAGATAAGCTATCTCAAACACAGAAAGAGAGAGAGAGAGAAGAAGAGAGAGAGAGAGGACAGATAGACGGGAGGGGGGGGGGGGAGACGGGAAATTGACAACATGGGGAGATAAGGAGAGACAGATGAAACAAACAGACAGTCTCTCAGAGAGACAGAGACAGACAGACAGACAGACAGACAGACAGACAGACAGACAGACAGACAGACAGACACACAAACATAGACAGAGAGAGAGAGAGAGAGAGAGAGAGAGAGAGAGAGAGAGAGAGAGAGAGAGAGAGAGAGAGATTCGTGATGTCAGCTACAGAGAGCATACCGAACAGAATAGAAACATGATAATAATGATCACCTTGCTGAAGTATACATGTGTGGTGTGGTGTGTGTGCTGTGGTGTGGTGTGGTGTGGTGTGTGTGGTGTGGTGGTGTGATGTGGTGTGGTGTGGTGTGGTGTGGTGTGGTGGGTGTTTGTGCGTGTGCGTGTGTGCGAGTTTCCGTGCGAGTGTGTGACTTGAGAGAGGAGGTAAACGGTTGTGGTAGAGGTAGGAGATTCTCTCTCTCTCTCTCTCTCTCTCATCTCTCTCCTCTCTCTCTCTCTCCTCTCTCTCTCTCTCTCTCTCTCTCCTGTCTCTCTCTTTCCTCTCTCTCCCCCCCTCTCCTCTCTCTCTCTCTCTCTCCTCTCCCCTCTCCCCTCCTCTCTCTCTTTCTCGCTCTCCCTCTCTCTCCTCTTCTCTCATCTCTCTCTCTCTCTCTCTCTCTCTCTCTCTCTCTCATCTCCTCTCTCTCTCTCTCGCTTTCCTTTATGACCTCTCTCACTCTCCTCTCACTCTCTCTCTCTCTCTCTCTCTCTCTCTCTCCTCTCTCTCTCTCTCTCTCTCTCTCTCTCGCTTTCCTTTATGACCTCGGTGTGCGAGTTTCCGTGCGAGTGTGTGACTTGAGAGAGGAGATAAACGGGTTGTGGTAGAGGTGGAGATTTCTTCTCTTCTCTCTCTCTCTCTCTCCTCTCTCTCTCTCTCTCTCTCTCTCTCCTCCCCTCTCTTCCTCTCTCTCTCTCCCTCTCTCTCTCTCTCTCTCTCTCTCTCCTCTCTCTCTCTCTCTCTCTCTCTCTCTCTCTCTCCTCTCCCTCTCTCTCTCTCCTCGCTTTCCTTTATGACCTCTCTCTCTTTCTCTCTCTCTAACACACACACACACACACACACACACACACACACACACACACACACACACACACACACACACACACGCACACGATAAAGACCCTGTAATGGCTATGACATTGGCCTACACTGATTGCGTATCTTGGTTTATATCGATAGAACAAACAGGGAAGACACTGGTTCTACTAGACTGGCGATTGGCTGGATTCCTGCAGGTTTTCAACACTAGCCATATATATATTGGCAATATTGACTGTCTTGGTGAATGGCGAGATCCGCGCAGATTCCAATATTGCCATCACACTGACAATGTTGGTCATCTTGATGAATGGTCAGAAACTGTCAGATTCCAATATCGGCTATATACTGGCCACCTTGGCGGGCGAATGGTCAGTCTTGGTCAGGTTCCAGCTTTGCCGTCGTCATGCTGCAAGCTTTTACATTCTAATCCTGCATTTGGAGCGTAGGCTGACTTACATTTGTACTGAACACCAATCCTTGGGCTAGCGTTTATAAGGCTAACCTTTCGTTCTCGAAAAATCTGTCAAAGCTCAGGAAATTTATTTAGCATAGACAAAATAAAACCAAATCTTAATTTCGCCTGTCCAGCACACTGGACACACCCAGTTTCCTTTGCGATCAGACGCTTCTTTCAGGACCATGCCGATGCCAAGCAGTTTCAAAAACAGGGGGAGCAGACTCGTTGGCGCCCGTAAGCTCCCACCATGGAAGACACCATTGATCTGGCCTATCAGATGTGGCAACTGGAAACGTGTGTTCCGGCCACTGAGACCCAACTAATGCAGTCAATGAAAAAAGAGATAGCGAGAAATGTTGGTCTTCATCACTTTGTTTAGTGTTCTCTTATATGAGATCCAGAATCAGTGGAGAGTTAATAAAATGATAAAGGAAAATTAGAGGCCGAAAATGCACAGAAACACAAAAAAGGTGTGCAAAAACATTTGATGCATAACACAGAAGCGACACATGAAATTTCCACAAATGCATTACAAACAACAACAAGTAACAAAAACAAAACAAAAAAGATGCCTACAAAACAGTACTCCTCCTTGACAGCAGCCAGCTTGAGAAAAATCGGATGTAAGAAACAGAGAGAGAGAGAGAGACAGACAGACAGACAGACAGACAGACAGACAGACAGAGAGAAAGAGAAAGAGAGAGAGAGAGGGGGGAAGGAGAGAGAGAGAGAGAGGGGGAGAGAGAGAGAGAGAGAGAGAGAGAGAGAGAGAGAGAGAGAGAGAGAGAGAGAGAGAGAGAGAGGGAGAGAGAGAGAGAGATTGTCTTAGTCGAAGTGGCGAATCAGCTGGGTCGGACATCATCCTGTGACTCAATCATATCAGTGTGTTCGACTTTCGCTCGTCCAAGAGAGATCACATGCCCCTCCCCCCCCCCCCCCCCCCCCCCCCATCCCAGTCACCCCCCCCCCCCCCCCAAACTCCCATCCCCACCACTTCAATGATCGCATCTCCTCCAACCCTCTACCCACTCGCTCCATCTCCCTCATGCCTCTCCCATTTCCCCCCTCCCCCCAACCTCCTCAACCTGCACTGCCAACGCCCCCCCCCCCCCCCCCCCCCTCGAAAAGAAAATCAGCAACACTCGGTCTTTTCTTTATTCCAGTGCCAGACCCAGTCATCAGTTTAACTTTAGTGAGATTTCACCCCGTATTCTCCATCCCCTCTCGACCATGCAGAAAGATGCTCGCCTTTCATTTGTGGTATTTGATTTCTTTTCTATTTACAAAAAGTCCATACTGACGGAATTAATTTTTCAAATTTAAAACATTCATCTCTACGAACTTCCGCTCAACCAATCGGCCGGGAATTACTTACTAAATCCCCCCCCCCCCCCCCCCCCCTCCCCGCCCCCTCCCTCCCACACACACTTTGTCTGGGCTAGACCCTCTCATTACTGCATCATTAAAAATCGTTCTCTCTCTCTCTCTCTCTCTCATCTCTCTCTCTCTCTCTCTCTCTCTCCCCCCCCCCCCCCCCCCGGAAGGAGGAGGGGAGTAAGAAGGAGGGAGAGAAGGGAGTCCTGGTCTCTTGATCTCATAATACAGGCAGACTAGATCATAACTTCAATGCGACTTTCAAGTTTCTTTGTAGTCTAACCGATTTTCAAAGAGTTCCTGAGTGTTCCAGAGTCTGTTCCGACCTTCTTCTCATCCTCCGAGCTCCCTTTCCCTACTGTCTACCACGCCCCCCCCCCCCCCCCCCTCCCCCCAAAAAAAAAAAAAAAAAAAAAAGCTAAGTGTCTTTTTTTCTGAGGCTGTCTTTGGAAAAAGTGTCTCATTACCAAAGCTGTGACACTCTTAAGGATAATGGTGTGTTTTACCTGTTAAATAGACGATGTACCTTCTCCCCTCTCTCTCTCTCTCTCTCATCTCCTCTCTCTCTCTCTCTCTCTCTCTCTCTCTCTCTCTCTCTCTGTATGTGTGCGTGTGCTTCTCTCTCTCTCTCTCTCTCTCTCTCTCTCTCTCTCTCTCTCTCTCTCTCTCTCTCTCTCTCTCTCTCTCTCTCTCTCTTCTAATTTGCTTTCTGATTCTCTTTAATTTTGATTTTTCTTAATTTTGTTCAAGCAGTGTTCCCCATGTCAAATAGCAGGTTTTGCTGATGACATTAAACTGTATTCATTGTCATTGTCACTGTCTCTCTCTCTCTCTCTCCTCTCTCTCTCTCTCTCTCTCTCTCTCTCTCTCTCTCTCTCTCTCTCTCTCTCTCCCTCCCTCACACACACACACACACACACACACACACACACACACACACACACCATATGTATGTCGTTGTCTGAGAGTGCATACACATCTGTTTATCTGTTGTTTTTTTAATGACACACCGACCGACAAGAAAAAGATAACACCCGAAGGTACAGGTAAGACCCACAGTATTTCTCTAGGACCTACCCGTACCTTCGTGTGTGTGTTGTTCTTGTTGGTCGGTATGTCATTGTTGGTGTGTGAACACAAGCGTGAACGGAAAAGGAATCAATCCAATCCACAAATCTTCTTAGCATTGCGAAAATGACATTTCAGATACAGCACACACACACACACAAAATGACAAATACATTTTTTTTTTCATCTAAGGAGGGGAAGTAGTTGAAATGATCAAAACTCTATCCATGACTAATAAACAGGGCACCGTGAACCATCTCTAGTATAGTATACTTGCCACAATTTCCGGTGGTCCTACAGTTGAGCAGAACGTCGACCTTCTAAGGAATCGTATCAGAATTACCAGCACTGGTATCAAGGATTTTAGTTGCTTTGCTTGAAACTGCTTTGGCTCTACTGTTGCATCGTCAAAGACTCCCCACCACCACCACCCACCCACCCCATCCTACTGCTCTTTCATCTCGTATTACGGGCACATCCGCGCAACTTACGTGCCTTTGAGTTGGCGGCCCACACAGATATGTACACACATTGCCTACATGCAGATACGTGTGCTCACACAAACCCACAATTACACACACACACACACACACACACACACACACACACACACACACACACACACACACACACACTTGCGCCCACGCACACACTGGGGCCCATGCCCACACATTATACACACACATACACAAAAAAAAAAACCCAACCATGGTAGTTAGGCACTCAAGGTCTGACCAGCGCGTTGGACTAACGCGTAGGTCAGACATCCGCTGAGTTGTAGCCACGAGACCCTCTTCTTCAATTGTCTCATCTTAGTTGTTAATTCATTTATCCATCAGCTTCAAATCATGCGTAGTGTGGTCTCAAAACTTAGCGGATGTGGTGTAGCGTATAAGGACTAGTCCGCACGCAGTGACGCCTCCTTGATGAAACTGAAACTGAAACTGAGTTGGCGGCCCAGAAAGTTTCAAAGAATTTATGGCTGTGCAGAATTTTGGTGCTCAGTCTCCACCCCCCCCCCCCCCCCCCCCCCCTACTGGAAAGTTCGCTTGTCTCGTGACGAAGAGTTATCTGTTCGAAAGCCACCACTCCATACGCTTCGTTGCTTTCTGACCTAACAACCCGTTGCTTTAAAATGAAAAGAGGTGTGTTTTTTTTTTCTCCCGCAGTAAAAAAAAAAAAAAAAAAAAAAAAAAAAAAAAATCTTGCACTACCAAACTTGGTAGAAAAAGCAGAAATGTAAAATACTGATTGCATCTTTCCGGACATCCCTTTGTGAAGATCTGAACGAATTCAACAGGCCGTAAATTAGCAATTAATGTGTAAAGAAGTCTCTTGTCTGTTTTTCTTTTTTTTATTGTTGTTGTTGTTTTTTGTCCTCCAACTTTTTTTTCATAGTTTTCCCTTTTCTTTTCCCTTTTTGTGGGTACTCCATCCTCGCATCTTTTACGTGTTTTGTCTTTATCAACCCCCATTCACCATGCAAATCTGTTTGTTCTATTACCGATAGCCATTCTCATGTTAACTTTACTATTCCAGTGTTTGATACAGAGCGCCTGATTTATTAATGTGCTGATGTTTGGTGTACTGATACATTCCACTCAATTCGTTTCGACAAAGAAAAAAGAGAATGAAAGAAAGAAGAAGAAAGAAAGGAAAGATGGAGACAGACAGATAGACAGACAGACAGACAGAGACTAACAGAGAGAAAAAAGAAAGAACAGGGGAAAAAAAGGAAATAAGTAAGAAAGAAAGAAAGAAAGAAAGAAAGAAAAGAAAGAAGGAAAGAAAGAAAGAAAGAAAGAAAGAAAGAAAGAAAGAAAGAAAGACAGATAGAAAGAAAGAAAGAAAGAAAGAAAGAAAGAAAGAAAGAAAGAAAGAAAGAAAAAGAAACCAAAAGAAAGAAGGAAAGAAGACAGAAACAAAGAAAGAAATCGTAGCTGTGTAAAAGCTAACGAAATGACCATTTAAATGCACACTTGAGTAGCGAATATGAAACCTACCAAACTGAAAGCCTAGATGTGACCAAGTGGAAATCATTTGCAGGATGAAGTTTCCCCTTATCCCTGTCCGTTCTCTCCTGTCCGTCCGAACGTTCCCTAAAAGCCTTTGTCAATATTGCAAATTGACATTTTGTCATAAAATCCTATCAGTCACAATAACTGCTTCATGCCCTGATTAAAAACAGGTTAAGTTGCATTATACTCACATTTGCAACAAATACTAAGTTAAGTGTTTGCCAAACAGAGGTGCATGTATAAACAAACGTACTTGCTAGATATAAAACTTTAGACTAGCCACATATAAACATCGCTTTCCAATCATTTATCGAGCAAGTGAAGCACAGCAAAGTCACAAACAAACACGTTTTACTTGTTTCAGCCGTAATAGATCCTTACCAAAAACAAAAACAAAAAATCTATACGGATCAATTGTGAATGTCATGTTCTTGATGCAGTGATGGAAAGAAGATCACGATCGGGCAAAACTCTGAAACTGATTTATCGAATAAAGTAAAGTCAAATGTCATGCAAAGGTCACACTGAAATATGTTTATGATGCACGTTTGGAATAAGCTGACATGAACACGCCTGATCAGGTTTCAGTCAATGATACCTGAGCGAGAAAGGCAGACGGGCGTTGGTGTTGACTGAGTGAAAAGAAAGTGGCGGGGGAGGGGGGGGGGGGGGTGCGGAAGGAAAGAGGAAGACTGGAGTGTTTGAGTGGGATGTGTATGTGGGTGGGAGGGGCTGGGGAGAAAGGTCTCATGGGGGAAGGGGGGTGAATGGGGCAGGAGTGGGGATGGGGTGGGAGGAGGAGAGTTGAGGAACGATGAGGATTCGGAACGTCTTTCTTTGTTGCAGAGGTCCGTCACATCATCGGCACAGAGATCAGAGCTTGAGGTAACGGTGCTATACTGACTGCCACACAGCCTGTGGATGTTACATGTTCTCTGAAGGTGGCTGGCTGTACACGATAGCCACGTAGACCAAGCCAGAGACGTCAATATTCCAGTGTTTTGTATGTGAGTTCGTTTCCCTGAACATGTATAAAATCCTTTATTATCGTCACCTAACAACATCCATTTCCGTACACATTGTGAAAAAAAAAATTTAGTTCCAAATGAATCAAATAAGGGTACCTAGCAAACCTACTAAAGAATGGGAACCTCTGCTCCATAGCATCTGAGAGGAGTCGTATTAATTTCAGTTCTCAATAAGATCTTCGCAAGAATCATTAAATCAAATACGTCCGTACCATAAAAACGATAAACCAGGAAAAAAGATATTTAAGTTACAGTAGGATTTTAAACATCACGATCGAAAACACATTATATGCCCATTTCCGTCATATTTCACATCATCACCATTAATTTTCATATAAAGTGTGTTGTTTTCTCTCAAACGTTGAACCCCCTTCGGTTCTCAATCACGCTTGGTGTGCTGGATGGTACGCAACCTTTAAGAGCCATTCTCTTTGATGATACAGTAATTTAGTTGATCAGTACGCAGCTTGCTGTCAGCATGCTTGGCGTCATCCTCTCTCTCCTCCTCTCTCTCTCTCTCTCCTCTCTCTCTCTCTCTCTCTCTCTCTCTCTCTTTCCTCTCTCTCCTCTCTCTCTCTCTCTCTCCTCTCTCTCTCTCTCTCTCTCTCTCTCTCTCTCTCTCTCTGGTCCTCAAACCATTCACCTGACCTGTATGATCTTCAGGGACACACGCTGACAGACCTACATGAATTGCTAGGCACCGGTTTCCATCTGAACCCTCTCTGTCCTTTCTTTGCAGCAGTGTAATACCACCAACGTGCCTTCCTTTCTGTTGGTTTCATTATTAAGTGGAAACAACAGCGTCCACGCCACAACAGAGCAGACCCGTACTACCTGCTGACTCGTCGAGAGCAGGTAGCCATTTTCAGGCTCAGGACAGGCCACAACCGCCTGAAACACCACATTTTTACCAACCTCCGCATCGGCAACACAGAGCAGTGCCCCTGCAGAACAGGCAGCCAGACAACAGAACATCTGCTGCAGTCCTGCCCGCTCCACCAAGCGCTCCGAGAGAAAACCTGGCCCGACCCAATCGCAGTGGCCCGGAAGCTCTACGGAGGACTGGAGGACCTGCGACATACTGCCACCTTTGTCGAGGAGTCGGGGGAATCCATCTAACAAGTGACGAACAACATTACTTTTTACATCTTCAAAGGCGATGTTTACGTCGAGATCTTTTCAATCTTGTACCACAGGCAGATTATTGTTTATTTCCGTGCTGTAATTATAGCCTGACAATCGCTCCCCCGAAATCATCCAAGACGTTGATGACTTCATTGCAGATTTTCGTTGTGTAATCCCCAACTTCATGGAAACGTTTATTCTTTTATTTAGGTTGTTTGGAAATTTTCCATCATTTTGCGACTAGGTTTCAACTTAACTAGGCAAATGTCTCTAGAAAAATATTCTCTCTCTCTCCTCTCTCTCTCTCTCTCTCTCTCTCTCTCTCTCTCTCTCTCTCTCCTTCCTCTCTCTCTCTCTCTCTCTCTCTCCGCCCCTCTCTCTCTCCCTCTCTCCTCTCCCCTACTCTCTCTCTCCTCTCTCTCTCCCTCTTTCTCTCTCTCTCTCCCTCTCTCTCTATTCTCTCTCCCTCTCCTCTCTCTCCCTCTCTCTCTCTCCCTCTCTTGCTCTCCCTCTCACCCTCCCTCTCTCTCTCTCTCCCTCTCTCCCTCTTTCTCGCTCCCTCCCTCTCTCTCTCTCTCTCTCTCTCTCCCTCTCTCTTTCCCTCTCTCTCTCTCCCTCTCTCTTTCTCTCTCTCTCTCCCTCTCTCTCTCCCTCTCTCCCTCTGTCTCTCTCTCCCTCTCTCTCTCTCTCTCTCCCTTTCTCTCTCATCCCCCCCTCTCTCTCTCACCCTCTCTCTCTCTGGCGTCTCGGCTTTTAAGTACCATTGCCAGATAAAGCCAACAATAACCTGTACAGTTGGTTCTCATCTTACGATGATAGGATAATAACCCTGCCAGCAAAGTATGTTGCAGAGACCTTAAAGGTCAGAGAAATAAATACGCTCAGTGAAGATCGTTAATGTTTGAAGTTTCTTCAAGTATTTTGCGTAAGCATGATGATCCCATTAGTTAGATAGCGTTTTCGGTCTCTTCACTTTTAGTTAGTAATGAAACGGACGATGCTGGTTAAGGAGGTTGAGGGGAAATGATTTATTACGCTGAAGACGTGTCCCAGTGTGAGGTACTTGTGTATATGATGATATTGTTACTCATTGATTTTACATATTCATTTTAGTAATCAAGAGCGGAATCGTTTCTTTATCTTTTTGCATGATTTTGATTCCTAATATTAACATCTACGT
>CM031603.1:16684614-16696008 GCA_018398815.1 Conus ventricosus | reverse complement strand
GTAAGTCATGGATTTTAAATTCACCTCTGGCCATTTGTGGAATGGCAATCACTCACCATGTTGCCTGCAACTGCTAAGTGTGGGTTCCCAAAGCAAAAAGAACAAAAGATTCCAGACTCACCTATCTCATAGGCCTAGGCCTGTCTCCTGGCATTCGTGCACGGAAGATGGTTAAGTACATGGCTGCTTTTGATGTCTCTACATGAAAGTTATCATCTCCCCTTAGACAGGGAGGAAATCAGCATGCTTATGAAGGTGTCATCCATTTGCAGTCCAGGTCGCAAAACAATGAGCAAAACTGTACTCAGACGTAATGACTGACAAATTGTGAGATAGACGAAGCAGTCATGCTTCTTGATCATCTGTTTTCAGTCAGTTTGGATATGTGACTTCAATCTTGGTTAAACAGTTGAAGCTCATGATTATTGATCTGCCACCTGTTCATTGTTGGCCTTCCTCTTTGTGTATCCACTGAAAATTCAGTCGATAAGTAAAGCTGTTCTGTTTTCCTTTTTACCATTTTAAACAAGGCTGGTTTGTAAAAGTGGATGGAAACGAACGACCGCATACACCTTGAGACTGGTGAGTGATTCCAGAAGGCTTGTTGTGAACGCAATACCTATGCCAAACAATGGAGAGAGAGAGAGAGAGAGAGAGAGAGAGAGAGAGAGAGAGAGAGAGAGAGCGAGAGAGAGAGAGAGAGAGAGAGAGAGAGAGAGAGAGAGAGAGAGAGAGAGAGAGAGAGAGAGATCCGAGCCCATCTGCAAGTTGTTGTTTTCCATGTGAAAATCAGCACATGCAATTTTTGTTCCTAAGATATCACATCAGGGCACAAGTCTAGCTGCCCCTCACGTCGTCACACGCCATCATAAAAGGCGACAGATATTACAACCGGACACGCACGTGACTTACAGAAACAGTGTGACGATGTTGTGCATGGGAACTGGGGGTGGAGGAACGGGCAGGAGGGGAGGTGCCGGTGAGGGGAGGTGCCGGTGAGGGGAGGTGCCGGTGAGGGAGGTGCCGGTGAGGGGAGGTGCCGGTGAGGGGAGGTGCCGGTGAGGGGTGCAGGAGGGATGTGGGATTTGCATATTGCTGTTGCTGAGGGTCGGTGTAAGAAATGAAGGCACTTTCTCACGTCCTGATTTGACTCAATCAGTTTGTCTGGTAGGCACACGTGCGCCCACATATGTGTGTTGGTGCGTGCGTGCGTGCGTGCGTGCGTGCGTTCGTGCGTGCGTGCGTGTGTGTGTGTGTGTGTGTGTGTGTGTGTGTGTGTGTGTGTGTGTGTGTGTGTGTGTGCGTGCGCGTGCGTGCACGTGTGTGTATGTGTGTGTGTGTGTGTGTGTGTGTGTGTGTGTGTGTGTGTGTGTGTGTGTAAAAGAGAGATGAAATGTATGTGTGCACGCTCATAAGGTTTATTTCAAAACACTGGCAGTGACACGATGTCGATGTTAATAGAAATCTATTGTTGATCTGCGAAAGTTTCAGGCATTTATATTCTTTCCTTTTAACTACAACACCCGGATTCAAACCTCCTACCTATTCCTTTCTCTTCTGACTCCCTTCATCACTTCACCTTTCCCCCTGCTCTGTGCCCCCCCCCCCCCCCCCAAACACACACCCACACGCACATTCAAACTCTTTCTAAAGGAAACGCATCATTTCAAAGTCTTCTTGAAGAAATAAAACTATATTTCTCTTGAAAGGTGGGTAAATTTGAATTGTTTTATACATACATACTCACTTGCTTCAAGAAGTCCACGATGCATCTAATTATCTCCATCCATCCACCCCAGATGAATTAAAAGAAGGAAACATTCCTTTAAGATTCAAAACACGAGTCCGATTGGGAAGAAACTTGAAAGAAGGAACATTGTCCTATATCCATGAAGTGCACATGAACCAAGGCGTGCGATACAGATGAACTTTGTCTTTCACTCATCAAGTGCACATGAACCAGGGTGTGCGATACAGATGGACTTTGTCTTTCACTCATCAAGGGCACACGGATGAGTGGGTGGTTTGCAAATGAACTGCCTCCATCAGACATCTGCTAAACCCTGGAGACGGCAATAGTCCTCCAAATGCTGATGGCATATCGCTGAGGCATGTGCATGTGAAGGAGGTGACAGGATCTTCCTGTCTGTATGTCTGTCTCTTTGTCTCTCTTTCTCTGTCACGCTGTTACTCTCTCTCTCTCTCTCTCTCTCTCTCTCTCTCTCTCTCTCTCTCTCTCTCTTTCTCTTTTATATTGCGAAATTGACAATTTGCTTGTGAATGTGTCGATTTTTTTTAAAACATGCGTTATGAACTGTTTTCTCATGAGTTTAAAATTTTACAATTACAATTTGAGCCTAGCCCCTTCTCTTTCTCTCTCCTCCTTTCAGAGAGAGAGAGAGAGAGAGAGAGAGAGAGAGAGAGAGAGAGGAGAGAGAGAGAGAGAGAGAGTGTGTGTGTGTGTGTGTGTGTGGAGAGAGAGAGAGAGAGAGAGAGAGAGAGAGAGAGAGAGAGAGAGAGAGAGAGAGAGAGAGAGAGAGAGAGAGCGAGAGAGAAGCAGAAAGGAACCCAGATATATCCTACTATACTATACGACAAAAATTCAATCTGCACTCAATCAGAAGTACTCTTGGTGGTGAATCGAACAAATACATTTCCCGCAAGTTCTCAGGGCAGCGTACAAGTCTCAGAGCATCCCCGTCATCACCTAATGCCAAGCCATCATAACGGGAGGTAAGCTATAGCCTGCTCCAGATGGGACGTGAAAAAAGATACTAAACTGAACGTGCAAAGATTTATAATAATAATAATAATAACAATAATGAATACTTATATAGCGCCAAGCTCTAAGCGCTTTACAATCAACACTCGTTTACACAACGGGCTGCCTACCTGGGTAGTGCCGACCGAAGAGCTGCTAGCTGGCGCTTCATTCAGTCGTTTCCCGTGTTATCCAGTCAATATCGTTCAATATCATTCACTCCATTTCCTTACTTCCTTCATTCTTTCAATTTCTCACGCAGGGTGCATGCTGTGTGTAACGTGTCATCCATACCAACGGCCAAACTGGCCTTCTCTTCCGAAAGTTGGTGATGGGATTTTACGTGTGCGAGTGATGGGATTTTACGTGTACGAGAGATGTTATGCGCACGTTCACACACGAAACCTTGATTTATAGTCTCATTCGACGGACTGTATGGGAAAATGGAGTCAGAACCAATGTCAACTCCGAGGGAAAAATCCCCCTGTACCGAAACGCCCCGGTTGAGATTCGAACCCGCAACCCCAGGATCACCAAGGTTACGAGTCCGGCGCTCTACCACTGAGCTATTCCGGCTCCCAAGGGAGCACAGAATAGGGAAGAACATGGGAGATCAGGGAGAAAGGGACATGGTGTGTGCCTATTGCTGGGGGTGGACATTGCAAATCACACACAGAGCGATGATATGGGGGTCAGGATCGAAGGATATTTCTGACAGATCCAGCTCGTTCCTGATCACTGATCCTGACTGCTCCTGGATCGCCCGGGCAGTCTGTGCTTTTTTTTAATTTTTTTTTTATTTATTATATCTCCTGTGTGTATGATGGAAATCGTGATAACTTTTTTTCAAATTACTCTCACAAATCAGCAGTTCTCGTTTAGTGCCCACGTTGTTTTCCCACACAACTCTCTCTGTCATAAATCAAAAGAGTTTATTCTATCTTGTTTTAGATTTATTTCATTTCGTTCTATATTTTTTTTTTTACTTTATTTTTTCATGTTACTATACTGGCTTCAAAGACCCACATCGTCATGTAAATCATGGGTTTTGAATTCATCCTCGGCCTTTTTCTGGGACGGAAACCATCTCTTCACTCATCACTTTGACAAGAACCTGCTATTGCTGAATACTGGTTCCCGAAGCAACGTGATTGTCTGACATGTCCGTCTCTTAGTCTTCTTAGTTGAAGGATAGTTGGGAACATGGGTTTTATTGACGTCTCCCCAGTACTGTAATTATTTTCCCCTGAGACAGGAAGGAAATCAGGTTTTTGAAGGTCTCTCCATTTTGTCTCCATTTGGGAAAACAAAATGAGCAAAATTTACTCAGACGAAATGGCGTACACCTCGTGAGATTGGTGAAGCAGTCACGCTTCATTGTCTTCTGTTTTTTTCAGCCCCTTTGGGGCGTGACTTTAATGACGATGGAACCGTTGTAGATCATGATCACGATTCCCTGCCACCTGTTCATTTTTGTTCTGTCTTCCTTTGTAACCGCTTGATGTTCATTTGATGGAGAAAGCTGTATATTTTGTTTTTGTCATGTTAACAAAGCTAATGTGTATAGTGGATAGAAACGACATACCCATACACCATGGCACTGATGGTTTGTTCTAGAAGGCACGTTACCAACACAATACATATGCCAGACCTGAGAGAGAGAGAGAGAAAGAGAGAGAGAGAGAGAGAGTGAGAGAGAGAGAGAGAGAGAGAGAGAGAGAGAGAGAGAGAGACAGACAGACAGACAGACAGACAGACAGACAGAGACAGAGAGAGGCAGACAGACAGAGACACAGAGAGAGATTCAATCTGCACCCCCAACAGTACCATTCTACCCTGTGAACACCAGCGGAAGAAATGTGTTTCCTCTGAGTTATCACAGAGGGGGCGCAAGTCAGGTGCACCTCACGTCGTCAGATAATGGCACATCGCATCATAAAGGGCAATAGATCTTATGATCTAGCGCACAGATGACGTATGCAAGAACTGAAGATGTTGTGCGTGGAAAGTAGGGAAACGGGGAGGACACGGGCAGTGGGGAGGTGCAGGAATAAAACTCTCTCTCTCTCTCTCTCCTCTCTCTCTCTCTCTCTCTCTCTCTCTCTCTCTCTCTCTCTCTCTCTTTCAGTATGTGTTTCTGTCTCTCTCGTTTGTCTGTACGTCCGTCTGCCCCCCTTCTCTCCCTCTCCCTTCCTCTCCCTCTGTCTCTGTACAATAGTGAAATGACTCATTTTCATGTCAAATGCCGGAATTCTGTTCAGCTCATATTATCAAATCTTCCTGATGCTTTAAAATTTCACAATCAAATCATTCTGTGTTTGAGCTTCCTCCCCCTCCTCCCGGGCTCCACCATCTCTCTTCTTCTCTCTCCATCTTCTCCCCACTCTCTCTCCATCTGTCTGTCTTCTTGTCTGTTTCTGTCTCTCTCATTTATACTATACGTTTCTTCTGCCGACTATTCTTTATCTTTCTTTTTTCCCTTAGATGCAAATAATACATCGGGTGCAAAGTAAATAAATGAATACATAAAGAAAGAATAATTACAAACATAGATAACACCATTCGAAACAAGAAAATGGTGAGCTTTTTGCACACCTGCAAAAAAAACCATTTTCCCTCCCCCACCCACCCTATTCCCCACCCTCGCCTAACTACAAAAACATAATGTTTGTGAAAAACCCTCTTTTTCTATTTTGTTCCAAATTCAATCCATAAGGAGAATAAGTTTTTGAAGAAAAATCAACTGGTCAAAAATTCTGGTGATTTCTTTTACAAGCCATTTTGAACCTGTCACATATTCTCCTTCCATCTTGGGCCTCCTTAATCAGAAGCATCTGAGAAAATCCTGTCCATGGTTTCCAGTAAACTAATCAGTGAGAAAAGCTAACCCCAGATTCCAGCACCAATTTTATTTTTTTCTGAAGGGAAAAATAACCCCAAATCTGTGCTGATCAACCTCGATATCCGGAACTCAGTTTAATCTAAGAAATAGAGGTAACAAGTTCTTTCTTAACTTTCATACATCGCCTGATGAAAAACTAAATACAACATTTTGAAAAAACGTGAGATAGATAAGCACATTTGTTCATTTGTTTTCTTTATTCATCACTGTACTAAACTTGAATCATGTTTTGAAAAGTTAGAAGCCCCCTTCATGTTTTGTTAGTCAATTTAACCACTTTGGTAACAATTTTTTTATTCTTCTTTACCCTTTGTCTATAAACCATTCGAAATATAATTGAGAGGTAAGCTGTTCATTCATTTAGTGTATGTAACAAGGCTAATGCGTAAAGCAGTCAGACACGACCACGCACACCACGACACTGATAATTGAGAGTAAGCTGTTCATTCATTTTACTGTATGTAACAAGGCTAATGCGTAAAGCAGGCAGACACGGCCACGCACACCACGACATTGATAATTGAGAGGTAAGCTGTTCATTCATTTTACTGTATGTAACAAGGCTAATGCGTAAAGCAGGCAGACACGACCACGCACACCACGACATGATAATTGAGAGGTATGCTGTTCATTCATTTTAGTGAAATGTAACAAGGCTAATGCGTAAAGCAGTCAGACCGACCACGCACACCACGACACTGATAATTGAGAGGTAAGCTGTTCATTCATTTTACTGTATGTAACAAGGCTAATGCGTAAAGCAGGCAGACACGGCCACGCACACCACGACATTGATAATTGAGAGGTAAGCTGTTCATTCATTTTACTGATGTAACAAGGCTAATGCGTAAAGCAGGCAGACACGACCACGCACACCACGACACTGATAATTGAGAGGTAAGCTGTTCATTCATTTTACTGTATGTAACAAGGCTAATGCGTAAAGCAGGCAGACACGGCCACGCACACCACGACACTGATAATTGAGAGGTAAGCTGTTCATTCATTTTACTGTATGTAACAAGGCTAATGCGTAAAGCAGGCAGACACGGCCACGCACACCACGACACTGATAATTGAGAGGTAAGCTGTTCATTCATTTTACATGTATGTAACAAGGCTAATGCGTAAAGCAGGCAGACAGACCACGCACACCACGACACTGATAATTGAGAGGTAAGCTGTTCATTCATTTTACTGTATGTAACAAGGCTAATGCGTAAAGCAGGCAGACACGACCACGCACACCACGACACTGATAATTGAGAGGTAAGCTGTTCATTCATTTTACTGTATGTAACAAGGCTAATGCGTAAAGCAGGCAGACACGGCCACGCACACCACGACCTGATAATTGAGAGGTAGCTGTTCATTCATTTTACTGTATTAACAAGGCTAATGCTAAAGCAGGCAGAACGACACGCACACCACGACACTGATAATTGAGAGGTAAGCTTTTCATTCATTTTACAGTATGTAACAAGGCTAATGCGTAAAGCTGGCAGACACGACCACGCACAACCACGCCATGATAATTGAGAGGTAAGCTGTTCATTCATTTTACAGTATGTAACAAGGCTAATGCGTAAAGCAGGCAGACACGACCACGCACACCACGACACTGATAATTGAGAGGTAAGCTGTTCATTTCATTTTACTGTATGTAACAAGGCTAATGCGTAAAGCAGGCAGACACGGCCACGCACACCACGACACTGATAATTGAGAGGTAAGCTGTTCATTCATTTTACTGTATGTAACAAGGCTAATGCGTAAAGCAGTCAGACACGGCCACGCACACCACGACACTGATAATTGAGAGGTAAGCTGTTCATTCATTTTACTGTATGTAACAAGGCTAATGCGTAAAGCAGGCAGACACGACCACGCACACCACGACACTGATAATTGAGAGGTAAGCTGTTCAGTTCATTTTACTGTATGTAACAAGGCTAATGCTTAAAGCAGGCAGACACGACCACGCACACCACGACACTGATAATTGAGAGGTAAGCTGTTCATTCATTTTACTGTATGTAACAAGGCTAATGCGTAAAGCAGGCAGACACGGCCACGCACACCACGACACTGATAATTGAGAGGTAAGCTGTTCATTTCATTTTACTGTATGTAACAAGGCTAATGCGTAAAGCAGGCAGACACGGCCACGCACAGCACGACACTGATAATTGAGAGGAAAGCTGTTCATTCATTTTACTGTATGTAACAAGGCTAATGCCTAAAGCAGCAGACACGGCCACGCACACCACGACACTGATAATTGAGAGGTAAGCTGTTCATTCATTTTACTGTATGTAACAAGGCTAATGCGTAAAGCAGGCAGACACGACCACGCACACCACGACACTGATAATTGAGAGGTAAACTGTTCATTCATTTTACAGTATGTAACAAGGCTAATGCGTAAAGCGGGCAGACACGGCCACGCACACCACGACACAGATGGTTTGTTCCAGAAGGCGTGTTACCAATACAATACCTATCCAAAAAATAGGAGAGAGAGAGAGAGAGAGAGAGAGAGAGAGAGAGAGAGAGAGAGAGAGGAGAGAGAGAGAGAGAGACAGACAGACAGACAGACAGACAGACAGACAGAACCAGAGGCAGATAACAGAGAGAACACAACACACAGAGGAGAGAGAGAGAAGAGAGAGAGAGAGAGAGAAGAGAGGGGGAGAGAGAGTGAAGTGTGAGAGAGAGAGAGAGAGAGAGAGAGAGAGAGAGAGAGAGAGAGAAGAGAGAGAGAGAGAGAGAGATTTCATCTGTGCTCATTCCAATGTATTTCCTCTTCCAATGGAACTCCCTAGAAGAAATATATTTTCTTTTGTTTTAAATTACTATACGGCGCAAGTTGAGGTGCACCTCAAGTGGGTCAATAATGTCATTTGTCCAAAAAGGGCGATAGTTACTATAACCAAAGGGCACAGTGACTTATTCAAATGTGCTGAGTTTGTTGTACGAGGAAACTGGGGAAAAGGGGGGGGGAGGAATGGGAGATAGGCGGGGAAGGGTGGGGCGGGGGGGGTTGCATATTGCTGCTGCTGCTGCGCGCTGTCCATGTAAAGATTAAGAGTTTGTCATGCCTGGTTTGGCTCTGTGATTTGTTTGGAGATAGATAGAGAGAGAGAGAGAGAGAGAGAGAGAGAGAAAAAGAGAGAGAGAGAGAAGTTAGCGTACCTTGTGCATGGGATAACGGTTTATTTCAAAACACTGACATAATGCTGACTTTAACAAGAATCTATCATCGCTATTCTCTGCAAAAGTGTAAAGTGCTTTCGTTTACGTTCCAATAACAACATCAACACCTTGACCCTTTTTATCCCCCCCCCTTTTAACCTCCACACCTCCCCACCCCACCCCACCCCACATGCTCTTTGCAGTACCTGTCTCCAGGCACATACAACCATTTCCAAACGGAAACACGCATTTTCAAAGTTTTCCTGCACAATCAACTTCTCTTTAAACTTAGGAAAAGTCGAACGGCCACACACACACACACACACACACACACATATATAATATATATATATATATATATATATATATTGAATTATAAACAAAGCTTGCTCTTATGTCTTAGATTGAAGAAATAGGGGAGATAAGCATTCATATCTGCAGTGGCAGATGATTCTGCCTAACTAACAGTATGTGCTTGAGTGGGTGAATGGGGAAAAATAAAACAAATGCTTCTCAAAATGAGCCTTCAGCAAGCTTATATTCTCCAAGGGGGAGACATCCTCCAATAGGGAGGGAAACTCACTAACATATAACTCCTGGTCATATACCGATATTTCCAAACTTGGTGGTTTCTCCTCAGTGACCGCGGAAAGTGGTAATTTGACTCCTCTGTCTTTTCTGTTTTAAGAAGAATGCAATCCTAGAAAAGGTTGGTGTGCAATACCGTAGTATGTTTGTTGAGTTTTCAAAAAACCAACCAAAGGTGCCATCCAAGAAGCAAAAGAAAATCATAAAAGAGCAAAACAAGCTACATTTTCTTGTGAAAAGCAGAAAATATAAAAAGATATCCTCTAAGACACAAGTGCTGAGGGCAAGTTCTTGGAATGAATCCGCAAGGGACTAAAATACAACAAACTAATAAATTCCAAGGATAAGTACCGCACCGTTCCAGCAACTTACAGAGCAGCTTGGTGTTGCAATGACTGCAAGAAATATTGAATTATAAACAAAGCTTGCTCTTATGTCTTAGATTGAAGAAATAGGGGGAGATAAGCATTCATACCTGCAGTGGCAGATGATTCTGCCTAACTAACAGTATGTGCTTGAGTGGGTGAATGGGGAAAAATAAAACAAATGCTTCTCAAAATGAGCCTTCAGCAAGCTTATATTCTCCAAGAGGGAGACATCCTCCAATAGGGAGGGAAACTCACTAACATATAACTCCTGGTCATATACCGATATTTCGAAACTTGGTGGTTTCTCCTCTGAACACATTTCGCAATACCTAGACTTCCTCCTTCAACCCATAGTACAAAGCCTCCCCACATACCTCAAAGACACAACCCACACACTCAACATGATTAACTCGCACAACACAGACCCCACTTTTCAACCCAACCTCCTCTTCACACTTGACGTGGTGTCACTCTACACTTCCATCCCCCCACACTGATGGACTAAGGGCCCTCACATTTTCCTTGACAAACGGCCCCCCAACCAACAACACCCTCCCACCACCACTCTGGTCAGACTCGCTGAATTAGTCCTCACCCTGAACACATTCAATTCAACAAGCACACATTCTCACAAATTAGTGGTGTTGCCATGGGTACCAAAATGGGACCAGCCTATGCTTGCCTCTTCATGGGACACTTGGAACACCGCCTACTGAACACATACACAGGCCCCACACCTGAACTGTACAAAAGGTATATCGATGATGGACTGGGAGCCACATCTATGCCAAAACAAGACCTCCTCAACTTCCTCAACTTTGCCCAGACCTTCCATCCATCTATCCGACTTACCTACACCATTTCGCAGTCGGTCAACTTCCTAGACATCACCATCTCCCTAGAAGAAGGCCTACTCAAAACCTCCATTTTCTACAAACCCACCGACGCACATGCATACCTAGACTACTCATCCTCCCACAACCCACACACTAAAGACAGCATCCCATACTCACAATTTCTCCGTCTCCGCAGACTCTGCTCCAGCGAGGAAGACTTCACTACACAAGCAGCCGAAATGTCACAATTCTTCACCAACCGCGGATACCCCAGTTCCATCATCAATGCAGCACTCCGCCGCACCATAGCTGTATCCAGAACATCTGCTCTGGACACCCAGCATCCAACCAAGACAGACAGACCCACAGCCTACCTCCTCTACCACCCGCACACCCTCCCCATCTGTAGGATCCTCAAATCCAATTGGCACATTATACATAACCACAAACCCGCCTTCCATACCAAACCCATGATCACATTCAAACGTGACAAAAACCTCAAAGACCTCCTCGTGCGATCCAGTTTGAACAGAACCACAGCTACACCACCAGGTACTCACCCCTGCTCCAAACCCAACTGCAAAATCTGCCCCCTCACCAAACCAGACACCATCTTACAGGGCCCCAAAAACTCCTTCACAGTCAAACGCACATTTTCATGTCAGAGCCGCAACATTATATATGCCATCCACTGCCAGCTGTGTGGCAAGATCTACATAGGGGAAACGTCACGCACACTTGAAA
>CM031603.1:16657114-16669614 GCA_018398815.1 Conus ventricosus | reverse complement strand
TTTACAACGTAACAAAATTGTCCTTTCCTTTAAATTTTGGTTGCTTACAATGATCCCTTAGCACAGAGAGAAAAGACCTGTCAAAATGATATTGTATCGCAACGTGGCAATGAATGTTGCTACATTTTGTGGGGGGGAAGGGGGGGGGGGTATTGTAATTTGCACCGGGCAGAGTTGCAGATAGAAATATGCACATTACTGAATACAGAATCATTGGGGTGGGGGATGTATTCCAGTTTGCCCAGGGCAGATTTGCAGATAACAAAATGCACATTACTGAATACATTTTGCCTTAGAGAGCCAAGAAAGGGCGAGTTATTTTTAAAAAAGGGGGGGGGTGAGGGAGGTGGGAACGGGAAAAAAAAAAATTTGAAAAAAAAACCCTTTATGCCCCGAACTAAAGAAAGAAACTTGTTCTCCTTTCGCTACGCAGGCTGATTTTTCCTGGGGAACTCCCCCTGTACAGACAAAAAAAGTTTTTCCCCCATCTACCCAACAAAGGGATTTGAAGTTTTGTTTTGTAGGGGCCTTTTTTTTTTTAATCCCCCCAAATTAAGGCAGCTATACCCCCATTTTTGGGGGAAGAAAAAAGAAAAAACTCCAAGACAAACACCTCTAAGTTGACGAAAAGATGATTTTGGGACGATTCAGGGCAAAATGAAGCCAGTGAACCCCACATTAAATAAACACTTTGAAAACCCCTAATTGCATCAACAATCAAAAAAATCTTCAAAACAGAAACTGAATACGGGGATAAAAATCTTGTCCCCCAAAAAACCAGTATTACCGAGCAAAATTCCTTGAAGAAAAAAAAAAAGGGCGTAAAATTGGTTAGAGCATTTGCCGGGGGGGACTTTGAGGTTTTGTGAGTTAAAAGCAAAAAAGGGGGGTCAGTTTTTTAAAATTTTCCATTTTTTGGAAAAACCCTCTCTGACCCCCACATTAAACTGGAGCCTGATTTCGTTCGAGAAGGTTGGATCTGCCTCCCGCATAAGCGAAACCTTTGGACACGGTAAAACCCTCCGACAATTTCACCCCCCCCCCCCCCCCCCCCCCAAAAAACCCCCCCCCCCCCCCTCCCCCCCCAAGTTTATAGGTTTTTTTAAAAAATTTCAAAGGGTTTTTCCTCGAAAACCCCCAATTATTTATTTTTATTCTTTAAAAGTTGGGGGGATTTCGGAAAAAGGTTTTGATTTTTGAGGTTCAACTGGGTTTACCCAAATTTTTGGGGGGGGGAATTAGAAAGGAAGGTAAGGGGGAAAATAAATAAAGCGAGTTTTGGGGTTTAAAGGGGGGGGTGGGGGGGGGGGGACCGGGGGGAAAAGGGGGGGAAGGGGGGGGAAAGAATGGGGGAAAGGGAGGCGGTTTTTTTGATCCGGGAAAAACGGGGGGGGGGGAAAGAAGGGGGGGGGAAAAGGAGGGGCAAAGGGGGGGGGGGGGAAATGTGGGGGGGGGGGGGGGGGGGGGGGGGGGTTTGGGGGGGGGAAAAGGGGAGGGGGGGGGGGGGGGGGGGGGGGGGGGGGGGGGGGGGGGGGGGTTTAAAAAAAGGGGGGGGGGGGGGGGGGGGGGGGGGGGGGGGGGGGGGGGGGCGGGGGGAGACTTGTTTGAGTAAAATTAATGAATGAATGATTTTCTTTTGTTTAACGTTTTTCAACCAAAATTTAAAATGAAATTCCCAAGGAAAAAAAGGGGAAAACAGCGCTCACGCGCTCACGCAGGGCGCACCCCACGCCCCCCCAAAACCACAAAAACACCCCACCACAACCCAAAACACACCCCAAAACACACACACCCCCACCACCCCAACACACACACAACACCACCCAAATTACATAAAAAAATATACGACACATAAAACACGCCAAACAAAAAATATACGGGGGTATCCCGCATTACATTCAATATCAAAAAATCGAAAAATTTTAAAAACCAAATTATAGTAGAAGGTCAATCAGACTTTTCAACCCCACTTCGTCCTATCCAAACATTTTAGGCGATTGATAATATAACACAAAATTCAGCAGATAATCTTTTTTCTCTAAAATGCACTGCTTGAAAAAAATGTAACATATTCAGAATCTGGCAGTAAAAAAAAAAAATGCGTGGAATGGAAAAAAAACCCACCCAAAACCCCACCCCACAACACACACAACACACACCCCCACACACACACACACACACACACACCCCAAACACCACACACACACACACCACCCACACACACGCACAACCACACAAACACACACACACACACACTAAAAAAGGGAAAATACTTTTTTATGTTACCCCAATATAAAAATGCTTTTGTTATCACAAATTCCAACCATTTGAAGATATACACTGATGGATCATTAATCGATAAACTGCAGGTGAAAGCATACTTTTCCCCCAAAGGCCTTAAAAAAAAAAAGTCTTATTATCTGGGAAAAAAAACTAATCATATTCAGGGCCCGGGAGTTATTTGCAATAATTAGGTTTTTAAATTTTGTTTGGGGAAAACCCGTCAAAATTTATTTAAAGTTGTTTTATGTGTAGATTCCAAGTCGTTTTATTTCAATGCCCAATTTTAAATTAAATTTCGACCTAATAAACCCCTTTGAATAAATAATTTAGTACATTTCCTTTTCCTTTTCAAAAGACACCAAAAATAACTTTCCCTTTGGGTGCCCCCCCACGGGGGGTTATTTTAAAATAAAAAGGGTTGATTTTCAAGAAAAAGGGAGAAAAACGATTTTGTTTCCCGCTTTTTTTAAAATTCTTTGTCAGTTGCAAGAGTGCTATATTTTGGGGCAAAAAAAAAGTAAAAATTTTTTTCATTTTCATTTGATGAAAGAGAAAGTGGGTTTTTTTTGGTTTAAACGAGGGAAATAAAAAAATTTTGCATAAAAGTTAAGTAATTTACCCCAAACCCCATTTACCGTAGACGTCAGAAAAATTCCTTGATCTGTAAAATGGAAAATTGGATTGTTTGAAAACAAAGATGTCAAAAAAATACATTGAAAATTTTGTGGTCATGGGCTTTTCCCAATTGTTTCACTTCTTGTGTGTAATTTAATAAAAAAAATTCATTTCAAATAGGGTCTGAACATTCCTATTCAAAATTTTTTTTCCTGTTACAAGTAAAACCCATTTTCTTTCTTTTTTGAAATTAGCAAAAAGGTCCAATTGGCTAATACTTAAAATCTTTAACATTTAAAAGGGTGAAAACGGGAACAAAAGAGTTTATGTTTGATTTTTTTTTTTGTTTGGTTTTTGTGTGGCATTTTTTTTTTTTTTTAAAAATTCTTTGATTAAGTTGGATACTTTTTTTGTTTTAATATTTTGGTAGATAAAGGTTAATTCTTTGACTCGTTTTTTTAAAAAATTTTTTTTTCCCCAGCCCCATTTAATTTTTTTTTTTTTTTTCCCGTCTTTTATCACTAATGTGGAAAGCCCCGTAAAAACCAAACAAAAACAACAAACACGAACTTCTTAGAAATTTTTTTTTTCCCCAAGTTTTGGCCTCATCCATATAAAAAACTAAAAAACTGCTTGGTCCAGAGAAAAAAGGTTTTTTAAAACGAGCAGTTCGAGTCCTATTTCAAAAAATTCAAATACCTCCTCTTTAAATTTAAAATTGAAACGTTGGGAATGGATAATGAAAAAGTATCACTTGAAATTTTCCAGAAACCCTTTTTTTTGCCCTTTTTTTCTCCCAAATTTCGAAAAGACTTGAGTGATTTTTCTGCAAAAATTTTTAAAAAAAAGAAAAAGGAACAGAAGCTCCCATTAAAATACGCCGGGCTTTTCAATACTACCCGGGCAGCGGCTCTTTTTTTGCCATTGGGAATCTTTGGTGCTCGCTTTTTTACTGCAACATTTTGCCAGAGCCTGATACGTGAACGAAAAACAATTTTTGGGAATGTCCCCGGGTGAAGCGAAGGCTCATTAGGGTTTTTTTTCCCCCAAAACCAAGGGGAACCAAGGGCAGGGGCCAAAAAGCTGATACATGTTCGACATAGATGTAAAAAAAAAATTTGCTCTTTGGGAGTATCATTTAATTTTGGTTGTACATTTCATCTTTGAGAGGTGAGCATTTTCTTTTTGGGCCCTTTTTTTTTCCCTTTTTTTTTTTTTCCTCGGTCCTTTGTAGGGTTTTCTTCAGAGACATTATGGGGTTTTAAAAAAATGTGTTTCATTTTTAAGGAAAAGAAAATTTTGAAAAAAACCAAACAAACAGAGTCAGAGGCAGCTTTGACACAGGGCCAAATCTTTTTTCCCCATTCACACCACACACACACACACACACACACCCACACACACACACACACACATACACAAAACCCCACACACACAACACACCCCCAAAACACACACCCACACACCCCACCAAAACACACACACACAACACACACCCATCACCCCCCCCACACACACACACACAAAACGCACGCACCCCAACGAAACGAAACGCCACGCACACACCACGCAGGGCACGCACGCACGCACGCACAACCAAAAAACACACACACACCCCCAAGATTACATAAAGAAGTTTTACGCACACAAAAACAAACCGCCAAATATACATAAATTTATACGAGTATATGCTTTCCTTTACAATTTTTAAATAATCGAAAAAATTTTAAAACCAAATTTTTTCTTTTAGAAGGCCCAAAAAGCCTATTCAATGCATTCGTCTTATCCCAAAGCATTTTAGGGTTGAAAAATATAACACAGAATCAGCAGACAATCTGTTCTCTAAAATGCACTGCTTGTAAAAATGTAACATATTCCGAATAGGGCAGTAAAAGAAAAAAATTTGCTAAGGGAAAAATGAAACCACCCCATAACACACACACATAAAACTTTTCTTGAATATTTTTTTTTCCCAAAAAATTGAGCCTCATTTTATAAAAAAAAACCTAAAACACCCTTTGGTCCAGAGAAAAACGTTTTAAAAACGAGCAGAAACCGAGCCAACTTTAGAAATTCAAAATTCTTACTCTTTCAATTAAAATTGGCGGGTTTGGGAAATGGAAAATGAGATAGAAACCCTTTTTTTTTTTCCAGAAACCCCATTTTTTGCACTTTTATCTGTAAATTTCGTTAAGACTTGAGTGAGGTTTACCTTGCAATCAATACTATCCTGGCAGCGGCTCATTTTTTTTCCATTGGGTATCTTTGGTGCTAAAGCTGTATACTGCTACATTTTCCCAGACCCTGTTTACGTGAAGGGCAACAATTATTAAATGTCACCTTGAAGCAAAGGGCTCATTAGGTTTTCCCCCCCCAATCAAGGGGCCCCAAATGGCAGGCCCCCAAAAAGCGTACATTTTCCCGAATGATGTCAACAAAAGTCCCCAGGGGAAATATCATTTTAATGTGTTGTCCTTTTCTTTTTTGAGGGGGGTGAGCAAATTTTTTTTTTGGTTTTTTTTCCCCCCTTTTTTTTTCACTTTTTTCTTTTTTACGTTTCTTTCAGGGGACAGTATGGGGAAAAAAAAAATGGGGTTTCAGTTAATGGTACAGAAAATTTTAAAAAAAACGTCAAGGCACCCTTTGTACCATGCCCAAACCCTTTTCCCTTTTCCCATTCACACACACACACAAACACACACACAAAACCCCACACACACACACACACACACCACCCCACACACACTCACACGCCCCCGGCACGCCGCACGCACGAAACACACACACAAACACAACACACACACACCACAAAACCACACACACACACTAAAACACACAACACACACACACAGATTACATAAAAAAAATATACGCACACATACAAACACGCCAAAAACTATACAAATTAAAACGATTATACTCCCTTTAACCCTTTAAAATTTTTAAAATAATCGAAAAATTTTAAAAACCAAAATTATCGTAGGGTCAAAAAAATTTTTCAATGCACTTCGTTTTTAGCCATGCATTTTGGGTTTGATTGAAAATTTAAACCCAACAGAATCGCAGACAATTGTTCCCTAAAATGCACTGCTGTCAAATGTAACAAAAATTAAATAGGGGCAGTAAAAAAAAAAAAGCGGGGAAAAGGAAATGAAACCCACCCACCACCAAAACATACACACCCCATTGAACATTTTTAAAGAATATCTTGTTTTCCAAGAATTGAGCCTCATCATTATAATAAGCAAACCCAACATGCCGGGGGCCAGAAAAAAAGGCCCTTAAAACGAGCGGTTCCGAGTCCCAATTCTAGAAAATTTAAAAAATCTTACCTTTCAGTTACATTGCAGGTTTTTAAAGGTAATGAGTAGTATCCACTCGTATTTCCAGCAACCAAATTTTTCACTTTTAATGCCAATTCGTTAAGACTTGAGGGGTTTTTGCGGAAATTTTAAAAAAAAAGAAGAAAACAAAGCAACCTTGTGCCCGGGGCTCCCCACGCCCCCCTCGTTATTAAAAAATGATTTTCAAATTCCCGGGATTTCCCGGGGGGGTTTTAGACAGAAGTATTTACGCTTTTTTTACAACCAAAAAGCGCTCTTTGCATAGGCACACGCCCTCTGTCACTCACATCGGGGGCCCCCACAAAGGTTTACGGGAAACCAATAAAAAATTTTATAGAAAATAATCCCCCCTTTATTTAACTTGACTCCAGGCCCCCCCCCCCTCCCTACACAAAAACAACTATCTGTAACATACCAAAAATGTAAACAACATACAGACAAAACTCATAAAACGCATCCCCCTTTTCCTTTTTTTATTTTTTATTAGCCAGGGAAAAACAATAATTTCACAATTTTTGGTTGCACAAATTTTAAAAATTAAGAAAAAAAATAAAACGTCCGTAACTTGCCAGCATTTCCCCGGTTTAAACGCGTTTCTCCCCATCCCACTGTGCGGGCACGAGCTTTAAGTGGGCCCCAAAAAACCGTTGTGTTCCCCCCGATTGGGCCCCAAAACCCAGTTGGGGGAAAACTGGCAACGTAATGAGTCGCACCCTCCCCCGAGTCTCCCCCCACTCCAACCCTACTTTTGCCCCCTCCACGGGAAAAGGGGTCCTGTCCCCTCCACAGGTTCCCTTTTTTCTGGCTGCAAACCCCAACATTTTTTCTGGCAGCTCCCTGTCTAGGCTCCCCAAAAGGGTAACCGTCTTGCTGTCACCGCCCCCACAGGGGGGACAAAATTTTTCTCGTCGTCGGCTCCGAGGCTACAGGCCCAACCCCCCACGTTTTTACGTCCCCCCCCAGGAGACAACAAGGGGGGGACAGCTAACCTCTGCTTCAAGCGAATTTTTTTGAGGCCCCCAGCAAGACCGGGGGGAGTTTACTTTTCCCTAAGTTAGTCACACACTCCCCCGGGTTTTTTTCCCCAAACACCTTTTATTCATATCTCAAAAAAGAGAGAAAACCCAGTTTAACTGGCCAACCAAGGGGAAACAAAGGGGACACACACATCACACAATTTTTTTACCAATAAAATTCCCAAAATTTTTTTTTATTCCCCAAAGGGGAAACCCTAGTCACCTACACATCCCACACACAACAGCTGGTAGCGGGCCCAAAAAAGACTTGGGGGACCCGGGTTTTAATTTTGGGGGATAAACCTTTATATTTTAAAAAATCATGTTCGATTCCCCGAAGCTACCCCCTGTAAAAAAACCTGGGCTTTTTTCTACCAGCCCTTTACTGATGTTTTAAGTTTTTACTACCCTATAACAACAAGGGGGGCAAAAAACCCCTTTAATTTGGGCCCCAGCCTTTTCCCTTCATTTTTTCAGAACAAGGGGCGACTGAAAGGGCCCCTTACTCTGCCCGCAGGTGCGGGCACCTACCCTGACGGGCACCTGACACGTGGCCCTTTCCCTTTAGGGCCCCCTGGAGAAACCCAGTGAATAGTAGCCAGTGGGCGGACTGGACAAATCCCCTACCCCGGGCCCCGGGAGGCGCAACTACTTTTTCCCCATCCCCCAGGGCATTTGGGGGGAAACATTTCCCCGTAAAGGGCCCTCCTTCAGTATACGACTCGGGGAAATTTCCCCCCCTGGTGAAACCTGAATTCGAACACTTGAAGAACCCAAGGAATTTCTCTCAACACCCCCCAAAAAACCCCCTTTAAATTTTCCAAATGGGGGGGGGGGGGGGGGGGGGGGGGGTTAAAAAGGGGGGGTTTAAATTTTGGGAAAGTTTTGATGGTAAAAAAAAAACTTCAAGTTGGGGAAAAAAAAGGGGTTTTGATTTATAAAAAACAGGGTTAAATTACCCCTATGCTTCAAGACTCATTCCATCAAAAAATCTCTAACATGGATTTTGTACCCAATAAAAAAAAATAGATCAATCAGAAAAATCCAAACATCACTCTTTGGGGCAGTCATAACGGGCCGGGAGGACAACATTTAAAATGTAACCTGGCTCACAAAATAATCAAGAACCCTGTCCATAGCGTTAGTATCCCCAAGTCCTACATTTGGGGTTTAAATTTAAACATTCCATTTAATTTTTATTGCACAACCCTGGGTTGACCCCAAGAAACCCAAAACCCGGGGTATGGCCTTTTCTGCTAATCAAGATTCCCAAAAACAGGTGTGTGGCCCAGCCTAACCCTAACATCAAAAACAAATTTCCCCGGGGGGTGTTGGGCCCCAAAAATGCTCACATGGTCTCAACAAGTAAGCAAAAAAAACATTTTTCCTTATTTCACAACATAAAGGGCATTTTCACAAATTTTTCCCAGCTGTGAAAAAATACATGAGGCAAACGATATCAACCCCGAAAAATATAAATCAAACAAATTTAGCCCCGGTTTCTATCCCCCGTCCATAATGGGGGAATAACAAAAAAGCAACCGGGGAAACCCAAAAATCAAAAAAGGGAAAAAAAAACACAAGAACATAGGGTCAACCCCCGCCCCAAAAGGGCAAATAAAATCAATAAACAACTGGCCAGCTACATCATTTTTCACAGTAGCCTTTTCCGTAACAAAATGGGTGCTCCACCCACCACCACAACAGCAGGGAGCCTAGGGATTGGGGCCCAAACCCTTTTTCTAATTCTGTTTTCACACTACAACAGCAACACCCCCGGGCAAATTAAAATTTAAACCCATACCACCCTGCCCCCTCAACATGCCCCCGGTTTTTTTGGCTGGGCCCAAAAGTACCCGGGGCAGAAAGTTTGGGGCATTCCAAACTTTAAAAAGAGGTCAGCGCACCCTTCCCACACATTTAAACCCCTTTAAAAGGGGCGCGTGAAAAAACTGCCGGAAACCCCTTTTTCCAGCCTGTTGGCAAAATCTCCGTGACAAACCCGTCCCCTTTTCTTTTATTGCCTCAGGGTTTTGGTTTTTTCGAAGATCACGTGAAAAAGGGGTTTCCACCTTCCCCCCGCGCGACGAACATCTCCCCTTTTCAAAATGTTAAAAAGATATCCCTTTTCTCATTTTCCGAAAACCCATTTTTCCCTTTTCTTTTAAAAAAAATTCCCTTTGGTTTTGAATCCCACTCAAAGGCCTATTTCCCACTACTTGATGAGCTTTTTTTTCGCTCCTTTTTCCGGGCACTGGCTCGTCTGCTCCCGTGAGCTGTATTTTGGCATTTCCTAACGATAGCGGGGCTCCTTGACCTTCTTGCCATGCATTTTTTACTTCCCCCCCTGGTCCCAACCCCGCTTCTGGTTCCAGTTTCCCCTTTTGGTCCCTCTTTTGGGCCCCGACCCCGAGGTCCCCCACCCCTGGGGTCCTACATTTTGACTACCACGCAAAAGCCAACAACTTTTTTTAACCACCCCAAAGGCCACCAGGCCCCCGGCACCGCCACGACGGCCACCTTCATGGCCTACAAATAGCTCTACTTTCTAGCGGCGCCTGTGCACCTCCCCGGGGTTCTGTTTACTTTCCTACCCGCACTGCCCCTTTTCTTTCCCCCCCTTGACTGGGGATCCTGGTTAGGCCCCTTTGGGGGGATATACCTACCCCCAACAAAGCTGGATAGGGAAGATTGTTTTGAAATGCTGCGGGGGAGAGTCCCCCGACAAACTCTGACTTTTACTTTGGCACTGGCCCAAAAATTTCCGATTAATTTTTTCCATCTGCATTTCGCACCAAGGTGGTTTCCCCGGGATAGTCCCCGTCTCCTCACAAAACCGGGGTCTACCATTGCCGCTAGAGTCAGTCCGTATCTAATAAGCAAAGGGCACCGGCTTCCCGTTTACTACTGCCCTAGTTTTGGTGGTGGCCCCCCTGCCTCCCGTTGAATTGTTTTTAAAAAGCAACCCAAAGAGTGTTTCGCATCCCTAAAATTCCTTGGCGTTTTGACCCCCCCGCCCCAAAATTTTTAAAAATGGCGTTTTTACTCTAAAATTTCTTCAAACCCCCTGTTGCCCCGGGACTTAAAAAACCGCTTCTAACGCGTTGGGCCCCCCTGTTTGTTAGGGAGTCGGGGAATCAACAATGGGCTTGGGGGGTCGGGATTTCCCGGGGCGACTGGTTTTGATCCCCCATCCCATTACGCTGATCAAAGGGGGGATTCATAACCCGTCTGCAACTTTCCCCAAACTCCTCTAAAACTTCCCAATTCTCTTTTTGCCAAGAACACAGTGAGTCCCTTTCCAAAAAGTTTGGGGGAATTTGCTTCCTTTAAGATTCCTCCCCCCAAAAACTCAAAAAATTTTTTCAAAGTTTCCTAAAACCTTTTCCATTTGTCAAAAAGAGCCCTAAGCCCCATAAAAAGGAAAATGTACGTTTGTCTCACCTGATTTACAACGGTTTCCCCCTGAACCAAATTTCCCAAAACTATCGGGGGGTTTCCTTGGGACCCCCTGAAAAAGGGATCGCCCCCAAACCCACTAAAAACTTCTGTTTTTCCGGTGGTAAGCAAAAAAAGCATCCCTAGCTTTGGGGGGTCCCGAACGGGAACAAATTTGTGGCCCACCGTTTTCGGGTAAGCCCCGATCTTTGGGAATCCCTTTAAATTGCGAAAAGGGAAAACCCCTAAATGGTCCGGAATTTTCATCGAAAACCCTTTGGGATATTTTAAACAAGGGGGCGACATGTGGGGCAAAGTTCACTTGAGGGGTTTTTCGCCCCGGTTTCCCCTTCTTTTCTCCAATTTTAATTTTTTCTAACTTTAAAGGGCCCTTTTCTTTCCCCTTTTTTTCTTTCCCTCTTTTTTCCGTTCTCCTTTTCTTCTCCTCTCCCTTTTCCCCTTCTTTTCCCCTTTCCTTTTTCCCGTTCCCCTCCCCTTTTTTTTCCCCCCTTTTTCCCTTTTTTCTTTTCCCCTTTTTCCCCCTTTCCCTTTTTTCTCTCCTCTTTTTTCCCCCCCCTTTCCCCCTCCTCTTTTTTCCCCGTTCTCTTTCTCTCTCCCTTTTCCCCCCTTCTCTTTCTCTCTCCTCTTTTTCCCCCTTTTCTTTTTCTCTCTCCTCTTTTTTTCCCGTTCCCTTTCTCTCTCCTCTTTTTTCCTTTTTCTTTCTCTCTTTTTGCTTTCCCTTTGTATTTTCTGGGCCTCGATTACAGGGGGCCCGTTCTAAATCTACATATGCCTTCATTTCCCGGACCCTTTAGTCCTAAAGCTTTTCCTTCTTCTATGAGGTCCATCTTTTTCAGCGGACCCATTGGTCTCAGCACCCTCTTCAGTCGACATTCTGAACTATCTAACCCTCGATCAGCTAGTTAATACAACCACAGTAACAAGCGAGATATCCACACGATCACTTGTAAATAAGCGATCAAATATTGTGCTACACACAATCAACCTCAACAGCAACCAAATCAAGCAAGTTCAAATACAAGGGCCCAGTCATGAAAAAAAAAGATCAAAACAATCAACACATGACTAACGTCCTTTCCCAGTAAGAAAAAAAATTCTAGGTTCCACAATTACGACAATTTTCAAATCCCTTGTAATTTGAACAAAAAAACCCAGAAATCGAAATCACTTATGGCTCATTTTAGTTCATCCCGGACGAAAAGCCCCCAATTTGCGACGGGACTCCGACGCTCCCCCTCGTTATTAAAATATGATTTTCATATTCAGGATGCAGGGGGTTATAGACAGAAGTTATTTACGCTTTTACAACCAAAAAGCGCTCTCGCCCTAGGCACACGCACTCTGTCACCACATCGGGGCCCGCACAAAGGTGACGGGAAACCAATAACCCTTTCATAGAAAATAATCAACTTTATTTTAACTTGACTCCGAGCCCCCCACCCTCACACACAACACAAACATCTGTATCATACAACAATGTAAACTTTATACAACAATCTCATAAATCGCATCCCCTTTCCTTCAGTTATTCTTACTTAGCCAGGAAAGACAATATTCCACAATTCTGGTTTGCACACTTTAAACTTAAGAACAATAAAACGTCCTAACTGCCCGCATTCCTGTTGATCATCAGTTTTTTCTCATCCCACTGTCGCTACGAGCTGAAGCTGCCAAAACCGTTGTGTCCTCCCATTGCCAAATCCAGTTGGGGGACACGGGAACGTTCTTTAGTGCACCCTCCACACCAGTCTCCCGGACTTCCCCCGTACTTCGCCCTCCCTTC
>CM031603.1:16637834-16656114 GCA_018398815.1 Conus ventricosus | reverse complement strand
GCGGGACTAACCAGGTGCTGAGAAGCCGTAATGAACGGCATGGAGTAAACCTACTGAGGTAGTATAGACATGGGACAGCAATAAAACATGTTTTGTTGATCGTCAAATTTTAATGGGATGAAACAATATGAAATCATGACGCTGATGACGTGTCATCGTTGATCATGAAATGATGATGAGGCGCACGATGACGACACTGACGACGACGATGGTGAAAACGATGATTACCATGACATGAATCATCACAGTGTCAAGCGGAGGGGCGGTTTGATGTCAGGGCTGTTGACAGATGAGGCGATCCGTTGTTAGTTGGGGCCTGTGATAACCGCTGGTGTTTTCTGAACAATCAGAGTGTCAGGTTTCTTGATTCTTCGTTCCGTGTTGTTGTCGCTTCAGATCGACTTGAGAGAGAGAGAGAGAGAGAGAGAGAGAGAGAGAGAGAGAGAGAGAGAGAGAGAGAGAGAGAGAGAGAGAGAGAGGTGGATAGTGGAATGAATGAGAGAGAGAGAGAGAGAGAGAGAGAGAGAGAGAGAGAGAGAGAGAGAGAGAGAGAGTGAGAGAGAGAGAGAGAGAGAGAGAGAGAGAGAGAGAGAGAGAGCGACAGACAGACAGACACACAGGCAGACAGACAGACAGAGAGAAGGAGGGAGAAGTGTGAGTGGATAGTAGAGAGAGAGAGAGAGAGAGAGAGAGAGAGAGAGAGAGAGAGGGGAGGAGAGAGAGAGAGAGAGAGAGAGAGAGAGAGAGAGAGAGAGAGAGAGAGAGAGAGAGAGAGAGAGAGAGGATTCAATTCATTTTCAAAAACGTTTTTACACCACTTAAAAAAACAAACAAACAGCAGCACCATACTTTTTAATGTTATGGCTTTTTTTCTTTAAATGTTATTGGTTTTAATTTTTGTATATGATTTTTTTTTTTTCAGGGCAAGACTTCGTTGTTCTTAAAACTCGACAGCCCTGAACACGCGCTTTTTGTTTGGCAGGGTTTGATTATGAAGAAGAAAGCAACTAATGCAACATACCAACGTGCCACTTATGTTATAGTCTTGTCAGGGTAGCTATTTCCAATCATGATCAGGATGGGGAGACGCTTAAACCAGTACTGCACTCCATGTTTGTGTGTAGTGAGAGAACTCGGTCCCTCTGTGGCAAAGAACACGCACTCTCTGCGTTGACCTCTTTTTGCCCAACGCCCTGAGGTTGAGCAAACATGAACGCATGCAACTGCCTGCACCATACCACAGGACGTGTGAATCAATCTTGGTTCAAATCTAGCGCTTTTAACCCTTATTCGAGGTATACCTAATACGTATAGGGAGAGTGTTGTGAAGGTATTTCCTTCTTGCATCATGGGATTTTTTGTGTATTCAAATTTGGAAAGTTTTCTCTTGAATTTGTTCTTTTTGACAGCATGAACCAGTGAAGAAACGTGACGGTGATGCAAGTTTAAGATGAAGTCATACGGGTGATCATAGCCGATATCTCTAAAAAGCATGAACACGAAAGCTACAGAGATGTGTACAACTGCAGAAACTATGCTTGACTATGTCAGTCAAGAGACCTAGTTGCAAAGTGAGACGACTGCTTGCGCAAATCCAAACAAATCTTAAATAAAATTAATGCTAGCAAACCGCCAAAAAAAAACGTGGACAAACGAATTACAGACAAAACCATTCTTGTGAATCGTTTGTCCATGTTTTTTGGGCGGTTCGCTAACATTTATCTAAGATTTTTTTTTATGACAGTCACGTTTACTTGTATTTTATGAGAAACGTCACAAAACAGCCTGTCGTTATACTGAAGTACTGAATAAGTCATAAAGGATCTGTCTGGCCTGCGTTCATCAAGGAACCTGGATAACTAAAACACCACAAAAATGTAATAAGTCAAGAAAGAAAGTATTTCTCAGTGGTTGTGTGCCCCCTTTTTTATGTGCTGATCCAGAGTTACGACGACACTTTGAGTCTAGCAGCCTCAGTCTTCCAGCCGAACAGCCAAACTATGCCAGAGTGGGAAAGTTACAATGGCAGCCACCATGCCAGGACCGAAGGGGGCTGAAGCAGGCAGTGGATACAATAGGGATATAAATCACGTGCAATGAAAAGGTGAGGCAGAGGGGAAGAGCGCGGGGATGGGGCAAAAGGTGGTAGAGAGTGGAGAGAAGAAGGCAGTCTGTATATGCATACTGTGGGCGGTGTGATGTATGTGCTGGTTTGTAGCGAACCTGATTGTTACCTCACCACATTTTTCTAGTCCACGCCCACGTCTATTTCTAAATAATTGACGCTACAACAATGTACACAAAATATTCATTGTTCTAACGTGTATGCGATTACCCTCACCTTATCATTCATGATGTGAGAATACAGTAATAGTTCTGGTCAACATCTTGTCACTTTTGAACTTAAAGGTAACAGTTATATATACGTGCCTGTTTGAATAGTGAATAAGTTCTATACTTTTTTTCACACTGCATCGCATATGTATGCATGAAGGTGGGTATGGATGTGAACAATGTGGCGACTTGTCCAGACAGCGCACTACAAACAGCAGACACAAAGGTACCTGTTGTTCTTTAAGTGGTGGATGTATTGTTTTGCAGGTGTAATTGATGGAAACAGTTCGACCAACATGAAGATATTATGTAAAAAGACTTACACAGAGCTTAACTGTAGGAGCCAGGTAATGTTCAGTGCAAATTCCAAAGAAAGTCAGTCTTGTTACATGACTTTTACATCATTTCAAACTGTTTAAAACATAAAAAATGATCAAAGCATGTACCTCGTGGGATCCTTTTGGAATCTGAAAAAAAAACCTACATATTTTTCTATATTTCAAGACACTTCCATGTTAGATTATTCCGTTTCGTCGACTTGCCTGTAAAAGAACACTTCTATGGATCATAAGTTATCAATTTTTCATTGCAGAGTTAAGAAGAACAGGGAATATCTCTCTCTCTCTCTCTCTCCTCTCTCTCTCTCTCTCTCTTCTCTCCCTCTCTCTCTCTCTCTCTCTCTCTCTCTCCCTTACCATTTGAGTATGTCAAGTTCTACTGGTATATTTGTTTGGACTGAATAACAATACCATTGTTTCACAAGCAGAAAAAACAACAAACAAACAAACAAACAAACAAAAAACAACAACAACAAAAAAAACCACGCACATACAACAAAACGAGAGTGACGTCTCGTAAGAAAAACACATAAACAAAACAACCTCCACACACGGAAAAAACAGTCTCACAACTAAAATCTAAAATAATCTCATTAGAGATATCAGCTTACTTCTCAGTAATTAGGCTAGCACAATTATCACTTACCGATTAACGCAAACTTAAAATAACTTTTCATGGAAAAGGAGGTAGGGGGAGAAACTGCTTTTGGGAAACAAACTGCTGTCAACACAAATTCAATCCAGATAATTGAAACAATCACAAATGATTTTGTGGAAGCCAATAATTCATCGAGCAAAGCCATTTTCGTAATATTGCCAGAGTCCGCTACCAAGACAATTTAGCACGCGCGAAGGAAGGACGCGTGAAGGAAGGAAGATAATTCGGTTCCTGTGTTCGCACATGCCAGCGCAATATAGATCAGCGACGCATTTTTACCTCTGGTAGCAAACAAACTTTAAACTGGTTACGTTTGGCATTCGATTTTGAACAACAGCAAACGACCGTTACCAAAGCCAAAGAGACTCTGCCTTGTTGGCCGAACTCAAATGATCTGGATAAATCTACATCAAATAATTGCATTTAAGGATAAGAACAGATTTCAACCCAAAAGACCACCTGGGAAAACTCACACTCTGCCAAAGGTGAACAGAATGTGAATCCGCCTTTTGAATCGATTCACGTGTGAAAATGAAATCATTTTTTCCGTCTGGGAAATAATGGTAGATACAGACTGAAAGACCTGCTTTCCATGTACGTTAAAAAGAAGATATGAAAAGGACGTGGAATGTCATCTTTTACTGAACTGAAAGTTTTGAATGTTACACTGAAAAAAAAATGGTACTCCATGGACAGAATCAGTTGATAAATAGTAACTTCCCAGTGAATACGTCCGAAAAAAAAAAAGTTGTGATACACTTGTTGAACGGATCCCGGATCGGCCCTTCGATCCGGATCCACATCACAAATCAGCGCCAACATTTACTGGGATTATCATTGGGACAGCTTCCATTTTCCCACGATAATTTGTTAAAGCTGGCTCTGTAGTGTTCATGTCATCTTACAGACAGAAAAAGGAACAAACAGTCAAATGGATGCGGATAAAATCATGTCACAATAACAACAGAGAGGAGAGAGAGAGAGGAGAGAGAGAGAGAGAGAGAGAGAGAGAGAGAGAGAGAGAGAGAGAGAGAGGTTATAACTGTGTGATTCTGTGAAACAATTCAGACTGGTTTTGACAGCAATCTGTCATCCTGTTTTCCATGTTTGTCAGTCTTGCATGAAAATATCCTTTAAAACCTATACTTAATTTTGTTTGTCGAAATGACATAGTTTGCACGCATGTGATGCGCCTGTCTGACTCTCTTTCTCTCTCTCTCTCTCTCTCTCTCTCTCTCTCTCTCTCTCTCCTCTCTCTCTCTCTCTCTCTTTCCTAACCTGCTTATCGATGGTCACTGTCTCTCAGTCTCTCTCCTCCCTCCCCCCTCCCCCATTCAATCCCTTCACACGTTCCTTCATCCACCCTAGTCCCACTACACCCCTCCCTCCCTCCTATTTGCCACGCTCCTCTCCTTCTCTCCCTGTGTCTCGCTCGGTTTCTCCATCCTGGCTTCACTGTATATGACGATACAACACACTAGGAGCGCGGGTGTCAAACGGAATTTGACTGGCTGGCTGTACAAACGTTTACACAGAGCGTTCCTACACTTGGCACGTTGACTGATTACGCAGCCAAACACCTGTGCTTGGTTTACGTTGGATTGGCGTGAGCTGTGCTTAATCCTTTCTTTCACTGTGAAATAAATCGGCAATGGTTTCCTGTGTTTAAGAGACGTTGGTAATGATGATTAATGGTGATAAGTTTTGGTAATGATAGTAGTGGTGATAAAAATGAACTTTGTTATCATAGCAGTCATCGCGTTTGCATGCACCATCACCACGATGATGATGATAATGATGATGATGATGATGATGATGATGATGATGATCATCATCATCATCAATCATCATCATCATCATCATCATCATCACAATCATAATCAACAACATCATCATTATCATCGTCGTCGTCATTGCAGTCTTCAACATTGTCATTATTCACTGTGTGTGTGTGTGTGTGTGTGTGTGTGTGTGTGTGTGTGTGTGTGTGTGTGTTGTGTGTGTGTGTGTGTGTGTGAGCATGTGAGCGTGCGCACGTATGAGAGAGAGAGAGAGAGAGAGGAGAGAGAGAGAGAGAGAGAGAGAGAGAGAGAGAGAGAGAGACAGACAGACAGACAGACAGACAGGCAGACAGACAGACAGACAGACGGACAGTGAGAGACAGAGAGAGAAAGAATTTATGATGGTGTTTATCTGGGTTGTGTTGTTGTTCTTCACATCCATTTCCGCTGCCTGTCAACAAAATTCTGTTACAGCGACGAGTCTTATCTACAAGATCAGTAACGGTGCCAACAGCTGTTTCAAGAACAAAACAACTCCAAAACTATCCTGTCGTCTTTAGCGTTGCTGCCATTGTTGTTAAGAACTTCGCTGTTAACCAAAAAAAAACTTTTTGTAGAAGACTAGCAAAAGTTTAGGGAAAGGAAAAACGTGGAACAGAGAGAGAGAGAGAGAGAGAGAGAGAAGAGAGAGAGAGAGAGAAGAGAGAGAGAGAGAGAGAGAGAGAGAGAGAGGATTCAGATTGAAAGACTCCTAACACCATTTCCTATTCTTGTTCTCTTCTTGTCGTCTCAGCTGGTTCTAATTCCACTCTTTTAACAATGTTGAACCGATGCCAGCCTTGTTCTTCTACCTATCGTGGTCCATTCTGTGACAGAGAGTCAGTTGCAAGACCCAGCGTCAGTGCTGTGACCCTCTGTGACCCCTGTCAGCTATTTGACCCACAGTCAAATTTTGGAGCAAGTGTCAACTTGGCAGCACGTGAAACCAGCTTTCGTTTCGCCCGTTGTGAAATGAAGCCAGTGCAACTTGGTCTCGTCACTGGCCGAAAACACACCAGATGCCAAACGATGGCGAGATGAAGAGAAGAGAGAGAGGGGTGGATCCGACACACGGTCAGTAGGTAAGCCTGGAGGCAGAACCGCCCAAAAGCAAGTAAAAGTGAGGCTGTGACATAAAACCTCGTGTTTGAACCTTGAACCCCGCACAAAACAGGTGAGGCACACCCGGGGACAGCTGGTCTGGAAGGCCCAGGAAAGACAGGTCTGGTAAATTTGGCAAGACTTGCAGCATGCACCATGGTGCCAACATAATATTTCTGCCGAACAAACGAATTAAGGATGATCTCGGTCTGCCACATTTAACATTTGACAATAAAAATCAGTATTGATAAATTCACAACAGTTCGGCGGAAGAGAAGAGAAGCGAAGAGAAGAGAAGAGAAGAGAGAGAGAGAGAGAGAGAGAGAGAGAGAGAGAGAGAGAGAGAGAGAGAGAGAGAGAGAGAGAGAGAGGAGATTGATTGATTGATTGATTGATCTTTAGTACACAAGGATGAAAATGTTAGGCCAAAGCCTAGTCTAACAATCTGTCCTTGCTATGCATACCTTATTTCAACACATATTATTCATACTGACAATTCAACATAGCAACACTGTAATCTAATTCTACAATGATAAGCAGACTATTCATAAACGTAATAATGACATGGTGGATGGTCAAAGAGAAGGAAACAAACAAACAAACATACATACAAGCAAACAAACAGAGAGAGGAGAGAGAGAGAGAGAGAGAGAGAGAGAGAGAGAGAGAGAGAGAGAGAGAGAGAGAGAAGAAGGAAAAAAGGAACCCTGATCCACCTTACCATAATCTACGAGCAATTTAATATGCCCTCAGATCATCCAGAAGTACCCTTCTCTCCATAAGAAAACGGAAGAAATATATTTTTCCCCGAGTTATGAGGCCAGCGCGCAAGTCTCAGCGCACCCCCCGTCATCACCTAATGCCGAGCCATCATAAGCGGAGGTGAGTTACGCTGCACTCCAGATGGGGAGTGAAAGTGGATACTAAACTGAACGTGCAAGAAGTGATTTATGCCAACGAGCTGGGGCTACGGAAGAAAATGGGAGAGCAGGAGAGAGTGACACAGGATTTGCATATTGCTGGTGGTGGACATTATACATCATGCACAGGGCCATAAAATGCGAGTCAGGATCGCCATGAAGGCTGTATATTCAGCGAAACTGGACATTATCAGAAAAGTCCAGCTCGTCCCTGAGTAGATCATGAAGTAACCCTTGATGGTCTGCACTTGACTTTACTTCCTTCCCCTGTGCGAATCACACCCACCCCCCTCCCCACCCACCCAGCATGATGCTGAGTTTAACAAATATTTGTTTCTGCAGTTCTCTAAGCTCTTGTTCTTCTTGTAGTTAGCAACAACCTGCACCTCCACCCACTACCCCCTTGTTCCTCAGCCCCACTTCACCTGTTTCCCCATCCCATCTGGCTATCTGTCTGTCTGTCTGTCTGTCTCTCTTTCTCTGTCTGTCTGTCTGTCTGTCCGTCTGTCTGTCTCCTTCTCTGACCCCCTCCAGCCCACATACCCCCCACACCCTGTGTTAGAATAAAATACATTTTCATAGTCTTTCTCCTCCCCCTGCACCCCCCCAACAAAAAAAAAAATCAGTTTCTCTTGAACCTTCGGAAAAGCCAAATGGTTATATTCACATACATGCACTCCCTTCAAAAGGCTAGTGGTGCATCTACTACCAAAGATCAATGAAAAAAAAAACCCGGAAATAATTGAAAGAAAAAAAAAGTAACCTTACTTTAAAATCGTGACACTAATTCGATCTGCAAGAAACTTGAAACCGGGGAGTATTGACTTTCTTTTTACCCACCAAAAGCACACGTACCAGAGAGTGACCTAGAGATGAACTTTTGTCTTTCACCCATGAAGTACACTGTACCCGGATGTGGCGTGCAGATCTTAAAACCCTCTGGCAAAAATAATGGTCTTCCAGGTATAATTGAGCCATGTGCATACTGCCTCTTTCTGAGGCTAGATTTTTTCCAGAGTGTGAATTATTTCTGAGAAAAGTGACTGAATCTTGGAGAGCCTCTCTCTCTCTCTCTCTCTCTCTCTCTCTCTCTCTCTCTCTCTCTCTCTCTCTCTCTCTCTCTCTCTCTCTCTCTCTCTCTCTCTCTCTCTCTCTCTCTCTCCAGGCCATTCGTTCTACATTTTCCTCATAAAACTGGGTTGAGAATATATGTGCTGGAAAGAATTTTCATTTCTCGGTAGCGGTTCAGACTTGGTTTTCTCAGAGCATGCCTTCTGATTCTGATTTTTTTTTTAAATGCCGGCGTAAGGGTTTTCAATGTGTACAGTATACCTTTCTGTTTGATTGTTATGTTTTGTTGCTGTTGTTGTTGTTGTTGTTGCGTTTCTGTTTGTTTATTTGTTGCTCGTTTGTTCTGCTTTGTTTTTTTAGGGGACGGGAATATTTCTTTCTCTGAATGCATAGCTTTTTATGAGAATAAATCAATTGGAGAATGTAAAGTATTTGATTGAGTGCCGTTTCAGCATTTATCCATTTAGTCATTCATTTTACGTTTATACATGAATGTATTGTATTTTCTCCATCGAGACAGAAAGGTGAATAATAAATTGCAACGGGATAAAGAGTAGACACAAACAGACATGCATTGGCGGGAAGAGAGAGAGAGAGAGAGAGAGAGAGAGAGAGAGAGAGAGAGAGAGAGAGAGAGAGAGAGAGAGAGAGAGAGAAAACAGTGGGGATTGTATATAGCCTCCAACGCCAGAAAGATAGACAATAATACATCCAGCGGTGAGGCACATTCAACACAGAGGGGTCACGTGATAGAAGGACTGTCAAAAGAGCAATGTGATTATGGGAGGAGTGTAATAGTGCTGGGTCGTCACAGGCCATCGTCCTTGCGGATCCCCTCGAAGCGCTGATTCCATTTGGATAGGAACTCCGCGGTAATGGAAGACTGCTCTGCAAAGAGAAGACGGACTGGAAGAGTAGGAGTGCTCAGTCAATACAGAGGACCGCTGTATTATGCTGTGCGAGGCTGAAATTAACTGCATGGGATAGCTCGTATGGTCTCTCTGTAACACAAGCAGTTGAGGATGGTGAAATCATGCTCCTAACGGTTTTCCTGTTGTTTCTTTTGCATTTTCTTTTTTAACTTCTCCTGATCTGTAAATGTGGCGTAAGGAACTAGGAATTTGTGGATTAAGGAATTCCTGCATTGTGAAGCTGCTCCCTCTGGTAAGCGATCCATCAGAATACGTGACAGTCTCATTTTCAATCAAAGACCCAGTTTGTCCGGTTCTACAAACCACCAGTTCAAGGCTCTTCTCTTTGTCCCATGTTTAGACACCTCGATCAGGTCTGGAAGACAATCTGGGGTTGTTTTTTATTTTATTTTTTTTTTAAACTGTAAATTGAACCAATTAAGTTGAAATGTCCACCGGACAGAGGCAGGAAGGACAGGCCAGAGCCGAATCTGCAGGACAGGCGTCATCCTTGACCTCTGCTCCCGAGAGGTCAGAGAAGAAGAAGCGATGCGGAAGAGTGGAGAAAACGGAGAGCTGAGGGAGTGGACACACAGAGACAGCATGGGGTAGTAGACGATCTGGTTGGGAGAAAAAAACCAAAAAAATAGGGAGAAACAGAGACAGCATGAGGTAGTAGACGGTCGGGTTGGGAGAAAAAAACAAAAAATAGGGAGAAACAGAGACAGGATGGCTGACACAGCAACGGAGAGAGAGAGAGAGAGAGAGAGAGAGAGAGAGAGAGAGAGAGAGAGAGAGAGAGAGAGAAGAGAGAGAGGAGGGGGGGAGAGAGAGAGAGAGAGAGAGAGGAGAGAGAGGGAGAGAGAGAGAGAGAGAGAGAGAGAGAGAGAGAGAGAGAGAGAGAGAGAGAGAGAGAGAGAGGGAGAGAGAGAGGGAGAAGCGGGATGGGGACAGGAGGAAGGAAGGTGAACACTTAAATGTGATTTGTTAAACCAACGTATCTTAAATGGTGTTCATTTTACAATAAGAATGACTCAGATTGTCTTCCATACCTGCTCGAATTGTCTAAACGTGGATAAAGAGACGAGCGAGTCCTGATTTGTACAATGGAGCAAACTGAATCTTTAAACAAAAATTAGGCTGTACAGTTATGTGGTGATAAAAAAATGGCACAACCAATGTTAGGTAGGCACTCACGGTCTGACCAGCGCGTTGGGCTAATGTGTTGTCAGGAATCTGCTAAGTGCTAGCCACGAGACCCGCGTCTTAAATTCTATCATCCTAGTTATCATTCATTTATCCATCAGCTTTAAAATCATGCACAACGTGCTCTCAAAACTTAGCGGATGTGGTGTAGCATATATGGACAAGTCCGCACGCAGTGACGCCTCCTAACTGAAACTGAAACGCAAACAGCTTCATCACAATGCAAGAGTTCTTTATTCCATAAATGTCTAGGTCCTTATGCCACGATCACAGATCAGGAGAATGAAATTAAAAATCAAAACAAATAGAACATCATTATGAGCAGTACCTGACCACCTTGAACTGCCTGTATCATACAGGAACCATACGAGCCACCCCATGCAGTAAGTGTCTGCCTCGCACAGTATAATACAGCAGTCCTCTGTATTGATTGAGCGCTCCTCCTCTTCCAGTCCGTCTTCTCCTTGCGGAGCAGTCTTCCATTACCGCTGAGTTCCTATCCAAAATGGAATCAGCGCTTCCAGGCGGGATCCGCAAGGACGATGGCCTTTGAAAACCCAGCACCATAACACTCCTCCCCAAAATCACATTGCTCTTTTGACAGTCCTTCTATCACGTGACGCCTCTGTCGTGAATGCGCCTCACCGCTGGATGTGTTGTCTGTTCTTCTGGTGTCAGATATTGTATACAATCCCCACTGTTCTCTCCTCTCTCTCTCTCTCTCTCCCCTCCCCTCCTCTCCCCTCTCTCTCTCTCCTCTCTCTCTCTCTTGCATGTGTGTATGTATGGTTTGTTTTGCTTGCCGATGTCATCAGAGAGAGAGAGAGAGAGAGGAGAGAGGGGAAGAGAGAAGAGAGAGAGAGATTTGGAGTTTAGCTCTTTATATAATATATATATATATATATATATATATAATATATAATATAATATATATATATATATATATATATATAATAAACCCAAAACAAAAACCTAAAAGCCCCCAAAAACACGTGCAGCCAACCCGCACGTGCAAACAACCGCAAACGGGAACCCACACGCTATATAACATCGGCGTGGGCAAACCAAAAACATCCTGACGACAGCGCAGCAAGCTCGAAACAAATTTGAGAGTTTTAACCTCGAGTTTTAACCTTCCTTTTAACATCATTGACAGATATATAAATATATATATATATATATATATATATATATATATATATATATATTGAATTATAAACAAAGCGTGCTCTTATGTCTAGATTGACGAAATAGGGGAAATAAGCATTCATATCTGCAGTGGTAGATGATTCTGCCTAACTAACAGTATGTGCTTGAGTGGGTGAATGGGAAAAATAAAATAAATGCTTCTCAAAATGAGCCTTCAGCAAGCTTATAGTCTCCAAGGGGGAGACATCCTCCAATAGGAGGGAAACTCACTAACATATAACTCCTGGTCATATACCGATATTTCGAAACCTGGCTGTCTCCCCTCAGCGACCGCGGAAAGTGGCAATCCGACTCCTCCGCCCCCTCAGTTTTCAAGAAGAATGCAATCCCAGAAAAGGCTGTGCGCAACACCGCAGCATATCTGTTGAGCCCTCAAAAAACCAACCAAGGTGCCACCCAATAAGCAAAAGAAAATCACGAAAGAGCAAAACAAGCTACACTCTACACCAAGCTGCTCTGTGAGTTGCTGGAACGGTGTGCGTACTTATCCTTGGAATTTATTAGTTTGTTGTATTTTAGTCCCTTGCGGATTCATTCCAAGAACTGACCCTCAGCACTTGTGTCTTAAGAGGGTATATTTTTATAATTTTTTACTTTTCACAGGAGAGTGTAGCTTGTTTTGCTCTTTCGTGATTTTCTTTTGCTTCTTGGGTGGCACCTTTGGTTGGTTTTTTGAGGGCTCAACAGATATGCAGATAAACGCTTTCCAGTATTAAGATTCTTTCTATATTGCATTCATAGGGACTCGTGACACTGCTGCATTTACAATAATTATCCTGTAATATTGTTATCGCCCTCTTTACATGGGGCTATGGCCTTAAATGAACAATCATCTGAATCTGAATCTCTCTGTGTCTCTGTGTCTCTGTCTCTGTCTCTTGTCTGTCTGTCTGTCTGTCTTCTCTCTCTCTCTCCTCTCTCTCTTCTCTCTCTCTCTCTCTCCTCTTCTCTTCTCTCTCTCTCTCTCTCTCTCTCTCTCTCTCTGTTACGTCTCTTCAGTACTCAGCAGTCTGTCTGTCTGTCTGTCTGTCCGCCTGTCTGTCTGTTTGTCTGCCTCTGTCTCTGCCTGTCTGTCTATCTGTCTCTTACCCCCCCCCCCCCCCCTCTCTCTCTCTGTGTCATTTTTGAACAATTTTTTTGTGAATGCTTATTTTTTTTCAAACACAGTGTCGACTCTTTTCTGACGAATTTGACATTTTTGAGCTTCAGCCCTTCCTCTTCCTATACCCCAACCACGTTCTCCTATCGTCTATCCCCCCCTCCTACTTCTTCTTCTTCTTCTTCTTCTTCTTCTTCTTCTTCTTCTTCTCTCTCTCTCTCTCTCTCTCTCTCTCTCTCTCTCTCTCCCCTCTCTCTCTCTCTCTCTCTCTCTCTCTCCTCCAACACATGTGTCTTGTCTCTCCAACGTTTGTGTCTTCTCTACATCCTTTTATGATTTATTATTGACCTTCCTGTCTCGGTCAGAGGAAGGACATTACATTCATGCATACGAAATGACTAAAACAGTAAATAAATAAATAAATACATAATTACATACATTGAATACATAATCAAGCCTATCTGAAACGGCAGTCAAACAAATGCATTCTCAGATTGAATTATTGTCATAAAATGCTATGCATTCAGGGTAAGAAATATTCCCTTCTCCCCCAAGTGAAACAGAACAAACGAAAAACAAACAAACAAACAAACAGAAACCCAACAACAACGATGACAATAACAAAACAACAATCAGACCAAACAAACAAACAAACAAACAAACACAAACAAACAAACAAACAAACAAACAAACAAACAAACAAACAAACAAACAAACAAACAAACAAACAAGCAAACAAACAAAAACGCTGTACAGTATGCATCTCCAAAATCTTTAGGCAGGGCATGAAAAAAATAAACTGAACCCAGAAGAAATCTGAAATGCATGTTAGCGAACCGCCCAGAGAAACGTGGCCAAACGAGTCACAAGACAAAACACAACGCGTTTCGACCTCTTAGGTCTTCTTCACGTGAGATACAAACGAATAAAATAATGAAAATTCACTTAGCTTTGATCGCTTCCGATCGCTTCAGCGTTCAGCGCAAGGAAGAAGGTGTTGAATGAGAACCATTCTTATTCAACGCCTTCTTCCTTGCGCTGAACTCTGAAGCGATCTGAAGCAATCAAGATCAAAGCTAAGTGAGTTTTCGTTATTTTATTCGTTTGTGTCTCACCTGAAGAAGACCTAAGGGGTCGAAACACGTAGTGTTTGTCTTGTGACTCGTTTGGCCACGTTTATCTGGGCGGTTCGCTAACATTTATTTAAGATTTGTTTAGATTTCCGACTGCAGTCGTCTCACTTTGCAATTGAACCCAGAAGACCAGGTTTGAGAGGACTAAGCTTGAACCGTTACCGAAAAATAGAAATTTTATCTAGCATACATATTCACGACCCAGTTCTGAAGGAAATGTAGAACGAAAGGCCTGGAGAGAGAGAGAGAGAGAGAGAGAGAGAGAGAGAGAGAGAGAGAGAGAGAGAGAGGGAGAGGGAGAGGGAGAGAGAGAGAGAGAGAGAGAGAGAGAGAGAGAGAGAGAGAGAGAGAGAGATCGGATCCATAAGATTTAGTCACCTTTCTCAGAAGAAATTCACGTTCTCAGGAGAAAAAAAAAATCAACCTCGAAAACAAGGCAATAATTATGCACATGGCTCAGCTATACCTGGAAGGCCATTTTCTGCCACAGAATATTCAGATGTGTGACGTAGGCAGCTCATCAGCACGCCACACCTGGTACATGTGTACTACATGGCTGAAAGACAAAGATCATCTGTAGTGTATGTCCTAGTACACGTGCACTTGATGAGTGAAAGATTATGCCCCCCCCCCCCCCCCTCCCTTTTTCAAGTTTCTTGCAAATCGAATTTGTCTCTTGATGTCAAAGTAAGGTTACATTTTTCATTCATTATTTTCTTTATTTTGTTCATTGATGGTTGGTTGTAGATGCACCATTAGCTTCCTGAAGCGAGTGTGTGTATGTGATTGTAACTGTTCTTCTTTTCCTAAGGTCTAATAGAAGCTGATTTTCACCAGCCGCCGTGGCGAAGTGGTTAGCGTCGCGGACTCCCGGCTGGGAGGTCGTGGGTTCGAATCCCATCAGAGGCATGTGGGTTTTTTCTGCCCCGACCGGCTCCTACCCAGAGTTGAGTTTGCTGCGGACTCAGTTGGGAAGACTGGGACCACACAGTCGAGTTTCATCCACTTAATGGATGCGTTTCTGAGAGTGTTGCTCAAATTTCCTGACCAACACTGCAGGTGCCTGTATCTCTCGGGCCTGGTTGACGCCAGGATATATTATGAAAGGAAGCGTAGAGTACAGCCCTGTCATGTAGTCTCAGACCGAAATGGAAATCCGTAGCATCATCTTAATCATCCTCATTCCCATTGATCAGCATTAAAAAAAAAAGTCTCAAATTCTGTGGCCTTTCATGCCCTGCTCTCATGGTGACCTCAATTTCGATGTCCTCTCCGCGTCTGTGGCCTTGGTTTGCTTCCGTCGGGGTCACAGGTATCGGCGAGTCCATGGGGGCTGTCGTTGGACGGACGTGGTGGCGCCCTCCGGAGGGAGAGCTCACTCACGCCGGCTCCGCGACTAAGCAATTATTGTCGTCAGTAGGGGGCTTAGTAGGTGGTGTCCTGCGTATGTTAGATCAGAACAGGCGCCACTGAACACCACCGAAGTGACTCGGCAGCAGTGCAGTGTCTCCTCCGGTGGGTTGCCTCTTGACGACTTGACATTGACTGCTCCCTGTGGATTGCCGGTGCCGGGGCTGCGGCGGGGCCAGCCGGGCTATGGCTGTGGACGGGGTGTCGGAATGAGCGGCGTGGGTGCACTGCCTCTGAGGTGACGCAGAGGTTGGGACAGGAAAAAAAAAAAAAAAAAAAAAAAAAAAAAGAAGCTGATTTTCCGGTTTTTCTGGCTGGGAAGGGGTTGGGGTGTGGGGGTGGGGGTGGGGGTGGGGGCGAGGATGGCGAGAACAGTGACCATAGAAAAAGTATTTCATTCTTGGACAGTGTATTATGTATGTGTGTGTGTGTGTGTGTGTGTGTGTGTGTGTGTGCGCGCGTGCGTGCGTGCGCGCGTGCGCGCCTGTGTGTGTGTGTGTGTGTGTGTGTGTGTGTGTGCGTGCGTGCGTGCATGTAGAGAAGATGACGGGCGGGGGTCAGAGAGAGAGAGAGAGAGAGAGAGAGAGAGGGGTGGGTGGGGTGGGGGTGGAAAATGGGAGAAGTAGGTGGGGGAGCAAGGGGGTAGTGGGTTGAGGTGCAAGTTGTTGCTAACTAGAAGAAAAAACAAGAGCTCGTAAAACTTTCGTAGAGAACTGCAGAAGCAGATACATTTTGAACGAAGCATCATTTCTGGAGGGATCGTTTCAAACCACAACAACGCGCTCTTCCATGACCTTTGCAGTGGAAAGAAAGAAAAACAAAGTGCATACCATCATGGGTTACTTCATGATCTGATGAGCAGTAAGCTGGACTTATCTGATAATGTCCAGTTTCACAGAATATACGGCTTTCATTGCGATCCAGACTCAGCATATATCATGGCTCTGTGCATGATGAACAATGTCCACCACCAGCAATATGCAAATCATGCGTCACTGTCTCCCTGCTCTCCCATTTTCTTCCGTAGCCCCAGCTCGTTGGCATAAATCACTTCTTGCACGTTCAGTTTAGTATCCACTTTCACTCCCCATCTGGAGCGCAGCGTAACTCACCTCCGCTTATGATGGCTCGGCATTAGGTGAGGACGGGGGGTGCTCTGAGACTTGCGCGCTGGCCTAATAACTCGGGGAAAATATATTTCTTTCATTTTCCACGGAGGAGAAGGGTACTTCTGGATGAGGGCATATTGAATTGCTTCGTAGAATATGATAAGGTGGACCTGGGTTCCTTTTCTCTTCTCTGTGCCCTCTGATGTCTGTCTGTCGGTCTCTTACTCTCTCTGTCTCTGTCTCTGTCTCTGTCTCTCTCTCTCTCTCTCTCTCTCTCTCTCTGAACTGTTGTGAATATATTAATACTGATTTTTATGATTAAATGTAAACTGTGTCAGATCGAAATCATCCTTAATTTGTTTGTTCGGCACAAAGATTGTGTTGGCACCAGGGTGCATGCTGCAGGTCATGCTGATTTCAATAGACCTGTTTGCCCCGGGCCTTTCTGACAGGCTGTCTCCAGGTGTGTCTCACCTGTTTGGTGCCAGCTTCAAGGTTCAGACACCCGCGTTTATTTCACAGCCTCACTTTCACTTGCCTTGGGGGTTCCACTCTGAGGCGTATCTAGTGAGACTGTGTCTGGTCCATCCCTCTCTCTTCTCTTCATGTCGCCGTCGTTTGGTATCTGGTGTCTCTCTGTCAGTGACGGGTCAAGCTGCATTGGTTTCATTTCAAAAGGGGCAAACAGAAAGCTGGTTTCACGTGCTGCCAAGTTGACACTTGCTCCAAAACCTGGCCGTGGGTCAAAGAGCTGAAAGGGGTCACAGAGGGTCACAGCACTGACACTGGTAATCTTGGAACTGGTTCTTTATCATACAGTAGTTTTCTTTAGAAGAAATCACGGTTCTGGAAGCGTGTCAGTTCCCTGCGATGCGGCATAGCAGCGAACACCATGGGAGAGGTGTCAGGTCTTCTTTGAGGGGCACTGATGCGAGAGGTCAGTATCAGGCGGCGCAGCGAATCTTCCAGCCATATGGGTGACAGCGGGTCTAGCCTGTGTCTCCGGGGCATGGCTCATAGTGATGTGCGGCTGTGGTCGATGGAGCGCTGCCTGACTACGATTACCGTGGCTTTGGACACCATGCTTTTGAGGGTTGGGCATGAGGGCACCGCTCTTGGAGTTGGGCTGAAAACTTGCCCTGTCTGCCGTTCTCTGCATGGACCATAGAAAGGACTCGTGCAGCGTTCCAGCGACTTTCATCCTGCCCCTTCTTTGAGGCGGCCTCACGCGGTACAGGACATTGCCATCCGAGCATGAAGAAGGCCGCCTGGTGGCCCTGAAGACAGGCCTTTTGAGGGAGAAAACCGACGCCAATCGTCGGCCGACCAACATCAGAATATGAGCCGCAGAGCTGAGAGAGCGACACACGACTGCCCCCATCCAGAACTAAACACACCACTCCCAACGAAAACAACTGCCACGAGAAATGCAGATTTCAGTCGGCAAGTTTACCTTTTCCTTAATTAAGGGCCTCCAGCCAACAGGACGTAAACTCATCCATGGACGTTGTTCTGGAATCTGGGTTTGGGTTCTGACATACAGTCTGTCATGATCTTGTTTGAATACTCCGGTACAATCATTGGTTTTCTTCGACTGCTTTCAGACTTGCGAATGAGGATAGACGGAAGAACAAGGCTGGCATCGGTTCAACATTGTTAAAGGAGTGGAATTAGAACCGGCTGAGAAGACAAAAAGAGAACAAGAATAGGAAAAGATGTTAGGCGTTTCTCAATCTGAACCTCCTCTCTCTCTCTCTCTCTCTCTCTCTCTCTCTCTCTCTCTCTCTCTCTCTCTCTCTCTCTCTCTCTCTCTCTCTCTCTCTCTCTCTCTCACACACACACACACACACACACACACACACACACACACACACACACACACACACACACACACACACACACACACACACACTCACACACACACACACACACACACACACACACACACACACACACACACA
>CM031603.1:16617834-16622834 GCA_018398815.1 Conus ventricosus | reverse complement strand
CCATTAAGGCAGCCGTACTCCATCTTCGAGGTAGGTCCGCTCTATGTGTCACAGGGCCTTTGTGTCATAGGGCCGTTGTGTCACAGGGCCGTTGTGTCATAGGGCCGTTGTGTCACAGGGCCGTTGTGTCATAGGGCCGTTGTGTCACAGGGCCGGGTTTTAAGTATTAACCAGTTTTGAAACTAAAGTGGTTAGGGTTAGGGTTAGGGTTAGGGTTAGGGTTAGGGATAGGGTTAGGGATAGGGTTAGGGTTAGGGTTAGGGTTAGGGATAGGGATAGGGTTAGGGATAGGGTTAGGGATAGGGTTAGGGATAGGGTTAGGTTAGGGTTAGGGATAGGGTTAGGGATAGGGTTAGGGTTAGGGTACCCCTTTGAGCGCTGTGACAGAACGGCCCTGTGACACAACGACCCTATGGCACAACGGCCCTGTGACACAACGGCCCTATGACACAAAGGCCCTGTGACACAACGGCCCTATGACACAACGGCCCTGTGACACAGCGACCATACAGTGTGCCGGTGACACAACGGCCCTATGACACAACGGCCCTGTGACACATAGAACCGGACCCCTTCGAGGAAGGTGCGTGCATGCAATGTGTAACGTGTCATCCACGCCAACGGCCAAACTGGCCTTCTCTTCCGAAAGTTGGTGATGGGATTTTACGTCTGTGCAAGATGTTATGCGTGCGTTCACACACGGAACCTCGCTTTATAGTCTCATTCGAAGGACTGTATGGGAAATGGAGTCAGAACCAATGTTAACTCCGAGGGAAAAATCCCCCTGAATCGAAACGGCCCGGTGGAAACTCGAACCCGCAACCCCAAGATTACGAGTCCGGCGCTCTACCACTGGGCTATTCTGGCCCCCATGGTCCCCACTGAATCATCACATCCCACGTGAAAGAGCAGCCTGACAAAGGGCTTGCTCACAGATTGGCCTGTCCAGCATTAGCAGAGCTGATATAAAGGGCAGACGTTTTCTGTATCATCAAAGTGTCAGCTTCTCAGATGTTCCGTGCCAGTTTTGAAATGGAATTAGTCAACACTGAGGTACGTTGTAGATCGACTTCGAGAGAGAGAGAGAGAGAGAGAGAGAGAGGAGAGAGAGAAGAGAGAGAGAGAGAGAGAGAGAGAGAGAGAGAGAGAGAGAGGAGCTTCAGACGCTTCAGACATATTTTATTGACATTGACATACAGTTTTTGTGTCAAGCAGGAACAAGATCATATTTGCAGCGCCAAGTAAAATCTGGAATGAAACAGGCAAACTGAGTAGCTCAGTAAATGTAAACAATCAAAGCATTTCGGATTAAAGTAATAGAAAATCAAAAAGGGATTTGTATTGATAACAAAACAAATACACAGTAGAAGTAAAGGAATGGAAAGAGAACACTTTAAACACACAGACGCGCGGTCGCGCACGCACACACGCACGCACGGACGCACGGACGCACACACACACACACACTTAGAGAGAGAGAGAGAGAGAGAGAGAGAGAGAGAGAGAGAGAGAGAGAGAGAGAGAGAGAGAGAGAGAGAGAGAGAGCCCAGCACTTACCATTGGATAAGGCCATCAAGCAGTCCAGACTGGTGAAAAACGTTGATCGTATAGCATCGTGGTTTTTTGTTCTTTTGTCATTTACCTATTAGAGTAGTCCTCAGACTCCATACCGGAGTCTGTTCCAGAAGATGTACATTGTATGCATGTTGATGCGTCTGTCTGGCTCTGTTTGTCTCTTCCTCTAACCTGCCTGTCAGTGTTCGTTGTCTCTAAGCCCCCCAACCCACCTACCTCACTGAGTCTCAACACAACGTTCTATCCTAATCGCGCCGTCACTCTTCCCTCCCTAGCTGTTATCACCCCTGTCTTTCTCCACCTCTGTCTCGCTTGGTTTCTCTTTCCTATCTTCTCTGTATCCAAGGAAACACACGAACAGCGCAGTTGTGAAACGAAAATCGACTAATGGGCTGTATATTTTTCGAGCTGAGCGTCATCACACTTGGCACTTTGATTGATTATGCAGGGGGCCGGAATAGCTCAGTGGTAGAGCGCCGGACTCGTAATATTGGTGATCCTGGGTTGCGGGGTTCGAATCTCCGCCCGGCCGTTTCGCTAAAGGGGGATCTTTCCCTCGGATTAAACATTGATTCTGACTCCATTTCCCTTACAGTCCTTCGAATGAGACTATAAAGCGAGGTTCCGTGTGTGAACGCACGCATAACATCTTGCACAGACGTAAAATCCTGTCACTAACTTTCGGAAGAGAAGGCCAGTTTGGCCGTTGGTATGGATGACACGTTACACATAGCTTGCACCTTCCCCGAAGCTGGAGTATGGCTGCCTTAACGGCGGGATGAAAAAAAGGTCATACATACAAAACTCCACTCCCTTTGTTAAGTAAATGGGATTAATCCTTGCCTGTCTATACAGGGAGTGTCCGCAGGAGTGTCAGCCTGCGTACGCAGGAAGGAAGGACGGATTACGCCGCCAAACACCTGTGCATTTTAGGGACTCTAGGTACAATGGATTGGCTCAGCTGTCAATGATAACCTTTCACTCGAAGATGACCTGGCGATGGTGTCCCGCACGTGAGAGTATTCAAGACACTGATAATGATGAAAGGTGGGGATGTATGTCGATGATTTTAGTGTTGCCTATGATGATGACCCTTGGTACCATTAACGCTCATTGTGAGCGGTTGTATAATCTTCATTATCATGACGTTCATTGTTGTTGTTACCACCATCGTCAACCACTCGCCATCGTCGCATCGTCATCATCATCATCATCATCATCATCATCATCATCAGATCTTTAGACCTGGTGTCGTCATCGTCGTCATCACCAATATTATTGTCTTTTTTTTAATGAATCAACAATAATTTATTGTTACTTTTGGCATTTAACACCATTGCTGCAGACACGCGCGCGAGCGCGCGCGCGCACACACACACACACACACACACACGCGCGCGCGGGCGCGCACGCGCGCGCGCGCACGCGCGCACGCATGCACGCACGCACGCACGCACACACACAACACACACACACACACGCACACACACTCACACACACGTGTGTGTGTGTGTGTGTGTGTGTGTGTGTGTGTGTGTGTGTGTGTGTGTGTGTGTGTGTGTGTGTGTATGTGTGTGTGTGAGGGAGAGATGGAGAGAGAGAGAGGCAGACAGACAGACAGAGAGAGAGAGAGAGAGAGAGAGAGAGAGAGAGAGGAAGAGAGAGAGAGAGAGAGAGAGAGAGAGAGATGGGAGGGGGGAGCAGGGGGAAGCATCTCTGTTTTTATGTTGACCTGTCATAAAGAGCATGAACACTGGGCTGAAACGCCGCAAACGTTTTTTTTTTTAAAGTTCTATTTTCTTTCCATCTATTTTCTTTATGGATCTTCCTATCTATTTTTTTATTGGTCTTATTAACGTGCAACCTTCTTTCTAAATACATGTGTGGGCTAGCAGAATGGATGCTGCCATGATGGCTTGTCCGAGTCGAACCCGCAGGGCACAAAATAAGGTAAAAGTTCTACAGACAGAAGAAGTCCGCATGGGCAAAATCTTCTTCTTCTTCTTCTTCTTCTTCTTCTTCTTCTTCTTCTTCTTCTTCTTCTTCTTTTGTCTTCTTCTTATTCTCCTCCTCATCTTCCTCCTCCTCCTCCTCCTCCTCCTCCTCCTCCTCTCTTCTTCTTCTTCTTCTTCTTCTTTTTCTTGTTCTTCTTCTTCTTCTTCTTCTTCTTCTTCTTCTTCTTCTTCTTCTTCTTCTTCTTCTTCTTCCTCTTCTTCTTCTTCTTCTTCTCCGTTTTGTTTTTCTTTGTCCTCTAACTAGACTTCCGAGACTGATTACCCGAGCGATCTTCGCGCGAACAACTGCTTCTGTATCCCACATTTGAGGCGGCTACATTCTGTCTTTGAGATGATGTCTACGTGGTCCACACCACCAGCACATGCTGGCCCAGTCTTTTTTTGCAAAGGGAGGCATGATGTTTAAAGCTCATCCAACGAATTCAATTTTTGTTTTTTACAGCCTGCATTCACACACAGAATGTCAGTTTATAATCTCATCGGAAGAAACCTTGGTGGGATTGGAATCGACATATACCTTGACATAGAGCAGAATATCTCCTGTAACCTGTGACCTGCCTGACTCCCTCGAGGACTCAACCCAGGGTCCATGGACGAGGGACTAATGCTTTGTTCACAAAACCAGCCAGACCCCTACGGACAAGATGGAGACCTGAGCTGGTTTTCAGTTCTCATTACGGTTCTGGCTACAGCTCTTCTACCCTGTCTGTACCGTCGTTAACATCCCTCCGTGTGCATGCTTACATGAATTATGTTCTCCATGCCTTGGTCGGAGATGCTGCTGCTGCTGCTGCTACTGTTGTCGCTACTATTGCTGTCACAACTTCTATCACTTCAACTCTCGGAAGTTTGGGGTTACAGTCATAAGGGCAATGAATTTGTGTTTCAAAAACAATTTCATGAATTAATTGTCTCTCGCTTCCCTCTCCAATCATACCTGCTCTCTGTTTAGGAGGGTTAGGGAGAGACGGAGACGAGACGAGAGGAGGGTGGTAGAAAGAAAAAACAGTAGAAAAACAAAAGTAGCCATCCGACCGCAGAGCCAGTCTCTCTATGTAACCAATCAATTAACCTAACGACCATCCACCTCCTACTCCCACCCCACCCTCACAAAACAGACCAAGACAAAAAAACCCCAAAAAACAAAAAACAAAAAAAAAACAGAAAAAAAAGAAAAGAAAAGAAAAGAAAATGAAAAAGAAGTAAATGAAGGGGCAACATTAAACAGCACGTTTGATTGCAATCAAATCACCATCTCAGGCATATGATTCGTGTCATGTATGTTGGCACAGCCCCATACTCACATAGATAAGAGGGGTAATCTGAATCTGAGAATGCTTGGGAAACGCTCTCTCTCTTCTCTCTCTCTCTCCTCTCTCTCTCTCTCTCTCTCTCTCTCTCTCTCTCTCT
>CM031603.1:16605334-16612834 GCA_018398815.1 Conus ventricosus | reverse complement strand
AAACTACTGGGCCGATCTTTCTGAAAATGTGTAGGCATGTTCGTTATGGGCCACGGATGATGCCCGATGTTTTAGTTTACCGCTATAGCCGTTACTAACGGCTGCAACGGCCTGTAACGGTTTTTCTTCTTTATGGAATATCTCAGAAAGTACTTGGCCAAATTATAAGCGGCTTGGATGATCTTGTGACAAATCGGAGCCTCTGTCCATATGGAAGTGATGTAATGCTGAAAATGGATTAAACAACCGTTAAAAACCGTTATTCTGCCGTTATGTCTTATATATAGGTGGATTTTAATGAAGTTTGGTGTACAGAAAGGTTATCTCACACAAATGGCACTTCTATATAGTGTTTCCAAATTTGACCGTTAAAAACCGTTATTCTTGACATATTGTCCGATTTGGATGAAATTTGATATGTACACAGGCTTTAGCCCAGTGAGGACTAAAATACCGGTTTCAAAAGTGTATATCGGTTATATAACCATTAAACCGTTATTTGCCGTTATTTTTTTATATATTGGTTGGTTTTAATGAAATTTTGTACATAGAAAGGATGTCACACACAAATGGCACTTCCATGTAGTGTTTCAAAATCTGACCGTTAAAACCCGTTATTCTTAACATATTGTCCGATTTGGATGAAATTTAGTATGCACACAGGCTTTAGTCCAGTGAGGACTAAAATACCGGTTTCAAAAGTGTACATCGGTTAAATAACCGTTAAAACCGTTATTTTGCCTTTATTTCTTATCTCACAAAGCACTTGGCCGATTTGTAAGCGGTTTGGAAAACTGGGAGTACGTTTATATGCTTCGCATCTTGTTTGTTTGTTTTTTCACCTCCTAGCCAGACCTCTGAAACTGACTACTGGTGATTTTTGTTTTTGTTTTTTTGCGCAAGCACTCTCTTCCATTTACGAGGCAGCCACATTCTCTCTTCAGGAATGAAGGCTTAAAACAATTACACAGATGTACATTTTTTATATGCAGTCCGCACCACAGCACACACACGATTGCCTAGTTCTCCACAGAAAGTGGAATGATATTCAACGCGCATCATTTTTTTTTGTTTTGTTTTGTTTACTGCGTGGAATTCCGGTTTATAATCTCATGAGATGGAACAGGGTGGGGATAGAATACGCATAGACGTTGACTCTCAGGAGAACATCTCCTTTAACCTTTGACCTGTTTGACCCCAGCAGGGTTGAACTGAGCATCCATAGACAAGAGACGAATACTTTGTGAACGTGGTGCAACCAGACTCCCCAGGGACCAGGTGAAGACCTGCAATAGTTACAGCTCTGATTACAGCTCTGGTTACAGCTCCTCTGCCGGGTCTATCCGTCGTTAACATCTTTCTTTCTGCATGCAGATTTTTTTTTATTTCTGCTTGCCATGACTAGAGCTGCCGCTACTGCTGCTACTCTTGCTACCACTGCTGCTGCTGCTGCTGCTGTCTCCTCCGCTGCTGCTACGTTTATCACTTCTGCACATGGTGGTTTCAAATTACAGTCATCGTGGCAATGAATTTAGCTTTCAGAAACCATTCCATCAATTGGTCGTCTCTCTCTCTCTCTCTCTCTCTCTCTCTCTCTCTCTCTCTCTCTCTCTCTCTCTCTCTCTCTCTCTCTCTCTCATATCATGATGAATTTGTAATCAAATCAGTTGCGAAATTCATCGCGGAAGCATGGGAAATTAGACAGATGAAGGATAGTGAAATTTAAGATAATGCATTATAAGAGATATCTGAATGAATATTATCATTCATCGCATGTGGAAGAGATCAGTAAGATACAATGTCATCATTGGATTGAGTGGATGGTCGAGTCAGTCTTAAGTTTTTTGTTTTTTTTATAACCTTACTGCATTACTCCTGTGCGGGAGGACATAAGGAAATGTTGCGAATTTATTTGTTTTTGTTAACCTTTGATTTAATACACACTAGGAATGAATGTGTACTACTTGTTTGCAGGAAAGGAAGAGGGAAATGTTATTGTTCTGTTACCTCTCCCCCCTTGTCAAAAGACCTCTTTGGTAATGACAATAAAATATCAAAGTGTCAAAGTGTCAAAAGCCTCTCTCTCTCTCTCTCTCTCTCTCTCTCTCTCTCTCTCTCTCTCTCTCTCCTCTCTCTCTCTCTCTCTCTCTGTCTGTCTGTCTCTGTCTGTCTGTCTGTCTGTCTCTGTCTGTCTGTCTATTTGTCTGTCTGTCTGTTTGTTTGTCCTCTGTCTGTCTGTCTGTCTCTCTTTCTCTTTCTCTCTCTCGCTCTCTCTCTCAATCTCTCTCTTTGTGTCTTTTAGTCTAATCCTTTACCTCATCTATTTCACTCTAGTAGATCCGAAGAATCACGTACTACAGTACCGCGTTAAAATGTCCAGAGCACGATCTGCTGCCTGATTCTTACAAGTCCATGCTTACTTTTGGTGGTGCTGGTCAAGCATTGACTGGCCAGTCAAACTTCAATGAGAAAGTCCTGGGAAGAAAGCTAAGGTGTTGCAAAAAACAAAACAAAAACAAAACACCCTCACCCCTGCTTACATGTTCCCTCTACGCAATCATTACGAAACAAAAACAAGCAAACAAAAAAGAGATCAAAATCAGCCTCAGAGTTAATACTACCAGTAATAATTACGAAATAAAAGTGGACATACAAATAAACATACACAAAAAACTTATTTCCAGGTAACCAATTGATGCAAAACAGACACCAAAGAAAACGAAAACCTCAAGACTTGCCCCTTGGTAATTGATAATTTGAAAAAATGATTTGATGCCGTTGTTAATGTGAGCAGGGTAGTTATCGCCATGGTTGTCGTCATCCTCATCGTCATCGTTCGTTCGTCAACATCCTCACCATCTCTAGTCAGTATATACTACACAACAACTGCTAATCTACGACACGCACAAACATCTTATTCTATATAGACAATTCTGCTGGCAGTGGCGTTTTCTAAGGGATTATAAATCCTCATCATCATCATCATCATCATCATCATCATCATCATCATCACCATCATCCTCACAGTCGTCGTTGTCGTTTGCCGTTGTCACCAGACTTCTCTCTCTGTCTCTGTCTCTGTCTCTCTCTCTCTCTCTCTCTCTCTGTATATATATATATATATATATATATATATATATAATATATATATATATATATATATATATGAATGATGAAGATAACTATTGTTGCAATGTTGCCCAAGATGATCATGATCATATCAGAAAAGTCTGGGATCAAAACACTGGAAAGTGTGTGTGTGTGTGTGTGTGTGTGTGTGTGTGTGTGTGTGTGTGTGTGTGTGTGTGTGTGTGTGTTGTCGTCGGTTTAATGTCCTTCCACTACAGTGATTCAGACAGTTTTATGTGTGGGTGAATGAAGTATGTAAGTGATTAAGTGTATTAATATGTTAATGATAGAATATCACATCCTTCCCCCCTCCCCCCCTCCCCTCTATCCCTCTTCCATTTGATCAAAACAAAATTATGTAACTGAGTAGAGATAAGATCTAAAGATAAAAGCCAATTGAACTACTTAACAAACATTTGCAAATTGACTCAAGAACATACGAACTGTTTAAAATACTTGGTAAAGGCAAGGAAGTCGATCCATCAGTGTAATCCTCAATACCCGAATTTGTAAAAGATTCTCTTGCTCTTGGGCATTGAATTAGTAAATGACTGATACTTAAGGTTTCCCCACACATACATTTAACGTTATGACAATATTTTGTTTTCAATGCGTTCAAGCGAAATCTATGGATTAAGCTTTCAATCTCCCTAGACGAGAAAGAGACTTGTTTGTACGTTTTCCCCTTGTACCCATCACTAAACTTTACACAGTTTGTGATAATATTGGACGTCTGAGTTCATCAGTAATGTTTTACCTTTTTCTCTTGACGTTGAATTTATAATTGAAAAACATTCTTTCAAATCTAAAGGAATGTTAAGTGGTATTGCGTAATTGACATTTTGAGCTGCTTTTCTTGCTAGTTGATCTACGCGCTCGTTGGGTACAATACCACAATGAGAGGGGATCCAACAAAAAGTAACAGTAATGCCTTTCAAGGATAAAAGATGAATGAGATGATGAATTTCTAATATCATATCAAGACGAATTGAAGGACATGCAGACTTAATCGAGTGGATTGCTGCTTTCGAATCAACACCTATCATAATTTGGGAATTATTTATTGGAAAATTTAGGATGAAATCTAACGACTTAAGTATAGCAATTAATTCGGCACTAAATATCGATAACTGTCTACCAAGATAGAAGAGCTTTTCTATTTTGAAACTAGGGATTATGAAGGCTGCTCCCGTGTTATCATTTTCTAGCACTGAGCCATCTGTAAACATTTTCAAATGGTGATTGTAGTTACTTTCTAAATGAGCGTAAACAGATGTTCTTAAGGTATGTGGACAATCTTTTTTTGATACATCTGTATAATCTATATCAAAGGAGGCTTTACTTTGTTCCCATTTTGGAATAGGTGAATATGTGGGCTTTTGGGCAATGTTGTTTTTATCTATTTTAGTATCCTTTAGAAGATCGGAGGAAAACGAGTAAATAGACCTAGTTGATAGTATATTTTGGGCACGTTTTCCGAAATCCTCCTCTGATTTTAAACATACTTCTTCTGAGCTAAAATGGTTTTGTGAAAAGCTCTTTAAGATAAATTTTGAAGTAGAAGCTTTCCGAAGTTCTGCAAGAGGTAAGATTCCTACCTCATTATACGTCCCTAAGTTAGATGTATGTGTGGGAACCCCAAGGGCAATTTTATAAGCTTTGCAATCAGTACTCTGAAGTTTATTTAACAGGTATTGAGGAGCATTAAAGAACACTTCCTGAGCGTAAGTTAGTCTTGAGCGTATAAGGGCAGTTGCTTAGATGGATAATGATTTCGAATCCTGTCCCCAAGATTGTTTGCTAATTATTTTTAGGAAATTCAAGCTCTTTCTTGCTTTGTTTAAAATATATTCAATATGAGCGTTCCAAGATAACTTACTACTTGAGATAACACCCAAAAATTTGACACTTTTGCATAGTTTAAAACAATGCCATCCAACGTGAAAGTAGGAAGTTGTCCTGGATCGTAACCAGCATTAAAAAGAATCATATTAGTTTTTTCTGGGGAAAGAGTAAGACCATTTACATTTAAAAAATCACTGATCTTATTTAATTCAAGTTGATACTTTATTTTGATGTAATTTAATGATCTTGATGGTGTATTTCTTTTCATTGTCACTTTTGTCCATAGGCATATATCATCAGCAAATTGAGCCACTTTAGTATCTTTAGAAAGACCTTTAGGGAGGTCAGAGATTAAAATATTAAATAATATTGGGGAAATTACTGAACCTTGGGTAAACCCATTTGTAAGGGTCTTGGGTTGGAATACGTATTTCCTATTTTTGCTTGAATGTGCCTACCTTGTAGAAAATCTTGAATAAAATTGTATATGTTCCCACTGATTCCGATATTCTTAATTTTGTACATTAGTCGTTTGTGCCACACTTGTTCATAGGCTTTACGAATGTCAAAAAAAGTAGCGAGGACGTTCTTACGACGTGCAAATTGATGTTTTACGTGTGTTGTAAGTTTTACTAAGTGCTCAATTGTAGATCTGCCTGCTTGGAATGCAGCTTGGTTGATAGGAATGATGCAGTTTTTATTGCAATGATGAATTAGCCTTTTTAACACTATCTTTTCCATCAGTTTACACGTGTTAGACGTTAATGATATTGGCCGATAGCTGTTTATATCACTGAGTGGTTTTCCTTTTTATGAATAGGAATTATAATTGAGTGTTTCCAAATTAGGGGCATTTTGCCACTGTCCCAACATTTTTGGAAAAACAAATGCAGAAATTTTATGACATTTTGCGGGAAATGACTTAATATTTCATTTGAAATGCCATCTAATCCCACTGATGTCTTTTTATTTTGATTAATAATGCACTCATTGACTTCCTGCAATGTTATAGCAGAATTTAGATAGTGATTTTCTGTTGGTTTTGGGCTATCATAGATGTTTTTCTTTTCTTCACGTTCGCGGTGTTTTTCTTGTCCAAGGATAAGCTGTTAATGCTACTGTTGTATGCAAATAAGTCAGCAAATGCTTCAGATTTATCAAAATTTGACGGAAATTGATATTGTTTTAATTTGATCGGACAATGTGGAAAGCTAACTCCATTTTTCATTGTTTTTAATTTTGTCCAAACTTTTTGAATGTCTTTATAGTTTGATACCTCATTTTGACATACAGACGACCAATACTGTCGTTTTGCTTGTGCAATTATTCTATTTTGGTAATTTTTCGCTCTTTTTTTCTCAAGAAGTTTTTCAGTGTTTTCCTTAGGATTTTTTTTCTCTTTTGTATTCTTTGGTTTTTTCTATTTTTCTTGTTTTGCCTGTTGACATATATCATTCCACCAGACATTACCCAAATGTTTTTTTGATTTTACAGATTTTACAGTCGGAATTGATTCTTTTGCAGCAGAGTGTACTGCTTTCTGAAGATGATCATATAATGTATCGACATCTTGATTCTCAATATTTTCTATGCTCATGTTAAATGAACTGAGTAGATATGAAAATTTTTTCCAGTTAGCAAATTTATAACAATATTTGGTAACTTTGTCATGTGTTACATCATTTGTTACAGGTCTCATATTTTCAAGAGAAATCTTAATAGGTAGATGGTCACTATTTAATGTATCATCAAGTGTCAGCCAGTCACATGATATAGCTAGTTCAGGAGATATGAATGATTAGTCGATGGCACTAGGTTTATGTTTAGGGTTGTCTGGAATACGAGTAATACTGCCATCGTTGAGAAGGTAAAGAGAGGAGTCCACTATGTTTTCAATAAAACGGTTACTGGTTATTATTTGGCATCCCTTTTCCCAGAATGGCGAATGGGCGTTAAAATCACCAGTGATTAAATATTTGGTAGATGGGTCTGATTGAACAGACCGTACCCATTCTGTATTACGATCGTTTGGGCCCTGAGGTAGGTATACAGAAACAACTATTACTACATTATGGTCAACTTGAATTCTGACTGCACATGAGTGCAATCCAGGAATGTCTAGTGGAGCAGGACTGGCACATGGAGCATATTTCTCATCTTCACGGACATATATTGCCACATTTATTTTTTCTTCATTATTAATGTTTTGGATAATTGGTGGAAAATAATAATTAGGAAGCTTAGGTAGTTTATTTTACTGACATTCAGTGATTGCAAAGCTAATATGTTGTATTTGACTTCAGATAGATGTTGTACTAGTTGATCTTTACTGGTTGTGATGGATCGACAATTCCATTGGAACACTTTAAAATCCTTAGCTATCATGCGTTCTATTAATAGATAAAACAAAATAAAATGAAGGTGAAAAAGCGAAATTATGCACTGAAAAGTAACTAACAATACAAAAAAGTATCACTATAATACGATAAACAATATTAGTTATGACAAGAACGAAAAAAGAACTGT
>CM031603.1:16587834-16600334 GCA_018398815.1 Conus ventricosus | reverse complement strand
AAATCGTCACCATCGCTAAGCGAACAGAAAGACTGTCCTTACCACTGTCATTAAAACAAGTGTTTGTGGTAGTAGTGATAGTCGTGGTAGTCACATCACGACATACGTCCTTCGCACTTTTCAGCACCCCTCCCTCCTCCGCCTCACCTAACACATCTCTCCCCATTCACATTACACCGCAAAGATTTTCGTCATCACAGGGCTTGGCTGCTGGTGGACCATAATGTTCAGAACACCACCAAAGTGGCTCAAGAGAATGGCGGAGTCTTCGCTTGTGGGTTGCCTCCTGTTGACCTGACGCTGACTGCATCCCTTTGACTGCTGGTGCTAGGGCTCATGCCGGACATGACTGGGTGTGGCTGTGTAGAAAACGGCCATAATGGGCGACTTGGGTGAACCGCTGATTGGGCGATGATGGACTGGCCACAACACAAAGTTTGTTGATCGTCTCTTGTAAATGAGATGGCACGAAATGATGATGATGATGATGATGATGATGATGATGATGATGATGATGATGAGGGTAACGACGATCACGATGATAAAAAACGATGATGATCATGACATCAATAATCCCAAATCCCAGGTGGAAGGACTGTCCGACATTGGGTTGTTGACAGAGGAGTCAATTTCAGCGGTAACAGAGCCTGTAGTAAGCACAGGTGTTTTCTGCATCATAAAGATGTCAGGTTTATTGATAGCCCTTCGGAATTGTAAACCCAATTAGTCAACTCGTAGTGTGTTGTGTGTGTGTGTGTGTGTGTGTGTGTGTGTGTGTGTGTGTGTGTGTGTGTGTGTGTGAGAGAGAGAGAGAGAGAGAGAGAGAGAGAGAGAGAGAGAGAGAGAGAGAGAGAGAGAGAGAGAGAGAGAGAGAACTCAGCACTTTTCCACTTATCATTGAATAATGCCTTGAAACAGTCTAAACTCGTTTAATTAAAAAGTGACAGTCATATCTCACCATATTTCTAGTGTGTGCCATTTCGCACTGAACGATCTCTCAAACTCCATTCTGGATTCTTTTCCACATTGATGACATTGTCTGCACACATATTGCTAGGCGCTGTTGTTGTTGTTTTTTTTTCTCTACGTCTAACCTGCTTGTGAATGGTCACTGTTCAATCTCTCCTCTCTCTGTTCCTATAGAATCCCTAAACAACTTTCTATACATGCCCCCCAAACTTAACCCCACGCCCAACATCCACTCACAACCTGCCTCCCCCCCCCCCCCTCTCTCTCTCTCCGACAGCGTCTCCCAGTGTTTCTTCATCCTGGCTTCCCTATATTTGTGACTTTCCACCACAAAATGAGTCGCTTGTCATAGTTAAGCATTTCTAAGACATACCTATTTTCTAAAAGTATGTTTTCTGCTCTTTTCAATGGTGAAAACCATTTGTAAATCGGGCTTTTTAGTTTTCAAGATACAGTGTTTTGAAGATGGTAACCCTCTGAGAAGCGCGTTTGAGAAAATGAACAAAAACACATGCACGTATTCAGCATAAACATATTAGGTGTTTTAAAATGTCATTTTGATACAGAAGGCAGTCAAATATAAACGATTCACTTAGTGTATTGTGTGCAGGAAAACGTATAGTATGAGCTAGGGTCTTTTTCTTTCTTTCTTTCTTTCTGCGTACGCAGGCTGACACTTCTGCGGACACTGCCTGTACAGACAGGCAGTGGAGTTTTGTGTGTATGACCGTTTTTCATCCCGCATGAAGGCAGCCATACTCCATCCTCGGGCAGAGGAGCTAAGGTCAAAATCTCAAAACCGACTCCTGACACCTCTACATCCTATTCTGGCTGCTAACTGAAAACCCGGAGAGCTGACAAGCGACTCGTTCCGTGGTGGAGGGTCACAGTTGAGGAAACACACGAAGTGTACAGGTGTGAAACGGAACTCAGCTAATCGGCGGTAGAAACGTTTGCCTTGAGCGTCATCACACTTGGCACTTTGATTGATTGCGCAGCAAAACACCTGTGCACTTTACGGACTCTGAATTGGCCCTAGCTGTCAGTAATGACCTTTCACCCCGAGACGATCTGGCGATGATGGTGTCCCGCACGTGAGATTTTCTTTCAAGGACAGTTACGATGATGAATGTTTGATGAACATTGGTGTTGGCTGTGATGGCGAACTTAACTATCATCAGCTCTCAGTACGAATGCTTATACCATCTTCATAGTGATGATCGTGTTCATTGCCGTTGATGTCATCATCTACATCCTTGTCATAATTATCAGATCCTTACTCCTGTCATCGTCTATCTGACGTGGTCGTTGTCATGATCATCATGATTGATATTATTATTGTTGATTTTATGTCCTTTTTGAAAAAATACATTAATCATGAAAATCATGAATTATTGTCACTCTTTATAAAATACACTATTTTGCATTCATGCTTGCATGTGTGTGCGTGCGTGCGTGCGTGCGTGCGTGCGTGTGTGTGTGTGTGTGTGTGTGCGTGCGTGCGTGCGTGCGTGCGTGCGTGCGTGCGTGAGTGCGTGCGTGCGTGCGTGCGTGCGTGTGTGTGTGTGTGTGTGTGTGTGTGTGTTGTGTGTGTGTGTGAAGGGGGGGGGAGAGAGAGAGAGAGAGAGAGAAGAGAGGAGAGAGAGAGAGAGAGGAGAGAGAGAGGAGAGAGAGAGAGAAGTGGACGTTGTCAACAAAGAGGAAATCGCCACTCATCTCTGACCCACCCGACTCTATCAGGGATTGAACCTAGGACCCATGGACAAGAGACTAAAGCTTCGTTCACGAAGCCAACCAGACCCCTATGGACAAGGTGAGGGCCGTGACTGGTTACAGCTCCGATTACAGCTCTTGTTGCAGCTCTGGTTACAGCTCTTCTACCCTGTCTGTATCTTTCTGTGTACATGCATACTTATCTTTGTTCTATCTGCTGTGACCAGATATACTGCTCCTACTGCTACTGCTGTTTCCATCACCTCTACTTCAGCAACTTCGATCACCTCTATACATGGTAGTTTGAATTAAGGTTTCAGAAACAATTCCATCAATTGGTTATCTTTCTCCCAGCTCCGACTGTACTTGCTCTTTGTTTGGACTGGTCAGGGAGAGACGGGAGAGGGGAGAGGGGGGTAAGGTGAGTGTAAGAGGAACAAAAGCACCCATTCAACCACAGCCGGTTTTCACCTATTCAATCAAATAATCTAACAACTGTCCATCAGTCACCCCATTCCCACATACCCCACCCGAAGAGAGAAGGAGAAAACAGAAAAAAACAGTGGGAGGAATCAGGGGAAAGCAAGTTTTATGGTAATCAAATTAGCAGCTCACACAAGGGAAGCGTTTGATGCATGTTTCAACAACAGCTCCATAATTGGACAGATGAGGATGCAAATCTTAATCTTGGAATGCATGGGGTAACCCCCCCCACCTCTCTCTCTCTCTCTCTCTCTCTCTCTCTCTCTCTCTCTCTCTCTCTCTCTCTCTCTCTCTCTCTGTTTTCACTTATCCCCACCTCTCTCTCCCTCCCAGTCTCTCTCTCTCCCTCCCAGTCTCTCTCTCTCTCTCTCTCTCTTCTCTCTCTCTCTCTCTCTCTCTCTCTCTCTCTCTCTCTCTCTCTCTCGAACTGACTTCTGCAGCTCTGTTGAATACGTGCAGATCTAAATTAGAATGTTGACAACACAATTTGGTTCCTGGTTGGGGCATTTCCATGCCTATTTTTGGTGGTGTTGATCAAACACTGTCTGCCAAGTCCAACTACAATTATCAAGACACGGGAGGTAATCTTTTTGATTTAAGAACAAAAAAGAATTTAAAAAAAAAAGAAAGAAAAGCCAATAGCACACAAAACACAACCCCTCCCTCTTAAAGCTTGCTTCGAAATGATGATTAATGATCACCCACCCCACCCTAGCAAAAAAAAAAAAAAAAAAGAAAGAGAAAAAAAAAAGAAAACAGAAAAGAAACGAGGACAGAGTTCCGAGAAAAGCAAGTTTTATGCAGTGAAATTAGCAGCTCAAGCAATGGAAGCGTGTGATGTATGTTTCAATAGCTCCATAATCGGACAGATAAGGATGGAAATCTTAATCTCGGAATGCATGGAGTAAACTCTCTCTCTCTCTCTCTCTCTCTCTCTCTCTCTCTCTCTCTCTCTCTCTCTCTCTCTCTCTCTCTCTCTCTCTCTTACACTTTACTAAACATGATTTATTTCATCCAAACCAAAGTGGTTTTAGAAAAAACATTCATGTCATACAGCACTAACCAACTTAGTTGAACAATGGCTTTCAAACATTAATTGTAATCTATTTACAGGTGTACTTTTTGTTGACTTTGCAAAAGCCTTTGACATTATTGACCATAATCTTCTTGTAAAAAAACTTCTATTTTACGGTATATCCAGAAAATCTCTTGATCTATTATCCTCTTTTTTGACCAACAGGAAACAGTCAGTTTTTAAAGCCTCTGTAAAATCCACTTTCCTACCAGTGAATTATGGTGTCCCCCAAGGATCAGTTTTAGGTCCAATCCTTTTTTCGGTTTATATAAATGATCTTCCTCTAGCTATTTCCTCTTCATGTGAACTATTTGCTGACGACACGACACTCCACAGTAAAGGTAAAAACGTACACTCGGTATGCAGTGCTCTTCAAAAAGATATAAATAATATTACTGAGTGGTCCAAACTAAATCACATGGCCCTCCATCCTATGAAATCCAAATTTATGTTGATAACAACTAGGCAAAAACGACAAAACATGAAAACTAGATCACCTCCATTGTATCTCTACGATCAGACTATAGAAGAAATTGATTCACATAAGTTACTTGGTCTCACTATCGATAACAATCTATCTTGGTCTAATCACGTTTCTGCTTTATCTCGGAAGATCTCAAGTAAGATATTTCAATTAAACAGAATTAAGCATTTCCTTGACCAACATTCTCGGAAGTTATTTTTCCATGCCTATATAGAATCTGATATTGACTATGCTTCAACTTGCTGGGACATGGCCAGTCACAATTGCTTGAAACCACTGGAGCGTTTGTATAGACGTTCACTAAAAATCGTACTCCTTAAATCATCTCTTCAAGTTGTAGACTATAAAGAACTTGAGATTCTCCCATTCAGTCAGAAATGTCGTTTCAATAAGGGTGTGTTCATGTACAAAATAATGAACAATCTCGCACCTTCTTATCTACGTACCAAATTCCTTGTAAACACCTTTCGTAATAAACATTTGATATCCATTCCCAGGCCCAGAATTGATCTATTCATGTCTTCCTTAGCATTTTCGGGTGGTAAACTTTGGAATGCAATTCCTTGTGACATAAGAAATAAAAATAGCTTATCTACGTTTAAAACACATTATCATAAATATCTAATGCTAAGTTATAGCTAACCTTCTGTGGTATTTTTGGATCGTAATCTTGTATCCAATTTCCTCAAATGTTTTTTTTTTACTCATCTCTATGTCTTTATTCTGCTGCTGCTTGACTTCTCTGCCTATTTGTTGTTGTTGTTATTCTGTTTAACGTCTGTTCACTAAAAGTGATATTAGACGATGGGAAAGGATGGGGAAAAGGGAAGGGGTGGGAAGAGTGGGAAGAAGTTGACTGCATGTTAAGTTTGATATGAACGTGCGTGTGTATGCCAGTACTGGCATGGGTGTGCACAAGAGCTTAAGATGTAATTATTGTATAAGGAAAATGGGTCAAAATGTTACATAATTACCAATCAATGAAGATCAAAGCTATGGACATATAAAAATCAGTGAGGATCTACCAAATATGCAGAAAAAAAAAGAGAACAATAATGCATTAATCCTTCAACATCGAATTAGCAAATAACACACAAAGAAAGCAACAGCCAACACATGCATTTGCATGTCATAAAAGGAAAAAAAAAAAAATATATATATGGATATATGAAATATATTGTGCGTGTGTGTGTGTGTGTGTGTGTGTGTGTGTGTGTGTGTGTGTGTGTGTACGCGCGCGCGTGCGCGCGTATCAGTGCGTGCATGCACGGGCATGCATGCCTGTGTGTGCGTGCGTTCTTGCATCCGTATTTATGTACGTGCGTGTATGTGTACAAGTGTGTGTATGTGAGAGAGAGGGAGAGAGAGATAGATACGCTGCGTGTGTGTGCATGTGTGTGTTTGTATGTGTTGTGTGTGTGTGTGTGTGTGTGTGTGTGTGTGTGTGTGTGTGTGTGTGTTAGAAACAACATTACTATCACAAAAATGGGGGTTTGGGATGATGAAAACTGAGTCAATCACAGGAATATACCAACTGGACAGTTAATCAAACACTCTGAAAAAATGCGGAGAAGTGAATAACTGTTCAAAACATTTTCAAGAGAAATGGAAGACTCGGATAAAAACTGTCGTCCCACTCTCAGAGATACTAGTTCTTTGACTCTGGAGCAATGAACAAGTAAATGACTGATCGTTATTTCTCTTCCGCACATGCACTGGACATTTTTGCTGTATTTTGTACGGAGTGCATTTAAACGAAACCTATACATCAGGCTGGAAACAGACCTCGAATAAGTTCCGGACAAGAACACTAAAAGAGGTTTAATATTTCCTCTGTTCTTGACATTTATGCAGTGCTGACTGTAGTGACACTTTAGATTTTTAAGTTTCTCGTCAAACATTTTGTATGACGCATTAACTAAACATGTGTAACCTTCTTGTAAATCTAACCGCATCTTAACTGGAACTGAACCATCATGATTGTTTGCTCCTTTTCTTGCAGCTCTATCAGCCCATTCATTTGAAACGATTCCACAGTGGGAAGGCACCCAACAGAAAGTGACGCTGGTTCCTTTCAATGATAAAAGATGAACAGTGTGTTTAATTTCAATTATCAACTCCAATCGCATTTTCTGGTTTAAAGATTTAAGTGCCTGTAAGACCGATTTAGAATCAACACACAATAAAATCTGAAATATGTTTTTCGGAAAATCAGAAATGTAATTCAGGGCCTTCAATATTGCAATTAATTCAGCAGTAAAAATAGAAACATTTTCACATATGTGAAACCGTTTCTCTATTTCTAGAGCTGGTATAACGAAGGCAGCTCCTACTTTTCTGTTCCCAAGTACAGACCCATCTGTATAAATCTTAAAATGTTCAGAATACTTGTTATCAATATGGGAGCTGACGGAACTTTTCAGGATATTAGGTGAATCATTTTTGGATAAGTTTGTGTGATCTATGTCAAGCTCCAGGTTGTTCATCTCCCATGTAGGTATAGGTGAGTAGGAAGGTTTTGTTGCTATGTCCTTTCTGTTTAATTTTGATTTTTTAAAGAGATCTGAAGTAAATGTGTTTATGGATTTTAATTTGTCTATTTGTCTATCTGTCTGTCTGTATTGTCTGCCTGTCAGCTTTCTCTCTCTCTCTCTCTCTCTCTCTCTCTCTCTCTCTCTCTCTCTCTATCTCCTCTCTCTCTCTCTCTCTCTTTCGCTCTCTCTCTCTCTCTCTCTCTCTCTCTCTTCTCTCTCTCTCTCTCTTCTTCCATCTCTCTCCCAGTCTCTCTCTTCTCTCCATCTCTCTCTCTCTTTCTCTCTCTCTCTCTCTCTCTCTCTCTCTCTCTCTCTCTCTCTCTCTCTCTCTCTCTCTCTCCATCTCTCCCTTCTCTCTCTCTCTCTGTTTGAGTAGGGTTGGTTGTGAACGGAGGGGTAGACGGGGTGAGGTGGGGTGTTTGTTACGAGGGGCGAGGATGGAATTGTTTGCAGAGAACACGGGATAGAGAGGAAAGGGAAATTGCGTGCGAATCTGGAGGGCGCAAAAATGTGTGTTGTACGCCCCCTTCCGGAACAGATTCTTGGTTTCAATATTGATTTACTATCATGTGGATTTATATTTGTGATTTTATGTGTTCTGTATTTCTATTTTTTTCAAATCATGCTATTCGACAGATGTAATGTTTGGCAATGCATATGTATATATGTGCGCATGGTGTTATATTTGAATTGTAATGTTATCATTTTTAATCATTATCATTCATTACTATTGTTATTGCTATTATTATTGCTTTGAAAGGATTGTTCGACAGGTGGATGTTTGGTTAATGGTTGGGGTGTGGAGGGTGGCTTTTGTGTTTGAAATGTTTCTTTTTCATTTTTGAGGGCAAGATGCAAACAAGCCTGCCATGTGCTTATTCTTTTCCCTCATTAAACAAATTTCGTTCGTTAGTTTCTCTCTCTCTCTCTCTCTCCTCTCTCCTCTCTCATTTTTACCTTTTCAACTCACTCCAATACATACAGTTCCAAATGGAACGCATGGGGTAAAAACTCTCTCTCTCTCTCTCTCTCTCCCTCCCTCCCTCCCTCCCTCCCTTTTCAACTCACTCCTGCAGCCCTGTTGAATACGTACAGTCCACTGGCCACGAGACCCTCTTCTTCAATCCTCTCATCTTTTTTTTTTTTTTTTTTTTTTTTGCTGTCCCAGCCTCTGCGCCACCTCAGAGGCAGTGCACCCACGCCGCTCATTCCGACACCCCGTCCACAGCCACAGCCCGGTCGGCCCCGCCGCAGCCCGGCACCGGCAATCCACAGGGAGCAGTCAATGTCTAGTCGTCAAGAGGCAACCCACCGGAGGAGACACTGCACTGCTGCCGAGTCACTTCGGTGGTGTTCAGTGGCGCCTGTTCTGATCTAACATACGCAGAACACCACCTACTAAGCCCCCTACTGACGACAATAATTGCTTAGTCGCGGAGCCGGCGTGAGTGAGCTCTCCCTCCGGAGGGCGCCACCACGTCCGTCCAACGACAGCCCCCATGGACTCGCCGATACGGCGACCCCGACGGGACCAAACCAAGGCCACAGACGTGGAGAGGACATCGAAATTGAGGTCACCATGAGAGCAGGGCATGAAGGGCCACAGAATTTGAGACTTTTTTTTAAAATGCTGATTGATGAGAATGAGGATGATTAAGATGATGCTACGGATTTCCATTTCGGTCTGAGACTACATGACAGGGCTGTACTCTACGCTTCCTTTCATAATATATCTCGGCGTCAACCAGGCCCGAGAGATACAGGCACCTGCAGTGTTGGTCAGGAAATTTGAGCAACACTCTCAGAAACGCATCCATTAAGTGGATGAAACTCGACTGTGTGGTCCCAGTCTTCCCAACTGAGTCCACAGCAACTCAACTCTGGGTAGGAGCCGGTCGGGGCAGAAAAATCCACATGACTTCTGATGGGATTCGAACCCACGACCTCCCAGCCGGGAGTCCGCGACGCTAACCACTTCGCCACGGCGGCTGGTCAATCCTCTCATCTTAGTTGTTAATTCATTTATCCATCAGCTTTTAAAGTCATGCGTAGTGTGGTCTCAAAACTTAGCGGATGTGGTGTAGCGTATATGGGCTAGTCCGCGCACAGTGACGCCTCCTTGATGAAACCCGCACAGTCCCAAATTAGAATGTTGACAACACAATTTCTTTCCTGGTTGGAGTATGTCCATGTCTATTTTTGATGGTGTTGGTTAAACATTGACTGGCAAGTTCCAGCACGAAGAGCAAATCATGGGAGTAGGCTTCTGATTTAGAAATAAAACAGACAACCGCCCCCCCCCCCCCCCCCCAAAAAAAAAAAAAAAAAAAAAAAAAAACCAACAACAACCTCGAATCACGCTCCCTCTTTCAGCTTTCATCTCCATCATGAAAGATTACGAAGCAAAAACAAGCAAAGAAAAGATTTTGTAAAATACGTTCAAAATTAGCCTAAAGGTAATTAATTGTCACAAAACAAAACAGACACAGAAACAAAACAAAACAAAAAAAGAAATCCAGACTTACCTGCAGGTAATTATTTGGTGCAAAAGAAACACAAACGAACACCCCCCACACACACTCCCCCACCCCCACACAGCTTCCGCGCGCGCAAAAAAAAAAAAAAAAAAATCGATACACAGAAAAAGTGATTTGATACAGACGTTATTATGAGCAGAGCAGATGAAAGACAGAGAGAGAGAGAGAGAGAGAGAGAGAGAGAGAGACAGAGAGAGAGAGTATGTGCGTGAATGCATGCATGCGTGCGTGCGTGCGTGCGTGTGTGTTGTGTGTGTGTGTGTGTGTGTGTGTGTGTGTGTGTGTGTGTGTGTGTGTGTGTGTGTGTGTGTGCGTGCGTGCGCGCGCGTGTGTGCGCGCATGTGCATGTGTGTGTGTGTGATTTGTGGTCGTGGATGAACACGCTCTTGCGTGCATGCATGTGCGCTTTTGTGCATACGTGTATTTTTGTATTACGCTATGTGCTTTTACTGAATGGTAGTGCTTTAAGGATATGATTTTACTCATAAAGTTTGCTACATTTTAAACTCATTACCCTGTATAGGTCTGTCGTGTAATTGCCTTTTTTTTTTACTTCACCCGAGAAGAACATGACGTCATCAGCGTATGTTGGTATGCTTGTTTGTCTGTCAGCAGGTTTACGCAAAAACGACCACACTGACTAGGACTAAACTAAGCAGAAAGATGGAACGTGGTCCCACGACGACACCGACACAGTGTGGTACTCGTCCATGGTGCAGATTGGATCGTATGGCAGATCCTGGATTCGTTCAGCAAGATTAAAAAAACCATGAGTATGAACGCTGTGAAATCACACCTTACGAATTCATAACCCTCTCTTACGTAGTAAATTTTCATGGAAAGATGAAAGGTTTTGTGTGATAAGAAAGTGGTTATTTTCATATTTTCTTGTATCTTAACACACAAAATATAAGGGAAGTAACTCGTTTAGTCTATACCTATTATTTCCTCCCCTGGTAGACAAAAAAAAAAGCAATTGTTCAGGATTCAGGCAGCCTCGCCGAGATCTGTGGAACCTTCTAGTTGTTTAATTGTACGCCAGTTGGAAACTGTGTACTTTTCCGTTCTTAATTGATTTTTCTTTTCGTTGCTCGTAGTGCTTTGGCTTTTCCAATCCAAGTTTGTGTTGATCTTTGGTCATTTGTGTGGGTACTATCGTTAGCGAATAGTTAGGAGAAAGTTACGAGAAAAGTTAGAAAAGAAGTCCTCTACACCAGCTGTCTGTTTGGATCTATGGAATGCCGTGGGGAAGGAGGAGAAGTGGGAAACGGGATGAATGTGTGTGTGTGTGTGTGTGTGTGTGTGTGTGTGTGTGTGTGTGTGTGTGTGTGTGTGTGTGTGTGTGTTGTGTGTTTGTGCTCTGTGTGTGTGTGTGTGTGTGTGTGTGTGTGTTGTGTGTGTGTGTGTGTGTGTGTGTGTGCGTACGTGCGCGTGCGTGCGTGCGTGCGTGCGCGTGCGTGCGTGCGTGCGCGCGCGTGCGTGCGTGCGCGCGCGTGCGTGCGTGCGCGTGCGTGCGTGCGTGCGCGTGCGTGCGTGCGCGTGCGTGCGTGGGTGCGCGCGTGCGTGCGCGCGTGTATGCGTGCGTGTGTGTGTTGTGTTGGGTTGGGTTGTGTTGTGTTGGGTTGTGTTGGGTTGGGTTGGGTGTGGTTGGGTGGGGTGTGGTTGGGTGGGGTGTGGTTTGGGTGTGGTTTGGGTTTGGGTGTGGGGTTGGGTTTGGGTGTGGGGTTGGGTTTGGGTGTGGGGTTGGGTGTGGGTGTGGGGTTGGGTGTGGGTGTGGGGTTGGGTGTGGGGTTGGGTGTGGGTGTGGGGTTGGGTTTGGTGTGGGGTTGGGTTTGGTGTGGGGTTGGGTTTGGTGTGGGGTTGGGGTTGGGTGTGGGGTTGGGGTTGGGTGTGGGGTTGGGTGTGGGGTTGGGGTGGGGTTGGGGTGGGGTCGGGGGTGGGGTTGGGGTCGGGGTCGGGTCGGGTCGGGTCGGGTCGGGTCGGGTCGGGTCGGGTCGGGTCGGGTCGGGTCGGGTCGGGTCGGGTGTGTGTGTGTGTGTGTGTGTGTGTGTGTGTGTGTGTGTGTGTGTGTGTGTGTGTGTATGTTCGTGTGTGTGTGTGTGTGTGTGTGTGTGTGTGTGTGTGTGTGTGTGTGCGTGCGTGTACGTGCGTGCATGTGTGTGTGTGTGTGTATGTGTATGCGTGCGTGCGTGCATGCGTGCGTGCGGGTGTGTGTGTGTGTGTGTGTGTGTGTGTGTGTGTGTGTGTGTGTGTGTGTGTGTGTGTGTCTGTGACCGTGTGTGCGCGCGCGCGCGTGTGTGTACTGGATAGGTTTCAAAAGCGGTATTTATCTCATACTCTTTCTTGGCCCACGTGAATCTTTCGTTCATGATACAAACGCACGGCGTTCACTTATGCTCTCACTTAAAAAAGGAAAACAGAACAAGGAAAACAATTGAATGTTATTGAAAAAATGCAAACAGCTATTTAATACAATGCATGAAGTAATGATCTGGTTTTATGTGCGGCCTGTGACGCATAGCTGTCCAACGTAATTTGCCTATTGAAAAGAGAAATGCTATACAGAGAGAGAGAGAGAGAGAGAGAGGAGAGAGAGAGAGAGAGAGAGAGAGAGAGAGAGAGAACGCAAAAAAAATTAATCGGTATAGGCCATGGCCCCTCCTGATAAGGTACATTCACGCAACAAGGGAATATTACATCGTCTG
>CM031603.1:16555334-16582834 GCA_018398815.1 Conus ventricosus | reverse complement strand
GTGTTAACTAAATTTCAGACTATCCACAAGCACTGTGAAGATAATGCTGTCAATCCGGATTCTCTACAACATGGAGGCAGCATGACTTAAAATAAAACTTGTCTAAAACATCAGGTAGAGGCAAATAAAAGCCAGATTGTCTACGAGAGTATATAGACTACACGGTCAACTCAAATGCACATTATCTACAACACTATGTACACTACAATGGCAACTAAAATGCAGGTTATCTGCAACAATATTTACTACACAGCCGAGTCAAAAGTCAAATGTAAATTATCTACAACTCTACATACACTACAGTGTCCACTAAACTTCAAATTATCTACAACTCTACATACACTACAGTGGCCACTAAACTTCAAATTATCTACAACTCTACATACACTACAGTGTCCACTAAACTTCAAATTGTCTGCAACTCTACATACACTACAGTGTCCACTAAACTTCAAATTATCTACACTAATCAGCAACTTCACATCCAACTGAAGTGCAGAACATTAACAACACTAGGTAGTCTATAGCGTCAACTAAAATTCGGATTATCTGCAAGACTATGGTGATTAGTGTGTCAACTACAATTCAAACAATCTATAGCAGCAAGGAGACTACAACTGACGATCAGATTCTCTACAACACCATGTTGACCTCAGTGTCAACTGAAACTCAGATTCTCTACATCATGTTGACCTCAGTGTCAACTGAAATTCAGATTCTCTACAACATCATGTAGACTACAGTGTCAACTGAAAATTCAGGTTATCTACAACATCATGCAGACTACAGTGTAGACTATAATTCAGAGTCTGTACAACACCACATAGACTATAAGGTCAAGTAAAAATTCCGGTTATCCAAATCACCATGTAGACAGCAGCGTCAAATAAAACATCGATTCTCTATAGAGTGAACTAAAATCGTGAGTCCGCATGGGACGAGAAACACGCAGCTATACATTGTTAAATGAAATGCAGATTCTGTGCAACACGGGGAGCATCGTCGACCAAAATTCAAACAGCCTGCAAACAGAGTAGGGGTATGATCTCATGTAAAATGCAGACATTCTACAACACTTTGTAGACTATGGTATCCCCCCCCCCCCCCCCCCCTTGCACACATTCTCGCACGCACACAAGCTCATACGCACGCAGGCCTGCGCGAGCACACACACACACGCGCATTGTCAGCTGAATGTTGTTATCATTGCCGTTGTCCCCGGTGCGCAATGAATGTGGCCGATTCGGTGAATGGGAGATCTGAATAATTCACGCTGTCCAATCACGTTCCGTGTCCACATTACCACCACTGGTGTCACACACACACGCACGCACGCATATACACACACAAAAACACACACCGTGTAATATTACATGTAGAGGACAAGCGTGAAGCCACACACACACATTCTCCGTTCAGAGGGATGAGCAATAGCTTCCCTTTGGCAAAACCTGCACATTAATCCTCCCTTTTTGTGCCAGATTTTGTCCCAGCTGAATTACCCCTGCATGGGCTTCTTTGTAACCCCCTCCCCCCCCTCCCACCGCATTTCACAATTGTTGTGGCCCTTCTGTGTACGAATGTGCTTCTTCTGCACTTCCCCTGGAGTGATAAGAGTTTTTGCGTAAAACGTCAATAACAACAACAACAACAACAACAACGCAAAAGCAAAATAAAAACAGAACACATTTTTTTTCCTCTCTCTTTCTTTTACTTCAACTTTAACTCCGAGCTTCACCATTTCTGCGATTAATTGCCTATGCCATCGTTTTCACTCCTGTCCTTAAACAAGCCGCGTTCCACCGGCTCCGGCTATAATGTCTAAATACGACACGAATATGCACGTCTTTTATCTGTCTTTCACTCACACCAGCACACGATACCTTCTTGGTTTTTAACGTGCGCGCCATTGGTTTTTTTTTTTTGCTTTTTGTGTGTGTTTTTGTTTGTTTTTTTGACGCGTGCGTTTTGTATACACGGGCTCTCAGTTTTCAACCTCATCAGGACTAGAACGGGATTAGAGACTACACTAGTGACCATAACTCCGGGAGAACATCTCCTTCCTCCTGGCCGTGTCCGGGTGGAAACCAAACCGCACACTTCGGAACATTCGAGTCATGGCGTTTCAGCCATTAAGTCCCACCAGGCCTCCTGAATTAAAAAAAAAAAAAATAAATAAAACCTTGCCACAGACCGCAGTGCCTGGCGACTTGCTGTCCACAAAGGAGTAAATAGCTTCGAAGAGAAGCGTTTTGCAGGAACTGGACCAGAGGCGCCAAGCCCGCAAAGAGAGGAGACCTGACCCAATGACAGCTGTCGCATGCCCAGAGTGCGGACGTATCTGTGTGTCCAGCTGCTTTGGCTGGCGCTCACACATGCGGAGTCACTGACGTCTTCCTCGACCACGACAGACATCCATCCAGCCCTCCTGAATTAAAAAATGTTTTTTTGTTTGTTTGCACAAACTGTGGAAGGTGCAGCTAGAGCAAGTTAAACTTGCGATGTTCAGTGACAGTGCTACACATGTGCCTGCTTATTAAACTGTTCCGTCCGTCCGACCTGTGCAGCAGCTTCGTTAGGTTTATTGTCGTCGCTTTTTCGTGCCCAGTTCGCAAACAAGAGGGTCGGGAATGGGCAACAGACGAGAAAATCAAAATGGTTTGGTTTTGTGCCTCATAACGGCAATTGAAAGTGGACAGTTTGTTGTTAGAAATTGTTTTTTTTTCCCGAAACAGTAGTGTTTTTTCCCCCCCCCATCTCAAACAGCAGTGTTGTTCATCTGAAACAGTGGTGTTGTTTATCTGAAACAGTAGTTTTATTTATCTGAAACTGTAGTGTTGTTTATCTGAAACAGTAGTGTTCTTTATCTGAAACAGTAGTGTTGTTTATCTTAAGCTATTGTGTTGTTTATCTGAAAAAGCAGTTTTCTTTATCTGAAACATCAGCGTTGTTCATCTGAAACAGGAATGCTCGTTTTCTGAAACAGCAGTTTTGCTGATCTGAAACAGCAGTGTTGTTGATCTCAAACAGCAGTGTTGTTTATCTGAAACAGTAGTGTTGTTTATCTGAAACAGTCGTGTTGTTTATCTGAAACAGTCGTGTTGTTTATCTGAAACAGTCGTGTTGTTTATCTGAAACAGTCGTGTGTTTGGTTGTTATCTGAAACAGTCGTGTTGTCTGAAACAGTCGTGTTGTTTATCTGAAACAGTCGTGTTGTTTATCTGAAACAGTCGTGTTGTTTATCCGACACAGTAGTGTTGTTGATCTGAAACAGTAGTGCCGTTGATCTGAAACAGTAGTGTTGTTTATCTGAAACAGTAGTGTTGTTTATCTGAAACAGTAGTGCTGTATATCTGAAACAGTAGTGTTGTTTATCTGAAACAGTCGTGTTGGTAATCTGAAACTGTAGTGCCGTTTATCTCAAAGAGGAATGTTCTTTTTCCTAAATAGTAGTGTTGTTTATCTGAAACAGTAGTGTTGTTTATCTGAAACATTAGTGCTATTTATCCGAAGCAGCGGTGTTGTTTATCTGAAACAGCAATGTTGTTTATCTGAAACATGAATGTTCTTTTTCTGAAACAGCAGTTTTATCTGAAAAGCGGTATTGTTTAATCTGAAACAGAACTTTTGTTTATCTGAAACAGTAGTGTTGTGTTTCTGAAAAAGCCGTGCTTTTTCTCTGAACAGAAGTGTTTTTATCTGAAACAGTACTGTTGTTTGTCTCAAACAGGAATGTTCTTTTTGCTGAAACAGCAGGTTTGTTTATCTGAAACAGTAGTGTTGTGTTGTTTATACGAAACAGAGGTGATATTTAATCTGAAACAGTAGTGTTGTTTATCTGAAACGAAATTATTGTTTATCTAAAATGGTAGTGTTGTTTATCTGAAACAACAGTGTTGTTTTATCTAAAACAGGTGTTTATCTGAAAAATAAGTATTGTTTATCTGAAACATCAATATCAGTTTTGTTTATCTGAAACATCAATGTTATCCATCTGAAACATCAGTAATAAGTATTGTTTATCTGAAAACAGTAGTGTTTATCTGAAACAGTAGCGTTGTTTATCTGAAACAAGAGTGTTGTTTATCTGAAACAAGAGTGTTGTTTATCTGAAAATAGCAGTGTTGTTTATCTGAAACAGTAGTGATGTTTATCTGAAACAGTAGTGTTGTTTATTTGAAACAGTGGTGTTGTTTATCTGAAACAGTAGTGTTGTTTATCTGAAACAGCAGCGTTATTTATCTAAAACAGTTGTATTGTTTATCTGAAACAGGAATGTTCTTTTTCAGAAACAGCAGTGTTGCTTATCTGAAACAGCAGTGTTAATCATCTGAAACAGCAGTGTTGATCATCTGAAACAGCAGGGTTGCTTACTTGAAACAGCAGTGTTGATCATCTGAAACAGCAGTGTTGATCATCTGAAACAGCAGTGTTAATCATCTCAAGCAGCCAGTGTTAATCATCTGAAACAGCAGTGCTGATCATCTGAAGCAGCAGTGTTAATCATCTGAAACAGCAGTGTTGATCATCTGAAGCAGCAGGTTAATCATCTGAAACAGCAGTGTTAATCATCTGAAGCAGCAGTGTTGATCATCTGAAACAGCAGTGTTGATCATCTGAAACAGCAGTGTTGATCATCTGAAACAGCAGTGTTAATCATCTGAAGCAGCAGTGTTGATCATCTGAAACAGCAGTGTTAATCATCTGAAACAGCAGTGTTGATCATCTGAAGCAGCAGTGTTGATCATCTGAAGCAGCAGTGTTAATCATCTGAAACAGCAGTGTTGATCATCTGAAGCAGCAGTGTTAATCATCTGAAACAGCAGTGTTGATCATCTGAAGCAGCAGTGTTGATCATCTGAAGCAGCAGTGTTGATCATCTGAAGCAGCAGTGTTAATCATCTGAAACAGCAGTGTTAATCATCTGAAACAGCAGTGTTAATCATCTGAAGCAGCAGTGTTGATCATCTGAAGCAGCAGTGTTAATCATCTGAAGCAGCAGTGTTAATCATCTGAAACAGCAGTGTTAATCATCTGAAACAGCAGTGTTGATCATCTGAAGCAGCAGTGTTAATCATCTGAAACAGCAGTGTTGATCATCTGAAGCAGCAGTGTTAATCGTCTGAAACAGCAGTGTTGCTGTAGCCACAGAGTCAAGACGCTAAGTGACACATTGCCCCTTGGCATCCCTCTCCTTATCTTCTCCCACATCGCCTGTGTCGGACCAAGACAGACATCGTCTAATTCACTCTGATACTAAATCATTTCTGCTAAATTCACTCGCTAGACGAAGACTGCCTTCTTTTTCTGCCTCAGTATCCTCTTCCGATCCCCCCCCCCCCCCCCCCCCCCCCCCCTCGATCTATGCCGCCATTTTTATGTTGCTAGAAGTCTGTTAGATTGACACAAGCGTTTTTTTCGAGACTTTTTTTTTTTTTTTTTTTTTTATAAAGAAATGAAGCCGCTTGCAGCATCGAGACGAGGAACGACATTTCGATATTAGCGCCAGACGTTAGCGGGCAGATTGTTTCACAGTACGTGTGGTCGTAGGGCTGTCTTTGTTTTTTAAATGAAGATCAAAGAGAGATTCAGGGATCTCCTCAGTAAATATATCGCAAATCTTAAAGAAGCAACAGAACACCGCATTTTTTTTTGGTCTCAATTTTAATTTCAGAGTACATTAGAAGCATATATGTTGCATTACGTTTTCTTTAAAGTCCACACGTGTTTATTCTTTGATAACTAATGTCATCCACAAATATTGTAAAAAAAAAAAGTACTTATTTGTATACAACTTTTAAAGGTAGGAGAAAAAGCTATGTCATGATCGATGGGCGTTGAACAGTTATTCGAAATAATTAGTTGTCGTCGGAGGGGAATTGTTAATACATAGTCCATCACATGGACCACACGCCTTTTATTGAATGAATCATTTGCATTCGTATTCTCTCTCTCTGTCCGTCTGTCTGTCTGTCGGTCTGTCCGTTTCTCAGTCAGTCAGTCAGTCAGTCAGTCAGTCAGTCAGTCTCACTCTCTCTCTCTCTCTCTCTTTCTCCCTCTCCCTCTCTCCGTCACTCTGTGTACAATCAATGAGCCTGCCAATAAATGCATACGGCTCTGTTGTCAATAAAGGCATACAGAGGTACCACCACCTCCCTTGGGTACAGACAAGCAAAGAAAGAAAACAAAACAAAAAATGAAGACTGTCAGAATGAGATTTTCATAATCTGTTGTTGTTGTCGTTTGTAAATCCAGTGTGACGTAATCAATGTCTTAACTGCCTGAGTGAGGTCATGACTTTTTTTTTCATTTGGTCAGGGTACGTTAAGTTACAGATGAACTCATGCGTTATCTCACCGTTGTCTTAGTGATGGTAGCGGTGGTGGTTGAGGTGGTGGTGGTGTTGGTACACCTTTTTTTTAACCATCGTTTTGGCTACCTGACCGAGTTTCATTCAGGTAGCCATCCCACACTCACTGGCGACATACTGTGTGACCGACTACTAACAAGGTGACCGGCTGCTGCTGCAGCCTTTGTGTGAATGGCTATCTTTAATGTGACATGCTACTCGACGTTGACAGTCTACATAAAATGGTGCTAACATCAGGTCTAACTAACGGCGACATGTTACCCGATACATGGTGGGTGTATTGGGGAAGCGGAGGGCATGGGTGAATGTCACGCCCTTCATCCGCGCTCTCTCTGTCACAATACACCCACCATGTCACGCCCTTCATCCACGCTCTCTCCGTCACAATACACCCACCATGCCACGCCCTTCATCCACGCTCTCTCCGTCACAATACACCCACCATGTCACGCCCTTCATCCGCGCCCTCTCTGTCACAATACACCCACCATGTCACGCCCTTCATCCATGCTCTCTCCGTCACAATACACCCACCATGTCACGCCCTTCATCCGCGTCCTATCTGTCACAATACACCTAACATGTCACGCCCTTCATCCACGCTCTGTCACAATACACCCACCATGTCACGCCCTTCATCCGCGCCCTGTCACAATACACCAACCATGTCACGCCCTTCATCCGCGCCCTGTCACAATACACCCACCACGTCACGCCCTTCATCCGCGCCCTCTGTGTCACAATACACCTAACATGTCACGCCCTTCATCCGCGCCCTCTCTGTCACAATACACCACCATGTCACGCCCTTCATCCGCGCCCTCTGTCACAATACACCCACCATGTCACGCCCTTCATCCGCGTCCTATCTGTCACAATACACCTAACATGTCACGCCCTTCATCCACGTCCTCTGTGTCACAATACAACCACCATGTCACGCCCGTCAACCGCGCCCTGTCACAATACACCCACCATGTCACGCCCTTCATCCGCGTCCTGTCACAATACACCCACCATGTCACGCCCTTCATCCGCGTCCTGTCACAATACACCCACCATGTCACGCCCTTCATCCGCGCCCTCTTTGTCACAATACATCCACCATGTCACGCCCTTCATCCGCGTCTTCTCTGTTGCAATACATCCACCATGTCACGCCCTTCATTCGCACCCTCTTTGTCACAACACACCCACCACGTCACGCCCTTCATCCACGTCCTCTCTGTCACAATACACCCACCATGTCACGCCCTTTATCCACGTCCTCTCTGTCGCAATACACCCATCACGTCACGCCCTTCATCCGCGCCCTCTTTGTCACAATACACCCACCACGTCACGCCCTTCATCCACGCCCTCTCTGTCGCAATACACCACCACGTCACGCCCTTCATCCACGCCCTCTGTCACAATACACCCACCATGTCACGCCCTTTATCCGCGTCCTCTCTGTCACAATACACCTAACATGTCACGCCCTTCATCCGCACCCTCTCTGTCACAATACACCCACCATGTCACGCCCTTCATCCGCGTCCTCTCTGTCACAATACACCCACCATGTCACGCCCTTCATCCGCGCCCTCTCTGTCACAATACACCCACCATGTCACGCCCTTCATCCGCGCCCTCTCTGTCACAATACACCCACCATGTCACGCCCGTCAACCGCGCCCTGTCACAATACACCCACCATGGCACGCCCGTCAACCGCGCCCTGTCACAATACACCTAACATGTCACGCCCTTCATCCGCACCCTCTCTGTCACAATACACCCACCATGTCACGCCCTTCATCCGCGTCTTCTCTGTTACAATACACCCACCATGTCACGCCCTTCATCCGCGCCCTCTCTGTCACAATACACCACCATGTCACGCCCTTCATCCGCGTCCTCTCTGTTACAATACACCCACCATGTCACGCCCTTCATCCGCGTCCTCTCTGTCACAATACACCCCACCATGTCACGCCCTTCATCCGCGCCCTCTCTGTCACAATACATCCACCATGTCACTCCCTTCATCCGCGTCCTCTCCGTCACAATACACCCACCATGTCACGCCCTTCATCCGCGCCCTCTCTGTCACAATACACCCACCATGTCACGCCCTTCATCCGCGCCCTCTGTGTCACAATACACCCACCATGTCACGCCCTTCATCCGCGCCCTCTCTGTCACAATACATCCACCATGTCACGCCCTTCATCCGCGCCCTCTCTGTCACAATACACCCACCATGTCACGCCCTTCATCCGCGCCCTCCGTCACAATACACCCACCATGTCACGCCCTTCATCCGCGCCCTCTCTGTCACAATACATCCACCATGTCACGCCCTTCATCCGCGCCCTGTGTCACAATACACCCACCATGTCACGCCCTTCATCCGCGCCCTCTCTGTCACAATACACCCACCATGTCACGCCCTTCATCCGCGCCCTCTGTGTCACAATACACCCACCATGTCACGCCCTTCATCCGCGCCCTCTCTGTCACAATACACCCACCATGTCACGCTTTTCATCCGCGCCCTCTGTGTCACAATACACCCACCATGTCACGCCCTTCATCCGCGCCCTCTGTGTCACAATACACCCACCATGTCACGCCCTTCATTCGCGTCCTCTCTGTCACAATACACCCACCATGTCACGCCCTTCATCCGCGTCCTCTGTTACAATACACCCACCATGTCACCGCCTTCATCCGCGTCCTCTCTGTCACAATACACCCACCATGTCACGCCCTTCATCCGCGCCCTCTCTGTCACAATACACCCACCATGTCACGCCCTTCATCCGCGTCCTCTCCGTCACAATACACCCACCATGTCACGCCCTTTATCCGCGTCCTCTCTGTTACAATACACCCACCACGTCACGCCCTTCATCCGCGTCCTCTCTGTTACAATACACCCACCACGTCACGCCCTTCATCCGCGCCCTCTCTGTTACAATACATCCACCATGTCACGCCCTTCCCCGCGCCCCCACTGCCCCAATACGCCCATTATGTCACGCCTTCATCTGCACCCCCACTGCCCCGAAACGCCCACCTCCTTCCCAGTACGCCAATCCATGTGTCTGCACGCCCCCACCCCCCTCCTCTTCCACAGCTATTTCGTTACGCTCATCCATATAACGCCCTGCATCCGTTGCTTCCCCGTTCATTTTCTTGCCCACCCATGACATGCCCTGGATCTGCACCCCCTCTGTCCCAATACGCACACCCATGTCATGCATTGCATACGTGCCCCTGTGCAATACACCCGCACCCCCACCATGTCATGCCCTTCATTCGTCCCCTCTGCCAAAGTAAGACACCCATGTCACGCCTTTTTTCCCGCACCCCGTTTGCCAGCATAGCCCCCACACGTCAGACCTTTCATCTGTGCCCCCCCTCTGCCCCAATACACCCACGCGTGTCACGACCTGCGTCGTCACCCTGCCCCAATACGCCCACGAGTGTCACGACCTGCATCGTCACCCTTCTGCCCCAGTACGCCCACGAGTGTCACGACCTGCATCGTCACCCTTCTGCCCCAATACGCCTACGAGTGTCACGCTCTGCATCGTCACCCTTCTGCCCCAATACGCCCACGAGTGTCACGACCTGCATCGTCACCCTTCTGCCCCAATACGCCCACGAGTGTCACGCTCTGCATCGTCACCCTTCTGCCCCAGTACGCCCACGAGTGTCACGCTCTGCATCGTCACCCTTCTGCCCCAGTACGCCCACGAGTGTCACGCCCTGTATCCGCGCGACATGTAGCCCCCCCCCCCCCCCCCCCCCCCAAATATGCTTACCCGCGTCACACCCTACATCGACGCCAACCGTCTGCCCACCCTGTCCTGCCCTGAAATCTCACCCCCTGTTCCCCCATTCACACCACACCCTCAAATCCATGCCCCAACTACCTTCACCTATGTCAGGCCCTAAAATCCATGCTCCCTATACCTTAACCCATGTCAGGCCCTGAAATCCATGCTCCCTATACCTTAACCTATGTCAAGCCCTGAAATCCATGCTTCCTATACCTAAACCTATGTCAGGCCCTGAAATCCATTTTCCCTATACCTTAACCCATGTCAGGCCCTGAAATCCATTCTCCCTATACCTTAACCTATGTCAGGCCCTGAAATCCATTCTCCCTATACCTTAACCTATGTCAGGCCCTGAAATCCATTTTCCCTATACCTTAACCTATGTCAGGCCCTGAAATCCATTCTCCCTATACCTTAACCTATGTCAGGCCCTGAAATCCGTGCACCAAGTATGCCCACCCGTGTCGTGCCTTCCCTGTACCCTTCCCTACCCTCACCAGTATCATTCTCCCAAATCCGCCGCTCCCGAACTCGGACCCATGTTATGCCCTAAAATCCGCAACCCCTCCCCCTCCATTACCCCCACTCAGGTCAGGCGCAAAAGTCCGCACCCCCCCTCCCCCCATATTCCCACTAATGTCACGTCCTGAATTCTACGCGCCCCTTAACAACCCCCCCCCCCCCCCCTGCCACCCCCACCCACCCACATCATGATCTGAAATCTGCATGTCAACGCCCATGTCAAGCTCCGAAATCTGCGCTTCTTGTCCCCCTTCCACCCATGTTACACCCTGTATCCACCCCCCCCCCCTGTACCCTCACCCATGTTACACCCTGTATCCACACTTCTGTACCCTCACCCATGTTAAGCCTTGCATCTTCTTACCCCCCCCCCCCCCCATCCTCCCTGTCACCCGACCCACGTCACGCCCAGCAACAGCCACTGCCGTACATCTACCCATGTCCTATGCTGTCTTCCCGTCCTTTACACCCACAACCGTGGCATACCCTGCATCCGCGTCCCACGTATCCCCACACGTCATACCCTGCATCCGCGTCCCACGTATCCCCACACGTCATACCCTGCATCCGCGTCCCACGTATCCCCTACACGTCATACCCGATGTTCGCTTCTCCCCGGCCCCCTTCCACGAACGCCCATCCTTGTCACGACCAGCATCTTCACCCCGTGTACCCCCCCCCCCTCCTCCCATGTCACGCCCTGCATCCGTGCCTCACCGTAGGCCCGTGGACTGAACGAATGAATGACAAGAAGAACCCGACCTGGCGTGACATGGTGGGGGTATGAATGACTGAACGACCGGCTGACCGACAGAACGAGTAAATGACTGGACGACCGACTGACCCACTCTGCGAACGAGTGACTGACCGACTGAGCAAATGATTGATTGAGGAAGCGATCGACCGAACAACTGAAGGAAGGAATGACTGAATGATCAATTGACTGATCGACGGAACAAACGCACAACACGACTAAGCAACTGAACGAATGAATGACTGAACGACCGACTAACCGACTAAATGAATGGATGATTGAACGACCCGCTGACCGAGTGAACGACCGAATAAGCGACTGAATGAATAAATGATTGAACGACCGGCTGACCGATTGAACGAATGAATGACTGAACGACCGACTGACCGACTGAATGAATGAACGACCGGCTGAACGAATGAATTACTAAAAGACCGACTAAGCGACTGAATGAATGAATGAATGAATGACCGACCGGCTGACCGACTGAACGAGTGAATGACAGAACAACCGACTGACCGACTGAACGACCGATTAAGCGAGTGACTGAATGAATGACCAAACGACCGGCTGACCGAATGACTGATTGAACGACCGACTGACCAACTGAACGAATGACTGACTGAACAACCGACTAAGCGACTGAATGACTGAACGACCGACTGAATAACCGACTAAGCGACTGAACGAATGAATGATTAAGCGGCTGACTGACCGACTAAACGAATGAATGATTGAACAAACGACTAAGCGACTGAACGAATGAATGTATAAACGACTGGCCGACTCCCCAACTGAACAAACGAATGACTGACCAATCAACTGACCGACTGGCCGATTGAACGACTGAACAAGCGACTGAAGGAATGAATGAGGGTACGACCGACTGAGCGAATGAATGACTGAACGACCGACTAACCGACTGAGTGAATGATTGACTGAACGACCGACTGAGCGAATGAATGACTGATGAGCGATCGATCGAAGAAACATACAAACGAACAACTAAACGATCAACTTAATGATCGTCTGAACGAATGAATGAGTGGACAAACGACCGATCGACCGAGCAAACGCACAAAACAATCAAACAACAACAACAACAACAACACCAACACCGAAGGAATGAAGAAACAATCGATCGAATGTACAAAACAAAGCAAAGAATGAAGAAACAAAACAACAAAGAATGAAAAGAACATAAAAGTTTGTAACCCCCCCTCTCTCTCTCACACACACACACACACGAAATGTTACTTGATCAACTAATTGTTTTCAAGGCGAGGAATCTTACTCGTTGCCACCTTTGATGATAGACCGATGGTATGTGTGTGTGTATATATGTGTGTGTGTGTGTGGGTGTGTGTGTGTGTGTGTGTGTGTGTGTGTGTGCGTGCGTGCGAGCCGGTGTGTGTGTGTGTGTGTGTGTGTGTGTGTGTGTGTGTGTTGGAGTACAACCTTGAGTTAATCTGACAATAAATTGAGTGAGTGAGTGAGTGAGTGAGTGAGTGAGTGAGCGAGCGAGCGTGCGTGCGTGTGTGTGTGTGTGTGTGTGTGTTTGGCGTGTGTACGTGTAGGTGTGTCTGCGTGACTCTGTGTGTGTATGTGTAGCCTTGCATGTGAACGTAGCCGTGTTTGAACATGTATGTGTGTGCGTATGCGTGTATGCATGCAGTTATTTAAATAAAATGGCTGAAGATGATTTCAGTTCTAACTGATCACCAAAAAAAGAAAGACCTTTGAATGAAAGAAACTAGCAAAAAATATTATAACCGTAGAAAATTTAAAAGAAAACAACTAAAAAACTAAAAAGCAAAATAATACGTGAAATGAATATAAATCATGATTTTTAAGCATGTGAAAATACTTTCCCATCATATTTTATTTTTTACTCTCTGTCTGTCTGTTTGTCTAAAAATTTGTTTGTTCTCTTTTAGCCAGAGAGAGAGAGATAGAGAGAGACAGAGAGAGAGAGAGAGGGGGGGGGGGAGGATAATGACGATAATGATGATGATAATAATGATGATTATGATAATTGTGATGAGGAGGAGGAGAAGGAGGAGGAGGAGAATGAATGAGAGGCATGAACAGAATATGAGAAGGATGGATGATAGACGGGAACGGATGTGCTAAGCGTAAAGCCGATAAAGGGTAGACTGGAGAAGAAAAAAAAAAAGGAGAACGTGGTAATTAACAATAACGGTCAAGAGGAGGCGACGACAACGACTGGAGAAGAATCATTGAACGGAGGGGAAGAGGAGAACGCCAGAACGATAACTGAATGATGGGCCTGGGACAAAAAAGAGAAGATCGTGAGACTGATGGCTGATGAAGTGAACTCGTGAATGATGAATGATTAAAGGCAGAACTCAAAGCATGACAAATGATGGACGGAATGGGAATTGGAAAGTGTGGTGGTCGTGAATGGCAGACGGGACAGAAAAGGAGAATGCAAGAGTGATAATTGATGAGGAGAAATGAGGAGTGGAAATGTGATGAAATGAATGATGGACGGCATGAAGACAGAAGAGCATGCTAATGGTGATTGTTGGACGGGATGAAAATACGAGTGTGAAAACTTTGAGAAAGACCCGGATAGCAACACAGAAAGGTCTTTAAATCTGAAAAATTGACCAACTCAAATTAAAGTCAGCACCACTGAGGACAAAGACGTTAACGCACACAGAAAAAAAAACATCATCAGAAGACAGAGGAAATTTGCTTTGAGCTCTACAACAAACAGAACAAAAGAGATCCAAGTATGCCAACAGTTCATGGTTCATCAAATGGAGATGACATCCGAACACTCTGTCGACAAAGTCATAGCAGCAGTGATGTTGCTGAAACATGGCAAGGCTGTAAGCATTGCCAACATCCATGCAGAACGCTTGGATATGGCGGAAAGGCAGTAACCGATTGTCACGACCGACCCCTGGAGGTCTGCCCTGACAGGATCGGTCTAGGTGGGAGTGAAGGGAGTGACTGACCTCACACGCTCCGCAAGAGACCACACAATAAAGATTACGATACAACACCCCATTTATTCACACCAGCAAAATAAACATTCCAACACACGCACCATGCACGATCACAATCAAGCACTCCAACGCACACAACATGCACAATCACAATCAAGCACTCCCACACCCACACGATTATAAATAAATATTTCGCCATACGACGTACACAATCACAATTACAGCATTCCAGCACATATGACATATACACAATTATAAAGAAATATTTCCAGTATCGATCCTTTCTCACACCATGGAGTGCGTCCACACCCCTGCCCTGTCAAGTCTGCTGGGAGCACCCTGTCGCACTAGGTGCTCCGAGCCGGGTTGGTTCTCGCAGGGAGTCGCCCAAAGCCGACACCCTCGACTCCAAGCGGGCAGTGAAGAGCGTGTCCCGGGGGGGGGGGGGGGGGGGGGGGAACGTAGCTGTTACTGGAGGTCCTGGACGGGGGTCCAGGCCGGCCAGTCAAGACGGCGGGCTCCTCTACCAGTCCACGGTCCCGACCAAGGCGTGGCCTCGACCAGCGCGTAGCACCATCCCGTCCGTGGTCTCAGCCAGAACGTGGCCTCGACCAGCACGTGGCACCATCCAGTTCGTGCTCCAGGTGAAGCCCCGGAGGGGGAAGGACGTAGCTGGGAGGAGAGTCGAAGAGGAGGGAAAGAAGAAGGAAGGAGGAAGGAAGAAGGGTACTGGAACCCTGCCGTCAGTACCGTCTGACCATTGCTGTCAAGTCTTAACAGCCACTCGCATGATGGGCGAGGGGAAGTGTATTAAACGCACACAGTAAACCCATTGAATCAAGTCTTCTCACACGATGCAGGTAAAAGACTGCATTAAATCAACAGGTTATAAAACAAATATGAATTATCTTCACCCTTCTCTCACTCACGCTTAACATTTTCCTTCCTTAGGAAATAAATCAACACAGCGACCATCGCTTAATAACTGCCACCACATTTGCAAATAGTAATTCAATGGCATAACTGTCACATTTTATAAACACATTTCAAAATAACACAAATCTCCAACCACGCATCCGAACGACAAATCATGCGTACGCACGCTCGTGAACATAAAACTCGTTCTCCTTGCACACACAAACAGACGGTGGCCGAAGGATAAAAGTCCGGCGAATGTGACAGGGGCGGACGAGCGAGACCAAGCAAGTTCCAACCCTGAATCACCAGGTTCTCTCCCTTCCCCACCGACTACCGCATCACCAGATAATAAACAGGAGAAAGAATTTTGGAAATAATTTAGAATGGCCAGGTTTAAAGATTGAATTAACCAGAGAAAAGGTCTCACACAATATTTCTCTTACAATTTCGAAAACAAAAGAAATTGCGCAAAAGCGAAGACTAAGCCGGCTAACAACAACAAACCAAAACAAAACAGACCACGAAACTGATGCTTACCAGCTACCCGTGGGTGACCCCGAAGAGGGGGTCAAAGGACTCTCTCTACCCTCTGTCCAGTCGAGAGGACAGAGGCGAAGATGCGGAAACAGAAGAAATGATGTCCCTCTCCTACAGGCCGACTGCAGGAATTGAAAGTACTGACTGTACTCTCGATGATAAGGTAAAGAACCAGGACTGGAGCAGGCGCCCCAGAGACATCTTCCGCTCGAGTGAAGAGCTAACCCTCCCTCAGCAATGGCGGCCAAACATGCCATGCTGCGTCACAGAGTGAGCATACTTCAAACTAAAAGAAACGAAGCACGTGCGACAGGTAAAAAGACAGGCGAGAGGCCGATAGACAGAAAGTTCGAGAGAAAGGTACCGGCCACCGTGAACTTGCAGGATGAATAGCACGGGCGGTGGAATTAGAGAGAGAGAGAGAGAAAGCAAACCGAAGTTGAGCTGAACCACACCAAGGTGCAACTGCACCACAAGCCACACTAAGGGACGGATACACGACAACAGCAACGACAATAAATAAATAAGTAATTCCGCCACCCTAGATGGGTCAAACGTCGTAGGCCTCGAGACAAACTCGTGACAAACCCCCCTTCTAAAAGCATCCGTTTCTCTGAGATACAGTGCTCCTTTGAACCTTGACGCATGTGCAAATTCACAACAATGGGACCGAACCCAACTCTCTGTGATCGACAGAGTACGACAAATCCAATACAAACATTCCACGATGGAATCACACAAGGAAATACATAATATACATTTATCAAACAACTAAGCAAACCTTCCAACCATGAAAGTAACAATCCGAACCATTGGTGATTCACTACCGTTAACCTCACTGAAGTGAAAACTGTCACCACACCTGATACAGGGACCAAAAGGGGATATAACCCTGGTTGAGGGACGTGTCCCTCTGACTGATTTCCCAATATGCTAACTACGGAGTTCGGCTAAGATAGTCAGCATCCGTATTACAGGAACCCTTGATATGACGGAAAGTGAACGCATGACTCTGCAGCTCCACTGCCTAACTCATGAGTCGATGACTGACTGGCCGGATCCGGTCCAGGCACTGGAGAGGATGATGATCGCTCTCCAGTACAAACTTCCGGCCGTACTTCTTCTTGGGCACGCCAGTGCGCGTCCAAATCTGCCTGAGAGATTCAGCAACAGTAGGGGCATCGATAGTCCTAAGGCGGGACAGCCTCTGGGTGTCGACTCGCAGATTCTACCACTACCGAAGTGTAGCGGTGACCGCGATCGGATGGAGGATTAATGGGTCCACCAGGTTGACCCCAACCTTGCTGAATGGCTCCCCAACCCGTGGCACTGACCCTAGGGGAAACACGCTTCAAGCGACCCTTAGGCGTTGTCCGTTGGCAGACATCGCAACTGCGGCAGTACTGCCTAACCTGTGAGTTCATCCCTGGGCAAAAGAAGTCTTGTCTTACTCGCTCGAGAGTCCGCTTGGAGCCCATATGACCTGCCATGGGGGAATCGTGGGCCTGCCGGAGAACAGACTCTCTCAAGCTTTGGGGAACAACAAGCTGTTTGGCCACACGATCTGCCTGGGTAAAAACCCTAAAAAGGATCCCCTTGTGGAGCTTGAAGCTCACCTTGGCGTGTCGGGCAGACTGAGCAGGACAACCTACCAGTTGTCGCAGGCGTTGGACATCCAAGTCCCTGGCCTGAAGACGGATAATGCTAGCAGGATCGGCCCTTGCCAGAACCTCGTCAGAGATCGGCTGGAGAACGGGACGCAATTCCTGTTCCTGCTTCTTAGCTTTGGCGCGTGTGGTGACTCCCACACACGCCTGTACGGGCAAATCCGTAGACACGGACTGACTGCGTCCGTCTGCGAAGGTGATAGTATTCCCTATGATAAGGGAATACAGAGGTCGCTCCACCGCGATAGCCCATACTTCGCCACAGAAGTAGGGGGTGGAGATAGAAATAAGTACAGAAGGACGGGTGGAGGTAAAACCAGCCTCCAACCCGCACACATCATAACTAGCGCCCGCCGGGCCTCAGGGGAAACTAAATTCTTATCCACAAAGATCGTTGATGCTCCCGAATCCTGATGGTGTCGACCAAGGAGGAACCAACAACCGAGAGAAACACTGGGCACTCTGAGTCACCAGAAGCTGGGATGGAACCCAAGTTAGCCGAGGCACGAGGACGTTGGAAAGGACCAGCCCACGACTACCAGCGGCTTTAGGACAATCTTTCCTAATGTGGCCAGGGACGACCACAAAGAAAACACAGTCGGGGCGCTGAAATCCCCGATGAACTGCCTGCCTTGTTCACACCCACTAGCAGTTGTCGGCACCTTATTGCTACTAAATCCTGTGGAGGGCTTCCTCTCCGTATCTGGGCGATGCCCATAAGCCCTGCGAGCTTCAGCAAACACCTCAGCGGTGTGAATCGCAGCCGCGAAATCCTGAGGTGCTGTCTCGCCTATCCGGATCCTCAACTCTGGGGACACAGTGTTGGTGAGCTGTTCAATGAGGATCAGATCCTCCAGCTCCAACTTAGCTAACTGACGCCAGTACCCTAGCGTTTTGCGCAGCCTATCACCAAACTGCACGAAAGTCTCGTCATTATTCTTCTTCATGGACCTAAACTTCCTCCTGTACGTCTCTGGGTAAGGTGGAAACACTTACGCAGAGCCAACTGCATGTCTGCATAAGACGCACCTTCATTTAGAGTGAGCACACACTCCCTTGCAGCACCAGATAATCCAGAAAAAAGGTTGCATAGCCTTTTGTTCCTCAGACAATTGATATGAACAAGCAACTTTGTCAAAATGCTCTAGGAACATATCAATGTCCTCACTAGGTCTGAACTCTGGAAGCTTTAACTTTGGGCCTCTAAACTCTATCACCTGCCTGGTGATTAACCCCTGGTTTACAGAAGCGGGAGGCCGCGAAAGAAACTGTTCCATCTCTTCCCTGCGTAGAGCCTCCTGGCTGGCAGCCTCCTCTCTACGCTGATCCAACTCTTCCGACGGAGGGCAGCCTCCTCCCTACGCTGAGCCTCCTGTCTAGCAGCTTCCTCCCTACGAAGAATAGCCTCTTCCTTATGCATAGTCTCCTGTCTGTCAGTTCCTCTCTACGCAGAGCCTCCATCCTGTCTAGCTCTTCCTACGAAGGGCTTCCTGCCTAACAGCCTCTTCCCTACGCAGAGCTTCCTGCCTAGAAACCTCTTCCTTACGTAGGGATTCCTGCCTGGAAGCCTCTTCCTTACGTAGGGCTTCTGCCTGGAAGCCTCTTCCTTACGTTGGGCCTCCTGCCTGACAACCTCTTCCCTACGGAGGGCCTCATCCTCCCGTCGCTGTCGCTCCAGAAACATCAGGACGGAGGTGATGTCCTGGGTGGGGTTCACCACTCCCGACACGGGAGGATGACCCACCTGACCCGTCCTTGGGTCTCGACTTTACCATGAGGAAAGTCTCCCGGGCATACTCCTTACGAGGGGAAGCCTGGAGAGGAGAAGGTTTCGGTCTCTGCGACTCAACAGAAGCCCACAGTTGCTTCGCTATACTCTGACGCTTCCGAGCGGAGTGCCGTCGGGGTCTCGACAGGGAGACCCCCCAGCGAAGAGGTAGTAAAAGTACTCACTGACTACCTGCTACAGCACTGGAATAAGTAGAAGTTACCGTAGTCGAAGTACTGGTACTAATAGTAGGGACTACAGTAACATTTTGAATACCCTTCTTCTTCGACGCCCGCGTCGCCATACCACCAGCGCCGGACGTTGCCTGACAACAATATCCTACAGTTTTCCAAATCAGGGGAAAAACAATTCCACTAGAGAAAAAAAAACAAATATTTTAGGGGCGTGTGTATATGTGTGTATGTGTGTGTGTGCGTGTGTGCGGACAAGTTCCGGCTGCTCCCACTCTGGCAACACCGCGCTCTACAGCACGAGCAACAGTGCGGTGGGGCTCACCGAAAAACAAAACAAAACAAAAACTATGTCCGGCTGCCCCCACTCTGGCAACACCGCGCTCTACAGCACGAGCAACAGTGCGGTGGGGCTGGCCGAAAAAAAAAACAAAACAAAAAAACTAGCAGACGGAATCCGGAGAGAGGAAAAAAGAGACACTAGCGTCCGATACAACCCCTGTACTCAACAACTCGGTAGAGAGAAAAAAAAAACAAGAATTGGCTAAATACAAAACAGGAATGGAAGACTGAGCGGCAACAGAAAGGTAAGACTTACGGCCGCATCTGCGTGAGGTACCCGGCGGAAAGAGGTCTGGACGCGGTCGACTCCCCTTCGTCTCGACTCGATCCCCGAGTCACGCCGGATGTTCCCTCAGGCCACCAAAGGACTCCTTCACTCTAGAGTCACCCCAGCCAACCACCCACGAACAAACACGACAAACTGACTAAACATATACAAAACAGACAAAACTAAACAGGTACTCTGCGAAACGAGAGAGAGACAGCCAGAGCCCTTCACATCCCGGACGAGCCCCCACAATTGTCACGACCGACCCCTGGAGGTCTGCCCTGACAGGATCGGTCTAGGTGGGAGTGAAGGGAGTGACTGACCTCACACGCTCCGCAAGAGACCACACAATAAAGATTACGATACAACACCCCATTTATTCACACCAGCAAAATAAACATTCCAACACACGCACCATGCACGATCACAATCAAGCACTCCAACGCACACAACATGCACAATCACAATCAAGCACTCCCACACCCACAACATGCACGATTATAAATAAATATTTCGCCATACGACGTACACAATCACAATTACAGCATTCCAGCACATATGACATATACACAATTATAAAGAAATATTTCCAGTATCGATCCTTTCTCACACCATGGAGTGCGTCCACACCCCTGCCCCTGTCAAGTCTGCTGGGAGCACCCTGTCGCACTAGGTGCTCCGAGCCGGGTTGGTTCTCGCAGGGAGTCGCCCAAAGCCGACACCCTCGACTCCAAGCGGGCAGTGAAGAGCGTGTCCCGGGGGGGGGGGGGGGGGGGGACGTAGCTGTTACTGGAGGTCCTGGACGGGGGTCCAGGCCGGCCAGTCAAGACGGCGGGCTCCTCTACCAGTCCACGGTCCCGACCAAGGCGTGGCCTCGACCAGCGCGTAGCACCATCCCGTCCGTGGTCTCAGCCAGAACGTGGCCTCGACCAGCACGTGGCACCATCCAGTTCGTGCTCCAGGTGAAGCCCCCGGGAGGGGGAAGGACGTAGCTGGGAGGAGAGTCGAAGAGGAGGGAAAGAAGAAGGAAGGAGGAAGGAAGAAGGGTACTGGAACCCTGCCGTCAGTACCGTCTGACCATTGCTGTCAAGTCTTAACAGCCACTCGCATGATGGGCGAGGGGAAGTGTATTAAACGCACACAGTAAACCCATTGAATCAAGTCTTCTCACACGATGCAGGTAAAAGACTGCATTAAATCAACAGGTTATAAAACAAATATGAATTATCTTCACCTTCTCTCACTCACGCTTAACATTTTCCTTCCTTAGGAAATAAATCAACACAGCGACCATCGCTTAATAACTGCCACCACATTTGCAAATAGTAATTCAATGGCATAACTGTCACATTTTATAAACACATTTCAAAATAACACAAATCTCCAACCACGCATCCGAACGACAAATCATGCGTACGCACGCTCGTGAACATAAAACTCGTTCTCCTTGCACACACAAACAGACGGTGGCCGAAGGATAAAAGTCCGGCGAATGTGACAGGGGCGGACGAGCGAGACCAAGCAAGTTCCAACCCTGAATCACCAGGTTCTCTCCCTTCCCCACCGACTACCGCATCACCAGATACATAAACAGGAGAAAGAATTTTGGAAATAATTTAGAATGGCCAGGTTAAAGATTGAATTAACCAGAGAAAAGGTCTCACACAATATTTCTCTTACAATTTCGAAAACAAAAGAAATTGCGCAAAGCGAAGACTAAGCCGGCTAACAACAACAAACCAAAACAAACAGACCACGAAACTGATGCTTACCAGCTACCGTGGGTGACCCGAAGAGGCGGGTCAAAGGACTCTCTTACCTCTGTCCAGTCGAGAGGACAGAGGCGAAGATGCGGAAACAGAAGAAATGATGTCCCTCTCTACAGGCCGACTGCAGGAATTGAAAGTACTGACTGTACTCTCGATGATAAGGTAAAGAACCAGGACTGGAGCAGGCGCCCCCAGAGACATCTTCCGCTCGAGTGAAGAGCTAACCTCCCTCAGCAATGGCGGCCAACATCCCATGTTTGCGTCACAGAGTGAGCATACTTCAAACTAAAAGAAACGAAGCACGTGCGACAGGTAAAAAGACAGGCGAGAGGCCGATAGACAGAAAGTTCGAGAGAAAGGTACCGGCCACCCGTGAACTTGCAGGATGAATAGCACGGGCGGTGGAATTAGAGAGAGAGAGAGAGAAAGCAAACCGAAGTTGAGCTGAACCACACCAAGGTGCAACTGCACCACAAGCACACTAAGGGACGGATACACGACAACAGCAACGACAATAAATAAATAAGTAATTCCGCCACCCTAGATGGGTCAAACGTCGTAGGCCTCGAGACAAACTCGTGACGCCGATATATTAACTGCTATCTGCAACAAAATCCTGCACACTGGTGGAAATCTTCAACACTGCCAGAAGAACCGCAAGATCAGTTAGATCAGGAATTTATGCAACGTAATGTTCAAAATAATTCCGAATTGATTAAATTTGCAAACAGACTCCGTTGTACCTGAACGGCTGAAGCATCATCAAACAGATCTGTAACCCCTTTGCCAAAAACACCTGAAGGAGTTCTATCATGCCTTCACAGATTTCAAAAAGGCGTTTGACAGAGTCTGTCCAAGGTACAACAGGCCGTCATGAAGAAATCTGATATCGGGACGAAGTCAATCAACGACATCCAGCAAGTGTACGCCAAAGTGACCAGCGCAGTACTCACAAAGGGTGTGACCGGAAAGCGGTCCCACAACTCAGTTGGGATTCGTCAGGGCCCCTTTTCTCTCCTATACCGTTCAACATAGTCCTAGAATGCATCGAGAAGGATCCACTTGAAGATCATGTCAACGCAATCAGTCACTGCATGAAGAGCTGCCACGAACCTTCACTCAGTCACTGCATGAAGAGCTGCCACGAACCTTCACTCAGTCACTGCATGAAGAGCTGCCACGAACCTTCACTGTGCAGACAACTTCAAGGGCCCGCAGGCACCGAACAGAAACTCACTAGGCTTGTTGAAACACTGGATGAAACATCGTAGTATAACAGAAACTCACTAGGCTTGTTGAAACACTGGATGAAACATCGTAGTATAACAGAAACTCACCAGGCTTGTTGAAACACTGGATGAAACATCGTAGTATAACAGAAACTCACCAGCTTGTTGAAACACTGGATGAAACATCGTAGTATAACAGAAACTCACTAGGCTTGTTGAAACACTGGATGAAACATCGTGGTATGGATATCAACACCGAGAAGACTTAGCTACTGGCCAGTCACAACACCGCACCCTATATTGATATAGCCATGGGCAGAAGCTAGGAACTGTTACACAGTTTATATGTCTGGGATAAATATTCAGTTATGGGGTATTCAAGTACGATATCCTCTCAAGAGTAACGAAGACATCGGTTCTGTCCACATTGAACCCTATATGGAAAAACAATAACATCTCAGTGAAAACACAAATCTGGCCCGGCGTGCACGGCTGTATTTCATTTTCCTGTATGCATACGCGACATGGACCTGGAAACGAGCTGTCATTGCAAGATACTGTACATCAGATATACAAATTACATCACCATTGAGCCAGTGTGCCAGACCATGAAACAACACATCGGGCCATACAGCAAAGCAACAGCAAACAAACTAAGCTGACATTGTCATGAAGATCCAACGGCCCTACCAAAATAATCACCCAAGGAAGAGTTGAAGGAGCAAGACCAAGGGGCAGACAGAACAAAATGGACAGACAACATTGCAGACTGGACAGGGAAACCGTCTGCAGAGCCTGAGGCCTCGGAACACAGCCGACAGAATCGGAGGAATCTTTTAAACAGATCTTCAGTGCGACGCCCCAAAGACTGCACACGGACCTGGGAAAAAAGAAGTTGGATGTTAGTGACACCAAGACAAAAATATTCTTGTACTTTTTTAATAAAATTGTTCTATATCCATACGGTGTGCCATCCTTTTTTTGTGTGTGGATAATTTGGATACACGTCTTTAATACATTCTTGAGTTTCAGAAAATCAGATCTGTGTTATCATTTTTCTCAGATGATAAAAAGGTTTTCACCTGTTGTCAGTACAATATAACCATTATCAAATTTGACCTGTCGGTTCTCTCAGTGAGGCATGACAGGCACTGCGGGACCTGATGAAACAGATGACAGAACAAATTTACATTTTTTTGTGAAATTTATTTATGTACGGCTGAAGAGAGACAGTGTGTGTCTACCTCTTTTCAGATGCTCGTTGCCGAGTTTAAGAATTCTTTCTTTGTTTCTGAATTCAAGACAAAAACACTTCGAATAAAAACATTTAGCTTTTGACACCTTACGTTATTCTGAAAAAAAGAAGACAGTGAGCCAGCTCCGTGGTATGAATTCAATATATTTGTACGTTCAGAATTGCCAAGAGCTAATTCAATGGCTCTACTGTCTGTAAATTGTATTTATTCAACAAGCTGTACAGGGTTCAAAAACAAACTTCTCATTCATAAATCACTTTGACTGGACGAGGCTGGTGACTGTGGTAACGAAGGTTTATTGTCGTTGTTTGTATCTCGATCCCACGATTAAGCATCAATTGCTGTAAAATTAGGTTTTGACTTTTTCCTTGCTGTCATTATAAAATTATCAGTGTGAAATTGCTAGTGAATTACTGGTCAAGTGAGTATCCCAAAACTTCGTCTTGTAAATGTTGTTAAGATTCGTCATCTAAAACATCCTGTACCTGGCTATAAGTCCCGTGTACATTTTGGTGTTAGGAGAATTTCTCACTTGATTTGAGTCAAGGGGCACCTAGACATGAAAAATCACGGAGGTGATCGGGCACCACCCTGGTACATTTTGCGTAATGGCCGATTCAAATATGGCCGCCACCCGCCGCCATGAAAATCCTAACTTTTGTGTTTTTGACAATATATACACTTGTAACACTTCTAATCCAACTGATTTTGGTGTGCTGAGTTCATTTCTGGTATTGTTTTGTCCATTTGGGGTCATCTTGACCTCAAATGCCATGTCAAGGTATTTTCTTATACTGACGGTCTTGGCCGTAACCTGGCGATATTCTAGCTGTAACAACAGGGCTCCTATACATAATGCTACTAATTCTGACATGCATTTTCACTGTATGATTCACTATTTAAGATATAAGTCATTCTGATCTTGAATTCACAAGTGAACGCCGTTTTCACCTATTCAACTAAAACTGTCTTTGCTGCTTTTTCACTTTTTTCTGTATTGTGTGGTCAATGACACATCCCAACAGAAACAGAAAAAGTTCTCAGTATGCAACAAACATGCTCAATGTGACTGACTGTAATTGTCTCTTTCCATCACTGATTGGAACATGGAGAATTATTTGCTTTTTCCATGGCAGAATGTGACACAGCAAAATCCAGTAGAACAGCACCCACACCGTCGAGTGTCACACTTGCCTGCCCACTTGCATATTGTGAGCAAAGTGGGTGGCAAGGGCTTCATGCATTTAGTTGGCAACAGGGTGTCAAAATGTTGCTCCCACACATGTTCTAGTGGTTCTAGGTAGTCCTCACGTTGACTGGCCGCCCCAAGCAGATGGCATGCTTTGTGCACCAGAAAGGCTTCTCGCTGGATGTGACCTCTGATGACACTGCTTGTGGGTGGGAGAGAGTCAATTCTAGCTGTAGCACTGCTGTAGTTCTCCACTCTGAGCTGGTTGAACATTTCAGCAGTTGTTGTTGGTCTGACACCCGCCCAGACATGTACACGGTACATTTCTGCCAGAGCTTCATCTTGCACTGACAAACTATCTGTCTATCCAAAGTTCGTCAGATGCTGTACAGGGTCAGCTACCTCACAAACTTTCAAAGTTGTTGCAGACAGCTGAACCAAGCATCGATAGCAGTTTGGTGCGATGAAGGCGTGTTTGCTGTGGCGGCAGATTTTACCTGCATGAGACAGAACAGTTCAAGGATCTGCTTATCTGCTTGGGACCCTTCCACTGGACTCGCATTCTGCTCGGGTCCCAGGGCAAACTGCTTCGAGGTTCTGGCTTAGACGACGCACTGGTTGAATGTGGCGTGTTTGGACGTGGCCTCAAGGACATTGTGGAGGCACAGAGAACCATGGACATTGCAAAGGAGCATGGCATGGACATCAAGCAGATACTTGCACACGATCTGCTGCCAGCGACTCCACTTTTTGATGGTGATCTTCACGCTCACGTCAACAAGTCAACACTTGTTGGTGAAATTGAATCTGAACTGGACCTCACACAATGGAATCAGACGTCTCTTCTTCCCACTCATGTTGTGGTAGACTTCATGTCAAAGATGCGACAGATGCCGCTAGCAGAATTCTCTACCCTCGGTGATGTAGTCACTGCAGTCATCACATCAGCCACAAGCCTCTGCCATGAGTCGGACTACGTTCACCTGCTGTTAGATTCATACGTTGAACTTTCCCTGAAAGAAGGAACAGCCCATGAGGCGAGCTGGTGTGACGCCCATTGACAATATTGGCATGAACGCAGACACACCCATCCCCGACAGCTTGACAAGTTCTGGGCATCTGAGAAAAACAAACAGAATCTTCAGCTGCTGGTTCAAGATATGGTGAGCAATCGAGCTGAAGGAAATCTTGTCATCATCGCCAGCTCTGTCGTCTCTGATGATGAGGTGACTTGACTTAGTCCTCTGAATTCCCTGGTGAACATAGGGCCGCAACCACATTCTTCCAGCGATACGGTTTCGGGAGATCCCTTCAGCTCGGCCCACGTCTTTCCCCGGCGACCTTCACCTCTGCGTCGGTACTCCTTGGCCATGTCTGTCTTGGTCTTTCCACTTTTCTTTTGCCCTGGGGGTTCCATTCAAGGGCTTGTCTTGCGATGTTGGATGGAGACTTTCTGAGGGTGTGGCCAATCCATCCCCACTTCCGTTTTCTGATTTCTGATTTCATTGGAACTTGCTTGGTCTTGTTCCACAGTTCTGTATTGGCAATAATATCTGTCCCATCTGATGTTCACAATGTTTCGCAGACATCTGTTGATAAATGCTTGTAGTTTGTGAGTGCTTGTCTTTGTTGTTCGCCACGTTTCAGAACCATATAGAAGGACAGATTTTACATTTGAATTGAAGATTCTGATCTTGTTGTGGAGTGAGAGGGCCAGAGGAATTCCAGGTAGGCCGTAGCGTAATAAAGATGTGCCTGGCTTTACTGATGCGGCTCTTGATATCCTCATCTGTACCTCCATCTTTGCTGACCACACTGCCGAGGTAGACAAACTTATCAACTCATGATGTCTTGCTGTTGCAGTCGTAGTGGGTCTCGTTGTTGGTTGTTTGACTCTCATGGTTTCTGT
>CM031603.1:16520334-16550334 GCA_018398815.1 Conus ventricosus | reverse complement strand
ATAATTCTTTAAAGGAAGAGATCTATGAAATGATGAAGAATATGATGAACGCAGTGAGGGGAGAAAAAACGCGAAATGGACGAGATGAGCAGAGAAGAACGTAAAAATAATGAACATGGACGAGGGAAGAACGTGAGAAATTTCAGTGATGGACAGAACAAGAAGTGTAGGAGACAGGATCAGAAGAATGAGAACACGTTTACGGAGGAATGTTTTATGGAGAACAAGAACAGGACAACAACGTAAATATGATGAAGGAAGGAAAGAAGTGAGGAATGTGACTAACAGATACAATACCAACAAGAAACCGTGAAGGTTATGACGGACTAACACGAACGAGAAGATGGTGAATGATCGACGGGACTAGAACATAAGTATGAACGATTGAGAACAGAGCGTGAGAATGACGACAGAGGGGTACAGGGGAAGGAAAAAAATTGGTGAATAACGGACGAAGAAAACTTAAAGAATGGTGAAATACAGAAGAAAAGGAGAACGCGAGAATGATGAAAGAGAGATGGGAGATTAATTCAAAAAACGATTAAAAAAAATGGAGACTAGCGTGAGAAATGATGAAGGGCAGTTCGAATGAAGGGCAAGAAATTGATGGCGCACGCACAAGGCCCCGACTGGAAGAAAACAGGCAAACGCGAAAATCATAAAGGTTAGACGAAAAGAGAACATGAGATGACTATTGATCGAAATGATTAAAGCATCAGAGTCATGAATGAGGGGTGGGATGAAAAGAGAAAGTGATATCGATGAATGGGAGGTGAAGAGAAGAATGAATAACTAATGATATGGAAGACGACGGACAGTGTGGATGGGAAAATTACGTGAGAACGATGAAGGACGGGTAAGAAGGAAAGAAGAGAGGAGTGTGAGACCAATGGACTAATAAACACTGGACAGTGTTGGAATGGTGCAGTGATGGCCAGAATAAAACGAAGGAAAACAAGGGAAGATGCGAGAAAAAAAGGAGAAGGTGAGAATGATGATTGGGAAACTGGATGAGAGAATGAGGTAAGGAAGAACGTGGGAATCATGGAAATACAGGAAAATCGGACCTCGTCAAGGCAATCCCATGATGACTGGCACGAGAAACGAACGAGAACAGAACGAATGCTGCACGCAATCAGAGAAGATGAATGAGAGAATGACGAACGACAGACGAAATCGGAGAAGAGAAAGTGGGAATTGTGAATGACGAAACGTGATGAAGAGATTGACGCGAAAATGATGAACGGTGACAGAGGGAAACTTGAAAATGATGAATGTTGGATTTGGGTGAAGTTGTGAGTGATGAATATCGGACAGGGAAAACGTGAGAATAAACAATTTTAGAGAGGGGGAAACGTGAGAAAGACGAATGCTAGACGGGAGAAAACGAAAGAATAATGAATGTTTGATTGGGGAAACGGTGAAAATGATGAATGGTGGGTGGGGGACAGGATGCAAATGATACATGTTGGTCCGAGGTAAACGTGAGAATGATGAATATTGGATGGAGAAAACGTAAAAATGAATCATTTTAGAGTGGCCGAAAACGGTAAATGATGAATGTTGGACGGAGGAAACGTGAGAATAATGAATGTAAGACAGGGGAAAACGTGAAAATGATGAGTGTTAGACTGGGAAAAATGTGAGAACGATGAATGTTGGGGTTGGGAAGATGTGAAAATGATGAATGTCTAGGGAAAACGCGAGAGTGATGAATGTTGAACAGGAAGGGTGGAGGGTGGGAAGGGGGGGGGGGGGGGGGGGGGGGGGGGGGGGGGGGGGGGGGGGGGGGGGTTACGTGAAACTGAATGATGGTGCACCTAGGAAAAACGTAAGAATGACAAAAACTGGACTGCAGGAAAAGTGTGAGAACGATGAATGGAGTGTAGTAATAGGCTAATGTGAACGGCGAATGTTGGACGTAAGGGTGTAGTGTGTGTGTGTGTGTGTTGTGTGTGTGTGCTGCGTGCTGTGCGTGCGTGCGTGCGTGCGTGCGTTGCGTGCGTGCGTGCGTGCGTGCGTCGTGCGTGTGTGTAGGAATGGGGGAAGAAATGTGGAACAGAAAATGATGAATATTGGGAAAAACAAATGCAACAAAGGTACATTAAAACGCCTTATTAGTGAACTGCACCGGAAAATGGACAAGTGCCTGTTCCAGTGGTAAAACTGTCACTACAACCCAGTCATTAGATTGCAAGGAAGAGATGCATCTTGCAAAGTTTATCAAGGAAAAAAATGGAAATGCTTTTCAGACCACAGGAAGATGAACGGACCACAAAACACAACAAAAAAGCGATTGGCGACAGAACAGAAAAGAACCCAGATTCAAAAGAAAGGCAACATCGAAAAGAGTTACATACACACAAAGAAGAACTTACTGGCACTGGACCTCTAGAAGACGTGGGTTAAATTCACACTGAAAGATCCTCACCTCCCCTCTCTCCCATGCATTCCTCTGGAGCGAATTAAAGAGAAAAGTATGCAGAGTGTATAGTAAAATACAGATGGGCCACAGACGCAGCAAAAAAAAACGACGAGAAAACAGTCCAAAAAGCGAAAGCGAAACGAAACTGCGAGCGCAATATCGCAAGGAGACTGGAACACAGTTTATACTAATAGAGCCCTACCCCCACCCCACCTCCATCTCTTCTTTTGGCCACGGGGTTTCCGCTGTGCAAGGTGAGTTGTGGGTGAGAGGCGTGCTGCAGATTGGCTGACGACCAGATGACCGGAGGTGAAAACTGAACGCGTTAAAGGGACGGTCCAGCAAGGTTTAGAAAAGCATCAGACAGAAACGCCTTACAGAGAAACTGCGTTCACATGTTGCTGGCAACACTGGACAGTTGCTTCAGGATGGTCAGAGAATGTAAGATGGTACAGGAGAGAGCTTCGTTGACCTTGAGTGCCCTTTCCTCTAGGATCTTCCGTTTCACTCACAGAGAGAAAGGGAAAGGTGATGCACCAGTGAATGAGGAGCCATGAAGACACTGAGGGAAGGGAAGGGGGGGTGGGCGGGGGGGGGGGGGGGGGGGCGACCAGACGTTCGGAACGAACTAAGCGGGCCTTCAGATAATGAGAGATAAACGCTAGTAACATCAGTTAAACAGTAGGTAGGATGAAAACGAAAAGACCAAAGACGTTTCGACATGCTAGAACAAAGCGATCAGGAACAATGATTATAACATATAGATTTATAACAATTTTGACGTCTATGACTTGAAAATACCTCACTTCGTGGAAAGAAGATTGGTATTCTGAAATTAATTCGCTTACAAGTGCTCGCGCGGTCTCTACATCTGTGTGTGTGTTGTGTGTGGTGTGTGTGTGTGTGTGTGTGTGTGTGTGTGTGTGTGTGTGTGTGTGTGTGCGTGCGTGCGTGCGTGCGTGCGTGCGTGCGTGCGTGCGTGCGTGCGTGCGTGCGCGTGTGCGTGAGTGTGAGAGAGAGAGAGGAAGAGAGAGAGAGAGAGAGAGAGAGAGAGAGAGAGAGAGAGAGAATTGGGAGTGAAGATGATGCAGGGAAGCACGAACGGGAAGACAGGTTACGCGGCATCTCCAATGTCTGAACAGGCAAGTTGGGGGAAAAGGGATGAGGGTGGGTTGGAAAGCGAAGGAAGTAGCAGTAAGTGGTGGGCGAGGTTTTGGCAGAGTCTCCAATGAAGCATCATAACAGATAATTGCGTGGGTCTTAATCACATCGGGAACAGGTGCTACGTGCACACGTTTATTGATATATTATCATTGTAATTATCACTATTGATGTTATCTTTATCATCATCACAGCAGCAGTAGTAATAGTAGTGGTAGCAGTAGTCGTGTTTTTTTCATAGCTATATTTTTCATCCGTCATTTACCCTCTGACGCCTTCCTAGTCTGATTCTGACTATTTTTTTCCTCTCCACTGACTGTGCAACAGTTAAAAAACAAATGCGCCGAGGAAGAGGGATATTCCTTTTTTCTAAAGAAAATACGAACCCGATGGTTCAGCAGTTGCAGGACGCACACTTGTGAATCGCGTTGACGTGTCTCACGTAGCCTGACCGACACGATGCAAAACGATCAAGAATTTTGGGACTGTACGACTGCTCTCCACACACTTTTACACCTGGAAAGAAAGTTTCGAATCAAACTCTCTTCCGTCTCACCAAACGCACCCTCCAACTTCTCCATCCCCCCCCCCCCCCCCCCCCCCCCCCATCCGTCCTCGATGAACGCGAAAACTCATTTGTCGCCAAATATCATTTGTTGGACCAGGAATACAGCTGAAAGAAATGTAAAACAGCAGGTGTTTTGGGTCACTCGTGCATGAAGGGTCAAGGTGTTCAAACTGAAAAAAACCCAAAAACTCTGAAGCAGGGGACGGGGGACGGGGTTGAAGGATGGAGGGGGTAAAGGGTGACAAGAGAGCCTGTTTACGACTGAATTCATTAGTTATATACAGACGACGTGAAATAGAGCGAGAGCTGTTTACGACGAATTCATTAGTTATATACAGACGACGTGAAATAGAGCGAGAGCTGTTTATGACTGAATTCATTAGTTATATACAGACGACGTGAAATAGAGCGAGAGCTGTTTATGACTGAATTCATAGTTATATACAGACGAACGTGAAATAGAGCGAGAGCTGTTTATGACTGAATTCATTAGTTATATACAGACGACGTGAAATAGAGCGAGAGCTGTTTACGACTGAATTCATTAGTTATATACAGACGACGTGAAATAGAGCAAGAGCTGTTTATGACTGAATTCATTAGTTATATACAGACGACGTGAAATAAGCGAGAGCTGTTTATGACTGAATTCATTAGTTATATACAGACACGTGAAATAGAGCGAGAACTGTTTATGACTGAATTCATTAGTTATATACAGACGACGTGAAATAGAGCGAGAGCTGTTATGACTGAATTCATTAGTTATATACAGACGACGTGAAATAGAGCGAGAGCTGTTTACGACTGAATTCATTAGTTATATACAGACGACGTGAATAGAGCGAGAGCTGTTTACGACTGAATTCATTAGTTATATACAGACGACGTGAAATAGAGCGAGAGCTGTTTATGACTGAATTCATTAGTTATATACAGACGACGTGAAATAGAGCGAGAGCTGTTTATGACTGAATTCATTAGGTATATACAGACGACGTGAAATAAAGCGAGAGCTGTTTACGACTGAATTCATTAGTATATACAGACGACGTGAAATAGAGCGAGAGCTGTTTACGACTGAATTCATTAGTTATATACAGACGACGTGAAATAGAGCGAGAGCTGTTTACGACTGAATTCATTAGTTATATACAGACGACGTGAAATAGAGCGAGAGCTGTTTATGACTGAATTCATTAGTTATATACAGACGACGTGAAATAGAGCGAGAGCTGTTTATGACTGAATTCATTAGTTATAATACAGACGACGTGAAATAAAGCGAGAGCGTTTATGACTGAATTCATTAGTTATATACAGACGACGTGAAATAGAGCGAGAGGCTGTTTATGATTGAATTCATTAGTTATATACAGACGACGTGAAATAGAGCGAGAGCTGTTTATGACTGAATTCATTAGTTATATACAGACGACGTGAAATAGAGCGAGAGCTGTTTATGACTGAATTCATTAGTTATATACAGACGACGTGAAATAGAGCGAGAGCTGTTTATGACTGAATTCATTAGTTATATACAGACGACGTGAAATAGAGCGAGGGACGGTAAGCAAGCTGTCGGAGAAAAGAAATGTTTCGCCTGATTAAATTAACTGTCGCCAATGGCATGTCTGCATTTCAATCATACCATGCCCCCCCCCCCCCCCCAACCCCAAATCATTCACCGATATGATACGCAGGTCTGTGACCTCATATCACGTTTTTCAGTCCCCAATGATTCACGATCACAACATAACCTACAGGTTATCCTAATATATGCGACCCTCAGGTACCCGCCATTGTGAAAAGTGCATCGGCTTATAACTTTAATCCCGTTTGCATGTCGTCATATACCAAGTCCACCCATATACACATAGGCCTAGAGCCTACCTTGGTCTATACCATCACAAATAAGTCAGCGTTGCAACACATAGGCCTGTAGCTATTCCACTGTATGACAGTCCTCTACGATTTACCATAGTCCTCATCAGTTAACCGATGCACATATAGAGGCTGAAAGGTTTTACTGTAGTACATGTAGTTATGCTGTGTGAGTTTAAGAAACCCCCCAATCCTCTCCCCACCACCACCCTCTCCCGCTAAATTGAAAATAAGATTTCTGCTGACGCGGTTTGGGAAGTTAACTATATACTGAATGCACCGTATGAGTAACAACGAATATCAAAAGATTTCGAAATGCTGTGTGGTGTGTGTGTGTGTGTGTGTGTGTGTGTGTGTGTGTGTGTGTGTGTGTGTGTGTGTGTGTGTGCGTCCGTGCGTGTGCGTGTGTGTGTACGTATGTTCGTGCGCGCGCGTATGTGTGTGTGTGCGTGCGTGTGTGTTGCGTGCGTGTGTTCGTTCGTGCGTGCGTGCGTGTGTGTGTGTGTGCACGTGCGTGTGTATGTGCATGTGTGTGTGTGTGTTGTGTGTGTTGTGTGTGTGTGTGTGTGTGTGTGTGTGTGTGTGTGTGTGGCGAATGGAAGGGAGAGGATGGAGGGAGGTTTAGGGCGAAAGGAAGACGACGAGAGGAAGAGGAGGAAGTGAGTCAATATCACTCACGCAGTGCAAGTGCGGCATGCCCGTCTCTGTTGCTGTCTGTCCGCCTCTCACTCTCATGCACACTCTCTATAGGTGTGCACGCAGAAGTGTTAGGTGTGTGTGTGCGTGTGTGTGTGTGTGTGTGTGTGTGCGTGTCTGTGTGCTGTGTGTGTGTGTGTGTGTGTGTGTGTGTGTGTGTGTCTGTGTGTGTGTGTGTGTGTGTGTGTCTGTGTGTGCGTGTGTGTGTGTGTGTGTGTGTGTGTGTGTGTGTGGTGTGTGTGTGTGTGTGTGTGTGTGTGTCTCTGTCTGTGTGTCTGCATGTGACAGAGAGAGAGAGAGAGAGAGAGAGAGAGCGAGAGAGAGAGAGAGAGAGAGAGAGAGAGAGAGAGAGAGAGAGAGACAGAGAGAGAGAGTGTACGCGTGTATGTGTGTGTATCTGTGCGTGTATCTGTGCGTGAGTGTGTGTGAGCGCGCGCCGGTCTGTGTGTATATAATCGAGCGCGTGTGCAAGTATGTGTGCTCGCACGCGTGTACATGTATGTGCGTGCGCGTTCGTGTGCATGCGTGTGCGTGTGCGTGCGTGCGTGCGTGCGTGTGTGTGTGTGTGTGTGCGTGCGTGTGCGTGTGCTTGTGCACGCGCGCACACGTGTGTGTCTGAGTGTATACCTACGTACATGCACTCGCAGATTCTGTTTCAGACCCCACCAGACTTTCTTCCCAGTTATTCCCCAATCCGCCTTCAACACCCTCATCCTCCCCTTGAGACAGATTCCAACCAAACAACCCCCCTTGACAGACGATCCCCCGAACCCCGGGCACCAAAGAGGATCGCCCCACTGGCCGATCAAACGGCAGTTCCGCCGACCCGCCCTCTCCGGGCTCTTTGGCTCCCCCCTCCTCCTCTCGGGACCAACGCAGGGTGCCAGCTTTCCAAGGTTCTAGAAATCCCTGACCTGACCTGAGCTTCGATGGTCATCTGACCCACACGCGAGCTTCTAACAGTTGCATGCTGCTGTCTTTCTTTCTTTTATGTCATTGTTTGGTAACTTGAGCCTTGTCCACGTAACAGGGCATCCACGAGTCATCAGGCGTATTTAATACCATCTGACTGCGCCATTGGTCCTGTTAGCTGTGGAGTTTTTTCCCCCTTAATTCGATGATTAGTTAACTTTGTTTAGTCCACATAACAGGGCATTCACGAGTCATTAGGCGTATTTAATACCATCTGACTGCGCCATCGGCCCGTTAGCCGTTTTTTTTTAACCTCTGAATTTAATATGAACCTTTTTTTTAAAGTCCACGTCACAGGGCATTCACGAGTCATCAGGCGTATTTAATACCATCTGACTGCGCCATTGCCTTTGTTAGCTGTGGAGGTTTTTCTCTTCATTTGACCATTACATTAACTTTTTTTTATCCGTGTAATAGGCATTCACGAGTCATTAGGCGTATTTAATACCATCTGACTGCGCCATTGCCTTTGTTAGCTGTGGAGGTTTTTCTCTTCATTTGACCATTACATTAACTTTTTTTTATCCGTGTAATAGGGCATTCACGAGTCATTAGGCGTATTTAATACCATCTGACTGCGCCATTGCCTTTGTTAGCTGTGGAGGTTTTCTCTTCATTTGACCATTACATTAACTTTTTTTATCCGTGTAATAGGGCATTCACGAGTCATTAGGCGTATTTAATACCATCTGACTGCGCCATTGCCTTTGTTAGCTGTGGAGGTTTTTCTCTTCATTTGACCATTACATTAACTTTTTTTTATCCGTGTAATAGGGCATTCACGAGTCATTAGGCGTATTTAATACCATCTGACTGCGCCATTGCCTTTGTTAGCTGTGGAGGTTTTCTCTTCATTTGACCATTACATTAACTTTTTTTTATCCGTGTAATAGGGCATTCACGAGTCATTAGGCGTATTTAATACCATCTGACTGCGCCATTGGCCCTGTTAGATCTGTAGTCCCCCCCCCCCCCCCCCCCCCCACCTCCCCACTGAATGGGATGGTAACTTCAGCCTTTTATAGTTCACATAACAGAGCATTCACGAGTCATTAGGCGTATTCAATACCATCTGACTGCGCCATTGGCCCTGTAAGCTATTCCCCCCCCCCCCCCCCCTCCTTTATACGATGATAACATCAACTTTTTTTTTAGTCCAGCTAACAGAGCATTCACGAGCCATTAGGCGTATTCAATACCATCTGACTGCGCCATTGGCCCTGTAAGCTATTCCCCCCCCCCCCCCCTCCTTTATACGATGATAACATCAACTTTTTTTAGTCCAGCTAACAGAGCATTCACGAGCCATTAGGCGTATTCAATACCATCTGACTGCGCCATTGGCCCTGCTAGCTGTGAGTTTTTTTCTCCCCCTTTATTCGATGACCGCATTTACCTTTTTATAGTCCACGTAACTGGCATTCACGAGCCATTAGGCGTATTTAATACCATCTGACTGCGCCATTGGCCCCGCTAGGGTGGAGTCCCCTCCCCTCTATCGACGATAGCATTAACTTTCTTAGTCCACGTAACACAGGGCTATCACAAGTCTTCAGGCGTATTGAATACCATCCGACTGTGTCATCGCACTGTTAGCTGTGGAGAATTTGTTAGCTTGTTTTAAAACACCTTTGGCCTAGGACATTCCTTGGTGGGCGGAGGATCACTTATGTCTAGAACCAAGGAGATGGCACCCTCAGTTGACCCCAGTCTAAAGTCGAAGGAGGGGGTACATTTAGGAGGGAGGGTGCTTGGAACCGCCGTTTGATGACGTTGGGGGTGATCCCGGTGCCCGAGGGTTCGGGCGGACGTCCGTCGTGGGAGGTTGATTGTTGGAACATGTCTCAAAGGGCAGGAAGTCGGGTTTGAATACGGATCGTGAGAATAAGAGAGGAATAAGTGAATCAAGTGACGCGGCTGAAATAGAATCTATGTCTGTCTGTGTCTGTCTGTCTGTCTGTGTCTGTCTGTCTGTGTCTGTCTGTCTGTGTCTGTCTGTCTGTGTCTGTCTGTCTGTGTCTGTCTGTCTGTGTCTGTCTGTGTCTGTCTGTGTCTGTCTGTCTGTGTCCTGTCTGTCTGTGTCTGTCTGTCTGTCTGTGTCTGTCTGTCTGTGTCTGTCTGTCTGTGTCTGTCTGTCTGTGTCTGTCTGTCTGTCTGTCTGTGTCTGTCTGTCTGTGTCTGTCTGTCTGTGTCTGTCTGTCTGTGTCTGTCTGTCTGTCTGTCTGTGTCTGTCTGTCCGTCTGTCTGTGTCTGTGTCTGTCCGTGTCTGTCTGTGTCTGTCTGTGTGTCTGTGTGTCTGTCTGTCTGTCTGTCTGTCTGTCTGCCTGCCTGTCTGCCTGCCTCTCTCTCTCTCTCCTCTCTCTCTCTCTCTCTCTCTCTCTCTCTCTCTCCTCTCTCTCTCTCTCTCTCTCTCTCTCTCGCCCCGTCCATCCCTCCGTCCGTCCTGTCGGCCTGTCTGTCTCCGTCCGTCTGTCGCTATCTGTCTGTCCCTCCTCTCTCCTCTCTCTGTCCGTCTATGTGTCTGTCTGTCTGTCTCTCTCTCTCCCGTCTGTTGCAGTCTGTCTGTTTATCTGCCTGCTGCCTGCTTCTGTGTGTGTGTGTGTGTGTGTGTGTGTGTGTGTGTGTGTGTGTGTGTGTGTATGTGTGTGTGTGTGTGTGTGTGAGTGCGCGTGTGTGTGCGCGTGTGTGTCGAGTGTGTGTGCGTGTGCGCGCAAGCGCGTGCGTGTTTGCGTGCATACGTGCGTGTGCGTGCTTGCGTGCGTGTGCGTGTGCGTGTGTGCGTGCGTGCGCTCATGAGTCACACATGAAATTAAAACGATTACCATTAGGAAAACTCTTAAGATACCTAAGAGTTTCACAGTTCCAGCAGCCTTTCTGCATTCGATGCCACGCCCTATCAATGCAGACAAGGAAGCGGAAGAAGGTGATTCTCTCTCTCTCTCTCTCTCTCTCTCCTCTCTCTCTCTCTCTCTCTCTCTCTCTCTCTCTCTCTCTCTCTCTCTGTTAGAGCTTAATCTGACACTAAATGCAAGTATACGTTTTGTCTTATCAGTTCGCGATTGTTGTTGAACTGAGGAAAGTGGTCAGTGTGGTCGTGTGCGTTATTTGTGTAATCACTTACTGTCTGGTGGTTGCATAATATTGTAAGCGACACTGGGAAGATGTTCTGTACTTTTTTCAGCTGAGCATATCACACTGCTTAGTTGTTTGTTACTTCTCCCCCATGGGGATACCGGGGCTCTTTTGTACAAATAGTTCCCCCTCTTTCTGGACATTCTGTGCTAGTAACTTCCCCTTTTCCTTTCGCTCTCAGTAACTCTGTCTCCTCCTTTGCTGTACTGTCGTCTACTGTCCTTTCTGTCTGCCGTATCTTTGATCTATCTTTTTTTTTCCACAACTTCTTCCCACACATTTCTGCACTCAACGAAGTCGGAGTGAAGTGACTATACTCTCGAGTACAGTGTGAGTATCGCAACAGGGGAAAACGAGTTTACACGCTACCAGATAGTGGAACGTTGATGAAGAAGAAAAAGGTTGTTACTAATCTCCTGACATCTTTTATGAGTTTATTCCTCGCTGACTGCATTAAAACTTAGGGTGTTAGCACCAACCAAATTATCTTGACCTAGATTTCATTTTCTAGATTAGCGTACTGACAGATGCCAGAATTCCTAAGACGTTCAAATGTGACATCATACCAACTATTCTCAAACTTGTCAGAACATAGTCACTATCTAATTTCCCTGACCTCGTTTAAAATTTTATTTAATATGAATGACGTTGAAGCTCGCAAGTTATGATTAAATACTACTGATCTCGTTTGAAATGACCTTTTCTATTAACCGTTCTGAAAGTTTCAAAGCTGTAACAATATTGGACACGTTCGCATATGTTTGTTTACACGGCTGAATAACTTATGCCATACCCCCCCCTCCCCCCCCCCCCCCCCCCCCCCCCCCCCCGTACCTGCCTTGCGTTTTGTGATTAAAAAAAAAAGCACTCTAAACATGCATCCAAATTAGTGCGGTTTTATTAAAAGGAGGAAGAGGACAGAAGAAGGAGAGAGCGAGGAAGGCATGGGGAGAGGGGGGGGGGGGATCAGTTAAAAAAGAAAAGAAAAAAGAAAACGGATATTTCACTGTGAATCAGAGCACTGAGCGACATTAAAAAAATCATTTGAAAAATTATAACAGTGGCAGTAATTTCTAGCACCATCACACATATCGCAATTATCAGAAATATCTTCGCTCACAAAAAGTGCTGCTATTTCTAGTACTGCTATTGCTGATGGTGCTCCGCCACTACTATTGCTACTACTACTACTGTTACTACTACTACTACTACTACTGCTGCTGCTGCTGCTCTATATGCCAAGTACATCACGACAGTCATGACAAGACGATTAAACAAATTTTTGTTAACAATGGCGTACATTTCAAATGTACTCACACACACACACACACACACACACACACACACACACACACACACACACACACACACACACACACACACACACACCATGCCCAACAGTCAGAGAAACGTAAACTAAGTAAAAGGGTGATGGGAAAGGGTCACAACGCTTCTTCGAAGAAAATGTTTGGAAAGATGTAAAACTTTGCTTGGCGAACAGAGAAAGGGAGCTGGTTACAGATGGAGGGACGCTAGTATGAAAAGAAAACATTGACTCCAGGATTTAAGCCTAAAACAAGGAATTCTATGCATATGGATGTCAGAAAGGACGTTGGCTGTATGGCTTTGGGCCTTAAAGAAGGGAGTCTGTAGATATGGATGTCGGCATCAGAACGAAGATGAAGAGGTGTGGACGGACTGAAGTGTTCAGAGTGACACGCTGGAGCCTGGTCTCCCAGCGACTTAAACGACAGAAGAGAGAGACTGGAATATATCTTTTGTTCAACGTGCGACCTGCAAAAGGGAACAACAGAGACAGGTGCAACACAAGCATGGTAAGAGGATCCTAAAACACGTAATGCAGGACTGTTCTGGATATTACCGAGGCTAGATCCTAAGACTAGAGAAGATTTTCCGTTTTCTGGTGCACATTGGACAAAGGAGCGCATAAAAGCAGAGACAGGTTCTTCAATTAGTTAAGATAGGAACGGAAGGAACCGATGGAAGCTAAAAAAGACGTTCGTTCCACGTGAGCTTCTGAAGTTCATGATCATTGCTGAATGTGATAGATATGTGCATTTCGTAAGTCCTTCAACATCCCATCCTATATAGCAGTTCCAGTAAGGTCAAATAAAAAGCGAATAACAACTACATGGCTTAAGAGTTACATATCTTACTGCAAAGGGGTGGGGGAGTACGGGGTGGGGGAGTACGGGGTGGGGGAGGGCGGGGGTGGGGGAGGGCGGGGGGCGCATGGGAGAGTACACACCAAAGAGAGACAGAAAAAATACAATTCGCCTTCGAGGGAAAGCAAATCAGTACAATTTGAATGAGGAAAAAAAAAGAGCGTGCATGAAATCTGCACGAAATAATCGCAGACCGGCAGGAATGAGAAACAGAGAAGCCGCCCCGCTGTCCCTCCCCTAGTGCCCCAGGTGACTGCCAAGTGTTATTATGAAAGAGTTTGCACACACAAAGAGTTCTTTATTTCCCTATACAACGACTGTCACGACTTGTGATCCTGATGTTCTCAATCAGCAATAGTTTAATCAGTTACGTCAACTGACCAAAAAAGCCATAGAATATGGAAGGCAGAATGGAAAAAATAACCCGAAGCCGCTGTCCAAACCATCTGAATCCAAAAAACAAAGGGAGCGAGAAAGCAATCGTCAGGCCAATGCTGAAAATTCAGGTTTACTTATTGCTAGATCCCATGGCTGACGCACTCAGCATGGTTAGTTTTATATGTCCTCAGATGCCAATCGTCCACCTTGTGTAACATACATTCGTATGCATGACTATACGTACGTTTACCTTTTTTGCATCCTCCCTCCCTCTCTCCCTTCTTCTGTGTGTGTGTGTGTGTGTGTGTGTGTGTGTGTGTGTGTGTGTGTGTGTGTGTGTGTGTGTACGCGCGCGCGCGACTGCCTGCATACCTGCGTGTGCGTTTGTGCGAGTGTGCGCGCGTGCGTGCGCGCGCGCGTGCGTGCGTGCGTGCGTGCGCGTGTGTGTGTGTGTGTGTGTGTGTGTGTGTGTGTGTGTGTGTGTGTGTGTGTGTGTGTGTGTGCGTGCGTGTGCGCATGTGGTTGGGTGGTTGCGTGCGTGCGTGCGAGCGTGCCTGAGTGTGTACACGTGCGTGCGTGCGTGCGTGCGTGCGTGCGTGCGAGCGAGCGTGTGCGTGCGTGTGTGCGTGTGTACGTGTGTGCGTGTGTGCGCGCTAGCACGCGCGCGTGTGCGTGCGTGCGTGCGTGCGTGCGTGCGTGCGCGTTTGTGTGTGCTCTGACAGAATCATCTTTCCTCTGTATGGTGACAACGCTGAAATGGCTCCAGGTGGTCGGCTGGACTACAACAAAATGCCAGTGACTGAATCAACATTACAGACAGCTGATCAACAACAAAATGACAGTGACTGAATCAACATTACGGACAGGTGATCAACAACAAAATGACAGTGACTGAATCAACATTACGGACAGGTGATCAACAACAAAATGACAGTGACTGAATCAACATTACGGACAGGTGATCAACAACAAAATGACAGTGACTGAATCAACATTACGGACAGGTGATCAACAACAAAATGACTGACTGAATCAACATTACGGACAGCTGATCAACAACAAAATGACAGTGACTGAATCAACATTACGGACAGGTGATCAACAACAAAATGACAGTGACTGAATCAACATTACGGACAGGTGATCAACAACAAAATGACAGTGACTGAATCAACATTACGGACAGGTGATCTGGGGTTTCTTGTTTCAAGGTAAATCAAGGTTCTAAGCCGATGGGGAAAATAGATGCTGCCACAGAGAGCACCCATTGGTGGTGCCAGTTGTGAAAGAATATTAGGCGTGCACCGGTATCCTACACTTTACGGCGAAATTAACATGGCATTAGGCGTTCACCGGGTCTCCCATACGGGAAAGTAACATAGTGTCAGGCATGCCACCGAGTATCCAACACTTTACGGCGAAAGTAATACAGTGTCAGGCGTGCGTCGGGTATCCAACACACCACAGAGCAAGTAACAATGCCGGGTGTGTACCGGGTATCCAACACACCACAAAACAAGTAATGCCGGGTGTGTACCGGGTATCCCACACCCCACAGAGCACGCAACAATGCCGGGTGTGTACCGGGTATCCCACACCCCACAGAGCAAGTAACAATGCCGGGTGTGTACTGGGTATCCCACACCCCACAGAGCAAGTAACAATGCCGGGTGTGCACCGGGTACCCAACACCCCACAGAGCAAGTAACAATGCCGGGTGTGTACTGGGTATCGCACACCCCACAGAGCAAGTAACAATGCCGGGTGTGTACTGGGTATCCCACACCCCACAGAGCAAGTAACAATGCCGGGTGTGTACTGGGTATCCCACACCCCACAGAGCAAGTAACAATGCCAGGTGTACACCAGGTATCCCACACCCCACAGAGCAAGTAACAATGCCGGGTATGCACCGGGTACCCGACACTTTACGAGGAAAGCAACAGTGCAAGGGATGAACTGGGTATCCTACATCTTACGGCGAAAGTAACATGATGCCACGTGCGCACGGATATCCTGCACATCACGGATTAAATAATGAGTTGCAAGGAGTTCACGGATATCGTTACATCTTACACACTTTACGGAGAAAGAAACATGGTACCAGGAGTGCACGGATAGTCCATATGTTATGCAGAAAGTAACATGGTGCTACGTGTGCACGGATAACCTACACCTTTCAGAGTAAGTAACATGGTGCCAAATGTGAACGGGACATCTTACCCTCAAAATGACAATGCCAGGTATAAACGGTTATCCTACACCGACAAAAAGCGGGTGCTAGATATAAACGGATATTCTACTCCGAAAACAACACGGTGCCAGATATGAACGGATATCCTGCTCCTAAAATAACATGGTGCCAGATATGAACGGATGACCTCCACTGAAAACAGCATGGTGCCAGGCTGACCCAGCAGTGACGTACCACGTATGTGGTTTGAAGTTCCGAACGACATTCTCATACAGTCCTTCGAATGAGACTATAAACCGAGGATCCGTGTGTGAAGGCACGCATAACATCTTGCACACACGTCAAATCCCATCGCCAGCTTTCGAAAGAGAAGGCCAGTTTGGCCGTTGGTATGGATGACACGTTACATATAGCATGCACCTTCCCCGAAGTTGGAGTATGGCTGCCTTAATGGCGGGATAAAAAAGGTCATACACACAACTCCATTCCCTTTTGTTGAGCAGATGGGTTTAATACTTGCCTGTCTATACAGGGAGTGTCCGCAGGAGTATCAGCCTGCGTACGCAGAAGACGACGAATGTACCTATCCAAACAACTACAGTAGATAGATAGCCCCAATAGGGCCAATGAGGAAAGATGGATGAGGACATCATCACAAAAGAAGGACTACTGAAAACATCAGGGATCATGGGAAAGAAAGGACAGCTAAGGATACGGTAAGACAAGTAAGATGGGACAGCACTATACGAAGATGGAAAGACGAATGAGGACAGAATGAAAAAACGAATGGTGGATAGGGACATTATGGGAACCAAAAAAAAAAAGATGCGTAGAAAATATCATGAGAAAGGAAAGAGAGGGAAGGGCTCTGAGAAGGGAAAGATGGATGAGGACATCATGAGAAAGGAAAGATGGATGAGGACATCATGAGAAAGGAAAGATGGATGAGGACATCATGAGAAAGGAAAGATGGATGAGGACATCATGAGAAAGGAAAGATGGATGAGGACATCATGAGAAAGGAAAGATGGATGAGGACATCATGAGAAAGGAAAGATGGATGAGGACATCATGAGAAAGGAAAGATGGATGAGAACATCAAGAGAAAGGAAAGATGGATGAGGACATCAAGAGAAAGGAAAGGTGGATGAGGACATCAAGAGAAAGGAAAGATGGATGAGGACATCAAGAGAAAGGAAAGATGGCTGAGGACATTATGCGAAAGGAAAGATGGATGAGGACATCATGAGAAAGGAAGGATCAGGATGGATAAGGACATCATGAGAAAGGAAGGATCAGGATGGATAAGGGCATCATGAGAAAGGAAGGATCAGGATGGATAAGGACATCATGAGAAAGGAAGGATCAGGATGGATAAGGACATCGTGAGACAGGAACGATGAATGAGGACACCTTGAAAAAAGAAAGATGGATGACGACATGATCAGAAAGAAAAAAATGGATGAGGGCTTTAGAAAATAAAGATGGATGAGGACAGCTTGAGAAAGGAGAAATGGATGAAGATATCATCAGAAAGGAAAGAGGGATGAGGACATCAGGAGAAAGAAAAGATGGATGGGGGCATCATGAGGAAGGAAAAAGGTTGACAACAGTTTCAGAAAGGAAAGCTGGATGAGGACATAATGCGAAAGGAAAGATACATGAGGACATTATCAGAAAGGAAAAATGAATGATGACACAATGAGAAAGAAAAGATGGACGAGAACTCCATACATGGAGAGAAAGGAAAGGACGGATAATAAGTGGTAAGGGGGGAAAGGGCGGATGAGGACGCCACAGGCTAAAACCCAAGGAAAGGTTTAAATGACATGAGGAAGAAAATGACGGATGAAGACATGGTGAGAAAACGAAGGATGGGAACATGGTCAGCAAGGACGATGAGGACAATGTGAGAAAGGACAATGATGATGAGGACAATGTGAGAAAGGACAATGATGATGACAATGTGAGAAAGGACAATGATGATGACAATGTGAGAAAGGACAATGATGATGAGGACAATGTGAGAAAGGACAATGATGATGAGGACAATGTGAGAAAGAACAATGAGGAGGAGGACAATGTGAGAAAGGCCAGTGATGACATTTTCAGAAAACAAAGGACGAAGACCGGAAAGGAAAGGATGAAGAAAGGGGAAGATTTCCCTTCGTACCCCTCTGCTCCCTACAATCAAGAGCTTCGAGGCGTCAAAGATCCAAGGAGAACATATTGATGCAGTAAATATTGACCGCGTTCTTAAATGCTACGGGAGCATACAATACCATGAAATTTCAATACAACACTTATATCATGTAACAGGAAGAAGCTCTTGTACAGATGATAATGGTATGAAACGAATGATCTCCAACATATATAATTTCTTTTCTCTTCCCAATTTCATTTCATTTTCCTTTCAATAAGATAGACAGAGGGGAAGAAGTGGAAATCATGACAAAAGGGATCCGAGGTTTGCGAGCCTTTTCGTTCATTACAAGTGGCTCCTCATAAATGAAGTGCCATCGTTTCTTTGTTCGCCGTTATGTAAAGATGATATATAAACTGTTTTTAAGCCACTGCGAGAGAATCCTACGGACATACATTAAAGGGTGAATGAACGAGTATCCAAGACACTTATTATTGAACTGCTAGACTGACCCACTGATTATTTGATTTCTTTTTTATTAACCTGTTTGTTATATATAGATCTTGACGACTTTTATTTGTTACGAATAATATTCTGTAAAACAAGAGAAAAATTGATTTCTAATCTTGAACTAAAATCGGCAAAGTAAATTCGCTATCCACAAGCACAAGCACACATGAACGTGCATACCACACACACACACGCACAACGACACTAATTAACAACTCCCTCCACACGCACACACACACACACACACACACACACACACGCACGCACGCACGCACACATATTAACATACACCCTCACCCGCACATAACAAAAAAACAAATAGCATGCGCGCGCGCACACACACACACACACACACACACACACACACACACACACACACACACTTACACATCAACATACACCCTCACATAACGATGGCAAAAAACAATAGCATGCGCGTTCGCACACTCACACACACACACGCGCGCGCGCGCGGACACACGCACACGGACAGGCACACACACGCAGTCTGATCCATCTTAATATAGACAGATGCTGAAATAACAAAGACAAGAACAAAAACAACACAACACAGACACACAGACACACAGACATACAACCCTCACCCGATTCTGACAACAATGGTGAAAATATCCCAATAAGTCGTCTACAACACCATGTACCACAGGACACAAAACAGAACCCCTCCCCCCCACCTACAACAACCCCCCCACCCCCCCCCCCCAACACACCCTCTACACACACACACTACCCACTTGAAGTAGTTGCCAATCACTGTCAACACAGGCGTGAACTGGCACCAGAGATAGTTCACAGTGACCCGTGGTGTTGTAAGCTTGCCCTTCTGCTGGGCAAAATCACAGAACAGCCGCTTTCTCGCAACGAGTAGAATCTGAATCTGAATCGGTACTTGACAAAACTCCAGAGAGCATCACGTCAAGGGGGGGGGGGGGGGGGGGGGGGGGGGGAGGGGGGGGGGGGGGGGGGGGGGGGGGGGGGTGGGTTGGGTTGTGCGGACACACCGGCGCCGATGCCATGCTGTGTTGCGGATGATGCCTCTTGAAGGCCTCCACGGACTGTGCCTGGACTGCGTCCTCAGGCAGGCGATTCCAGTCTCTCTTGGTTGCTGGAGAAAAAGGAGGTTGGGCGAACTGCCTCGTGCTTGTGTGTTGATACTGGAAATTCTGTGAGTATGACTTCCTAGTGCGTGTTGTTGTGGTGTCAGGTATTCCGATGGGTCAATGGCTACCAGGCCTTTGGTCACCTTGAAGAGTAGTATTAGGCGTGCCTCTCTTCTGCGTTCCTCCAGGTCAGACCAACCGAGTTCTTTCAGCATCTTGGTGACACGACTCTCACGACGGTAGTCCTTGCTGACGAATCTAGCAGCGCGTCGTTGTACTGATTCGATAGCCGATTTTTCCTTGTCAAGGTAAGGACTCCAGACGGTAGCACTAATATTCTAGCACAGAACGCACCATCGAACTACCCATGCAAGCTTCACAAAATTTAAACCCCCCCCCCCCCCAAAAAAAAAAAAAAGCACACGTGGGTGAATGCTGATGTAGACGATGCTCAACATCAATATTGTCCCCACAAGATGAAACTTCTGCGAAGAAGACCATACAAGATAAATCTGTCCGCTTGTGGTGTCGACGAGGCTAGTGGTGTTTTTGTGTTTTTTTTTTTCCTCCGACCGCCCCGAGTTCAGCTCCAGAGTGCTCAAACGGGTTGCTCTGCCAGGAGGCTGGATGATTTGAATGACGTGCAGCACGAAAAAAACGTTTCCGTGACTCGCACCGGATTCTGAACGTCGCTCACGCACTGCTTTCTCGTTGATAGAACAAGCGCAAGGACGTGTGTGTGTGGTGTGTGTGAAGGAAAGAGAGAGAGAGAGAGAGAGCGCCCGCGTGCTCATGCCTGTGTGTGTGTGTGTGTGTGTGTGTGTGTGTGTGTGTGTGTATGCGTGTGTGTAAGAGAGAGATGGGGGAAATATATATATATTATATATATATATATATATATATATATATATATATATATATGAGATATATATGTATGTGTGTGTGTGTGTGTGAGTGAGAGAGAGAGAGAGAGAGAGAGAGAGAGAGAGAGAAAGATGGAGTATGTGTGTGTGTGTGTGTGTGTGTGTGTGTGTGTGTGTGTGTGTGTGTGTGTGTGTGTGTGTGTACGTGCGTGCGTGCGCTTGCGTGTGTGTGTATGTAATTAAGAGAGAGAGAGAGAGAGAGAAGAGAGAGAGAGAGAGAGAGAGAGAGAGAGAATTTTCTGTGTGTGCCCGCGCGCGTGCGTGCGCACTATGTGTGTGTGTGTGTGTGTGTGGTGTGTGTGTGTGTGTGTGTGTGTGTGTGTGTGTGTGTGTGTGTGTGTGTATGTGTGCACTCTGTGCAGACAAGTAATCTTTTACGCACACACCACACACACACCACACACACACACACACACACACACACACACACACACACACACACACACACACACATGCGTTTGCTTCACCAGTACATTTTCAAAGGGAGACAACATGTATGGGTAGCTGGGCAGAACACAAAATGACTGACGAAAGAAAATATAAGGGAAGCCACTCGGTCTTCTGCTCTCCCACCCACACTTGCGATATCTGATGCAAAAAAAAAAAAAAATAAAAAATAAAAAATAAAAACAACAATTATAGTAAAAGACAGTTCCTAACTCCCCCACCCCCGCTTTTACACGAATTTGGATTTCTCCTCCTCCTCTCCTCTCCTCACCCCTTACGCTCCCGCTTTTTAATGAAAATTTTAAAGGATTAGTCCCCCCCTTCATCCACTCCCTCCCTCCTGCTTTTATGAAAATTTAGAAGATGAGTTCCTCTTCACTCCACCCCCCCCCCCCCCCCCCCCCCCCCCCCCCCCCCTCCCCTCTCGTCCTTCCTTGGCTTTTTTCAATTGGGGAAAAGATGTGCCCCTCTCTCTCCCCCCCCCCCCCCCCCCCCCACTCCACTCTTAATCTGATTCTTGAAAAATGTGGTACATGAACCCCCTCCCCTCACCTTCAAACGTGGAGGATTTCCGTGATGTTTTTGTCGGTTACAGTCCAACCAAGTATAATCACTATCAAAATAAGACCATGTTTTGTGTGATCCATGAATGATTGACATAGCAGCGGTGGTTACTTAAACTGAAATTTTCAACCGAGGTTAATGTTTTAGATTATTAATTATTATTACATATATTAATATACTGGGTATTTATATAGCGCCTATCCTCGGTCACAGACCAAGCTCTAAGCGCTTTTACAATAAACACACTACCTCACTCACTCAACGGGCTGCCTACCCAGGTAGAGCCGGCCGAAGAGCAGCCTACTGGCGCTCATTCAGTCGTTTCCCGTACCATTCAAATATCAGTCACTCATTTTCATTTATCTTATTTATTGCTCCAGTTTTCTCACATAGGATGCATGCGGTGGGTTTTTATTTTTATTTTTTTATTTATTTATTTTTTTTTTTTACGTGTCACTCCATTTCCACCGGTACACGATGGCACACAACAGTAAGTGACAATTTCTGTGGCTTGGTAAGAAATAGCAGGCGGCTATCTTCAATTTACATTGATCAGTTTGATGTGTTGGAAAATTATGTGAAAATCACTTAGTAGAGATTGTCTTGCTGCTTATTGTCTAATATCATCTGTGATGGACAGACGTAAAAACAAACCACCTTACTGAACTGTCTAGTTTTGAAAATTACGTAGGTTTTCTTGTGAGTGTTAGCGTAGATTGTATAGCTGCTTATTGTCTAAAATGGATAAAATATGAAATAATCCACTGAACTGAACTTTCTTCATTTCTGCAAATCACGGAGATTTTGAGAGAGAGAGAGAGAGAGAGAGAGAGAGAGAGAGAGAGAGAGAGAGAGAGAGAGAGAAGAGAGTGACAATGACAATGACAATGCTTTATTGACAATAGTTAAACAACCCTTATACCAAGGGAGTGCATGCGCAATTCCACTTAGTGTTGCCAAACTCTGCCAACAACAGAAATACGAGTCAAAAAGAAGCGCACACAGAGAAAACTGTTGCACAATACTAATAACTAGAAAATGAACAAAAAGACCATTCATCAAACAAAATTCTCATCACAATAAACCATTATTGCATAATCGCATAATCACGATTTAGAATTATTTTTTTTTCTCTCTAAATCGAAAAGCTTCCAACACAAACTTAGCAAATGAGTTTACAATGTCTACATTTTCGGAGCATAATATACCAAAGAGGTTTACAGTTTGACCGAAAAAGGTCTTAAAGGCAGAACAATCATTTCTGAATTTATTATACTCTGGGCATCTAAAAACGAAGTGTTCCTCGTCTTCAATTTCTTTTGCGCAAGATGGACACATCAAATCACTATCCGCGTGCATGAACCATCTTTTTCTTGCTTTAAACCCCAGGCTTCTCGTTCGAAACCGAGCGAACACATCTCTAAAACGCTTTGAAAAAAATTGGTGTGAGATAGTTCTCAGCTTGAAAAAGTTCTTTAAATGAGTGATACATCTCATAATTGTCACTTGCTTCCAAGTTACTGTGGCAGGTTTGCATACGGCACGCAATCAACCTATCTTTAACCTCTGCCAAAAAACTGACTTCGTCACCAACCGTCTGTGTGTGTGTGTGAGAGAGAGGAGAGAGAGAGAGAGAGAGAGAGAAGAGAGAGAGAATACTTGTGTAGCCACTAACGCGTACACTCTCCTCCTTTTGCATGCTAATCGCCTTCAGTGTGAGTGAGCCGATCGATGGAACATATGTGCCGGGCTACAGGGTTTCTTTCTCAGTGCGCCACAGGTGGTATTGGCAGCCCAATAAAAAGAAAAAGATAAAAAGAAACAAAAAAAAAGAAAAGAAAAAAAGAAAGAAAGAACCCGACATGGTTGAACGAGTTAAGAGCCATCAAATCAAAGGAACAATCCCACGAATTCCCCAAATGTCGGCGCATGGGAAGAGAGATGTCAGTGCATAATCAAGAAAGACGTATTTTTTATTATTTTTTCTTCTTCTTCTTTTTGTTTCTAAATAAAAAGGGAATCGTCAATGAGGCAAGGAACAGTAAACAATACATTTCAAACAAGAAGGGTAACTCTTGCTCACATGATAAAACAAACACACGCCAATAATTCCAGACGAATGCTACTGCTTTCGACAACGAAAAGCCCAGCAGATTTGACAGCACCGAGCACACAGAACAAACAAAAAAACATCCCCCCCCCCCCCCCAAAAGGATGTTCCAAGCTTGCCAACATACTCCATAATTATGCGCACGTGCACATCTACACAGTAACAACAAGTGGAGAAACGAACAAACACAAATTAACATTAATGCAAGACTGGCAAGACTGGTTCTCTCTTTAGTTCTAGAGAGAGAGAGAGAGAGAGAGTGTGTGTGTGTGAAAGGCGCTTACATCTAATGACTAGTCAGAGAACTTCGCACACACACACACACACACACACACACACACACACACACAGACACACACACACACACACAGACACACACACACACACACACACAGACACACACACACACACACACACACAGACACACACACACACACACGCACACACACACACACACACAGACACACACACACACACACACATACACACACACACACACACACACACACACACACACACACACACACACACACACACACACACACACACACACCTCACCACGAAAATCATTATTAAACCATACCACAGACGCCAGCGAAGCACGCACCGTAAAACCCCTCATCCCAGCTGCGAGAGACCACAAGCTGGGAAAAGTATTGCTGTTATCAACTATGTTGCTGGCGTTAGAACATCAGCTTCTCTCTGTCAGGGCAGCTAGCCAGATCCAACAGTTAAATAATAAACCTTAGTGACAATTATCTTTTTTTCCGGACATTGTAAAGATCTCCGCAGAAACATAAGCCTAAAAGATTGCTGGTGGAGTCAAAGGTGTTTTTTTTTTTCAAAGTAAATAAACGCAACATAAGATTTGCGATATGACGCTAATTGTTTCTTAACAAACACAGTAAACATATGGGAGTATGAATAGCTCAGTTGGTAGAGCGCCTGACTCGTAATCTTGGTGATCCTGGGGTTGCGGGTTCGAACCTCCGCCGGGGCGTTTCGGTACAGGGGTCAGGATTTTTCCCTCGGAGTTAACATTGGTTCTGACTCCATTCCCCATACATTCCTTCGAATGAGACTATAAACCGAGGTTCCGTGTGTGAACGCACGCATAACATCTTGCACACACGTAACATCCCATCACCAACTTTCGGAAGAGTAGGCCAGTTTGGCCGTTGGTATGGATGACACGTTACACATAGCATGCACCCTGCGTGAGAAATGGAAAGAATGAAGGAAGTAAGGAAAATGAGTGATCGATATTGAACGATATTGACTGGATGACACGGGAAACGACTGAATGAAGCGCCAGCTGGCAGCTCTTCAGTCGGCACTACCCAGGTAGGCAGCCCGTTGTGTAAACGAGTGTGGATTGTAAAGCGCTTAGAGCTTGGCCTCTAGCCGAGAATAGGCACTATACAATTATTCATTATTATTATTATTATGGTAGAGTAAACCCGTTTTGAACTATGATCTCCCGTAAGATCCTTACATCCAATCCATTTTGTTATTTGCTGTTGGCAACATTACCAAAACTTTTACTGCCTTCGTCATGCATGCATGTTTACATTGTTAATCCCAATATTTAGACAGACCATATTGATAATTTAGCAGTGACGGGAAAACAAGTGCAGGCCTTAAATTTCTCCAGTAAAACAGGCGCGGAAAGATTTGCAAAAAGTAAAAGCAGCGGCGGACAATGGGGGTGGGGGTGTTAAAGAAAAATGATCAATGAAAGAAATATACTAAAACTACAATACACTTTTTACAGGGACTATCGCAATTCTCTACGATAACTGAACGCTTTATAATGCCTATTCCGAGGCCTTACGTCTGCTGACTTACCAAAAAGACACTCATAACTTTGTATGTTCTCTCTTGACATTACCGAATAGAGATATACCGCAGTCTATACAATTCCCGGTGTAACACCCCAGATTGCCCCCCATCCCAGAATGCCCCCCGGGGGACGTTTCAGTATCCCAGAATGCCCCCCAGGGGACGTTTCAGTATCCCAAAATGCCCCCCGGTGGACGTTTCAGTATACCAGAATGTCCCCCGGGGGACATGTTGGGTATGCTAGAATGTCCCCCGGGGGACATGTTGGGTATGCTGACACGTCCCCCTGGGGGGCAATCTAAAGTGTCCCCCCCCCCTATCTATTATGCCCCCCATGAGGACAAATATATTTTCATCCCAGAATGCCCCCCACCCCAATTCTCTCTCTTTCTCTGTCTGTCTCTGTCTGCCTGTCTGTCTGTCTGTCTGCCTGTCTGTCTCTTTCTCTCTCTCTGCGACATATTAAAACACTGATTCTTGCTTACCTAACCTAGAAACAGACGAAGACAGAGGAAGAGGCAGGGTGAGAGACATAAACAGACAGACAGACAGACAGACAGACAGACAGACAGAAATTGAGACAGAGACAGGGACAATGACAGAGAAAGAGAGAGAGAAAGAGGCGCAATGGTGTGTGTGTGTGTGTGTGTGTGTGTGTGTGTGTGTGTGTGTGTGTGTGTGTGTGTGTGTGTGTGTGTGTGTGTGTGTGTGTGTGCGTGCGTGGGGAGAGAGAGAGAGAGAGAGAGAGAGAGAGAGAGAGAGAGAAGAGACAGACAGCAGACAGACAGACAGACAAACAGACAGATATATAGAGAAAGAGATTGACGGGGAGACATACAGAGATACAGTGAGACAGATAGACAGCGAGACAGACAGCAAGATAGACAGACAGACAGAGAATGAGACAGACAGACAGAAAAGGAGACAGAAAACAGAGTGAGACAGACAGACTGACAGACAGAGAGAGTGAGACAGAGAGAGAGAGCGATACAGACAGACAGACAGAGCGAGACAGACAGACAGAGAGAGTGAGACAGACAGACAGACAGACAGAGCGAGACAGACAGACAGACAGACAGAACAAGACAGACAGAGAGCAAGACAAACAGAGAAAGAGAGACAGACAGTCAGACAGAGAGAGCGAGACAGACAGACGAATACAGGCAGAGAGAGCCAGAAGACAGTCAGAGAGAGAGCACGACAGAGAGAGCGAGACAGACAGACAGACAAATACAGGCAGAGAGAACCAGAAGACAGGCAGAGAGAGCCAGAAGACAGTCACAGAGAGCACGACAGACATAGTGAGACAGACAGACAGAGAAAGCGAGGCCGACAGACAGACAGAGAGAGAGAGAGAGAGAGAGAGAGAGAGAGAGAGAGAGAGAGAGAGAGAGGAGAGAGAGAGAGAGAGAGAGAGAGAGAGAGAGAGTCTGTGTGTGTGTGTGTGTGTGTGTGTGTGTGTGTTTTCCGGAGGTGACTCTTCATGGCAAGTATCAACTTGCTTTAAATGGAGACACTGTTTCTTTAAAAATGAGCAACTGGATGAATGCTAATCAACGGAACATAGTAAGCGTGACGCGTGTCAACAAGTGGCAGAACATAGAAATACGTCACACCTGCTTGCTAGTCCAGGGGATAGTTAGGAGTACCTTGTTTTGTGTCATACATTACGGTTTTTGTTGTGTTGTTGTTGTGTTGTTGTTGTTGTTGTTGATCTAACATGATTTTAGGATGCTGAATCCAAATCCTTTGGAGGCTGTCACGGTCGGATATCCTACCCCTATGCGTTTTTGTTTTTATATTGGCTTTTACCCTCCTTTCCCCATCCTCAATATAACCTGTCCTCTCTTTATCTATGTAGTGTGGCGTTTTCTTTTAGCCCGAGATTTTTCGTTCTTTCCCTTAGTGGTATAGCTTGTTCAACCCCTTCCTTCCTCTTGCACGTGGTTTTGACGTCGGCCATGTTCTGAGAGATTCAGGCAGTTCACGTGGGCCGACTATGAACTTAGTTTACGGGAGGTGTGCCAGCAGCTTGAAACCGGAGTTTGAGCAGGCACTTGTGAAGTCGGACCTGCTACAGTTCGGAGAGCTCTCTCTCCTCTGGCCAGAATTTTCCAGTAGCTCAGCTTCGTTGCTGATTGGTTCCCCTTCGCTGTGGGACTTGGGCTGCCTGGGACGGGACGCCATCCTTCGCTGGTTGGGCGTCCGACTAGGCTTTCTATCCACAAGCTTGTTGGTAAGTCTTTAGTACTCCCGAATTAAAACGTTGAGTCGCGCGTTTCTCGTCGCCCCGTGATAGAATGCTTTGTTTCAAATTTACTTTTCTTCCAAAGTATTTCAAACTCTCGTTGGTAGAGAACATTTCTATTTTTTTTGTACTCGGGTTTATTTGCCACTAGCTTCGGGTCACGACCACGAGCAATGGCGGAATTGTTCGTTTGCAAACGGTTTTGGGGTTTGCAGAGTCGTTTTTTTTTTATACAGCTATCTTTTTAGATTTTCCCCGTGCGATTTTCCTGCTATCGCTCGCCCCTTCCCGTGTTGCCTGTGTCGTCACATCGAGCGCGAAGGGTGCGGCCGTCAAGTCTTAATATTTTCTTTGGTTGCCATTTCTATGTTTCTTGTTCGCTATATTATTTTTTTTTCTTCCGTTTTATAGTAAATTCATAGGGGAGTTGAAAGAATGTTTTTTTAAGCCACAATTTTGTAGTAGTAATGTTGCCAATTTATGCTGTAATATTTTTGAATTTCATAAGTTATAATTTGCAAAGTTTACTGAGGTAAGCTAAGGGAAAGTTTTATGGCCAACCCCTCATTTCAAAAGTGAGAGGATAAGACAAAGGCGGAAAAAGGACAGTCTAGAGTTGAAATGTTATGTCGGTTATAATATGTAATGTATGCGACATTACTCTTACGTAGACTGACTTCCTTTCTCTTTTCCACCTTCAACTTACTTTCCCTTCCTGGTGACACCTTTCTTTCTTTCTTTTCCCACTCTTACCGTCCAGGTTTTATGTATCACTTGCTTGGCTTTACTTTGGTCTTTGTTTTTTTTTGTCTATTTCTCTCCCCTTTCTGTAATTCTACCTTTTGATTTTTTTTTTCTCCCTTTCTACCACCTTTTCATCTCCAACTTGACATGTTGTGGAGTGCTATTTGATTTGGTTTCTTTTTCGTGACCACTGACCTCTGTACTACCTCCCCACTGACAAACTGACCAGCACAATCAACGGGTTGAAACATGATTTTAATCAAGGCTTTAGGGCTTGTTTTGTTTCGTTCTGAGAACCGTCTGAGGGGATCTGGGACGGATCCAGTAACGTGATCATGCGATCCGCGATCCGGAAGACTGACCCCTTCAGTTGCAACCTCCTCAGTGACCCCGTCTTCGTTGGCGGCCATTTCTCAGTAACCCCGTCTTTCGTTGGCGGCCATTCCTCAGTGACCCCGTCTTCGTTGGCGGCCATTCCTCAGTAACCCCATCTTCGTTGGCGGCCATTCCTCAGTGACCCCGTCTTCATGGGCGGCCATTCTTCAGAGACCCAGCCTTCATTGGCGGCCAGGCACTCTTCAGTGACCCTGTCTTCACTTGCGGCCATTCTTGAGTGACTGTCTTCCCTGGTGGCCACTCTTCAGTGACCCTGTCTTCAGTTGCGGTCACTCTAAAGTGACCTGGTCTTGTGTGGCCACTCTTCTGTGTCCTTGTCTTCTTTGGGGCCACCCTTCAGTGACCTAGTCTTCGTTCGCGGCCACCCTTCGAGTGACCCTGTCTGTTGGTGGCCACTTAAGTGGCCGTCAGCCAGGTGTGGCGTTCGTGACCACCCTTCAAGACTGTTTGGGAACTTCCAGGAACCGTTGGAGCCGGGCGTAAAGACTACTTGACGCTCCGCCTTATGGATTCTTTCTTTTTGGGGACCACGTTCTCTCCGAAAGATAAGTAATAGACAGTCTCTGTTGTGTCATGTGAGCGTGAGGGTGCATGTCAGTGTGTCATTTTCTTTTTCACTTGAATTGATGTGTAGAGATTTTTTTTTTTTTTTTTTTTTTTTTTAAATTCTTTTTATCTGAGATGAGGCCCTGTTCTGTTGATTTATTATTTTGTTCCTTTTCTTCTTTTCTCACTTCACTTATAGTAGCGGGTTAGGAAAGGGGATTAGCTGGGCAAACCCTGGGAGTTTGGGTTTATTTTCATTTGTTTTGTCCCTAGGATTAGGTAGCCTCTTGTAATCCAGTCTTCTTCTTTACCCCACTTTCTGTTATTCTGTCTTTCTTCCCTCTTCTTGTATTTATCCCAACCCCACATAGAGTGTGAGCGTGAGTGAAACGATTGTTTTGGGTAATAAATATTATTTGTGTGTACGTCCCGGGTTCTTGTGCTTTCCGGTGAGTGTGGTGCGGGTGCCTGACTCTACTCTCCCTGTGGTTCGGACAGTTGGGACATCCCGTCTTGACAGAGGCCACTTCGTAAATGTTGGGCATTTTGAGTTATTGCGTAAAATCTAAGATGGCCGCCACCAGATTTGTAAACTGCAAATACAGAGGACGAATGATGCCTGATTGTGATTATTTTATACTGAATTTAGGCCTTAATCAAGAAAATTATTCAGTTAACCAGAATGATTCATAGTATCTAAATTTTTTAAAATCAAATTTCAGTATGTTTTATCCGATTTTTGCGTTTCCAAAATGTCTGCCATTGGAAGAAAATATTGCCTTTCTTTATTATTATTGGCATGCAAAAGGA
>CM031603.1:16492834-16500334 GCA_018398815.1 Conus ventricosus | reverse complement strand
CTATCTCTCTGATAACGATGGGGGGTGTTCAGTTGTCTCTATCTCTCTGATAACGATGGGAGGGGAGGGGGTCAGTTGTCTCTATCTCTCTGATAACGTGGGGGGGGGGGGGGTCAGTTGTCTCTATCTCTCTGATAACGATGGGGGGGGGGGGGGAGGGGGGGTCAGTTGTCTCTATCTCTCTGATAACGATGGGGGTGGGTGGGGGGTCAGTTGTCTCTATCTCTCTGATAACGATGGGGGGTGGGGGGGGGGGGGGGGGGTCAGTTGTCTCTATCTCTCTGATATCGATGGGGGGTGGTCGTTGTCTCTATCTCTCTGATAACGATTGGGGGGGGGGGGTGTGTTCAGTTGTCTCTATCTCTCTGATAACGATGGGAGGGGGGGGGGGGGGGTCAGTTGTCTCTATCTTTTTGATACGATGGGAGGGGGGGGGGGGGGTCAGTTGTCTCTATCTCTCTGATATACGATGGGGGAGGGGGTCAGTTGTCTCTATCTCTCTGTAACGATGAGGGGTGGTCAGTTGTCTCTATCTCTCTGATAACGATGGGGGGGGGGGGGGGGGGGAGGGGGGGGTCAGTTGGGCTCTATCTCTCTGATAGCGATGGGGGGGGGGGGGGGGGTCAGTTGTCTCTATCTTCTGATAACGATAGGGGGGGGGGGGTCGGTTGTCTCTATCTCTCTGATAACGAGGGGGTGGGGGGGTCAGTTGTCTCTATCTCTTGATAACGATGGGGGGGGGGGGGGTCAGTTGTCTCTATCTCTCTGATAACGATGGGGGGGGGGGGGGGGGTCAGTTGTCTCTATCTCTCTGATAACGATGGGGGTGGGTGGGGGGTCAGTTGTCTCTATCTCTCTGATAACGATGGGGGGTGGGGGGGGGGGGTCAGTTGTCTCTATCTCTCTGATAAACGATGGGGGGTGGTCAGTTGTCTCTATCTCTCTGATAAGATGGGGGGGGGGGGGTGTTCAGTTGTCACTATCTCTCTGATAACGATGGGGGGGGGGGGGGTCAGTTGTCTCTATCTCTCTGATAACGATGGGGGGGGGGAGGGGGGGTCAGTTGTCTCTATCTCTCTGATAACGATGGGGGAGGGGGGTCAGTTGTCTCTATCTCTCTGATAACGATGGGGGGTGGTCAGTTGTCTCTATCTCTCTGATAACGATGGGGGGGGGGGGGGGGGGGGGGTCAGTTGTCTCTATCTCTCTGATAACGATGGGGGGGGGGGGGGGTCAGTTGTCTCTATCTCTCTGATAACGATGGGGGGGGGGGGGTCAGTTGTCTTATCTCTCTGATACGATGGGGGGGGGGGGGTCAGTTGTCTCTATCTCTCTGATATCGATGGGGGGGGGGGGGGTCAGTTGTCTCTATCTCTCTGATAACGATGGAGGGGGGGGGGGTGGTCAGTTGTCTCTTATCTCTCTGATAACGATGGGGGGTGGTCAGTTGTTTCTATCTCTTGATAACGAGGGGGTGGTCAGTTGTCTCTATCTCTCTGATAACGATGGGGGGTGGTCAGTCGCTGTGCGCTCCTTCTTCATTTCTCTTTTTCTTTCATCGCACGCGCAGCGTGTGCACTCGTATACACACATACACGCACGCACGCATGCACACACACACACACACACACACACACACACCACACACACACACACACACCACACACACACACACACACCACACACACACACACACACACACACACACACACACACACACACACACTCACACACACACACACACACAACTCACCTCTCTCTATTCAATTGTGCAAGTCTACACCACCACACACACACACACCACACACACACACACACACACACACACACACACCACACACAACAACAGCATTACAGATATCTATTGACTATCTATCTTATATAACAATTCAAGTTAACAATTTTGTAGTGGCGGGAAAACAAGTGCAGGCTAACAGTATTCCATCATTACGTTAATGAAATGGTTAAAGACTTTTTTCTTTAAAACAAAGATGGGGGGAGGGGGGTTAGAGGGAATGGGGTGATAAGAAAAAGAAAATGAATATAAAGGAACCGAAAAATCGGGGGAAATATATTCGTAATTTTTATAAATCCTTCACTAGCAGCATGTGGGGGACCGGTATTATTATTGAAGACAGAACCTTCTATATCGCCATTGCTCTGAGGACCTTTCGTCCGCTGGATCGGACTCTCAGGGGAGACACGGCTGATTGTGACAGTGCTCCCTTGGTATCAAGTGGAGACATACTCCCAGTCTATGTTTATAACCCTGTGTTGTTATCACCACGGCGGGGAGGGGGGGGGGAGGGTGGGGGGGGGGGGGGGGGGAGGGGGGGGGGGGGGGGGGGGCGGGGGGGGGGGGGGGAGGGGGGGTGGGGGGGTGGGGGGGGGGGAGGGGGGGGGGGGGGTGAGAGGGGGGGGGGAGGGGGAAGGGGGTGTTTGTGTGTTTAAAACGACAGAATCCATAACTGCACTCCAAGCAGCGAGCGAGGGAGGGTAAGTTTACGAAAAAAACAAAGAGGTTGTTGAAAAAACCTTAAATCTTTTTATGAAGCAGTATTTGATGTAATGTTTTGTATAAAAGGTATTATATATAGCGCGCTTTACTTCGCGGAGCCAAAGGCATATTACAGAAACATGATAAAAAAATAACTCGAACCCAAAACACACACACACACCACCCCACACACACACACACAAAACACAACACACGCACCGCACCCCACAAAACCCCCACACAACACACACACACAACCACACCCCCCGAGCGCGGGACAGAAACCCGAGCGGTCAAAAAAGCAGATCCCGCAGAGAGTAATAGTTCGTGAATCGCCCGGGGGAAAGAGTGTCTTTGGGGAGGTTTTTAAAGTTTTTTAAAGGTCCGTTTTTCGGAAAGAAGAGGAACCATTCCACGAGCAGTGTAAAATGTAGGGAAAATCCTTGGCCTTGTTGGGGTTTCCCAGTAGGATGCGGGGGGGGGGGGGGGGGGGGGGGGGTTTTTCAAAAGGTTTTCAGCAGTCAGAATGGTCACCCTTACATTTTTTAAAAGCCCCAAGCTTTGTCGTGAAGTGAAGTGTTGACAGCGCTTAGAAATTGTCCCCAAAACACCCTTTATTGGAATCTTCAGGAGATGGAATTCGCCCTAATGACCAAAAACTTTTGTTGAACAATTTTGTAGTGCAGGCAACAGTTACCCCTCTTACATGAAGACTTGGCAAGATTTAAAAGAAATGTGTGTGTGCGGTGCGGGAGGGGGGGGGGGGAGGGGGGGGGGGGGGTGAGGGGGGAGGGGGGAAAAAAGGGAAATAAAAAAAGAAAGTGAGAATGAAAAATGAGGAAATTAAATGAAACCCTTTTACCAGAGCACATGAGGCCATCGTCTCCTCTTTGAAAACAGAACCCTTTCATGTCGCCTGCTCCCCGGCCTTTTTCCTCTGCTGGATCGGGGTCGTCAGGGCGGCACGGCGGGTTGTGTCGGTGCTCCTCGGATCCACTGAGAGTACCCCGTTATTTTCTGTGGGGTCCCCCCGCCAAAAGGGGTTAGAAAAAAAAAAAACCAAAAAGCGCCCCCGAAAGCAGCGAGCGAAAGGGGGGAAAATAAGACGAAAAGAAAACGCGGCAAGGAAAAAAACTGCTAACAAAAACATTATCTGTAGCAGAATAAAATGTATCTTCAAACTGTTACTTAAACGGTATAGAACAAAATTTTCTACTTTCATTATCTATCTTCTATTTTTATTTTCTTCTTCTAAATCTTTAGAGAGAGGGGGAGAGAGAGAGAGAGAGAGACGGAAGGGAGAGAGGGGGAGAGGAGAGGGGGGGAAGAGAGAGGGGGGAGAGGGGAAGGGGAAGGGAAAAGTTTGTTGGTTGCATGTTGTTTTTGTCATTCCGGTTTGAATTTCCAGTTAATTGCAAATTTGACAAAGGGCCCCTTGATTTAAACTCTTCAGCGTGAGTGCGTGTGTGCATGCGCGGCGCGCGCGCGCGTGTGTGTGTGGTTTTGTGTGTGTGTGTGCCGCTGCTTGTGTGTGTGCGCGTGCTTGTGTGCGTGCGTTTGTGTAGTGTGCGTGCGTGCGTGTATTGTTGTATGTGGTGTGGTGTGTGTGTGTGTGTGTGTGTGTGGGTGTGTGTGTGTGTGTTGTGTGTTGTGTGTGTGTGTGTGTGTGTGTCCCCCGAGGTGTGTGGTTGGTTTTGGGGGGGGTCGGTTGTCTTTTATTTTTTGTTTAAGGGGGGAGGGGGGGGGGGTGGTCAGTTGTTTCTTTTCTTCTATAACGGGGGGGGGTTTGGCCCGGTTGTTTCAAACTCTTGATAAGGGAAGGGGGTGGTCATTTTGTCTCTATCTCTTTTTGATAAAAAATGGGGGGTGGTCATTTCGCCTGTGCGCCCCTTCTTATTTCTTTTTCTTTCATCGCACGCGCGGTGTGCACTCGTATACAACTTTAACACGAAACGCAGGGCATGAAACCACACACACACACCACAAACACACCACCACCCCACACACACACCCCACACACACACAAACACACACACACACACACCCCACACAAAACACACACACACACACACACCCCACAACTCACACACAAAACACACACCACACTCCCCTCTCTCTTTTCATTGTGAAAAGTCTACACCCCACCCACACACACCACCACCCACACCACAAAACCCCACAACAAACACAACAAAAACAAAAACGGGCTTTACAAAATACCCTATTGATTTCTTTCTTAAATTAAAAATTTCAAGTTAAACAATTTTTTTAGTGGGGGAAAAAAACAAGTGAAGGTAACAGTATTCCATCATTACTTTTAATGAAATTTTTAAAAAACTTTTTTCTTTAAAAAAAGAGATGGGGGGAGGGGTGGGGGGGGAAAGGGGTTTGGGAAAGGGAAAAAAAATGAAATAAGAAACGAAAAATCGGGGGGAAAAATTTTTAGCGTAATTAAAAAACCCTTTCCCCCAGAAAGCTGGGGGGGGGCCCCTTTTTTTATTAAAGGGGGCCCAAAAAAAAACCTTTCTTTTCGTGTTTTGGGCCCTTTCGCCCGTTTGGATTCGGACTCCCAGGGGGAAAAAGGCGGATTGTCCCCCGGGGGCCCCCCCTTGGTTTCAAGGGGAGATCTTTTCCCACAGTCGGGATAACCCTGTGTTGTTCTCACCCCGGCCCGGGGGGGGGGGGGGGGGGGGGGAAGGGGGGGGGGGGGGGTTTTTTTTAAAAGACAGAATCCATCAACCCCACCCCAAACCCCAGCGAGGGGAAGGGAGGGAAAATTTTACGAAAAAACAAAGGGTTGTTGAAAATTTAAAAAACCCTTTTTTTTAAGCAGTAATTTGTGTAATGTTATGTAAAAGGATATTTTTTAGCGGCTTTACTTCGCGAGACCCCAAAAGCGTTATTACGAAACTTTGGAAAAAAATACTAACTCGAAGCAAACACCACACTCTCACACAAAAACCCCACACACACCACACACACAACACACCACACCCACACGCACACACACCACAACAAACAAAACCCAAAAACACACACACCACACACGAGCGCAGACGCCCCAAAGCGCGTCAAAACAAGCGGGCTCCCCCCAGGGATAAAAAAGAAATGGGTGATCGTCCGGGGAAAGATGTGTCTTTAGGGGGTTTTTTTAAAGTCTTTAAAGAGTCCGTTTTTGGGAAAAGATAAAGGGCGGGACCATTCCACAAAAGCTGTGTAAAAATGTAGGGAAAAAACCCTTGCCCGATGTTGAGGTTCCATGTAGGATGAAGGGGGGGGGGGGGGGGGGGGGGGTTATAAAAAAGGTTTTTTTCTGCATTTGAATGGTCAGCTTACAGTTTAAAAGAACCAAGCATTGTCAGTGAAGTGAAGTGTTGACAGCAGCTTAGAAATTGTGCCGAACACCCTTTATTGGGAAATCTCTCAAAAGGAGTGCGAATTCGCCCTAACTGGGGCCAAAAAACAATATGTTTTGAAAATTTTGTAGTGCAGGGGTAACAGTTTCCCTCCCCCTTTACATGAATGACTTGGCCAAAATTTAAAAGAAATGTGTGTGTTTCGGTGCGGGAGGGGAGGGGGGGAAGGGGGGGGGGGGGGTGGGGGGGAGGGGGGGAACGGAAAAAAGAAAGAAAGTGGGAATGAAAAAATCGGAAAATCTTAAAAGAAAAAAACCTTCACCAGCAACACCCTGAAAGGGCCTTTGTTTTTCCCTCTTTGAAGACGAACCATTTTTTTGTGCCTGCCCCCCAGGCCTTTCGTTGCGGATCGGACGTCAGGGCGGCCGGCGGATTGTGTCGGTGCTCCCCCCCCGGAAAACACACTGGACGTACCCCAGTCTATTTTTTGGGGAGGTTCCCCCAGCCAAGGGTTTGAAAAAAAAAAAAATCCAACAGCGTCCGAAAACAGCGAGCGAAAAGGGAGGAAAATTTAAAACGAATAAGAAAACGCGGCCCCCAAAAGGGAAAAAAACTGCTAAACAAAAATACATTCATCAAAGTAAGCAGAATTTTGATGTATCTATAATCTGTCTACCAAGCGGTATAGAATTCAAACTACTATTATCTATCTTTCTTCTAAACTATCTATTATCTATCTATCTATCTATTTGGGGAGAGAGGAGAGAGGGGGAAGAGACGGGAGAGGGGGGAGAGGGCGGAGGGGGGAGTGGGGAGAGAGAGAGAGAGAGGGAAAGATGTTGTTGGTTTTCATAGTTGTTTTTTCAGTTCTTCTCGGTTTGGTTTTTCCCGTTAATTGCAATTTGGGCAAGCGCCTCTTACGATTTCAATCTTCAGCGTCAGTGGTTTTGTGTTGCGCGCGCGCGCGCGGGTGTGTGTGTTGTTTTTGGGGTGTGTTTTTTTCGCGCGTGCTTTTGTGTGTGCGCGTGCTTTTGTGCGGGTTTGGGTTTTTGTAGGTTTTTGCGTTTTCGTGGGGGTTTGTGTGTGTATGGGGTGTGGGGGGTTTTGTGTGGGGTTTTGTGTGTGGGGTGTGGTGTGTGTGTGTGTGTGTTTTGGGGGGTGTGTGTGGTGTGTGTGTGTGTCTTTTGGTTTTTTTTGTGCGTGGCGCGCGCGCCCCCGTGTATTTTTTGTGTGTGTGTTTTGTGGTGTGTTGTGTGTTTTGTGTTGGGGTGGGGTGTGTTTCGTGCGTGGGGTGCGTGCCCTGTGGTTTTTGGGGGTGGTGTGTGTGTGTTGTTTTTGTGTGGGTGTGTGCCCTGCGTGGTGCCCTGTGGTGTGTGTGTGGGTGGGGGGGTGTGGGGTTGGTTGTGTGTGTGTTGTGAGTGCGCGTGTGGGGGGTGTGTGGTTTTGTGGCGTGCGGCGTGATTTCGTGGCGTGGTGTGTTTTTAATGTGCGTGCGGCACGTGTTGTGTGTGTTCGTTCTTTAAATTTAATGTCTTTCCCCTTTTTCAGTGATCTTAGACAAAAACAAGAGAAAAAACGAAAAAGGATACAAAAAAATAAAAAACAAAAACCCGAAAAAAACATGTTAAAGGGGGGGCCCCCTTTTGT
>CM031603.1:16482834-16487834 GCA_018398815.1 Conus ventricosus | reverse complement strand
TAGAGGCAGATGCGAGAGTGCAAGCTGCCCTCGAGCCAAAAGCAGATTGCAGATGAGAGTGCAGTTAGCTGCCAGCGCTAAAGCAAGATGCAGAGAGGGGCGAGAGCAGAAATCAGAATCGGAGATTTTAGGCCAAACAAATTGGAGTTGGAAAGAATAAATTCTGAAAATCGCAGTGAAAAAAGGACCCAAACAAAAAACCCCCATTCAGAGTCAGCAGGCAGCATACAAAGTTGCGCACGCAAGACTTAAACTTCTCCACTGTTCCAGTAAAAATAAACTGATATCAATTCTAATCGACGCCTATATCAGGATTCGTTTGGAAATCGGTTGCCGAGCACGAGGGGCTGGGCCCGAAGATAACTGAATGGCAGACAAATAAACCTTCAGGGGGGGTGCCTGTTGACGAGTCGTGTGTGCGTTAAACACAACAGCACATTTCACGTCATTTTCCATCCACCTTACTTTACACCAAAGGGATCACGAGAGATTTTGTGACAAGGTGAAAACAACATACTACAGGCATATGATTTGACTGAAGAAAGTTATAGGCGTAAGTTCGGCGAAGCGAGAATCAACACAGGGTGAGACATACACACAGTTTCAGTTGTTAGTACAGATCACTATATCAACAAATGGGCAAGAACGTAGTGGATCGAACGTGATTTTGAAGGCCACAAGCCTCAAGACAACAGTGATGAAGGAACAGAAACTTTATGAGTTGTGGTAAAACTGCTGGGGTAGGGACGGTGGCGGGGGAGTCCTCACAATCCACCTTAGGAAACAGAAAGGTGCAACCCCATATCTGAGTACTTGAGACAGGCTGAGACATACCGGAAGGCGAGGGCCTGCTTTTGCCTAAACATAAGGAAAGCCTGGAAGCATATTATTCAGAGGATAGCAGGGGCCAGCACATGACTCATCACAGTGACACATCAATGAGTCAAGCAGCACTACACACCATAAGAAAACAGATAACTCACCGTAAGGCCCGAGCCCACAACAACAGCGTCACGTGAGCCGCAAACAAGGAAGGGTGAAAAACCCATAGCCCCGTGGCAAGGAAAGAGCGGTACCCTGTTTTCTGTGCAATAAAATAAACAGGGCACATGGCTAGGATTGTATACATTAAGTCACAGAAGGGCAGCAGCAATGAGGGGATCATGCCAAGGTAGAGAGGCAGATAAAAAAGATGAGCAAGATGACATGTTTATTTTTTGTCTGGATTGTGGCTTGTGTGTTCACTAGATATCCGGCGATAAGACATGGATGTGCACAAAGGCAGAGTAGGGGACCATGTGGTTAATGTCATTAGAGACTCAGGGTGCAAAACTGGTGTACATGGTGAAGGATTTGTTTCCTCCCTGGTTGAGAATGGACAATTCCACATTTAAATAAAACCAACACTGGATGTGTTACAAATAGTAGATGGAACAGTAGCAGAAATACAAAACGGCCCCAGGTGATATTTACTTGCTACACAAGAGCACCATTTTATAGTGTAAGTGTAACAAGGCTTTTGGCTTGTTCCGGAACCCGCCGTAAACGATTTGTAATCGGGAACATCGTATGGAGGCAACGTGGTAACGGAGACCCAGACGCCAGCACGCTGACTTTTGTGTCTGATCGGAGAAATGGAACCACGTGAGGAAAAGGCCCCAGGCATTCTAAACACCCAGAGACGCAATGGACCTTGTCCAGGGATAGGTGAGTGACCGAACCCCACTCACTCAAACGAGCAGGAAACGAATTTAAAGGGCGATTACTTCGCTTAGAAAATAGTTATATGCTCCGCTTACACACAGGACAGAAGAAAGGTGTGAAGGAGGGCACCCATCAGGGGTTTGAGATAAAGGATGGGGTATTGTACCGAATTAGGCTTTCACTCAACTTGAGTTCGGGGAAGACAAAAAGACAGATTGGTTGTGTCCTACCAAGCGAAGAAAGGGCGCGATGTCCAGAGAAAACATGTGACGTCCGCGTTGGTCGGGCCATCTCGGTAAGAAGGCCCACACAAAAGGCAGTGACCGCAGAATACAAACATGGCCCGTAACCTGGTGAAATCAGGCGTTTCTGTGCGCCGAATGCAACACATGTCGCCGCCTTCGCCCCGACGACCACGTAGTTAGAAGAGTGAAAAAGAGGGACGAAGACGTAGGAGGCCAAACGATAAAATTGGTTCGGGGGGAGTCGAGAAGTCATGTATTGGGAGCCTGTCTTTGGCCAGTGTCGCGTATGCGTGACGTGGCTGGTTGCGGCCACTTGTATGAAGAGAAGGGGAGAAATTCCATAGAAACATAATGGTTTTATTTAAAAATTGACGGCCACACGTACTTAGAGCTGGTGGAGATTCCAGATCTAAGTGAATATTTGCTTGATATGTGAAGCAACTTGATTGTTTCTCAATAATTTTGTGCTGCCAGACAAATCCTTGCGTGCCGTTCTCTGGGTAAGTAGGCTTATGAGAGGCGCCGATATATCACTGGTTTAAATAGGAAAATTAAAGCGAGTTTTCCACTCCTTGAATGTGTTTTCGGCCAATGCAAGGGCAATTGTCTTCGAGTGGGTGGCATTTGTCAAGGAGCGTGAAACTCCTCTTCACACAAAAAGGCATTTAAACGCGAGAGAACAAAGGGACATTGTACGTGGTTATACAAATATGTAATTGACCAATTAACACGGCAAGCTGCCGAAGTGGCCAGATGACATACAACACCTAGGAGAGAGTTCAGACCTGCCTGGTGGCGAAAGGGGGAAGGGTTGAAACACACTTACGACCCTCGGGGGCCCCAGGTGAGCGCTAAATGCTCGGTCAAGCTGAAGGTTCTTGTGTAAACATTCGCAGTGAATAAAGGAGGCCTTGGATTTGTTTCAGAATGGATTGCCGTGGGTCACTGTGTTGGTTTTTCTAATTTGTCAGGGTCTGGGTTGAATGCGTGTGGCGGTTGTAGTAGCCCTCCTTAAGATAATTTACTGAGTTAAGTCAACACACCGAAGTCGGCGGGAATTTTTCCGATGTACCATCTGGGGCTAAGTGTGTGTTTGCTAATCAATTAGGTAGGGGAGGGGTGTGTTTAAATATGCTTGATGTGTGTGGAATGTAGCGAGTGGAGAGAATTCAGGGTACTTGTGAACTAGGGACTTTAGAAGCAGCATGGACAGGAAAGGCAGGCCCCCCCGAAAGGGGAATCCTTTTGTTTCCCGTTTTTCCCACGGATCCCTATAAAAACTGACGGAGAACAACGTGTCTGGAGAGCGAACGAACCAGGAGAAGAAGAGGAAGAGAAGGCAGAGGAGAGAGAGATGATGGAGAGGAGTGAGCAGGACAGAGAAGGGACGAGAGAAACGGAGGTCTGGGAGATAGAAGAGACATCAAAGGTCTTAAGTTAAAGACAAGGGCTGGAAAGAAGGAAACTAAGTTTGAAGCCCAGAGGTGGGGGAAGAACAGACAAACTGAATTTGAACCTAGAGGTGGGTAAGAAGAACGAAGAAGAAGGAGGTTCGACGGTCGAGATCCCAGAGAACGACCACGAAGAGCCCCGTCCTGAAGCCAGGAGCCAGTCAACCCAAGGCTCACCATCAAGCAGTGCTGAAGAAGACGTGAAGATCCTACTATTTCAAAACTGTGGTGGTGGTGTGAAAGCGTGGTTTGTGGTTTGAAAAACCTGGCTGCCTGGCAGGTAAGAAGTCATTTTTAATCATAACCCCGGGATTATGAAGTATAGATCTTTTATGATGTTGATTTGTGCATTGAAGTCGTTTAATGTGTTGAATTATTCATTGTGGTAATTGATTGTTGTCATGAATTATTTTAATGAAGTAGCATAGAAATTGATATTTCTTGTTCTCAGTCGAGATCGAAAGAAACGAATGCGTGACAATCCCATATTGCTCCGCCAAGAGAGAGGTGAATGTTTGGTGTGTGCAATGAGTGTGCATATGCGCGTGTATTAAGTGCAAAAGATAACCTTGGTGGTGTTTAAGCCTGACTGTAATAATAATACATGCAACTTAGTGCTCTTAAGCAATACCATCGATTTTCCTTCCCCCGCCTGGGACACAATCTCCCTCCCTTTTCTCTCTTCTCCTGTTGTCTTTTCTCCCTTCCTTCTCCCTCCCCTTTCCCTCTCCATCTGCATTTTCCTTCTGTTTCCATCCATCATCTCCTATCTTCCATCTCTCTTAGTAATCGACGCTTTGAAAGACAGGGGAAAGTAGCTTCACCTTTAGCGCGGTTGGCTTAACACTGTTTGTGCCTTTTAAACATTTTGAAAATCAATACATTGATGGTCGCGCGCTGTGCAATAATCCTTTGTTGCTCCCAGATTAAACGTCTGGTACCAAACTGACGTACTCAAGACTGGTCCAGCATGCTAAGATTCACCCCTGCCATGTTTGGAAAGAAAATCAATGTTAACCTATAAATGACTGGTGGACATGTATAAGAAGCAAGAAGACAGACAAACATACAGACACGCCAGACTGCACTTTAATAGTAGATATGTCAAATATTTTCTTCTTTTTCAAGCGTTTGAAATTCATAAGCCATGTTCTGTTCATTGCCATCTTCTCCATGTCAGAATGTCATTCCCCGTGAATTCCATCGCCTTCACGGAAATCACTGAGGACAAATGCTCTTTACCTTCGTAATCATTAAGCCAGGTATTCGGCCTTTCATTATTACCCATCTTCACCAAAACCTTACAAAGAACTATAGCTCAAAAATAAAGGTTTTTTTACAGTAGCGTGCCAAGCAACTCCGATGGTGACAGAAAAAGCTATCAGGAGATGTGGCCTACGAAACATTGAAAGGATGCGTATCCCATAGCACTTGAAAGCCTAACGATTTGACCATTTCTATAATCATTCGTTCCATCGCCAACTCTGTCCGATTTCTATCATGTCACACACACACCCAGAACAACACACCACACACACACACACCCCACACCGCACGCACGCACGAACACGCACGCACCGCCCATCATGCGTGCTTGCGC
>CM031603.1:16450334-16472834 GCA_018398815.1 Conus ventricosus | reverse complement strand
GCGACGACTGTTCCTGGCAAAGCGACTAGCACTGTGAAAAAATTAATACTAGCCGATGAGGACAGACACGCAAGACAGAGAGACATCACCGGTTATTGATCCAGCAGCTCTATGGAGAGTGCCAGTTACGCTACTGCAGCAGCAGCAGGGCCGCCTAAAAGCTAAAAAAACGCATACTCTAGGCCAAGTCAGGCAGGTCCCCTGATTGACCTAGAAAAGGCCCTCAACGGGCTGAAATAATACTAAGGGAGTAACTCCTGCACACACTCCCCCCCAACCCTCCACCCCCACCCCACACAACCACACGCACGCACATACACACACTCATACACGCACGCACAGCCGCACACACACCACGTTTTTGTCCTACAAAGCCAGTGCAGTACTCCAGTCAAAACGATCTGGGGCTGATTGCCCTAGTTTAATTAAACCCCACACCCGCCCTACCCACGCACGCACACACAAATAACTTCTTCTGATTCTTGCACAAAACACGAAGAAACTAAATAGTAATTTTTTAATTTATGATTTTAATCAGTTTAAAAAATGAACCCCAACGTAGTTTTAAAAGCATACAGAAACTATTTGATGATTTTGGGTTGGCGATTAATGCAGGAAGTTGATAAAGAAGTGTTAAAGGACAATGTTTGATGATTTATAACAGAACTTTTTTGAAAGCTTAACTATTCGAGAAGGCGTATTGAAAGCTGATTATTATAATCCCAAAGCTTGGCCTATAACCAATTATTAAAGCTTTTTGCCATATTACTTGATAATATTGCGTGCCCGAAGATGCTTTGACCCTCCTGTGTCAGTTGATCTTGAAGGAGTACTGTTTACCTTAAACCTGATCAGTTTTCGATTAGAAAACGACCTAAGAATAATAACTGAATTAACAATAATTTTTTATTTATTTTAGATTAAAATGCTGCCGAAACTTAGTGCATCTGATTTAAAGTATTGAAATGAACTATTTGACGAGACAACTGAAAGCGTTAAAACCATTGAGTTTAGTGAAACTGGGTTTTGAGAATGATTGTAAACAATATAATAAAATATCATAATGAACTATTTACGAAGTCAACCAAAGTGATAAACATTGACGTAGTGATTCATAAAAAGCTAAAATGCAGGGGTGTATTGTAATGTAAAACATGCCTTGAAGTGTGCAACGCTTGGGTGAAGAATAAAACGCGCTGTTTTAACATACATTATATACATTTATTTTTTTGATGGAGCGAAATATTGTGGCTTTAAAATTGAACGACCACAAGTAAATTCGAGGATAAAAAACTATATACGATGGAAGAAAATACTTAGCAGTGACAAACAATTAAGCAATATGTTTAGCGTAAGAAGACATGGACATCCTTTAAACCCTACAAACGTTCAAGAAAGCGTAGCAATGCTATCTCTAAAATCCCAGAAGTCCTCTTCAATGGAGCCGCCAGTAAAATACTGTTTTGACCGTTCTGATTGATATATAACGCCTAATGATAGTAACAAGGAGCGGTTGTCAACGATTCAAAAGAAGTAATCAGCTATCATGAGTTAACTCTAACTGTGCTGACTACAAGTTTACACAGTTTAAACCATGCAAGTGAGAAGCAAAGTTAAGGGGTTCTGGATGACTGAAGGAACAGTCCTTTGAAAATTAGATTGAGACAAACAAAGTTCTATCCTATATTGGCAATTCTTACCTCCTACATCCCAAAAAGTTAGAGTTAAAACGCGCAGACTTAAACAACAAAATCGTGAGAAACAACATGTGTTTAATGTGGTGTGTTTTAGTAAGAGAATTACATACTGTCAAAATCATGCAAACAGAGTTTCTAATTATGATGCAGACAAACAAGAGCCTAACTTTGATAACATAAACTTTCCAGTAATATAAACAGTATATCTCAGTTTGAAGAGCAAAACGACCAATCACTGTAAACGTATACGATTGTCAGTAGAAGAGCCAATCTAGAGCCTTTTGCCCCCCCCTAAGGGTTTCTCCCAACGCTCCTACATTAGCGATACCGCTTTAAACCAACATGGAGACTTGGATCTGTTTTGCAGATAGTACAAGAGTCTTATGTATGAATCATAACATACCAGACTAAAGGCCTATCCTTCAAAACATCCTGCTAAACAAGGAGCTTGTAGAAGGTGTATTGGACAGAATCCCTACTATAGAAGCAGCTGCCAGCCATAAGAAACATTGAAAAAGTTTTGTAGACTGTGAAACCAAACTCCTCACACCTAAACCAGGTCTAAAGTTAGTTTTTAAAAAAAATTTACACAAAATGGGCAATGGAGCCATAACGTATACTTTATTGCTGACTTTTGAATCGCTCTTGCCACAGAACTATGGCCCGCAAACAAGCAAGAACAAAAAAACAACAACCTTATTAACCCACCCACAAATCTGTTCTTTTGCTTTTATTGTTGTATAGTTCAGATGCCAACACACGACAACCAGAGAATTATAGAGGGCCCAACGCAGCCAGTAGATTTTTAGAGCAGATGAAACAACTTCGCAATACAGTTATCCAACAACCAAAACTTTCCTCATTGTTATGACTCCGAATACCAAGAACGCTATACTCATCTACACACAGTTGGATATGTAACAGAGAATTATTAGGCCAGCGCAGTAAGAGACCACGATCACATACTGGCAAAATCGAGAAACAGCACCAACATTGAAATCTTCAACTTAAGGGTGACCCTAAGACATGGAAACTGCCTATCTTCTTTCATAACCCTACGAGGCTAACGATTCTCATTTTATCATGCAAGCAGTAACTTCTGAATAAAGAGGGTTACCTGTATTTCACAGTCCCTTCAGAAAAGTACATGACTTTTACTCTTGACTCTTATCCTTTTAAGACTCAGCCCACATCTGATGGGGAGTTTAATAAGTTAGCAGGTCGCTACATAGACTTTTCCAACACTAAACAATACTTTGATCCATCTTAGTTCGTAAAAGGCGTCTATTCCTTATGAAACCATAGACTCGTGGGACCAGTTTGACAACCGAAGACTCACTTCTCCTAAAGGCGCTTTCTTTTCTAGTCTTAGAGGCAAAGACATCACTGACTCTGACTATTAAATACGCTCCGAACGCCTGGACAGAAGTACACTGTCAAACGATGGGTGATTCTCACGATCAATATTTATTGCTGACGTGTTTTATTTGGCAACGTCTTTCAGAATTTACAGATCTACATGCATGATAACATTACTGTCTAGATCTCGTCCACATTACATCTCTGCCCCAGGTCAATCTTGGGACGCAATCTTAAAAGTCTAACAAACATCCAGATTTGACTTAATTTCTGATCTACCCACACATCAGATGATTGACGACGGCCTAAGGGGAGGTATTAGCATGGCCCTCACATCCTAAGCAGCAAAGCCCACACCAAGTATTTAGACGACTATGACCCAACTAAACCGTCTAACAATCTAATGTTACTTAGACGCCAACGAAATCTGTATGATGGGCCATGAGTTCAACCGCTTTCCACTGAGAAAACTTTACAATGATAAAAGGCTCATGATGTTAATATGTGTTAGAAATGCTGTCACAGCTTCGCCTGAAATATCCAATAGGGGTAATCTTAGAAGTAGACTTAGAAATCCTTATGAACTACACGATCTCCACAACGATTATCCTCTACCGCAGAAAGATAAAAATGAGTCCCACAGAACCTCCTAAACTTGTTCACCATCGTCGCCACAAAACTAAGTATGTTTGTCATACAGACTCTACAGTTTTACCTAAGCACGACTGAAACTGACCGCTGTTCAATAGAATCATTGCTTTTGACCAGAGCCCTTTAGGAGACCCTACATCAAGAAGAACACTGATCTAAGAACCAAGCCACTGCTGCTATCAGAAAAAGACTTCTTTAAACTGATGAACAACAGCTGTTTGGCAAAACTAAGGAAAATCCACACAAACGTACAGATGATAATTAGTTTAAAAAGAAAACCAAGCAATTAAATTTGCCTCTAAACCTAACTATCAAGACTTTAGAAGATTTAACGACAGCCTTGTTGTATTAAGATGAAGAAAAAGGATGGTAAAGTTTGGACAAGCCTGTGTTTAATCGGCTTTACTGTGTTAGAAGTTAGACAAAGTTATTCATTTTCGAATATCTGTATACTACATTTAAAACCGACGTAACCCAGAAGCACGAGTACTTCACACAGACACTGAACTCTTTTATTCTAGACGTCCCCACAGAAGACTCTATAAGGATTTAGAAACGGAAGTGCTAAAGGACCTGATGGGTGGTACGACACATCCACTATCCTAAAGACAGTCCTATTACATTCAACTGATAACAAGAAAGATGATTGGAAAGATGAAGGATGAACTTAATGGGGACAGTTATCAAAGAATCTGTTTGGTTTGCGGTCAAAGATGTGTCACGTTGCCAGCCATACATTCTGTAAATGAAAAAAGCTAAGGGTATAAGTAAAGAAGGTGTCAAAAAAAAATATAACTCACTCACGATACTACAAAGCAAGCCTCTTTGAGAACAAAGATCTTTTATCACACAAATGTTCATCTGCGCTCCCTAACTCTTCATCAATAAACACAACTGCTGTTAATCAAGCAATCACTAGCCTCTAACAATACAAGAAATAACGTAATTCTGACTTGCATATGCTGTAGGGCATTGGAGAACTTTAAAAGATTAACGCGAATGACTTGTTTTGTACTTAACTTAATAACCTAACAAATTACTTAAGAACTTAACAAGAACTTACTTTAAAAAGACTTAAAACTAGTAATTACTTAAGAACATAACTAGAACTTAAAACAAGAACTTATTTTTTTGTACTTAACTTGTAATTTTACTTGCACTTAACTTAAAAAGTACTTTCTATAACTAAACTTAGCTTGTACTTATCTATTCTTAACTTGACTTTATCTAGTTCTTAAAACTATATCTACATAGAAAATGGTTCTACTGCAGGAGTTGTAATTTTTTGCAGAAAGGTGCGGTTCTTCCTTTCTTTTATAAACCTGTGGGGGGGTTTTCGCTTTGTTGGCTAGTTATGGTGTTAGGTTATTTGTAATCTAAAAAACCACCCCCAGAAACAACAGCACTTCCCCAATACATAAATGATACATCTTATCGTTTGGATTGTGTTGTGTTGTGATTGTGTTTTGTTGGCAGCGGCGATGTTTATTACTATCCTAAAATTTATCTTGGTTTTGCTGATTGGTTTCTTTTTGCAGTCCTTTTCCATTCAGCCTAGTTTAACGCCAGCCTCACACGTCCGACTTTTAAACTTAGTAACACTACTCACTGTGGTACATTCACTTCGGTCCATCTGCTCCTTCGAGGTCCTGCGATTGTCCTGTGGACTGTCCTGCGATAGTTCCTGCTGCGTCTCTTCTCGCTCATTTTTATAAATTGCGATTAAATATAATATATAAAATTAATAAGATTAAAAGTAATTAATCCCAGATGATGGGCATAACATCGTCCCAATCTGTAATACATGACAACATTCAAGAGTGTTCTAAGAGGACTGTTTAAAACCGATCTTGTGATAAGTCCATATTTTTAAATCTTCTTCTGAATCAACCCGGCGGCCATCTTACTTACAACATAAGCAGAAGGCAAATCATTGGTCTGGGGGGGGGGGGGGGGGGGGGGGGCCCCCTACACCCCACTGATCTAACCATTTTTGACCCTAGCTGTGCTTTCGTACCTAGCGTATACTCTCAACCGGGTCCTGATGTAAACAGTTGCTGATTCTGTTCAAGCACTTAGTTCCTGCCTAAATACTGTCTAGTTTTCCACACGCAGCCAGAGAGTAATCATCTTTCTTTATGACAGTGGTCTCGGAGGTACCAACGGAGTAGTCCTGCTTGCTCCTCACCCATTTAATAGTACATCACAATCCATATTTAAAACAATAAAAAAATAATATAATTACTTTTAAAACCATGAGTTAACGTTGTTAATTATGCAGTGCCTATCGTGGTGTTTTTGTATCTAATTCAAAACCCTTGCAAAAAAGTTTGTTAGGAATAAAACCGCCCACATGGGAACGAAAGCAGATTCGCAAAAGCCCAGTTGGCAACCTTATTTTTAGCTTTAACAACAAAAGATTATTTGTTTAAAAAGCACATAGACAGTCTTCGATTATATTAATTAATTATTTTTTTAGTTAATAAAAAGATGAAGTGAAAAAAAGATATCATAACGATTTACCATTCGGCTGTATTAGCGGTCTTATATAGGCTATAGCGTGTTAGCAAAAAATGTTTAAATGAAGCCGGCTGACCTAGGAAGGTTTGACGATAGGACGTTTTGTTATGATATAGTTTGTCATTACGCAGGGAATGCGTCAAAAGACTTCTTGACATCACAGGGTGATTATCCCAGAAAAAATTAGTTCATAGAAAAAGATAATCTAGAAAGACTATGCTTGAAAAAAGATGGCGGAAGAATTATGATCAGAGGTAGGAGGAGCTATTGTTACTGCCTTGGCATCTCTGGCAGCAATTATATGTTAAGTAAATTGGTGCGTCCGATGAAGAGAGAGAACGGCATAACAAGGCATGGGAAGCTTTAGCTAAGCAAGAGTACGCTTATGAAAAAGACCGAATAAGCTCACTTAGACCTTATTAATAAAAAGTTAAGGAACAGGGCCATGCAGAGCACAACCATTTACAGACGTTGATGGACGGCAATGATCTTGAGTATGACATTAGTGACTGGAAAGAAGTTTCTAACATCCCCACCACAAACTGTCCTGACTTTTATAACCAATCAAAGAACAAGAAAATAGCAGAAAATTGGTTTTATTATAGGTGCTATGGGAGCAATCTTATCCTTGCACAAACTAACAAAAAATAACAATTAAAAATACACTTAAAAATAAAGTCCTTATTCTGACAATACGAAGTACAAAATATATTATCCCCTAAAGGGTATTGGAAAGGAAGACCGCTATGAAAAACTACGTAAAGCTGCTAGAGTGTCGGAATCAGATGCGAAAGACTGGCTTTCAAACAGAGCAATTTGGCCAAATATATCTGCCTGCCCCCAAAAGAATCATAAAGCCTAGATTAGTTACTCAAATCCAAAATGACACCCACCAGATGGACATGCTGATATCTCCACATGATCAAAATTAGAAGAAAAAAGTTTAAGTATGCTCAGACATTGTTGACATGGCTTCACGATACAAAGTACTCTGAGCCTATTAACGGATAAAAAGCTCAACTGCTGTGCCTGTGGCTTTTACAACAATATGACATGCGAGGGCCCATTAAAGGATCCTAGATGGTTCAAGGTTGATGATGGAAAAGAGTTAAAGTCTCTGTAAACCCAGCTGTTTTTAAAAATCATGTTGCAGTTTATGGACGGTCATCCCAGGCAAACCATCTCGTCACAAGCCCTAGTAGAAAACTTTAATAAGAATCTTGCTGAAACGCCTGTGATAACCTTATCAATATCACAGAGAAATTATGGACACTCTAACTACAAGTACAGAAACTCGTAACACAGAATGGGTTAGAAGATTGCTCAGGCCTTCTTACGTGCCATGAACAATGAAGAATTAAAGCAACAGGTCTTAAACCAGTAAACGCAATCAAATTAAAAAAAAATTAGTCATTACTGAAGAAGTGCAAGGTAATCAGAACCTTGCCGTTAGGGACTAAAAGTACGATACATGCAATGCTTCCTGGAAGGCAGAAGGCGATGGTTAGAATTAGAGCTACAGGATCCTAGATGAGCGGTGGGGGGGGGATTATATGAAGTGAAAGAATTATAAAACAACCCTCCCGTATAACTATTTAAGAGAGACTCTCTCTTCTAGCGGTGCTACTACGTCTAAAATGCCTGCCCCAAAAGATCCTTTGTTCGCGGAAGAGTTGCAAGTTTGTCCCACAAACACAGTGAGTTAACAAAAAAAATAGTGTTAGTAAACATATTTTGTGTTAAACTTATTTTTTGTGGCCCGATTTTGGGGTTTAAACCGCTCATGTTTGTTTTCAATGTTCACTTTTAATTGCACCATGGTCTATACTTGCCGTGAAGTAAAAGTCTTTCCCACTCCTTTTGAGTTCTATTTTGTCGTCTGTAATCATCACCGTCACCATAACCTTCTGAATTCTTCGACCGTAATGTTCTTTCAATCTGTAATGATTTGCATATTCTTAAACTTAATGAACAAAGTTTTGACTGATGCTAAGGCTACAATGGCAGTGTGCTATTGTAACTTTAGAGTTAATGTTATTAAAACAGCACTTGCAATCATCGAAATGCGCCCAACCCTAAACCCGAGCTCCCAAAGCTAAAGAGGCAGGCGCCACCAAGCCCAGTGTCTAAAAGAGCAACACCAGACCCATCAACTATACTGCTAGTACAGCTGAGGAGCCAGTAATTACAAGAATGAAAGAGTATTTAAAGCTTTTAAACATATTTCTTTCTGGTAACCCTATACTTTATCCAAGTCGCTTCTATTTCCTTGAAGTTCAGTTATTTTGCGTTAACCTAAACTGTTGAACCTCCATTTTTAAATAAGATTATTTTTAATTAATTATTCTTTTACATATCTTAGTATAAATCCTTCGGCACACTTCATCAACAAGTAACACGCAATAAAATCAACATACTTACAAAAAACAAGCGAGTACTGTTAGGTTTGTCTTTGTCAACCATCACAGTAACCATGTCAGAATGATACATGGTGTTTTTATTTCATCTCCGTTTTTTAGTTTTAGCAAATACAAACTTAAGAGTGCATCCAAGTTTCAAGCCATTATTTGGACACCCTAATTAGCGCAATGTCTTGCAACTAGTATCTCCCCCTCCTCGGAGTAAATAAATAAGCGAAAAATCATCGTCATTTGCCTAGGTACGAAGCTCATACCTGTAGCGTTGGGGTAAATTCTAACCGACAGTGTCGCCCCCCACTTCAGCTAAGACTTCTTTCGCTGTAGCATATATTCAGTACCCAGCCAACTATTTCAACTGTTTATGTTCTGTTTGTGGTTCCTGGAAACTAGGCTAACAAAATGAGCCCTGCATTCCAAAGCCTTCTAAAATTGTTTTCATATTCATAGTATACAATGGGCTTCCTATTACAAACTTTAAATCCAGCAATTTCAGAGCAACGCCCAAGCATTCTCTCTTTTATGAAATTTAGTAATCATTTTGCCAAAAACGTTTGCCCTAAAATTTCTTATCTGATTTCTAGGGTGGGATATTGCTGTCGGTTTTTTGTCTTCAATTTCAGTTCGTTTTGTAACCCCGTCATCTGTTACTCAAATCCATAAACAATTCCTTCCTGGCACTCCAATAAGGGATCAGAACTCGCTGTGGTCTCCAGGACTTTTAAGCTCTACTGCATGCATTTAGGAGCTAGTTCCGCTTGATTCTGGCCCTCGAGACATTCTTTTAACATTAAAATTACAATAAACAAATGGAAAAAAGCCATCATAATGAACAATCTACAATAACAAACTTATTGAACTGGGGGGTCAGTCCTTAAAAGCATAGCTTAGCGTGCTTAATTTTTTCTAACTGCTCTTTTATTTTTTTTAGCTCATCTTTGTCCCTTATTATATATTTTACTTAAACATCTTCAAACTATCTTTGTCCATAGTTAAAATAATACAACCGATTTAACTGCGATCGAAAGTCTTTAAGACAGCATTGTATTTTTTGAGTTAGAGCCACACAGAACACTAAGCGTGTGCGGCCCGCTAAAAGGCTAGCTTTGACAGAGCATTTTCTTTTTTGTTAAACAATGTCACGTAGCAGCGGAACAGTCATCAATAATAAACAGTGTTTCAGTTCCCTCAAATAGCTATAGTAATAATCCTAAACAGTCGCTCAGTTTGTCGCTAGGATCAACCTATAAATATATTATCGTCTGTCCAAATAAACATCCTTTCTTATAAGACTTGTTGGCTAAATAGTTAGTGGCCGAATATAACAATGTGGCCTCGTATGAAACTACCCAGTAGATTTGGTTTGTAACAAATCAAGTACGAAGACAGTTTCCCAACACCCATAATCCCGCAGATACGAGAACAGTGGCGGATCTTTAGGAAGAAACCTTCAAACTAGCCATCGTTTATATTAGAATAGTTTCATCTGACATTTTAATAAGCCGCGTCTTTTTAGGCCTTTTTTCTTTCAATGTTTAACAGAGCAATCACAAACCAAAAAAACATGCAATTTTATTGGGGGCCCAATTCCGTCTGCTTTTCTTGTGACTATTTATTTTTAACAACCTTGCCCTACCCTTTCTCTCCCATCAACAATCTGTTGTCAAATGTGGATCTAAAAACCACCACAGCCCATAGTTATTTATTACGTAGTCTTCTAGCCTTACAACATAAAGGCGAAGTTTTTTTACATACACGCTCAACTCAGGATCTCTTGCCTACCACCAGCGAACAACGTTCTTATTTTCATCAATGTGAAGGGTTATGTAAAAGTCCACGACCTGAAAACAACTGATCAACTTGCCAATTATTAGCACAAGTACAACCTACTTCAATTTTTGGATTATAAAACCTTCTGATTCCTCTCTGAAAAAGGAGTTGTGCTCAGTAAACAAGAATAAAATTCCTTTTTAAAAGACTTCAAAGACCTGATTAGAAGTATGTTTCCAAGAGTTCTCCTATTTTTTTTTCTGAATGGAGTGTAATAACTCTTTCATAATAATAACGTTTTTATTTTTATACTGGGTTAATAGTTCCTGGCCAGTTCGGGATAGTAACAACATCAAACTCAAGAGAAATGTCGCCTAACTGTGTATTTAGATAACGGGTCATCCGACAGAACAACAGAATCGCTAGGATACATGTCATTTCATAAGTAAGTTTTTCTTTAGGCGCCTTGGTAAATATGGGCATATGCGTCTTAACAACACAAATCTAGAGGGATGGCAGAATCTGTTGCCAAATGCTTCTGCTACACTGCCTCATCTTTAACATCATTCTTTGTATCATCCTCCGCTTGAAGCCTTGCTTAAGCCCGTTGGGTCGTTGTATTCCTGATAAACTTTCTCTTTTCTTTCTTTTTTAGGCCAGACCATAGGTCAAATAGAGGAGACAAAATCTCCTGGGCCTCGCTTAGTAAAAAGAACTTCTCTCTACCCTCCCAGTTTGATTGCATATGTTTATCGAGGGGGGGCTCGCCTAAATTAAGCAACAACAAGTAGCATTAGGATCTGTCGATTAATATCTATTTTTGAATGATAGATTTAGTCATGCCCTGGCATTAAACATCGCCAGCGCCAAGATCCGGTAACTTATACTATTAAAGTTGTCCGGCTGAACTGTTATGGATGTATTTACACTAATTACAGTTGCCTTATACCTTTTTACGCCATGGGGTTCCTATCTCCTTTTCCTGTATGGATCGAGGTCACAACCGTATATTTTCATTTTTTATAAAACAAAAAAAAAATAAATAAAAAATATGGATGAAGATGTCGACATGATTGATCCTAATTGAAGAAGAAGAAGATGAAACAGAAAATTAGTCCTTCATTGCGTAAGAACTTGAAAGAGCAGAAGCAGGTTCTGTCAATCCACTTCATTAGAAGAACAGAAACACCTCCATCATTAGCGCATCTCGTGCAGAACTATTGGCAATAGTAATTAACTCATTCTACATAAGCAAAGGACTAGAGCCGCCAGAAGGCCATAGTCCATTTGATTTTAAGATTGAAAAATCAACCACTGTATATAAGTAGCTACAGAGGAAATTTTGTAAGAGTTCTACAAAGAGCCCAGTACCAACTTAAGTATTTTTAAACCTAAACACAATTAGACAGAAGGATCCCTGTTCTGCCAAAGGAGATTAATCATTTTAATTTTAAGCCTGAGGCTGTTAGTCTTTTAACATAACTTGGGCAAGAGTTGCCACCACGATCTGAAATAGAAATACCTCTTTTCAAGATTTGGACCAAGAACAGATGAGCAATAGCAGAAATTGAAAACGAGTTTTAATGAGGAGACACAGTTAAAAACAATTAACAATTCCTTCATTGCCTATGCTGACCTCCTGGCTCTTAATATCGTGCTAAAAACAATAAGGGCGAACTAGAAAACAATATTGGCAAAACTTGGTGAAAGGAAGAGAGATGAAAGAAGAACAAAATAAACTGGACTGATGCGGATGAATAACAATTTAGGGCTAGAAGAAAAGGCTAGAATACAAGAGTAAATACAAGTTTAAATGCAAGAAAGGATAGTCAGGTTAGAAGAGTGTCTGATGGTAGAAAAGCATCTAGTCAGTGAGCAAATAAGCGGGGAGAATCAAGAAAAACTAATAAACAGAAATGCTTCAGAAAATACAACGCTGGCAGAAAGAATAAGGAACTCTGTTCAGAGAACAGGGGATTACAATAGTTAGCATATAAACAGCTTGTTGGTTTGCATATCTCTACACTCGTTATAAGCTTTACCTGGGTTGCCACCAACAGTCATAACACCTCCCAACGCCTTCAGCCTGGTAAAAGTTGGATTAAAAACAATTACATCATCTTGGCAAACTTATAAAGAAAGTTATCAGCCAAAGCGCTTGATGCTCTAACCTGGCATAATAGTAGTGTTGTTTAGTTGGGTATGTCTATATAGGCACAGTTCCTGGTTATATGGGCTGACCATCTGTGGACATTAGGAGTGCTAGCTGCTGATTAATTTTTAGTGAAATAAAAGTTATAGCTAATACCAGAAAAAAAAATAAAAGTTAAAAACACAACGAGTGCTGACTTTTCGCTAGTATACTGTCAGTGCGAGGTAGATCAACAGGTGGCGAGTGCTTTCTGGGCCTGCATTCGGCTGTGGGGGCTCTTTTTAACTGGTGGTGGATCGCTTTCTGGTTTCTTCAGGGTCTAGTACTTTCTTTAAAATGGATGGAGCGGGCCTGTGTTTAAAAGGCATTTAATGTGCCCTAAGTTTTGGTCGTCTCCAGCTATTAGGATTTTCATTGTTATAATTCTGTATCCTGCCCCTCATAATTCAACGGTCAGAGGGATATCCGTAAAGATCCTTAACCCACACACAAAGACCAACCTTTGACCTAGCATGTTGCAAGAAGCGTCTTGAGTACCTATGATGCAGAGCAGGCCCCAATCACCCGCAGAGAATAATAGCATCTTCTAAATTAGCAAGACATTGTTTATCAAGCAACAATCTGTAGATTGATCTACTATGCAGACTTGTTCAGTGCATGCGCTCCTACTACACCACCACACTATGTCCATAAATGAGTCATTGAGTCTTTGCACGCCTGGCCATTTTTAGAACTTTTACCTTTCATCAAAATAAATGTTGCCCAGCCTTATGATTATATATGTTCTAAGGGATCCCAATCGAACTTGTGCGTTGTTGAAAGAGTGTGGCCCAGGCCAGTAGTCATAAGTATATTCTCTTTTTGCGCCCAACAAATTACATTAGCCAAATAACCCCTGATAGCGGACTAACTTTTGTTTAAAATTATTGATGGAATCAATGTTAAATTCATTGCAAATTCTTTCATATGCATAATAGTCCATGGGCAGTAAATGGATTAAACGCGTTGTCGTTAGGGAGGACACTTAAGTTTCAGATAGTATTCGTCTTGTACTGGTAATAAACATGTAAGTTATATACAGCCCTACCTAAAAGATTAGGATGGTTTAAATGTATTGCATATGAAAACACCACAGCCAGTAGTTGCGCCGTAAATGGCAAAATTTAACTGATTCTGGAAAAAAGCCCATAGGGTGGGATGACCAAGGAGCTGATGGCACTCTGAGTCACTCTTAATTGGCGCATTTAAATAATTAGTTTAGCGTTTACCAAGTCCTAACCCTGAAGCCATAAGAACCATCACTGCAATGGTTAAATTGCAGAAGTCTAAAGAATTGGGTTATATAACGCTCACTACATTGTAAGTAACATGTTCAAAATATTTATATGCTACCATTAATTTTAAATTATGTTTATTAAAAAAGTTTTTAAAAAAAGATAATAAAAGATGTACATCATATAACCAAGCAAAACGAGCGTGTTGTTCTATAACATATCCAATTGTGAATTGGCGCGGAGTTGATATGATTGCCCTTAAAAGAAATTGGTTTAAAAGTTAGTGGGTTTAACATATCTGAAATGGAATCAAAAATAACAGGATCAATATAGTAAAAGAACAAGGCGGTCAAGGCAAGTCAGTAAAAATACCAGAAGGTTATTACAATTTTTTGATCTTTAAGAGAAGTACTTAGCGAATATGTTTATATTGCTGAAAATAACGAGGCAAACCTCAGAATTTACTATAAATTTCCCACAAGAGAAAGAAAGAGTACCCATACCCTAAAGGTCCTGGCTAAAATCTTGGGCATTTCACAGAAAGGACAGACTATAGATTTAGAACAAAAAGGTGTCTGGCAATTCGAAGGCATATAAACATTCTGAAAATTTCTCGTAACCCAATTTATGTATGTCCACCTTACAACATCTACAAACAGATGTAAATTGGTTTAATATCATGCACCATCTACAATTCCTACCGACACTGGCCAACACTTATAAGGGCGGGGTTTTGCGAATGATCATTATAAGGTTTGATGGAAACAGTGAATTTAAAGAATTAATTGGGAGGGGGTGTCGTTTAAATTCACTGAAGTAAAAATAACTAATCAAGATGGAATGCCAGCTGATGTTTCGTGATTTATAAATGTGTGCTTGGTGGGTAAAAGATAATAATAGAAAAAGTAAGGGAGACTCATCCCGCGGCGTCAATAGTGTTGGGAGAGAATTGGTAAATATCCTTTGTACACGATCACCCTATCTTGTCTGCACACTCAAGCCCCCGTTATTAAAGTGTTGATTGTGTCAATATGGTCTGTATTTTGCATGTTAATTTTTTTGTAAAACAGGTTTTAAATTTGGTCAAAATTGACATGTGATGGACGTGATTTGGATGTGAAAAGGGGGGTTTTCGTGCAAAATAAGATGGGTGGTCTTGAACAAACATATTTACATTCTCTGCTTGCTTACAATGGCAATCTACACAAGAAAGTTTCCTTTTTTTATGCTGGTCGATGGGTATGAAGATGATGCTACGGGTTTCCTTTCTGGCTTGAGACTGCGGACAGGCTGGGTAATCTACGCTTACTTCCATGATATATCCCGGCGTCAGCTAGGCCCAAGAGATACAGACACCTGCAGTTTTGGTCAGGAAATCGGAGCAACACTCCCAGTGACGCATACATTAATAAGATGAAACTCGATCGCGTCGTGCAAATCTTTCCGATTGCAAACTTAACACTGGTAGGGGCCAAAACAATCCCAGATACACATGGCTCTGATTAGAATCGAACCCACGACCTCCTAGCCGGGAGGCCACTCATTTTACAGAGCCGCTGAAGCAAGCATTGCGGTCGAATCACAGCCTGACGATCATAACCTGCTCTCTTTGCAAGCAGTAGGAGATGCTGAACTATAGTGTGGGCGTTTCCACAACGATTGACTGTGTATTTAAAGAAAAAAAGAAAGGAACGGTTTTAGCTCCACCAGACGACACCAACAGACAGAACATAGGACAAAACACAACGCATTTTGACCTCTTGGGTCTTCTTCAGGCAAAAACAAACAACGTTTAGGACAATGAAAACAAGGAACCACTTATATTCTCATATTTGGCGCATAATTGGTTGTTCGTTCTTCGTTTTCATTGTCCTAAATGTTGTTTGTTTTTGCCTGAAGAAGATCCAAGAGGTCGAAATGTAGTGTTTTGTCCTGTAATCTGTCTGTATCGTCTGGTGGACCTTATACCGTTTCTTTTTCAGATTTGCTTCGTTTTCCGCCCTCAGTCACCTCGTTTTGACACTGACATTGACAGTGTGTTCCGGCTGTGATGATGGCTTCGGTTTCCTGGAAGGTCGGAGTTCTCTCGTCCTAGGGCTATGAAGATCCCCTGTTGCCAGATCATCCACAGCCTGTTTGATGTTCACGTCTTAGTAAAAGGACATCCAACACATGTCACAATCATTTCTGCAAAGTGAGCTACGGTCTGAGGCCTCTCTCCACAGAACTTTGCAAAGCTTGCAGGACACAGACAATGCTTACTAACATTGTCCCTTCAGCCTAAAGAGGTCATGGGCCATCATGTGTCCAGCAGACTCGGCTCTGGGCTGTTGTGTCCTGTCGGGTCTTTGCCTCTTCAGCTCTGCGTCAGTGTCTCTTCCTCGCTGTCTCTGAGTTCTCCTCACCTTCTTCTCCCCTGTGAATTCCAGGTCGGGCCCTGACGGTGGTGCTTTAGAGCTGGCTTCTTGAAGAAGTGTCCTGTCCACACCACTCCTGTTCTGCACGCTCTGTTTGCCCGTAAGGCCTTTCGATGCTTTGTTTTTCTTCTGGTTACATGTACGTGTTTCACATTAGCATATAAACTTGGTTTTTGTTTTTAGTTTAAAGTGAGTGACTGCAGACGAAAAGTTAAACACATTCTTAGTGAGTTCGCAAAAAACAAGGACAAACAAGTTACCAGACAAAACACGACGCGTTTCGACCTCTTAAGTTTTCTTCAGGCAAGATAAACAACGGTCACGAAGGACGAGCAATAACACACACATATATATATATATTTTATATATATATATATATATATATATATATATAAAATATATATATATATATATATTTAATATAAACAAAGCTTTCTCTTATGTCTTAGATTGAAGAAATAGGGGGAGATACGCATTCATACCTGCAGTGGCAGATGATTCTGCCTAATAACAGTATGGGCTTGAGTGGGTGAATGGGGAAAAAAGAAAATAAATGCTTCTCAAATGAGCCTTCAGTAAGCTTATATTCTCCAAGGGGGAGAGACATCCTCCAAAAGGGAGGGAAGCTCACTAACATATAACTCCTGGTCATATACCGATATTTCGAAACTTGGTGGTTTCTCCTCAGTGACCGCGGAAAGTGGTAATTGATTCCTCTGCCTTTTCAGTTTTAAGAAGAATGCAATCCCAGAAAAGGCTGGTGTGCAATACTGTAGTATGTTTGTAGAGTTTTCAAAAAAAACCCAAACCCAAAAGGGGCCATCTAAGAGCAAAAGAAAATCATGAAAGAGCAAAACAAGTACATTTTTTTTGTGAAAAATATAAAAAGATATCCTCTAAGACAAAAGTGCTGAGGGCCAGTTCTTGGAAAAGAATCCGCAAGGGGGCCCAAAAAAACAAAAAAACTAATAATTCCAAGGATAAGTACCGAGCACCCTTCCAGCAATTACAGGCAGTTGGTGTTGCAATGACTGGGAAGAAATATTGAATTATAAACAAAGCTTGCTCTTATGTCTTAGATTGAAGAAATAGGGGGAGGGTTTGCATTCATCCTGCAGTGGCAGATGGTTCTGCCTAACTAACAGTATGTGCTTGAGTGGGGGAAAGGGGAAAAAAGAAAATAAATGCTTCTCAAAATGAGCCTTCGTAAGCTTATATTCTCCAAGGGGGAGAGACATCCTCCAAAGGGAGGGAACTCACTAACATATAACTCCTGGTCATTATACCGATATTTCGAAAACTTGGTGGTTTCTCCTCAGTGACCGTGGAAAGTGGAAATTTTTATTCCTCTGCCTGAAAAGCTTTGGTTTATAATTCAATATTTCTTGCAGTCATTGCAACACCAAGCTGCTCTGACGTTGCTGGAAATGGGGCTCGGGACTTATCCTTGGATTTATTAGTTTGTTGTATTTTAGTCCCTTGTGGATTCATTCCAAGAACTGGCCCCCCAGCACTTGTTTTCTTAGAGGATATCTTTTTTATTTTTTTACTTTTCACAAGAAAATGTAGCTTGCTTTGCTCTTTCAAAGATTTTCTTTGCTTCTTAATGGCACCTTTGGTTGGTTTTTTGAAAACTCTACAACATATTCAGTATTGCACACCAGCCTTTTCTGGGGTTGCATTCTTCTTAAAACTGAAAAGGCAGAGGGAAACAAATTACCACTTTCCGTGGTCACTGAGGAGAAACCACCAAGTTTCGAAATATCGGTAATGACCAGGATTATTGTTAGTGAGCTTCCCTCCCTATTGTAGGATGTCTCTCCCCTTGGAGAATATAGGCTTACTGAAGGCTCATTTGAGAAGCATTTATTTTCTTTTTTCCCATTCACCACTCAAGCACATACTGTTAGTTTTTGGCAGAATCATCTGCCACTGCAGGTATGAATGCGTATCTCCCCCTTTTTCTTCAATCTAAGACATAAGAGCAAGCTTTGTTTATAATTCAATTTTTTCTTGCAGTCATTGTAACACCAAGCTGCTCTGTAAGTTGCTGAACGGTGTCGGTACTTATCCTTGGAATTTTTTAGTTTGTTGTATTTTAGTCCCCTTTCGGATTCATCCAAGAACTGGCCCCCGCACTTGTGTCTTGAGGATATCTTTTATATTTTCTACTTTTCACAAGAAAATGAGCTTGTTTTGCTCTTTCATGATTTTCTTTTGCTTCTTAGATGGCACCTTTGGTTGGTTTTTTTTAAAACTCTACAAACATTACTACAGTATTGCACACCAGCCTTTTCTGGGATTGCATTCTTCTTAAACTGAAAAGGCAGAGGAATCAAATTTACCACTTTCCGCGGTCACTGGGAGAAACCACCAAGTTTCGAAAAATCGGTATATGACCAGGGGTTATTTGTTAGTGAGCTTCCCTCGCTATTGGGGATGTCTCTCCCCCTTGGAGAATAAAGCTTACTGAAGGCTTATTTTTGGGGAAACATTTATTTTCTTTTTTTCCCCATTCACCCATCAAGCACCCTACTGTTAGTTAGGCAAATCAACTGTCACTGCAGGGATGAATGCGTATCTCCCCCTATTTCTTCAACTAAGACATTAAGAGCAAGCTTTGTTTATAATTCAATATTTCTTGCAGTCATTGCACACCCCAAACTGCCCGTAAGTTGCTGGAAACGGGGCTCGGGACTTATCCTTGGAATTTATTAGTTTGTTGTATTTAGTCCCTTGCGGATTCATTTCCCAAAAACTGGCCCTCAGCAACTTGTGTCTTAGAGGATTTTTTTTATTTTCTACTTTTCACAAGAAAAGTAGCTTGTTTTGCTCTTTCATGATTTTCTTTTGCTTCTTAGATGGCACCTTTGGTTGGTTTTTGAAAACTCTACAAACATACTACAGTATTGCACACCAGCCTTTTCTGGGATTGCATTCTTCTTAAAACTGAAAGGCAGAGGAATCAAATTACCACTTTCCGCGGTCACTGAGGAGAAACCACCAAGTTTCGAAATATCGGTATATGACCAGGAGTTATTATGTTAGTGAGCTTCCTCCCTGTTGGAGGATGTCTCTCCCCCTTGGGAATATAAGCTTACTGAAGGCTCATTTGAGAGCATTTATTTTCTTTTTTCCCCCTTCACCCACTCAAACACATACGTTTGTTAGGCAGAATCATCTGCCACTGCAGGTATGAATGCGTATCTCCCCCTATTTCTTCAATCTAAGACATAAGAGCAAGCTTTGTTTTAAATTTAATATTTCTTGCAGTCATTGCAACACCAAGCTGCTCTTTAAGTTGCTGGAACGGTGCTCGGTACTTATCCTTTAATTTATTAGTTGTTGTATTTAGTCCCTTGCGGATTCATTCCAAGAACTGGCCCTCAGCACTTGGTCTTAGAGGGAAACTTTTTATATTTTCTACTTTTCACAAGAAAATGTAGCTGTTTTGCTCTTTCATGATTTTCTTTTGCTTCTTAGATGGGACCTTTGGGTTGGTTTTTGAAAACTCTACAAACATACTACAGTATTGCACACCCCGCCTTTTCTGGGGTTGCATTCTTCTTAAAACTGAAAAGGCAGAGGAAAAAAATTACCACTTTCGCGGTCCCCTGAGGAGAAACCACCAAGGGTTTTGAAATATCGGGATATGACCAGGAGTATATGTTAGTGAGCTTCCCCCCCTATTGGAGGATGTCTCTCCCCCTTTGGAGAATATAAGCTTACTGAAGGCTCATTTTGAGAAGCATTTTATTTTTCTTTTTCCCATTCACCCACCAAGCAATACTGTTGTTAGGGAGAATCATCTGCCACGGGAGGTATGAATGCGTTATCTCCCCCCATTTCTTCAATCTAAGACTAAGAGCAGCTTTGTTTATAATTCAATATTTTTTTTGCAGTCATTGCAACCCCCAAGCTGCTCTGTAGGTTGCTGAACGGTGCTCGGTACTTATCCTTGGAAATTTTTTAGTTTGTTGTATTTAGTCCCTTGCGATTCATTCAAGAACTGGCCCTCAGCACTTGGTCTTAGAGGATATCTTTTTATATTTTCTACTTTTCACAAGAAAAAAGTAGCTTGTTTTGCTCTTTCATGATTTTCTTTTTCTTCTTAGATGGCACCTTTGGTTGGTTTTTTGAAACTCTACAAACATACTACAGTATGCACACCAGCCTTTTTCTGGATTGCATTCTTCTTAAAACTGAAAGGCAGAGGAATCAAATTACCACTTTCCGCGGGCACTGAGGAGAAACCACCAAGTTTCGAAATATCGTATAAGACCAGGGTTATTTTGTTAGTGAGCTTTCCCCCCCTATTGGAGGATGTCTCTCCCCCTTGGAGAATATAAGCTTACTGAGGCTCATTTGAGAAGCATTTTTTTCTTTTTTCCCCATTCACCCACTCAAGCACATACTGTTAGTTAGGCAAATCATCTGCCCCTGCAGGTATGAATGCGTATCTCCCCTATTTCTTCAATCTAAGACATAAGAGCAAGCTTTGTTTATAATTCATATTTCTTGCAGTCATTGCAACACAATGCTTGTGTAGTGGAACGTACCGAATTATTTGGAATTTATTAGTTTTTTTTATGCTTCCTTGGATTCCAAACCTGACGCATTACTAGTATTTATTAATTTTCTCTTTACAAGAAACTAGCTTAGTTTTTTTTCATGATTTCTTGCTTCGTATGATGGCTAGTTGCTATGCTTATTAGATAACTCTACAAACATACTAAATTCACCACCTTTTCTGGATGCCACTTCTTAAACTTACTGGAAGGGAATCAAATTACCATTTCCGGTTCCTGAGGAACACCATGTTTCAAATATCTGTGATTATGAAGTTAAATACAGTACTCCCTCCTATTGAGGATTGACTCCCCTTGAAATATAACTTACTGAAGGGTCAATTTAAAGCTTTTTTTCATATTCCCATTCACCTACAAGCACATAGGTTATTTAGGAGAATCCTCCATGCAGTATAGCATCTCCCCTTTTCTGTTGCTCTAAGACATAAAGCAAGATTTGATTTATAATTACACTTTCTGCAGTCATTGAACACCAAAGCTCTTAGTTGCGGAACGTGCCGGAACTTATCCTTGGATTTTGCTTTGGAGTTGTATTTAGTCCCTTGCGGATTCATTCCAAGAACTGGGCCTCAGCACTTGTGTCTTAGAGATATCTTTTTATTTTCATACTTTTCACAAAATTTAGCTTGTTTTGCTCTTTCATGATTTCTTTTGTTCTTAGATGCACCTATTTGTTATTTTGAAACTTACAATACATTTCTTCAGTATTGCACACAATGCCTGTTCTGGATTGATTTTTTCAAAACTGAAAAGGCATGAATCAAATTTCTACTTTCCGTCCTTGAGGAAAACCACCAAGTTTCAAATATCTTTGCAGGGATATTTGTTAGTGAGCTTCCCTCCTATTGGAGGATGTCTTCCCCCTTTGAGAATATTAGCTTCTGAAGGCCATTTTGAGAGCTATTTATTCTTTTTCCCCACATTCACCCATCACACAACCTTAGTTAGGGCAATCATCTGCCTATGCAGTAGAATGCGTATCCCCCTATTTCTTCAATCTAAGACATAAGAGCAAGCTTTGTTTATAATTCAATATTTCTTGCAGTCATTGCAACACCAAGTGCCCCTGTAAGTTGGAACGGTGCTGTCTTATCCTTGGAATTTATTAGTTTGTTGTATTTTAGTCCCTTGCGGATTCATTCCAAGAACTGCCCTCAGCACTTGTGTCTTAGGAGGATACTTTTATATTTCTACTTTCACAAGAAAATTAGCTTGTTTTGCTCTTCATGATTTCTTTTGCTTCTTAGATGGCACTTTGGTTGGTTTTTGAAAACTCTACAAACATACTACAGTATTGCAACACGGCTTTTCTGGATTATTTTCTTAAACTGAAATGGCAGAATCAATTCACTTTCCGCGTCACTGAGGAAACACAAGTTCGAAATATCGTATATGACCAGGAGTAATGTAGTGAGTTCCTCCCATGGGATTCTCTCCCCTTGGAGAATAACTTACTGAGCTCATTTGAGAGCTTTATCTTCTTTTTTCCCCATTCACCCACCAAGCACATACTTTAGTTAGCAGAATCAGCTGTCACTGCAGGTATGAATCGTATCTCCCCTATTCTTCAATCAAGACTAAGAGCAGCTTGTTATAATTCAATATTCTCAGTCATTGCAACACCAAGCTGCTTGTAAGTTCTGAAGTGGTCTTG
>CM031603.1:16446963-16450234 GCA_018398815.1 Conus ventricosus | reverse complement strand
TGTTCGAATGCTTTTCCTTTTATCGTCTGTTACGTTTAAAAAAAGATGAAATAAGTGGTTAGTTACAGCTTTAGCGCGAACCTCCCCAGTATACTACCCCATTCCAAGGGTAGTGCCCAAGACGCTCCCCTTTGTTTTGGCCTTGCTTATTTAATGATCTAGTGCTAAAATGCCTCCTTCCGAACCGTAATCCTGTCTCATCCCACAGGTTGTTGTCCTTGATTTGTATCTTGGCAATCCTGATCATCTCTATTTTAATTTTCGAGGGATCAGTTCTTGGCAAGCATTCCTGTTTTTTTTTAAGCTTGCTTGCCCCTTCGATTGCATTTTGGCTCTACCCTACCTCCTGGCCCCACCCAGAATCCGGCCGGGGCGTGCATGTTAGTGGAGAGAGATCCGATTATTTTGTGTGTGCGTGTGTGTGCGGGTGTGTGTGCGGGTGTGTGTGTGTCCCTTCCATTTATTTACATCCCTTTTGAAGTTATAAATGTATACCCGTCCTTATATATGTATGTAAACATGTTGTGAACATCTGTTTTTTTTGTGACAGTAAAGTTTCAGTTTTTTTTGTACTCGTATTTCCGTGTTTGATTTTGATGTTTGTGTGGTTAGCGCGATTGAGTTGGGATTGAGCATAGCGTTTCCCTTGAACAATTACCACGTGACATCACCCACGTGACAGTGTGTGTGTGTGTGTGTGTGTGTGTGTGTGTGTGTGTGTGTGTGTGTGTGTGTGTTGTGTAAGTGCAGGCGCATGTGTATGATTTAGGTCGGTAATGTGTCTTCATGCCCAAGTACATAGGATACCGTCTTTGTGTGTGCATTCGTTGCGCTTAGCTGTTAGTGTCTATGTCTTTGTAAGTCTTTGTGTTTCACTGTGTGTGTGTTTGTATGGGCATGTAGGTATTTGCATGCATGTATATGTGTGGATGTCTACATTGAATACATGTGCAAATGCATACAGGCATGCATATGTGCGCACATAAATGTGCATATATATCTTTATATTATCTTTCTGTAAATATTTGTGTTTAGATTCATGTGTTACTCGTGTGTCTGTATGTACGCGCGCGTGTGTGCGTGCGTGCGTGCGTGCGTGCGTGCGTGCGTGCGTGTGCGTGCGTGCGTGCGTGTGTGTGTGTGTGTGTGTGTGTGTGTGTGTGTGTGTGTGTGTGTGTGTGTGTCCCTCCCTCTCTCTCTCTCTCTCTCTCTCTCTGTCTCTGCTCTCTCTCTCTCTCTCTCTCTCTCTCTCTCTCTTCTCTCTCCTCCTCTTCTTCCTCCTCTCTCTCTCTCTCTTTCTTTCTTCTCCCTCTCTCTCTCTCTCTCTCTCTCTCTCTCTCTCTTCTCTCTCTCTTCTCTCTCTCTCATCTCTTCTCTCTCTCTCTCTCTCTCTCTCTCTCTCTCTCTCTCTTCTCTCTCTTCTCTCTCTCTCTCTCTTTCTTTCTCCTCCTCTCTCTCTCTCTCCTTTCTCTCTCTCTGTCGCACGCGCGCGCGCTCTCTTTTTCCTTGCTCCTTCTCCCCCTCCTCTCTCTCTCTCTCTCTCTCTCTCTCTCTCTCTTCTCTCTCTCTCTCTCTCTCTCTCTACTCACTCACGAGGGGCTATGACCTAAAACGTGAATAAATCATCTTGTCTTGAGTCTCTCTCTCTCTCTCTCTCTCTCTCTCTCTCTCTCTCTCTCTCTCTCTCTCTCTCTCTCTCTCTCCCCCCCCCCTCCCCGCTTCCCCAAGACCTGATCAGGGACGGTGATAAAATAAATCGTAATACACAGCCTGCGCAACAGAAAAAAACCCGAGATGGACGGGGATAGAACCAGTCACGGTTTGTCTGGGGGAATCTTTTTTCCCTTTTAGTTCCAGAAAGACCATTTTTCAGCACCAAAGTACTTTTCCCCTCTGCCCTCTCTCCCCCTTTCTCCGTTTTCTCTCTGTCTCTGTTTCTCTGTCTCTCCGTCCTCTTCTCTCTCTCTCTCCCCCTGTTTTTTGGGGGTTGGGGTGCTTTTTTTTTTCTTTTCCTCCCCCTTTCCTCCCTCTCTCTCTCTCCTCTCTCTCTCTCTCCCTCTCTCTCCTTCTCCCTCTCTCCTCTCCTCTTTTCTCTTCTCTCTCCTCGCTCATCGCTCCCTCTCTCTCTCTCTCTCTCCCTTTCCCCTCTCTCTCCTCTCCTTTTTTTTTCTTTCCTCTTTCTCTCTCTCTCTCTCTCTCCCCCCCCCCTCCTGCATTTAATCTGTGTGTGTGTGTGTGTGTGTGGTGGTGGTGTGTGTTGTGTGTGTGTGTGTGTGTGTGGTTTTCTTTTTGTCCTCTGTCTTCTGTCGTCTGTCTGTCGTCTGTCTCTCTCTCTCCCCCCTCTCCCCTCCTCCCCTTTTCCTCTCTCTCTCCTCTTTCACCCCCCCCCCCCACTCCTTTTTCCTTTTCCCCCCCCCCGCATGCTCTCTCTCGCACCCAACTCCCTGTCCCCGCCTGTTTCTCTCTCCTTCCCCTTCGAAACATAAATCTCCATTGCAATGCACGGTCAACTGCCCCCCCGCCCTGTTTCTCTCTCCTTCTCCCTTCAGAAGAATAAATCTTCCTTTGCAATGCCACGGTCACTGCCTGTCCCCGTCCTTTTTTTCCTCTCCTTCTCCCTTCAAAATGACATCAATCTTCCTTTGCAATGCCACGGCACTGCCTGTCCCCGCCCGTTTTCTCTTCCTTTTCTCTTCAGTAATGACACCTGGACAGAGAAAACAAGGGGTTCCACGAGGGTCAAGAAGGCCATCTACATCGCAGCCCCCCCCCCCCCCCCCCCTCCAGCTCAACGGGGCCCCCGGTTCGCACACCTTGCCCCCGGGTACGCTCACTCATTGGGGTCACTTGATTTGGGACCCCCCAGGTCACGTGATCTGAATCGAGAATTCACGCAGTCGCAACAGATCGCTGGGGAAAGCCGGGATGGCGGCTGTCAAAACTACAGTGAGTAGTGCATTTTGTTTTGTTGGGGGACAGGTCTAACCTCTGGTACAATATACATAAACTTTAAAGCAATGCCAAAGGGCCTGTCTGTCCCCATTCGTTTTCTCTCCGTTTCTCTTTATAATGGCATGCATTTAAATTGAATCCATGGTCACGGGAATTGAAAAAAAGATTTACGGGGAAGGGTGTGTGGTGTATGTTGGTGTGGTGGGGGTGTGTGTTGTGTGGGTGTGTGTCGGGGGTCTGTTGTGTGTGTTTTGTGTGTGGTGGGGGGGCAGTTCCAGAGAATAAAGGCTGACGAATTTTCTAGGAGACACTTCCCCCC
>CM031603.1:16436963-16441963 GCA_018398815.1 Conus ventricosus | reverse complement strand
ACGAGGAGTTGGACACAGTTCAGTGCGTTACTGGACAGCGCTCAATTGGTGGCTTAGTTTGTCGTTTGTTTGTTGTTGGTTGGAGTGTTTTGTTGTTCTTGTTGCTTTTGTTCTGTTTTGTTTTGTTTTGTTTTTTGTTTGTTTTTTTTTCGCTGAATATGAGAAGATAAGTGGCTGCTCGAGCTTCGTTTTCATCGTCTTAAATATTGTTTGTTTTTGCCTGAGGAAGACCCACGATGTCGAAATGCACGGTTTTGTCCTGTAAGCTGTGTGTCAGTATCGTCCGACAGAACTAATACCCTTTCTTTTCTTTTAATTTGTTTTTGTTTTGCATTTTCTTTGTTGGTTTTGTTTTTGCTGTTGTTTTCAGTTCGCCTTCACGACTAGAACTGCTAGAGGTACCGACTGCATTTCTGCCCGTCTAATGTGCGCACTTCTTCTCTAAGATTTACCAGCAAACAATAACAACAAAGGGTGCTTTCGAACTGTTTGATATACACATGAAGAAATGGACTTCCTTTCCTGAGAAACCTTCTGGATCGCAAGTGTGCGCACTTCTTCTCTAAGATTTACCAGCAAACAATAACAACAAAGGGTGCTTTCGAACTGTTTGATATACACATGAAGAAATGGACTTCCTTTCCTGAGAAACCTTCTGGATCGCAAGTCCATTTTGCCTTGGCTTAAGGCTGTGTCAGGCTAATTGACAAAGGCTAGAACACCAAGGCTACATCAAAATGTTGTTATGCTCTGCATAGTTATGCGGGGATTGTCTTCAGTTGTGACAAGCTCCTAGCATAACATTATCAGTCTCTAAAATCCCCCGAAGTCGGAGTGTGGCTGCCCATGTGGCGGGTAATCAAAAACGGTCACACACGTAATGTTCTCATCCCCAGCTGATGCATTTGTACCATAGTGTTCAAGTACTTAGGCTGTTTGGATGATCCCTGGAGTCTTTTAGCCAGGGTACGACAACAAACAACAACAACAACAGCAAGTCCATTGAACTCGTGTTCACGTGTGCATCTATCTGCTGCAATCGCAAAGTCATGATGGATATCCAAGTGAATCTGCAGAACTGACAGCAGCGCCAGTGCCCCTGTCTGGTACAGGATATCTTGGTTCACACTCTTTCTGCATTCTGGCCCACAGCGCTAAATGACAGACAGACAGACAGATAGACAGACAGATAGACAGACATACAGACAGATAAACAGACGGTGCTCTCTCTTCCTCAACGTCGTTTGCTCCAGCTCCGAATCAGCCTATTTTATCTTATCTGTAGGCCGTCCGTCCATCCAACTTACCAGCACGTGATACAGGACGGTTCAGATGGTTTGCTGCCTGTCTGTCGCTTCGGTGGCCGAACCAAACCTGTACAGGGGGACCTCTTGGTAACGGCCTTCAGAATTCTTTCTTCTGTTGTTATTATTATTATTATTATTATTATATTATTATTATTATTATCAGCATTATTGTTATCATTATTATTATTATTATTATTATTATTATTATTATTATTATTATTATCATTATTATTATCATTATTGTCATTACTATTATCATTTTTATTATTATCATTATCATTATTATTATTATTATTATAGTTATTGTATCATTATTATTATCATTATTATGATTGTCAATGCTATTATCATTTTTATTATTTTCATTATTATTATTATCTAAATCATTTTTTATAGAAAAATATCAATGTTGGGCATACAGCTAACACATTTAAACAGACACAGGAAGGTTGCACACGTACAAAAATCCCGTTCAGAAATGTCCAGTTTGCGGTCATGGCGGTCACAAGCCAAATCATGAGAAAGTTGTTGTTCTTGCTGTTACACTTGTTGTTGTTGTTGTTGCTGCTGTTGTTTTTGCTGTTTTGTTGTCGTTGTTGACGTTCTTCTTTTTCTTCTTCTTCTTCTCCTTCTCCTTCTTCCTCCTCCTCCTCCTCCTCCTCCTTCTACCTCCTCCTCCTTTCTGCTCTCTTCCTCCTCCTCCTCCTCCTCCTTCTCCTCCTTCTCCTCCTCCTCCTCCTCCTCCTCCTCCTCCTTCTACCTCCTCCTCCTCCTCCTCCTCCTCCTCCTCCTCCTCCTCCTCCTCCTCCTCCTCCTCTTCTACCTCCTCCTCCTTTCTGCTCTCTTCTCTCCTCCTCCTCCTCCTCCTCCATATTTTGTCTTCTTCTTCTTCTTCTTCTTCTCTTCTTCTTCTTCTTCTTCTCCTCCTCCTCCTCCTTCTACCTCCTCCTCCTTCCTGCTCTCTTCTTCCTCGTCCTCCTCCTCCTCCTCCTCCTTATCTTTGTCTTCTTCTTCTTCTTCTTCTTCTCTTCTTTTCTCTCCTTTTTCTTCTTGTCCTTTTTCTCCCCCTCCTCCTCCTCCTCTTTCTCCTCCTCCTCCTTCTTCTTCTTCTTCTTCTCTCTTTATGCGTCGTCCGAACTGCCAACTGAAAAAGGTGGGTGTTCTGGGTCAACATAGGGCTCATACTGTAACCGTCTGAGAAGACGAGACTTCCTGCTCCTCTTAAATCTTTTTTTTTTTTTTTTTTGAGTGTGGAAAAAAAACACCTGTGTCGCAGGATTTAGAGTTAAAATGAAACCTAGTTCCGTGTGATGAGTAAATCAGGTTAATGCCAAAGAGTGTGAAAACTAGCTGGCTTGCCGTCTAGTGCTCCTATTACTTTGGTTACGAAGAAGGGAGAGTCACACAACCCGACGAAAAGAAGGAAAAAAAGGGGGAAAGGGGGTTGAATGGAGGAAGAGGAGGGTGGGGGTTGTTTTTGCAGAATAAAAAAAAAAGAAAACAAAACAGAAAAGAACAATTTGAAAAGCTTCAGACGAATGTATGTGAAATGAGGGTAGATAGTCTGGCTGACGCTCAACGCAACAGCTCTGCGCGCACTGTGGAATATAATATATATATATATATATATATATATATATATATATATATATATCCCCCCCCCCCCCCCCCCCCCCCCCAATCTTCTCTATCTGTGGACTTTAACCTGTCATCGACGAATGGTCCTACCACCACTTCGGTTGGAGTATGTCGATGCCGATTTCAAGGTAATGCTCGCAAAAGTAGCTTCTCCAGATTTTGTCTGATTTGCTCTCTCTCTCTCTCCTCTCTCTCTCTCTCTCTCTTCTCCCTCCTCTCTCTCTCTCTCCTCTCTCTCTCTCTCTCTCTCTCTTCTATAGGTAGACAGATATACAGAGAGATGAACCGAAGCTCGGAGAGTATTGGTCCAGGTTTGACATTTGTCAAAATAACTGGCTTCCGCGAAGGCCGATGACTTACAAAAACACCATCTGCATTTGTTTGGTTTCATCTGATCTGGTATGAAGTCTCCTCTCTCTCTCTCTCTCTCTCTCTCCTCTCTCCTCTCTCTCTCTCTCTCTCTCCTCCTCTCTCTCTCTCTCTCTCTCATATATCTACACACACACACACACACACACACACACACATATATATATAATATATATATATATATATATATATATAATATATATATAATATGTGTGTGTGTGTGTGTGTGTGTGTGTGTGGTGTGTGTGTGTGTGTGCGTGTGCGTGTGTATGTGTGTATGTATATCAGTCTCCATGAAAGCGACTCGTATTCACTCTCCTAGTCGATCGCAAAGTATACGAAAAGGAAAGGAGACGCATAAGTACTTGCGCGTGCGAGTGCGTGTGTGTCTCCCATTTTTCAGTACTCTTATTCTGAGCTATGGTAGCTCCTCCGCGATCCTCCCACACACACACACACACACACACACACACACACAACATCTTTCTCTTTTACCGTCCCGGCAGCCCAGTGATGAACTGGTCAAAACCAATGATCGATCGACACCGAGGGAGACAGTAATATATTTATCGGAAGCGATATCGGATGCGCACGCACGTACACGGGCACGCAACAAGCACACACGCATGCACAAGCTCACACACGCATGCATGCAGACGCAAAAATCGAACGCGCATGCACGTTTCCGTGCATGGACCGCGAGCGCACGTCACGAACACAAACAAAGCGGCCCACGCGTACTCACACGTAAAACACATACTTATAAACATACATACATTACACGCGCGCGCGTGCGCATCAGCACACCGGTAAATTATGCCAAACATGGTGAACAAACACGGAGACACATTCGTAGACAGACAGAAAGAGGCAGACACAGACCTATATGATCAACCTATTGACAAATGATTATGAGTAAGCATGCACGTATTTGTGGGGTGGTGTGCGCGCGTGCGTGCGTTTGGTGTGTGTGTGTGTGTGTGTGTGTGTGTTGGGTGTGTGTTTTGTGTGTTTTGGTGTGTGTGTGTGTGTGTGTGTGTGGTGGTGTGCGTGCGTGCACGCGTGAGCGGTGGTGGGGTGGGGTGGTGTGTTGTGTGTTGTTTTGGTGTGTGTGTGTGTGTGTGGTGTGTGTGTGTGTGTGTGTTTTGTTGTTTAGCGTTGTGAGGTGGTGTGTGTGTGTGTGGTGTGTGTGGTGTGTGTTGTGTGTCTGCATGTATGTGTGTCTGTGTGCGTGAGTGTGTGAAAAGTGAATGACGGTGTGTCTGTGTCTGTCTGTCTGTCTGTCCGCCCGTCTGTGCGTCAGCATGTGTTGTGTGAATGTGTGCGTGCGTGTGTGTGTGTGTTGTGTGTGTTTTGTGTGTGTGTGTGTGTTGTGTGTGTGTGTGCGTCTTTGTGTGTGTGTGCGTCTTTGTGTATATGTGGGTATGTGTGTGTGTGTGTGTGTGTGTTTTGGTGTGTGGGGGGGGGGGGGGGTTGGTGTTTGTGTGTGTGTGTGTGTGTGTGTGGTTTTGTGGGGTGTGTGTTGTGTGGGGGTGGGTGGGTGTGTGTGTGTGTGTGTGTGTGGTGTGTGTGTGTGTTGTGTGTGTGTGTGTGGTGTGGTGTGTGTGTGTGTGTGTGTGTGTGTGGATCGAGTGGGTGGGCATATGTATCATAAAAGGCAGACGGAGAAAGAAAAGAGCAAGGGGG
>CM031603.1:16419463-16421963 GCA_018398815.1 Conus ventricosus | reverse complement strand
ATAGTCAGACAAATTGATAAATGTGTGTGTGTGTGTTTGTGTGTGTGTGTGTGTGTGTGTGTGTGTTGTGTGTGTTGTGTGTGTGTGTGTGTGCGCGCGCGCGCGCGTAAGTGTGTGTCACGTATTTTTACGATTTTCTTTCTTATGAGCAGAGAGAGAGAGAGAGAGGAGAGAGAGAGAGAGAGAGAGAGAGAGAGAGGAGAGTTCAGAACAATTCATAATGCATTCAGTGTGATATGGTAAGTCCTACGGCAGATAAAACCACTCCGTGCTGAGCGCGTCAACCTGTCCGTTTAATTGTTCACAGAAAGACCCACGAATGTGTTGTACAGTGTACAGTTGAGTACACTGATGGAAAGGAAAGGGAGATAATGTGATGCCACTAGGTTGAAAACAGCAACATTCTTTTCACCTCAACAATAAATGCTAAGTCAATACCATGGATTTGTCTCAATCCTTTTTTTTTTCTGACTTTCCTAGCACATACGTTCTTAAGGTCTACCTATGCCTTGTGTGTATGACCCGTCATACTAACCTTCGAACAACAACAACAACAAAGGGGGAAAAATGAAAAGAAATCACGTGAAACTTACAACTGTCATGAAATAGGTGGTACGCACTTTTTCTCTCTCTCTTTCTCTTTTTCAGCCGGCCGTCCTCACTGGATGCCAAACAATTTCAGAACTCTCCTCCCGTCTAGCACCAAGAACACCACACATATCCACTGACACATTCAAGAGAAATAATAAGAAGCCCACCAAACACTCGGTCTTGAAAAAAAAAAAAAAAGAAAACAGAAAATCACTGTCAAGAGAAGCAGTTAGGTGACTCGACCACGTGAATCAAGACTCCATTGCAAAACAAACCCCGAAGCTGGCTAGTAGCGTAGCTATTCGATTCATCCACACGCGCGCCGCTCGCTTTGCCCCGTCCTCCGGTATTACTTAGCCAATCGGTGTGCGCTATTTAGTTGCTGCTTGCTGCTGCTGCTGCTGCTGTTGCTGGGAGGTTGTTGCTTTCTATGTGCTGGCCGCACGTGATACACGGACGGACCGCTCGCGCGCTAGTAGCGAGCACAGAAAGTTTGTAGAGAAGAGATTTTGTTTTGTGACTCGTTTTTTTTTTTCTTTTCTTTTTCTGTTTATTCCTTTTTTTTTTCTTTCGTTCTTTTTTTTTACTTCTTTTTCTTTCTTTTTCTGCTATTTTTCCTTTTTTTCTCTCTTTCTTTTTTTTTTTTTTTTTTTTTGTCTCGCAGGCCATCTCGCCTCATTCGTTTTAGATTTTTCCCCCGGGGGTGGAGAAGTGAACCCTCCCCCCCCCCCACCCCCGGTCTGTCTGGCTGCCTGGCTGGCTAGCGCTCTCTCTCTCTCTCTCTCTCTCTCTCTCTCTCTCTCTCTTTCGCTGGCGATTTAATCTTTTAATACCGAACCCTGGGGATGTTTGAAAAAAAACGGGCCTAAGGAGAAAGAAGAAAAATGTAGGCAGAATTATTTTCATAAAAATAGAAGACACGAGGAAGAAGGGTAGAAGAAAGAATTATGAGGCAGATCGAAGTTTGGAAAAACAAAAACGGAGACGGGAATGACAAAAAAAAAATATATTGAAAAAAAAGGGATATAAATTAAAACCTAGTAAATTTTTACTGACTTTTTCTTATTATTTCAATTTTGCAGTCCTGTACTTTAAAGTTTTGTTTTCTCCGAGAGAACATGGAAAATAAAAAAACAAGCTTAATGTGCTTTTTTTCTCACATGTAACATGTAAAACAAAAATTCTCTCTCTCTCTCTCTCTCTCTCTCTCTCTCTCTCTCTTCTCTCTCTCTCTCTCTCCTCTCTCTCTCTCTCCTCTCTCTCCTCTCTCTCTTTGTGCTTTGCTACTTCTTCCCATTTGTCATGTTCTTCAACTACCTTATCCTCTCTCACTCTCTCTCTCTCTCTCTCTCTCTCTCTCTCTCCTCTCTCTCTCTCTCTCTCTCTCTCTGTTCCAAACTTTGGGTGTATTTTGTCATATTCATTTTATTGTCTGTTTCATACATGCTTATTGATGTCCATTATACAGACCATATCTATTATACCCACACATTGCTCCTCTTCTCCCCATCATTTTCTCCCTACTTTTTCTTCTTTCCTTTTCATTTAGTATTCCGTTATGGTTGCGTGACTGGTTTTGTGTCTTTGTTGGTTTGGTTTTTCTTCATACGGTATTCCATGTCGATGCATAGCATCATCCCTACTCAGGGCAAGGACCGGATGTAAAGCAGCGCATAACCACCCTCGTAGATAAAGAATTCTCTCTCTCTCTCTCGCTCTCGCTCTCTCTCGCTCTCTCTCTCTCTCTCTCTCTCTCTCTCTCTTGGTTTAATAAAGTTTGGTTGGTTTGCTTGTTTTACCATTCAGAGTTTTGAAGTTCTTTCCACTGGGGTGTGAAAGGTGAGAGTAACCTCCGAAAGCTTTCAAAGGCAAGGTGTTCCTCTCTCTCCTCTCTCTCTCTCTCCCCTCT
>CM031603.1:16386963-16414463 GCA_018398815.1 Conus ventricosus | reverse complement strand
ATGTCTTGTCCGCCAACGCATGTAACAATCTGATATGTATGTCTTGATCGCCAACGCATGTAACATTCTGATATGCTGAATCAAGTTGTTGATTTTTTTTGTGTGTTAACATGCAATGGAAAAACAATGAGAATTATCCTTATGCTTTGTCCGTCTGTCTTTCCTTGTCTGATTATTTCAGCCTCTAGTGAGACGGAGAGAATTGGGGGGGGGGGGGGGGGGGGGGGGGTCGTAGTTTAAAAAACAGACAGCATCGGAATCTATTTCGGACGAAAGGAGTGTCAGCCAATGGCTTCTCCCAGTTCCACACTTTCTCGCACATTTTTTGGAAGGCGTTGCGGGGCCCACCACGCCTTCTCACACGTTTTGAGAAAATGTGGAATCGGGAGAAACTGTAGTTGTGTGCCCCCTACGCTTTTCTCGCAATTGTTAAAAAAAAGTGATGTTGGCTCTCAAATGCTTCGTAATGTGTGTTAGCGCGTGAGAAATCCCTCTTATTTCTACAAAAATTGTTATTTCTATTGTCATCGAGGTTGGTTTCGGTCTTTTTCCGACACGGGTCTTGTTATGTGTTGATATAATGTGAACCTGCTGTGCATATGACACAAACGGTGGACCATAGTTTAACTGACCTGGAAGAGTTTTAAGTTACAGGGACAACTGACTTGAGGGTTGTTTCAGTTAAAGTTCAGCTCAGCGACCCATGCTTGTCTACATGACTGAGGCGGTAACACTTTGCTTGGTAACGTGTTAGCAACAAAGGGGTGACTCAAAGCACCGTTGGTCTAATTTAGAGGTCGACAAATGAAATTCGTAGAACCTTTCTTCCCACAGTTAAGGTTCTAATAAAGATTTGTAGGGCTGAGTAAAGAAACACTGAGAATGATCGTCCTCTCTTCTTGAAGAATTCAGCAAAGAGCTACAGCCAAAGATAGACTGAGACCTCTGGATAGTGCTGTGAATGTTTTAGAGTGAGATTTCATTCTTTGGAGAAACGCACTGGTTCACATAGCTGTGAACATTCTAGAACATTCCGTATGTCCTTTGTTGATGAGTGATATGTTCAGATATTTTATAGCAGATTTATTTGGATTGTCTACGGTGTGAAGTTCTCTCGTGTTTGTTGTAAAATCAGTCTGTCAAATTCAGTGCGAAGGAAAAGGCAAAACTGATGTAAAATTGCCAGCTGAACAATGTCTGCATCGATGATCTGACACTGAAGATCGAGTTGATGAAGATTCTAGAAATTTACACCGGTTGTAAATTATTTTGGCCGTGTACACATAGTTCCACACTTGTGAAACATTATTATTTTGCTATTTTCATTAATAATCGAGAGTGAACGTTTTTGCGATTTTCCTGCTTCTGAGCATTTTTCCTTGTCTGAATCTAAGGTCTGCTCGGCGCTTTGTAAAGAGTTCAACCTAAATGAAGTTGATAGGACATGTAAAGGCCACTGTCATTTCACATTTCCTCGTCTCCCTTCTTGTATTTTTCCTCCCAATATCGGCACAGCTGCGCCCACGCTTTTGACACACTGTTCCCATTTCGTGGCGTTGCACGTGCAACCCGTAAAACAATATTGCGTCATGTCTATGATGGGCGGGTGTGGCCATTTAGCCTCGGGCGCCTCGTGTTTTTGTGACCCATCTCAGAGAAACTGTTACGTTGGCAGGTAAGTGACCATGCCAGCACTCGCTGCAGTGCTCTCACACTCTCTCTCTCTCTCTCTCTCTCTCTCTTCTTTGTCGGGTGATCACTGACCAGGCAAGACACGAATCTAGTGCTCCTCCAGAAATTGATAATTTTTTGTTAATTATTCGAGTTTATCGACGTTTTGAATCTTGAAAATGGACAAGGGTAGTTCTCTCATCAGTATCGACACAAATGTGAAAAAATTATTACAGATTCAAAGAGAGGACTTTGAAAAATCAATGGATAAAGTTTTGGCTCTTCGACTTCATGAAGTGACAAAGCAGTTTTCAATGGATTTGGAGAAATCGGTACGTGAATTGAAAACCGAAATGCACGAACTACATGACACAGCTTCCACGCTTCAACAAGCGGTGACAAGTTTAGTTCGGGAGAACAACACCACCAAACAAACCGTCAATGAGTTGGAATTCAAGTTGTCACAGATCAGTACAACTCTTGACGGCAAGATCGAAAAACTGGAAATGTTCTCCCGACGAGATAACCTGAGATTGTTCCATGTGCCACGCCTGTCCAGGTCGGAAACAGACGACGATTGTGTCACGACTGTTCTTGACGTTTTGCAAGGATCAGTGCCAGGCAAGGTGTGGTGTCGTGATGACATTGTGCGTGCACACCGACTTGGACGACACAATGATAACAAGGGTCGCCCACCTCCAATGATTGTCACATTCACTCGGTGGTCAGACAAAATGGCAATCCTGACCCACGGCAAAGAAGTACTGCGGCGGAAGAACGTGACAGTGGCAGCGGACCTGACAGACCGACAGAGAGAGACTGTACAGGAGTACCGACGGCAAGGGGTGCACGCCTACTACAGGGGCAACAAACTGGTGGTGGAGGAGCAGAGGACACGCCACTCCCAACTACGCAGACGACAGCACCACGATGACGGCTACTCCCAGAACCACGACACTGACTACTGCCACTCCAGCAACCGCTACAGCAGAAGGGAGCACAGCAGCGCCGAGAGCTACAGTCATGCTGTCAGATGGAGGGGTGACAGACGGAAGTCTGAGCAGCAGTGGGGGTCATGGTACAGTGACACCCACTATGGTGGCCGCTCATCTACTGGCTACTACGCGCAATATGAGGGGGAAGGAGGGGGCTACGGCAGGACTGGGATGCAGGACTGGAACAACGTTACCCAGCCGTACCCCTTCTATGCCTCCATGCAGCAGTTCCCACTACTGCCAGCACGAAACATCATCCTCACCGGTCAGTGTGACATGGTTGACAACTCTCTGACACTTGACAATGCTACTACTGTGAATACTTCACACAAGCAACATATGACAGGACAGGTCACATGTACTGACAAAGAGAGACGACAGAAAATGATAAAGAAAAAGAGCGCACAGAAACTGGTAACACAGAGACAGGGGCAGAAAATGAAAACACGACAGAAACGACAGACATTTGTGGACAAGGTCAGATTCGGGATAGTGACACACACCCAGCTGAGCAGAATGTTACTGATATAAGCAGAACAGGCAGTCAGTTACAGCCGTTAAATCAGACAGAAAATACAACACCGATTTATACCGAGACAACGACAGACACAGCTATCAACAGTCCCATACCGACACAGACAACCCAAATCAAAGAAAAGATGTGGTATCAGAACTGACTGATAATACCACAGAAACAACATGTCAGGACTCGGGAGACAAAACGAACACTGAGACAGAACCTCACACACCGCAGACAGACACTGTGACTGAACAACATACACCACAGACAGACACTGTAACTGAACCTCACACACCGCAGACAGACACTGAGCGGAGAAGCAACGAGGACAACGACGCACCGGTCACGCAACAAGAGAAACAAAACCGCACGTGACGGGCCTACAGGTAGACTACGGAGTGCTTCGTGCGCAAGCATCCCTGCCAAACGCCAGACCACGATTCACGAAACGGCAAATAAGCATGGAAAACAGGATACCGCATAGGGACTCGGCCAGGCCCATGTCATATCAAATGTGAAATTTATGACGTACAACATTGAAGGGCTGTCGCGTGTGTATGATAACGATCTGCGTGCTTACATTAGTGATTTTGACATTGGTCTCCTGGTGGAAACGTTCGCTACCCAATTTCCGGAACGTTTATTTCCAAACCATCACGCTTTCATTGTGCCAGGTGTTAGTCTGTCAGATGGGGTTACAGCAAGATTGTCTGAAGGTTTAGCACTTCTCGTGAAAAAAGATCTCTTAAAGTATGTTGAAAAAATGAATGTGGAGTATGATAATATTATTGTATTGAAACTGTCTAAGGATGGGGATCTGCGCATGCACCAAGATGGCGGCGTTTTTTCTGAGCTCCACAAATTCGATAGGAAAATTTTTGACGCCGTCGACTAAAGAGTCCTTAATTTTGGCTTTGTATGCATGTACGGGCAATATTTTGTCCGTTGGATTTAGTGATATCTAGAAGTTTCTTGAATTTTTCCGAGTGTTTATACTGGTATCGCTGACATCTGTGTTGACAACTCGCCCACTGACGAACTTTCAGTTTCACTTTGAATTTTTCAGTTCCATTCATTGTCACTATACTAACGTATCTACATAATCAAACTGCACGTTCTTGTATTTATTTCTTCTTCTTATTTTTTGATTCGTATCTTTCTGAAATTTGTACATGACCATGCCAAACAAACAAGGATCACATGCTAAACCTTCGAGAGGATCGACTTCAAGTTCTGTTGATACAGGTCCAAACAGTGCAGTAAAGACGAGAAGAAATACCGACAAAACGCCAGTGCTAGCCGCATGGCAGTGCATTTATTGTGATGTGGCCTGTGATGAAGATGAAAATTGTATTGAATGCTTTGTATGCAAAAATTGGGCACATCAGAAGTGTAGCGGATTGAACGCATCAGCATTCGGGGCGTTATCCGATCCCCGTCAGCCTAACTTACAATGGGTATGTCAGCCGTGTCTTACTGATCAAGGCCAAATAAAGTCCAGACAGGATAACAGACTGGATAAACTACTCGATCTCATCCCGCTGGTTCACTCTTTAAGTGCTCGGCTTGAAAGTCTGGAAAAGGGGTTGATGGGTGAAAAGTTGGAGGAAAAGATCGAGGAGGTTGTGGACAGGAAAACTAGGTGAAATGTTGGAAGAAAAGTTGGAGGTGGAGAAGAGAAAAAAGAATGTTGTTATTGTGAACCTGAAGGAGAGCGCTAAAACAGTCAATTCAGAGAGAAAAGAGGAAGATCTCGAAGCTGCCAAATCCCTGCTTGCCAAACTTGTTGATGTTGAGGCAGATGATGTTACAGAACCTGTCAGGCTGGGAAGGGAAGGGGGAAATAAACCAAGGATGTTGAGAGTTACACTCAAAACTGAAGAAAAAAAGAGAGAGATCGTTAGAAAAGCTCGAGAACTGAACAAGAACGTCCCAATCAGCAAAGACCGAATTTATGTGAATCCTGACTACACCAAAAAACAAAGAGAAATCAATCGGGCTCTCAGAGTTGAGAAAAAAAGAAGTGAGGCAGGCGAACAAAACCTAGCAATAAGAAACGGCAAGATTGTGGTTCTGACAAAGGGGGCTGGTAACGACCAACGAACAGGTGGAGGCCTAGAGTCTGCCACAGACCCCAAACAAGACAGAACTGACTGAAGAATACAAACCATGTAAATAGTATAAATAGTAGACAGAAAAAAGGAAGATTTTTTTCAGGGAAGGGAAGAAGGGGTTACAGTTTTATACTCTAATGTTGATGGTTTACTGAATAAAAAAGATGAGTTATTTACAAGAATAGAAGAGATCAAGCCCAGTGTTATAGCACTGACGGAAATAAAACCGAAGCCACCCAAATGTTTTGAATGAATCAGAGTTTGCCATCCCTAATTATGACATGTTTGTAAACAAAAACCAGTTAAGAGGTGTAGCATTATATGTCGAGAAGTCAATGAATGCGCGAGAGTGTGAGGAAATAAATGTGTGTGAATTTCAGGAAAGTGTGTGGTGCTCAGTCGAAAGTGTCCAAGATGGTAAAATTTTATTTGGATGTATTTACCGAAGCCCAAACACTAGCAGTGAAAAAAATGATAAGAAAATTATTTCAAAATACTTAAATCTGATATGGTATCGAAGTATACTAAGGTGTGCATTATGGGCGACTTTAATTTTCCAGGCGTCCATTGGGATGGAAAATGGACAGGAGAAAAAAATGACAGCATTAAACAAAATGTGCTTGATTCCTTTTTGATACAGAAGGTAAGCAAACCGACAAGGAGGAGAGTTGATCAAAAACCCTACATTGGATGACTGGATACTTGTAAGCGAAGATAATCTTATTTCGGACATTGTGCATCTTGACCCAGTGGGTAAAAGTGACCATGATGTTTTGGCATTTCAGCTTCACATTTCTAATAAAAAAGTAAAAAAACAGGTTAAGTTAAACTTAGCAAGGGTGATTATTATAAGTTTAGAAAGATTGTAAATGATCATGATTGGTCGGTGATGTCAGAAATGAATAGCGAAGAGAGTTGGAACTACATAAAAAGATTACTGCATAATGGTATGGAGAAATGTATCCCTAAAGTTAAAGTTAGGGATACTAAAAAAGTACAACCTGTATGGATGAATAAGACAGCGTTCAGATGTATCAAAAAGAAATATAAACTATTCAAAAGATACCTTACCACTAAATCAGGTTATGCTTATCTGAAATACATAAAGGAAAGAAACAAATGTAAAAAGTTGTTAAAAAGAATAAGAAGAGATTATGAGAAGCAGATCGCCAATGAAGGTAAAATAAATCCAAAAAAGTTTTGGAGGTATGTGCAACAGCAAATGAAAATGAGTACAGGTATAAGTGCATTAAAGAGACCTGATGGTACATTTGCGGTGGATGACATGGATAAGGCTCAAATGTTAAATACATTTTTTTCAAGTGTATTTACCCAAGAAAATTTATGCGACATTCCGGACTTGAGAGAAGGATGTTATTCAAATGGGGTAATGTTAACAGAAATTCGAGTCACTCCCAAAGCTGTGGAGAGTAAATTAAAACAACTTAACCCAAATAAGGCACAGGGTCCTGATTTATTGCCACCAAGGGTACTAAAAGAGCTGTGTGAGGAACTATCTGTTCCACTGTGTTCATTTTTTAATAAGACACTTGAAACTGGTGTATTACCTGAAGACTGGAAAACGGCAGAGGTGACAGCGATTTTTAAGAAAGGTACAAAATGTGAACCGAGCAACTACAGACCTGTAAGTCTTACTTGTATCTTATGCAAGGTTTTAGAAAGTATTGTCAGAGACTCAATGGTCTCCTATTTTACAGATAATAATTTATATTCTAAATGTCAGCATGGTTTTCGAAAAAAAACGATCATGTGTCACACAGCTGTTAGAGGTTATGGAGGATATAACAACAATGCTAGATAGCAGACAAGGAATTGATATCATATACATGGATTTTAGAAAAGCTTTTGATACGGTTCCGCATAAGAGACTCCTTATAAAGCTAGCAGCATACGGTATTGGTGGCACCTTATTAAAATGGATCAAAAACTTTCTGAGTGATAGAACTCAACAAGTCAGAGTAGGGGCAGCCAAATCAAAGAAATGTAATGTACTTAGTGGTATTCCTCAAGGAAGTATACTGGGACCGGTTCTTTTCACTATTTTTATAAATGATCTACCAGATAACCTTGTCAGTCCATGTAAATATTCGCAGATGATACTAAGATTTACAATTGTACATCAAAGAGTACTTGTATTCAAAACGATATCTACAAACTGCAAGAGTGGTCTGAGTCGTGGAATCTGTATTTCAACATGACCAAGTGTGGTGTATTGCACGTCAGGAATAATAATCAAAATAATGAATATAAAATGATGGAGAATGATGTTTATCACCAAGTAGTGGCTCTTGCTGAAGAAAAAGACTTGGGTGTTACCTTCGATAGCAGGTTGTCATTTGACCCTCACTTACAGAGAGTGGTAAATAAAGCTAACCAGATGTTAGGTATCATAAAAAGGAGTTTTACTTATTTAGATAAAGATACTTTTTTGAAATTATACAAAGCTTTTGTCAGGCCACATTTGGAGTACGCTAATGTGATTTGGAGCCCTTTTTTAAAGCGTCAATCAATAATGTTAGAAAAGGTTCAAAAACGAGCTACCAAATTGCTGAAGCATTGCAAAAACTTATCATATAATGAAAGATTGAAATATTTGAATCTGCACTCGCTGAGAGGAAGAAGGATCAGAGGTGACCTAATTCAAGTATATAAGATCTTTAATGGCTATGATGATATTGACATTGAGACATTCTTTTCTGTTGCACAAACTTCGAGTACTAGAAACTCAGAAGGAAAGATTTTTATAAGCACTGTAACACTAATCAACGTAAATTTTCATTTTCTTATAGAGTTGCTAACCACTGGAATGAAATACCTACTACCATTAAATTTGCACCTGATATTAATACTTTCAAGAATTTTCTAGATAATGATTCAAAATTTAGAGAATTGTTTCATGACTATGATGGATTGCAATGAAGATATTAATTGTAGCATGCCATATGACCCAAAAAGTGAAGAAATTTAGAGGGGACACATGATAGACCGCGAGGTCTAGGCTAATGAAGCCAGTCCCTACTACTACTACTACTACTACTACTACTACTACTACTACTACTACTACTACTGTCTAAGGATTTGTTGGGAACAGAATCACCGGTAATTCTAGTTGGTGTGTACTTGCCTCCAAGCTCTTCTGCATATTACCAAACTATTGATGTATCCAATGGTATTACCATTTTGGAGCAATGTATCATGGATTTAATAGAATCTCTTGGAAATTTGCCGCTGTTGTTACTGGGGGATTTCAATGCTCGCACTGGGGGCAAGAATGCAAAGACTGTGATGATGATCTGAGCATGGAAATGTTTCAGGACAGAGTCTGTGAACGTGAGGTATACCGTACATCAAAAGATAAGATTCAAAATGACTTTGGCACGTACCTGTTAGATCTTTGAAATTTTATTTTCATCTTTTCATTTTGAATGGTGCAATTTCAGAAGATTTAGATTATGGTCACTATACTTATATTTCACCAACAGGTTGTAGTATGTTGACTATGCCATAGTATCAAGACGTTTATTGAAATACTGTGTTTCTTTGAATGTTACACCAAGAACAGAATCAAAAACACATGCCTGTTGAAGTTGTGTTTGACTGTAAATTAAAAAGAGCTGATCAGCATGACATGGCTCAAAATATTTACAAAATTGACAAATAGTTTGGGATGAAGAAAAAGTCTATGAATTAAGGAAAATATATCAAGTGACGAGTTTCAAAGGCATATGAGGCAGGCCTTAGTCTGGTTATGTTGATGTAAATAAAGCCATTCAAGTGTTTAATGATGCATTGCTTACAGCTAGTTCATGCATGAGAAAAAACTATTACAGTCGGAAAAGAACGATCAGATCCATGGTTTGATCAAGAATGTAGCCAGCATAAAAAAGAACTGTTACCATTTGAGGCAGTGTTATAAACACAAAGAAGATAATGAAAAATTAGAAATTTGTATAATCAAAAACGCAGAGAGTACAAGGAGCTCTTGAGACTGAAAAAGAAAGACCACTGCACAAAGGTAATAAATTCTTTGAAAATATCAATAACCCCACTGGGTTTTGGAGCAAAGTAAAATCTTTTTCGTGCAATAAATTTACTGACAACAAAATTACCAAAGATGAATGGTTTAACATTTTCCCAAGTATTTGAGTCTGGTGTGAATTGTAGCCAGTCAGAAAGTATTGCTGGCGAGTCAGAAGTCAGGTTAGTGATTGGTCAAACCAGCATAACACAGATTCTCTCGAGTGTGACATTTCGGAAAGTGAAGTTTATGCCGCGGTTCGTTCATTAAGGAATAAAAAGGCTGCTGGTCCTGATGGAATTATCGGAGAAATCTTCAAAAACTCAGTTACTGTAGTTGCTCCATTTTTAGTCATATTGTTCAATATATTGTTCTCTACTGGAACTTATTCCTTCAGTGGTCAGAGTCAGTTATTCAACCCCTATTCAAAAAGGGCGACAGGAATTTACCTGATAATTACAGGGGAATATCTTTGTTGAATATATGCAGTAAATTGTATAGCCATATTCTGAATGGACGACTAAACAAATGGATTGAAGAAAACCATGTCATTGATGACTGTCAGGCAGGTTTTAGAAAAAAGTATAGTACTATTGACCATGTCTTTACATTGTTTGCCATGGCTCAGAAACAACTGCTACTTCACAAGAAACTGTATGTTGCGTTTATTGATTTCAGAAAAGCTTTCGATTCTGTCCATCGTGCAAAACTATGGTGCATTTTGAAAAAAGAGGGATTCATGGGAAAATGTATCAGGCAATAACTAGCATGTATAACATTGTTAAAGCAAGAGTTAGAGCAGGAAGGGATTTTAAGTGATACATTTTTGTGTCCATCAGGTTCTAAAGCAAGGGGAGGTGTGTAGTCCAGTTCTTTTCTCCCTTTTCATTAATGAACTGGCTGTGGATATTATTCAGAAAGGGAAACATGGAATTCAGTTGTTACCTGATTTTGTAGAAATTTGATACTTATGTTTGCTGATGACATTATTTTGTTATCTGATTCAGTGGAGGTCTTCAAAACCACTTAAATGTTTTGTACAACACGTCCAAAAGACTCGGTCTTATAGTTAACTTAGAGAAATCAAACATAGTCATATTTAGAAATGGTGGATATATCTCTGACCAAGAAAAATGGTTTTATGGGCAGACCAAGATGACAGTTGTTAACATGTATAAGTACTTGGGAGTTTATTATGTTACCAGACTTTCCTTCACGCACAGTTTGAATGATATCGCAAGCTGAGCAAAGAAAGGAGTGATCAGTATATTTAAAGTACTATGGTCCTTGGGGAGAAAAATCCCCTTCTATATTTTTCAACCTCTTTGATGCTCAGATTCAGCCAGTACTTAGTTATGGAGCAGAGGTATGGGGCATCATTGGAAATGTTGATGTGGTAGAAAAAGTGCATCTTTTCGCCTTAAAAAAATTTTTAAATGTAAGCATAAGAACTCCTAATGTGATGGTGTATGGAGAGTTAGGTAGATTTCCATTGTATGTAAATGTATATTTGAAGAGTATTAAGTATGGTTAAGGATATTGAAGATGCCGTCTCATCGTTTACCTAAGAAAGCTTACAAAATGTTATTTTTTCATGAGAAAAAACAAAAAATACTTGGGCATCTTCTGTCTGCTTCTTTCTGTACCAACATGGATTTGAAGAAGTTTGGGAAAATCAAGGAGTCGGTAACGAAGTCGCGTTTTTGAAAGCCTTAAGAAAGAAACTGGTTAATGGCTACAAAGCTTACTGGCTCTCAGATATTGAGCACAATGAACGTTTTCAGTTATACAGAACATTTAAAAGCGACCTGATTTTATCCTCGTACTTACCAATGGTGAATCATATACAGGCCAGAATTAGCCTAGTGAGAATTCGATTGGGTGTGTCTCAATTAAATGTGCACAAAATGCGCTTTAAGAGAAATGTAACTGAAAATGATTTGTTATGCCCGTTCTGTGAGTTTCAAATTGAAACAGAAAAGCACTTTGTATTACACTGTCCAAAATACCAGGGATTAAGGGAACAGTATATTCCAGCTGAGTATTACAACTGTCCATCACAGCACAAATTAACAATGCTGTTTGCTTCAGAGAGTCAAACATTAATTGTTCGGCTTGCTCTATTCCTTGAGAAAGCTTTTAAATTACGGCATTTGTGTCTCAACTTATAAGGGAAGCGCTACTAGAAATTGATTGAAGGTATATAGCTGTTCACTATCCAGACAAAAAATTAATTGATACTTGTTGTCAAATGCCCTGTGTCATGTCGCTATAATGAATGTTTAGTTTTGTAACCACCCACCATGACATGGGCCTAAGGCCTATTCATTAAACCATTTCAGAGTTCAGAGTTCTCTCTTCTTTGTCCAGTTTTGTAGGCCCCCTTGTTCTGTGGTCTAGTTAGTTAATATTGTACTTGAGATTTCGTTTTTTCTTCTTCTTGTTAGTGTTTTAATTTCCAATGGTTTTAAATCATGTGTTTTTATACTGTGGCGAATATGTGTTAACTAATTTTGTAACTGATAACAACCGCATTGTTTTGTCTCCAGTAGAGCTGTCTTTCTAGACACATACGAGTGTTAGCTCTTGAATTATCAGACGGTGGATTGATTTATGTTGAAACAACCATGTCACAGAAAACTATATGTTGCTCAGTAAGTGTGCTTGAAGCAGTTGTGAAGTTACTTTAAGAGTTGTTACTATACCACGTGTGATGGCGATTTATATGCTAGATCAGCAGTCTGTTCATGAATACAGCAGTCGATTAGTAGCTTCTTTCTGTGTGCTGTATGATCACTTTATGGGTTAGTTTGAAGAAAAGAAAGAAAGAAACTAAAAGATAAGCCTACAGTGATAGCAAATGTGTTCACGTAAGCTAAGTTGTAGGTAAAGCAGAGCAAGGTTCAGTGTGGTGACCACGGTTGTGTACCTGACATGTGGAATGCTGCGTAGATCAAATACATATGAGGCAACACTTATTTGAGAAAGTGATGGACACAAGTTACTGGTTTTCATTTGAAGACCATCATGCTGGAGGTATTGTGTGGCAATGTTTTTTTTCTGGGAGCTGTGCATTTTATCAGATTCAGATGGAACATTGAAAATAATTCATAAACGAATTTCAGTAAGATGACAATGTAATGGGATTTTGCTAATTAGAAGTTTGCTTTTTTTTTTTTAACAGTGACAGGCTCTGATGTCTGAGATTATGTTGACCTGCATCTGTGCATGAGTTCAACGTATGCTGCTTGCATTTAGTTGATTTTAAAAAGAGTTGTTAGTGAGTCCACCAACTAACGCGACAAACAAATTACACGACAAAACACGCGCGACGCGTTTCGACCTCTAAGGTCTTCTTCAGGCACGATGAACAACATTGAATGCAATGAAAACGAAGAACGAGCAGTCCCTCATCTTCTCCATGTCGGTGCAAGACGGGCATTAAGAATGTGTGTCAATTTCCGCCTGCAATTACCTCACTTTGAAACTAACTGGCACTTTGTTACACAAAAACAAAACACCTTTAACAACATTTCGGATAGGTTTTTAGAAGATGTCTGGTGCAGCTGTCCTTTGTAGATCTTCAGATCTCATGGTTTTCCTTCTCACGGACGTCTGGACAGGTCGTGCGACACACACACACACACACACACACACACACCACACACACACACACCACACACACACACACATGTGTCTATGTGTGTGTGCGTGTGTGTGTGTGTGTGTGTGTGTGTGTGTGTGTGTGTGTGTGTGTGTGTGTGTGTGTGTGCGTGTGTGTGTGTGTGTGTGCGCGCCAAGATTTGGTCAGAATTTCTTGTAGTCGTTATTGAAAGGTTACACTGTACTACGTTGTAAACAAAACCGTTTGAACTCAGAAATGCACAAACAAGAGACTGCCTTCTCATATACACACTGATCTAAGAGCTGTGTTAAATATAAAACGTAAAATGTTAAATGCAGTCTTCACGAAAAATTGTACACATGCAGCAGTCTGATCGAACATGTGACAAATCGTATGTTGTTCGTCCACATTGCTTTAATGTAATATTCTCCGTGGGCATTGCGACATTGTTACATGCAGTTCCTATCAGAGTCTGAAAGATTCCCGTGTGAAACTGCCTCTACGTTTCAGTTTGTTTCATCAAGGAGGTATCACTGCGTGTGGACTAATCCATATTACGCTACACCACATCCGCAAAGGTTTGAGACCAAACTGCACATGATTTAAAGCTGATGGATGAATAAAATTATGACTAAGATGAGAGAATTTAAGAAGAGGGTCTCGTGGGTACGACTTAGCAGATGTCTGACTTAAGTATTAGCAGATGTCTGACTTATGTATTAGCAGATGTCTGACTTAAGTGTTAGCAGATGTCTGACTTAAGTATTAGCAGATGTCTGACTTAAGTATTAGCAGATGTCTGACTTAAGTATTAGCTCAACGAAACTACGAGCAGAGACCACTTTCACCGGGGCTAACCGCTCCTCCCCCCCCCCCCACCCTCCCCACAACCAGGATGTCCTCCAAAGAACCACACTACCTGTCTAGAGGTCCGTGAAAAGGAAACTATGTGGCGATCTGGAGATCTACAAAGGACAGCTGAGACAGCTGGCGTGGTCATCTAACGCTTGACAAAGACGAAGGACAACTTCAGATTGGTTTGGGGCCATCATGCTGGTGTTTAACGCCAGTTGCTCTGAATCAGTGTTTTACTGCAGCCAGTTTGTTGTGCGCCTTACTTAGAACAAAATACCTTCGAAATAAGCACTGCATGCTTCCCTAGAGGGCTTGTTTCAGCTGAACGTGCATTCATCGTTTGCATACGACATTAGTCGTTTTATACGGGATACGTTTAGATTAAACACGTTGTATTCTAAGGTCACGTGGGCACGCGTCACTGTTTTAAAACGTGCATGTAGCATGGCCCGAGCCTAGCGACGAGATCGTTTTCCGGGACGGCAGACATTTCACTGACGGGCGACGTAGCCCCAGGCTCTGGTGATGACAGACCTTTGTAGGATTCTGCCAGGTCAGATGACAGATAATGCGTCGACCAATTTAAGATTAGTGGGAAGAAACTGTAGGGAGAGTTTGAAAGCAGAAGATCTTCAGAGAAGAAACCCCCTCAGACAAGTGTTGCGGCGCTGAACTCCTTACACTCTAAGGGGAGGGGGGGGGGGGGGACGGACCGCATCCAGGTCATGACTCCAAGATGGCCTTCCGCTGCCAACTGTTTTGTTTTTCCTGGCGCTGCCGGGATTCGAACCCGCGACTTTTGGATGGATGGGCGTCTTAAGGCGTGCCTTTTTAGACGGATGTCTTACCCCACTGCTAACGGGACACCTGTTATAAGTATTATAGTAATGCGCGTGGCCCGGATTCTTTAAGTATCAGATGTCAGTGGCCCAACACATCTCAAAAAACATACCGATTGCCTCAGTTAGTGCAGCTGCCATTCTTCACTATCATAATGCTCTTCTTGCCCATGGCTTAACACAAAAATCCTCAGATCTTTCCAAGAAGTTCACGACTGCGTTGACAAGCTAATCATGAAAGCATGTAAATGTCAGAACTCAAAACCTCTTTTCAAAAAAACCACACCAGTTTCCGGTTGAACGCAGAAACCATTTTTTTTGCTTCCATACTGTTCCTAGAATCGCAGTTCAGTATCTCTCTGAGCTGCTGTCAAAACCTCTTCGTTTTCCTGTACTTGACTGTATTTTCTCCAAAACAAAATGTGCCGAAACAACACAGAGATGGGAGAAACTGCCGTTTCTGATTTTAAATGCACACGAACGGCCTCATTTGTATGTGCGCGCGCGCGTGTGTGTGTGTGTGTGTGTATATATATATGCGTGTGTGTGTTTGTGTGTGTGTGTGTGGCTAGTAGTCAAAGCTATCTAGCAAAACATGAGCAGCGTTAGTTTCAAAACGAGGTGACAGAGGGCGGAAAATGCAGCACATTTTAAAAAGAAACGATATTAGTTCCGCCAGACGATACAGACAAACAAATCACAGGACAAAACACAATACATTTCGACCTCTTGGTTCTTCTTCAGACAAAAACAAACAACATTTAGGACAATGAAAACGAAGAACGAGCAACCGCTCGCTCATATCCAACACCCAGTTTGCGCCGAATATGAGAAGATAAGCGGTTGCTTGTTTCGTTTTCATTGTCCTAAATGTTGTTTGTATGTAGAAGACCGAAGATGTCGAAATGCGTTTTGTTTTGTCCTGTAATCTGTTTGTCGGCAGCGTTGACTTGGATTGCCCGTGCAGTGAACGCTGTTTGTCCCAAGGTCACAAGTATATTAAAAACGCACCGCTTGCCAAAAGACCCAGACAACGTTGGTAGTACAGAATTATTTAATGAAAGTAAGCATATTTGATTACGCATCCATTTTTCAATTAAACAAAATGTCTGTTCTTGACAAGAATGGCCGAATTCATCTGAAATGAGGTGGTGACTTCACTAGGGTCCCTGTCAAAAAGTACACGACGACGAGCATGTCCGTCCGCGAGCTCTAATACCGAGTGTGTCCGCCATTTGCCCCGATGCACGCTTGGCAGCGCCTCCTCATGGAGTAGACAAGGTTGTGCAAGAACGCCTGTGGCAGTCCATCCCACTCCTCGGTCAGTGCGCGCCTCGAATGATCGAGAGTCTGTGGACGTCTTCCACGGGCCACAAGACGCCCCAGCTCATCCCAGACGTGTTCAATGGGAGCCACGTCAGGGGACAGAGATGGCCAGGGCAACACGGCAATGTTGTTCGCCTGGAGAAAACGCAGCGGTGGCTCTTGCGGTGTGGGGTCGTGCATTATCATGCTGGAAGAACTGCAGCTCCGGGTGCTGGCCAAACAGTGGGACGACGTGGTTCTGCAGCACCTGCTGGTACGTGTTGGCATTCACATGGTTGTCAAAAAAGTACAGAGGTGTCCAGTAGTCATGACTGAATGCCCCCCAAACCATCAGACTGCCCCCTCCCCATCTATTGGCTTCAAACACGCAGCAGTTGGCGCAGCGTTCCCCGACACGCCTCCAGACTCTCATTCTCCTGTCAGCATGAGATAACGCGAATCGACTTTCGTCAGAGAACAGCACAGCTCTCCACTGACGTCGTGTCCATGGCAGATGCTGGTTGACCCACTGCAGGCGTTGCTGACGGTGTCTACGGGTGAGGACTGGGCCAACATGAGGGCGTCTTGCATTGAGCCCTGATTCTTGCAATCGACGTCGAACAGTTTGTCCAGACACTGGACCCTGTCGACCAACCACCTGGCGACATGTTTCTGCTGCTGTAAGGAATCGATTACGAAGATGAAGTTGCCGAATGTATCGATCTTGCGCTGGTGTGGTAACACGAGGTTGGCCCGTTCGGCGCCGATCAGTGGTGGAACCAGTTGCTGCCAAACGTTGTGATAGCCTTACAATTGTAGAGTGACTGCAGTTCAGTTGTCTGGCTGTCTCTCTCGATGACATACCGACCATTAGCATTCCAATGGCTCGCTCGCGTTCTTGCATAGACAGTCGCGGCATTGTTTTCGGACCAATTCGCCTGGTCGAATGACAACTGATACCGTTTTCCAGTCGGCATGACTTCAAACTCACCATTTGAGACAAAGAAAACAGATGTGCTACGTTCAGTCTCGGCCCCAGTGGCAAGAAAAGTGTTTTGGGCGAGTTGCACGTGGGCGTCACACGAACGTCGGCAAGCGCGGAGAAACCGAGGCAGTGTGAATCTGTGTCCCTTAAAAATTGTGTCAACATACCAAATCCAAATACACATTTTTTCCAAATGGGAAATCGGCAAATCAAAACGGTGCGTTTTTAATGTTGTTCAGTATATATCCGGACACCCTCTGTTCAGCAGAGCGACACAGTGGAAGACCTCAGAAGAGAGTACCCATTCTGATGGCTTTCCGGACCACTCAGAACACAGTACATGTTTGGTGCATAGGGGGAAATCAGGGCTGTACACGATGAGAAACAAATTTCCTTTTTCTTTATCTCTAACCTTCGAGGAGAACATTTGCCAAATGTTGTTTGTATCGAAGATTGCTGTGTATTTCAATTGTGAGAAGCTGAATTTGAAGCTTGGTTATTTACGTGTCGACTTGAATGTTCAGCTCTCCTCTCTCTCTCTCTCTCTCTCTCTCTCTCTCTCTCTCTCTCTCTCTCTTCTCTCTCTCTCCCTCTTCTCTCTCTCTCTCTCTCTCTCTCTCTCTGTTACAGGATTTCAATGTAGATGGAGAGACGGGCTGAGAGAGAGACAGACAGACAGACATACAGGAAGTCAGAACATGTGAGAGAGAGAGAGAGAGAAGGAGAGAGAGAGAGAGAGAGAGAGAGAGAGAGAGAGAGAGAGAGAGAGAGAGAGACAGACAGACAGACAGACAGACAGACAGACAGATCCGAGAAGGTAATTCACCAAATTCCTTAAACTTCTTTAAGTTTGGTACAATATTCACCTGTTGTCATTTCACGAACTGTACTGGCTGCCTTTCTGTGTCTACCGCAATCCATCACTCTCATGTTTAAAACCACAAACCTGAAAGCAACTCTGTTCTTACAGTCTGTTGCATCATACGCTCTGTTTTATGTTCCTCTTTTCTTCGAACAACTTTCTACATTCCTCCTTTCTTCGTACAATTTTATATATTCCTCTTTTCTTCGAACAACTTTCTACATTCCTCCTTTCTTCGTACAATTTTATATATTCCTCCTTTCTTCGAACAGCTTTCTATATTCCTCCTTTCTTCGAAGAGCTTTCTATATTCTTTCTTTCTTCAAACAACTTTCTATATTCCTCCTTTCTTCGAACAGCTTTCTATATTCCTCCTTTCTTCGAAGAGCTTTCTATATTCTTTCTTTCTTCAAACAACTTTCTGTATTCCTCTTTTCTTCGAACAACGTTTTTCCTCCTTTCTTCGAAACAGCTTTCTTATTCCTCCTTTCTTCAAACAACTTTCTATATTCCTTCTTTCTTGGAGCAACTTTCCATATTCCTCCTTTCTTGGAACAACTTTCTATATTCCTCTTTTCTTCGAACAGCTTTCTATACTCCTCCTTTTTTCGAACAGCTTTCTATATTCCTCCTTTCTTCAAACAACTTTCTATATTCCTCCTTTCTTGGAGCAACTTTCCATATTCCTCCTTTCTTGGAACAACTTTCTGTATTCCTCTTTTCTTCGAACAACTTTCTATATTCCTCTTTTCTTCGACGAACTTTGTATATTCCTCCTTTCTTCAAACAACTTTCTGTATTCCTCCTTTCTTCGAACAACGTTTTTCCTCCTTTCTTCGAACAACTTTCTATACTCCTCCTTTCTTCGAACAACGTTCTACATTCCTCCTTTCTTCGAACAACTTTCTATATTCCCGTTGACTTCGAAAAATTTTTATATATTCCTCCTTTCTTCGAATAACGTTCTCTGACGTAATCTGAAAGAGATCAACATTTTCATCTGATTAAGATATCACAGAAGAAAGATTTCTAACAAAATTTCCAAGCATGTTGTTAGAAGGTGTCTTTCAAAGGGTTGTGTGGATGAAGTTTTTGTTGGTTTGTCTGCTTCTTTGTTTGTTTTTGGATTACGTGCTGATATGGCCCTTTGCGGTCGGCTGGGCTATAATCAACATTACCTTATGTCATCTCTCTTACGTAAGAGCGTGTGTGCGTGAGGGTGGTTTGTATGTGTGTGGCAGTCGGAAGGAGAGAGGGGTTTAGATGATAGGGGGCATTGAATCGGGTGGGGGAGAGGTGCTTCTCGTTGTGTCTACGTAAATGTTTGAAAGGGGGCTGAGGGGGTGGGCGGAGGGAGGGAGGGAGGGAGGCAGTAAGACCAGTGGAACTAAGAGATGTGTAAGTACAGAAGTGCGAGTGTGTATTTTGTTATCGCGAAGGCACTCTGCGATATTGAGAAACATTACAGAAACATTCTGTGATTGTTTATTATTATCATTATGATCAATTATAGACCGGAAAGTAGAGGGATGGTTTGCATACAGGCAAATCATGCGTTGACAGGCCGCACACACTCTAGCACGTGCACCCCGACGACCCACCTGCAGGCCTAAATAGAGAACGACGCTTTCGGCGTAGGACGGAGTGCAAAACGCCCCCACTTCATGTTTGCTCAGAAGAAAACAGCTGGAGTGCGTGGAAGCGTGAAAAAAGAAGCGTGGAGTTTGGGAGAGTTTGTGTGGCCAGGGGGACAGAAATCTTCTGGTAAATGGCGTGGAAGAAAGTTTGTCTCTCTGAGAAAAGAAACGATGTGTGAGTGGAGGTTTAGGCATCGCAGGTGGCTTGTTGGCCAAAAAAACCAAAATGAACGGAGGGGCTGAAGGATGTTCTGAAAGAGCAAAAGCTGAAAGAGGCTTTTTTCGTTTGTTTTTTTTTTGTTTGTTTGTTTGTTTTTCTCTCTTTCTTTTTCATTTGTTTTTTGTTTAGTCCGACATTGAAAAAATACAGCATTGAGAAGATTGAGATGAGACTTTTCCATGAAAAATTAATCGTGTATAGTGTTTTCATGAAAATTTTCCATTCTTTCCATCAAAAGAGTGAAAGCTGAAAGAACCTTTTTTCTTTCTTCCTTCCTTCCTTTCTTTCTTTTCTCGGTTTTTATCTGTTAAGCCCAACATTGAAAATGACATCCTTCAGAAACGTTCAGATGAGACAACAACTTTTAGATGAAAAATAAACCGTGAACTGTGTAATCATCAAAATGTTCATACTTTCCATCAAAATGTTCCATACTTTCCATCAAAAGACTAAAAGCTGGACGAGCCGGTTTTGTTTGTTTCTTTCGATCTTTCGTTTTCATCTGTAAAGTCCAACATTGAATATTACTTCATTCAGAACGTTCAGATGAGACAACTTTAAGATGAAAAATAAACCGTGAACAGTGTTTCATGAAAACGTTCCGTACTTTCATCAAAAAAGACCAACACCTGGGAAAGTCTGTATTGTTTGTTTCTATCGATCTTCCGTTTTCATCTGTTAAGTCCGACATTAAAAATTGCTCCATTCAGAATGTTCAGATGAGGAGACAACTTTTAGATGAAAAATAAACCGTGAACAGTGTTTCGTGAAAACATTCCGTACTTTCTATCTTGGCCTGTCAACAGGCAATGGGAGAATGTACAGCGAAGCCCATGTCCTTTCCAGTGATCCAAAGATGGTAGGGACAATTCCATTTTCTGCATGTGGGACTCCAATCAGAGACGAAGGGAATACACTCTCTTTTAACGGGACAATCCCTTCTTGACAAATGGTTTAACTGCCTAGAGCTAAGCCACCCAGCTGTAGAAAGGATCCGATGAGAATGAAGAAAGTGGATCAAGATTGGACCCAAGATTTTTCCTGCAAGAATTCTTTTATTGTTGCGACCCAGCCGATGTCACTGGGACTCCTCCGGGCTGTCAACATCTAGGGGGAAAAATACATAGCCAAATGGGACAAATGGGACGTACAATTGCCAAGAACAATGTTACGGTAGCTAAGCTATTGACATTCTTGAGGCGGATAGCACTGGGCTGTGCTGTGTTTGTCAGACAGCCCCCTCCCTCCCCTTTATTTTGTTCCCAGGTTAAAAAAATACAGTTTTGAAAACAATTTAGTGAGTCTTAGTGAGTCCACCAAATACAAGGACAAACAAGTAACAAGACAAAACACGGCGCGTTTCGACCGCTTAGATCTTCCGACCTATCAGGAAACCAATATATATATATATATATATATAATATATATATATATATCTATCTATATATATATATATATATATATATATGTGATGGTGTGGAGGGGTAAGGGGCGTGCAGGTGAAGACAGGCAGATGGTGAGAAGTGCAGGAACCAAGGGACAACAGCCAGTCAAGAAGACGCAGTGAACGACGTGGAGTTTTTCTTCTTTTATTTCTCTCCCATGGCTAGGAGCTCAAACCAGGAACGCAGCCTGGGAACTCTCTCGCTCTCAGCACTCAGCGCACTGAGCGCGCCCTCTCTCTGCCTCTCACGCCAGTCGCTCACATCATGGAACTCTCTAGGGGAACACTCTGCTCCATTCTCACACCACACTCTACTTTTATAACACCGTACCGGACCGCAAAGCCAGCACCACGGTGCCGAAGACGAAACGAGCCTCGCGAGGCCGGAACCAACAGAATTTTGTGTTTTCTATGGCAGTTCCGTGTTGTCTGGCTCGCTGTCCGTTCAAACTATCAACACATATTTACTATCGATGAAAACCTCAGAACACAAGGAATAAAATGCAGTAAGTCACATTTGACAATTTTGTTCCTGTACTAAATCATTGCTGATTAATGTCCTAGAGTGAAACCACTTTTAACAAGCTTACGTCATATTTTCCTTTATTTCGATGAAAAATACTAAACAGCGTGAAATAATTTTGTAATGAATAAAAAGCTGGCATCTCGCTCTTTTGATACATATAAATTTCATTATCCAAGATGCCGTCCAAGCGGAGAACTTTGCGTTTAAATTTTGATAGAAGACACAGCTGACTTTTCACTTCGCCCGGCCGTCGGCGCCTACTTCTGACACAATTTTCAACTGAAAAATACTCTGTTGAAACGGTCTGTTAAATAATAAATTCTACACATTTTCAGTTGTATTCATAACAGAAATGGAGTCATAAGCAAGATTTCGATCGAGAAGTCCGAATTTCGTAGAATGATAATTTGGATCAAAAGTCCGACAATGAACGAAGAAGGCGACTTGATCAAGGGAACCGGCGTCGTCAGTCATTTCGTATAGTCGCAAGCCTGTGCGGAATAGATCCTAAGCATGCGATATACGAAATGAGAGCTCATGGACATTACTTTTAACATGCATCTTCAGATTCTTCGGTTTTCCTCTTACTTTTTGTAAAATCAAGAATTATTCAATGTTCATTCGACAGACAATTGAAAATGGCGCCAAGATTGCTCTTGCGAAATACCAGTTTAGAGAAAATATGGGCTTCTCAGCCCAGTACGGTTGTAATGAATCAAATACATTAATTTTTGTGACTTTAGCGACGTACATACAACTATGTAGGTTCTGAGGTATTCATGATTTAAAGAATTTACACATAAAATAAATGAGATTCGACCAAGGGAGGTAAGGGGAAGATAACTCTTGAACAAAACATTTTCATCCACGAAAGGTAACCAAAAGAAATATATACACTGTTAGCACCCGGCTACATCCCCCCTACTCTGTTACAACCAGCGTCCTCGCTGACATAAAATGACAGAGTCATCAAGTACAACACATAAATCAATAGGGGAAACTGGAGCTTTAGACTTCAAGTCTGGAGAGGCATTTCTTCCTAAGCAAACCCTTTTATCAGTGTATCAAAACAAAGCATCAAAACATCTTCTCTCTCTCATTCTTTGTATTCATATCATTCCAACTAACGAGGGCTTGCTTTTTTACAAGGCTTCTGAAAGTCGGCAGATTCGCATTGACTAGAATGGGCATATAATTTAAACAAAATTCCAAAATATCAAATACAAAATGACTAGAAAGGATTTGTTTTCTGGACAAAACCCGAATTTTGGGTACCATAAAATGACTTTATAATGGAGTTGTTATTTAAAACAAAACTCCGAAAGGTCAGGTACCAAAATGACTAGGAAGGATTTGTTTTTTCAAAAAAATCCAAAACATTGGGTAGGCACCGAGTGACAACAATGGACTTGTTATTTGAACAAAATTCCAAAATGTCAAGTACCAAAATGACTTTGAATGGATTTGTTAAATTCCAGGGCATTGGGTACCAAACGACAACAATGGGCTTGTTATTTGAACAAGATTCCATAAAGTCCGGTACAAAATGGCTAGAAAGGAATGATCAAACTCCTTAGAGTCAAGTCCCCAGGAAAACATGGACTAGGGTAGGTTTGTCGTTTTGGACAAAGGTTCCCCAAGAGTCACACAACGTAGTTTTCTCTTGGTCATTACTGTCGACTTTGAAAAACAGAGGCGTACATCATTTTACGTCTTTGGGGAACAATCGATATGTACTGTTTATACAAAAAAGAAAGAAGACAACATTAAAATGTCACAAGGTATTAGAAAAAAGTAGTCCACAACACCTCTTTTCAGGAGGTATTTAACAAGAAATCAGTCCTGGAGTATGAAAACTGTCCCCGAGAACATCTGACCAAGTCAGTTAACTATGCAAGCGTTCAGCCATCTAGGCGGGCACTGAGGGTATACCTTTTTGTTGGTTTCTCTACCAGACGCGTAGACCGCCGTGGGGCTGGCGTAGGTGGGCCAGTAGCACATTGGAGAACTGGGGAGAGCAGCACGATGTGGTCACCCCGGTCACAGCGTCTCACACCACCCCTGAAGAGGCCAGGAAGGAAGCCCAAAGGTGGATGCAGGACTGCAGTGCCGACGACGACATCCTCCACACGGCCGGCAATGCTGCAGTCGCCCCACCTCAAAGTCAGCCAGAGGCACCCACAGCCACAGTCGCCAGCCCAAGGCAGGAAATCCAGCAGCCACCACCTGCACGGCCACCACTGCAGGTCCGCAGCTGTGTGACGGGCACACAGCACCCAGGACGATGGCCCAGGCGGAGGCGACGGAGGTCGGCACCTGTGAAAATTGGGGACAAACCCCAGTCCTCTGCCCCTGCCAGAATGCTGACAAGCGACATGGCCCAGCAGCACCCAGGCGACAGGCAAAGTCCATTTTGCCTCAGCTGTCACCAGGAGAGATGCGCCGACTGCAGCAGGAGGATCCATCCATCGGGCCAGCTCTCTCTCCTCCCGGCCAGAGAAGCCCGCAGCTGGCGAGAATAGGGAGCTGATGCAGGGGGTGCAGAGGTAGTTGGCTGGCCATGGTGTCCGGTCTTCTTGGGCTGTGTCTCCTTGGTCCTTTTGTCTACGATCCTGCTCGCAGCGCCAGTTGTGATGGTGTGGAGGGGTAAGGGGTGTGCAGGTGAAGACAGGCAGATGGTGAGAAGTGCAGGAACCAAGGGACAACAGCCAGTCAAGAAGACGCAGTGAACGACGTGGAGTTTTTCTTCTTTTATTTCTCTCCCATGGCTAGGAGCTCAAACCAGGAACGCAGCCTGGGAACTCTCTCGCTCTCAGCACTCAACGCACTGAGCGCGCCCTCTCTCTGCCTCTCACGCCAGTCGCTCACATCATGGAGCTCTCTAGGGGAACACTCTGCTCCATTCTCACACCACACTCTACTTTTATAACACCGTACCGGACCGCAAAGCCAGCACCACGGTGCCGAAGACGAAACGAGCCTCGCGAGGCCGGAACCAACAGAATTTTGTGTTTTCTATGGCAGCTTCCGTGTTGTCTGGCTCGCTGTCCGTTCAAACTATCAACACATATTTACTATCGATGAAAACCTCAGAACACAAGGAATAAAATGCAGTAAGTCACATTTGACAATTTTGTTCCTGTACTAAATCATTGCTGATTAATGTCCCAGAGTGAAACCACTTTTAACAAGCTTACGTCATATCTTCCTTTATTTCGATGAAAAATACTAAACAGCGTGAAATAATTTTGTAATGAATAAAAAGCTGGCATCTCGCTCTTTTGATACATATAAATTTCATTATCCAAGATGCCGTCCAAGCGGAGAACTTTGCGTTTAAAGTTTGATAGAAGACACAGCTGACTTTTCACTTCGCCCGGCCGTCGGTGCCCACTTCTGACACAATTTTCAACTGAAAATACTCTGTTGAAACGGTCTGTTAAATAATAAATTCTACACATTTTCAGTTGTATTCATAACAGAAATGGAGTCATAAGCAAGATTTCGATCGAGAAGTCCGAATTTCGTAGAATGATAATTTGGATCAAAACTCCGACAATGAACGAAGAAGGTGACTTGATCAAGGGAACCGGCGTCGTCAGTCATTTCGTATAGTCGCAAGCCTGTGCGGAATAGATCCTAAGCATGCGATATACGAAATGAGAGCTCATGGACATTACTTTTGACATGCATCTTCAGATTCTTCGGCTTTCCTCTTACTTTTTGTAAAATCAGAAATTATTCAATGTTCATTCGACAGACAATTGAAAATGGCGCCAAGATTGCTCTTGCGAAATACCAGTTTAGAGAAAATATGGGCTTCTCAGCCAGTACGGTTGTAATGAATCAAATACATTAATTTTTGGGACTTTAGCGACGTACATACAACTACGTAGGTTCTGAGGTATTCATGATTTAAAGAATTTACACAATAAAATAAATGAGATTCGACCAAGGGAGGTAAGGGGAAGATAACTCTTGAACAAAACATTTTCATCCACGAAAGGTAACCAAAAGAAATATATACACTGTTAGCACCCGGCTACATATATATATATATATATATATATATATATATATATATAATATATATATATATATATATATTATATATATATATATATTGAGAGTGCAGACTTGAAACAAGCTTGTAGATTGATTTTAACACTTCATTTTTAAAAAAATATTTTTAACAAATATATATATATATATATATATATATATATATATATATATATATATATATATGTATATATACAACAAACTAATAAATTCCAAGGATAAGTACCGAGCACCGTTCCAGCAACTTACAGAGCAGCTTGGTGTTGCAATGACTGCAAGGAATATTGAATTATAAACAAAGCTTGCTCTTATGTCTTAGATTGAAGAAATAGGGGGAGATACGCATTCATACCTGCAGTGGCAGATGATTCTGCCTAACTAACAGTATGTGCTTGAGTGGGTGAATGGGGAAAAAAGAAAATAAATGCTTCTCAAAATGAGCCTTCAGTAAGCTTATATTCTCCAAGGGGGAGAGACATCCTCCAATAGGGAGGGAAGCTCACTAACATATAACTCCTGGTCATATACCGATATTTCGAAACTTGGTGGTTTCTCCTCAGTGACCGTGGAAAGTGGTAATTTGATTCCTCTGCCTTTTCAGTTTTAAGAAGAATGCAATCCCAGAAACGGCTGGTGTGCAATACTGTAGTATGTTTGTATAGTTTTCAAAAAACCAACCAAAGGTGCCATCTAAGAAGCAAAAGAAAATCATGAAAGAGCAAAACAAGCTACATTTTCTTGTGAAAAGTAGAAAATATAAAAAGATATCCTCTAAGACACAAGTGCTGAGGGCAGGTTCTTGGAATGAATCCGCAAGGGACTAAAATACAACAAACTAATAAATTCCAAGGATAAGTACCGAGCACCGTTCCAGCAACTTACAGAGCAGCTTGGTGTTGCAATGACTGCAAGAAATATTGAATTATAAACAAAGCTTGCTCTTATGTCTTAGATTGAAGAAATAGGGGAGATACGCATTCATACCTGCAGTGGCAGATGATTCTGCCTAACTAACAGTATGTGCTTGAGTGGGTGAATGGGGGAAAAAAGAAAATAAATGCTTCAGAGAACAGTAATATGCCGACTCTACCCCACTTGCTCCCCCAACCGAGATTTCGGGGGAAAGTGGCCTAGAATCAGCATATACTGTTCTCTGACAAGTAAGACGTATAACCAAAAATAACGATTATCTACAACCAAACTACTGTGCAGGGTTTCGTTTTAATACTAATTTACTAAACTTTTCAGATTTAGTTTTTGGTTTAATCCTATGTTTTTCTTGATCGTTTTAATAACAATTTCGCGCAAACATCTTCAAATGAGTCTCTTCTTTCATGTGAAATAAAAAATACAAATTCTTTAACTGTCTCTAAAGTCTTTTAAAACTGAGTTATATTCTGACATAAAATCCACACACTTATCCCAGCATGTCCTTCCGCTGAAAGCTAGTTTCGACAAAGTGTTTCACATTTTAACTATGTTCTTTCTGCCGAACAGTCATCTATAATAAATAGTGTCTGCGTTCCTTCAAACAGTCTATAAATACTGTTCTAAACACCACTCAGTTTATTGTGAATTAAAAAATAATGTTCAAAACATATGTCCATTAACCTTCTATCATATGTTTTTTCATTAAGTGGACAGAAAACCACATATATTAATTCGCATAAACGTATAACATAAAAACTGTTTTTCACAACATCTGTGCAGGGTATATCCGTTTTATACAGATTTAACTTTCAGTTTTATTTTTATCATAGTTTCTGTCTTTTCAATAAATGCCAAAATCCAATGGTTCTGT
>CM031603.1:16385284-16386863 GCA_018398815.1 Conus ventricosus | reverse complement strand
TTAAACGTTTCGTCTTGAAGGCAGGAGAAATCTCAGGCTGTCTCATAAAAGTTGTGATGGAGTTTATGAACCACGCCCCCAAGAATGCCGCAGAGGGAAAAATGGGATACCTGTCATATCATACACCACTCGAACACATCAGACTGTTTATGCTACACGTGGAGAAACAATGGCGGTACGCAATTAGAGGGGAATTCCTGTCTGGCCTCCAGCTTAGACAAATATTTACATTTTACACCGCACGCACGCACGCACAAGGCAGGTACGCACGCACGCACGCACGCACCACGCACGCACGCACGCACGCACACACACGCATACACACAGGGCTTGTATGGAAATTTGACCACAAGAGTCTTCCCTCTCCCTTGAACAAGAATTGAAGGATCACAAACAAGCACGCACGCGCAAATTCTTTGACAACTTTGACGATGGGAGTCTTTCTCCTCCCACCACCACCTCCTTGGTAAAAAATTTACAGGATGAACAACAGTGGTATTTTTTGTCCTCCACCTCCATCGCTCCACTCCCCCTCCTCCAACTCCCTACTCCCCCCCCCCCCCCCCTCCCCCCACCGTAAAGTGTTTTTTTTTTACGACACTGTACATATCTTCAGTCACATTTAGAACTATTAGTTTTGCTGTTTGGAACCAAGAACTCCTCATCAGCATTTGACTGTCTGACTATTCATGGCAGCTGCAGAGTCGGGGTCTCACACCCATACATGGCAAAAGGAAACATCATGGGGTTCTGTGGTGTTTTCTTTTTTTCACTCTATGGTAGTTTTTTAATATACAAACACTGATAACACGCAATGACATCGACTCTTTAAAGCCACAGTCTTGTTTGGTGGCACGTCAACTAACCTTGTGTGGTGAACGGAATGAATTTGCAATATTGCTTACTTATCCCTTCGCCTCACTTCACTTCTTTTTTTTTCTTTTCTTTTTTTGTAATCAGCAGCGTTTGTGCAATACCAGATTTAGGATAACCGTTGTCTATGGGAAAGAATATCTTGGAATGTCGATCGGAAGAACAGTTATTTGGAGCTTATGCTCTGCTAGCGAAAAGTTCATTCTGTAAGAATGCCGTTCTGCTTCCGTTCGTAAGCAAATATGGGGCTAGGGCGTGTCAAACGTCAGGTCACAGATAGAGTATTGAGTAGTTTGTTGATGCCTTGAACTGGGATAAACTTTGTTTTTCTGTTCTTTCCTTTCAATGGACTGGAGGTTGAATTAACTTTTACGAAGAGCTCAGTTACACACACACACACACCACACACACACACACACACACACACACAACACACACACACACACACAGAACAAATACATAAATGCACCCCTTTCCCCCCCCCCCCATCTTTCCCTCACCACCCCCACCCCCCCACCCCACCCCCACTACTGCATCCTTCTCCATGCCCGGACCCCTACCCCTGATGTTACATACATAGATCATTAGCTATGTCAAAGCAAACATGACAAAACTATTTCATGCAGGCATTATTTCATGCAGCAGACAGACAGACACACAACAAGTGGAGAAACGGCCGTATTTTGGATTGATCAGAATCGATCTT
>CM031603.1:16375284-16380284 GCA_018398815.1 Conus ventricosus | reverse complement strand
ATCCCCCCACCCCCTTTGTAGGGGAAACCTATCCCCAAAAATTATTCCTCAAGTGTCCCCCCCCCTCCTTTCATAAAGGGTTTTCCCTTGATAGACGGACCTAAAAAATAGCTGAGTGACTCACCCTAGATATATTCATATCCCTAGGGGCCAGCGTCAGTTGGAGTGGCCAACGACGAACGGTCCCAGTCTACTCAGGTTGCAAAAGCAACACCCCCCACCGTGAGCAGGTACCTTCCTGTGGGGCTGGTGATGCAGCGAGCTCTTTGATACAGCCCTGGTGCAATATCAAAGCGCATGGCGAGAGTCAGTCTGCCACCCAGTCTTCCCCAAAGCCCCAAATTAGGCCCCTGCAATTATCCCGGCAAGAGGGCGGCCCCCTTTAACACCATCATTGCCCCGCAAGACCCCTTCGGAGGCCTGTTCGCAATGGGGGGTTAAATTCATCAGCCATTGGCCCCCTTCACCCCCCAACGCGGTGCCCCCGGGCTGGCTTTAAAACTTATACAACCCGCGGAGGGGGGGAAGTGGACGCAAAAAACCTCTTCCCCCAAAACGAAGGGCCCCCCTACCCCCCCCTACACCCACAGTTTTTGCTACCCAAAGCGCCATGCCCCAATTCCCCCCCCCTCCCCCCCCCATTCACCCCCAGAATTCCCAAACCTCCCCCAGGTTTTCGCCTTCACCTGTTCCCCCCCCCCCCCCCTCCCGGAGCCCCCCACCACCCTCCGTCATTTTGGGTAAAGAGTGACCACGAGAAGTCAGCCCCGCCCCTGTCAAAGCCTACCCCCTAACACCCAAATAAAACCCCCCTTATTACACATCCTTCCCCCCAGCACCCCCCCCCCTCCCGCAAGATCCCCAAGACCAGCCCACCAGATGTGTGTAGGGCAGTGACAGACCCTGGCCCGTCACTCGCTCCCAACAACCCAATTACCGCCCCCCATGTGTTCCGAGGGGGGCATCTTCCCCCATCCCCTGGTTCAAAGGTCTGTCCCTCCCCCACCTATACTTGTTCCCCACCCTTTATTATTTCCACGGACCCCCGTTCCCTTTACAATCCGGTAGGCCCCTCTTTTCTCCCCAACCCCATGTTCCCCCCCAACTTCGATTCAGGTTTCCCGTTTTGTGTGTGTGCGGAGACGCAAGTGTTTAAATTTTTTTTGCATTAATGGGGGCGGGTTTTGTTTTTACGAATGGGGCAGTTTTTCCCTTTGAGTGTGTACTTGTAAAGGGGGGGTTAAGTGTGTGTGTGTGGGTTGTTGTTGTTCTTCAATTTAACGTCTTTTCACTAAATGTGATATTAGACAAGGTTGTGTGTGTTTGAGTGTGTGTGGTGTGTGTGTGTGTGTGTGTGTGTGTGTGTGTGTGTGTGTGTGTGTGTGTGTGGTGTTTGAGTGTGGGGCATGCAGCGTGCGTACGTGTGTGCGTGCAGCGTGCGTACGTGAGTGCGCGCCCAGCGTGCGTGTTGTGCGTGTGTGCGTGTATGTGTGATGAGGGAGAAACTCTATGTAATACTTAAACTGTTAAAAAAAAAAATAAAAAAAAACATCAAAGTAAAAAACAAACAACTGTACGAAACAAGATCATGAAACAGCAATTACAGGATTGAGCCAACTGGGCTTAACATAAGAATTCGTACAAAATTTAAGAGAGTCATGGTATCCTGAAATATGCACTTTGAAGGATCCTTTCGAAACTCTGACAAATCGGAATCAAAGTAGGGGCAAAAGTATAGAACGTGTTTTTGTTGTACAATTATCAAGGGCGCCACAAGCACATCGAATATTCTTGACATATTTTGTTCTGAATGCATTTATTTTTAACCGAAATAATAAGGAGGCAAGTTGTCTACTGTGTCTTGGGTATAATCCTATGTTTATATTACGGTTTACTGGATTTACTGAGGAAGCCCTTTTTAAAAGATTACTTGCTCGAGAGCTCGTACAACAAAGTATAGAAGAGTGGGGTTTTATGTATTCGGGGGAGAACACTTTCTTTTTGTATTTCCTCAAATTTTTCAAAAGAGGCTCTTTGAAAGGGAGAGAATATCCTTCATGTAAGCTCAAGGGAATATGAATAGAAGCCGTATTGTCAGAATTGTTTGCACTGCTCGAGCAATCCTGTCAGCCATTCATTTCCGGATATGAAGCAATGGGAAGGAACCCAACAAAACTTAACTATTATACCTCTTGACATAATTTTTGTGAATAAGTATTTTAATTTCTGATACGATTTCAGCACGATTTTTTGAATTGTAGATTCTAAAGCTTGAAGAACTGACTTAGAATCTACACAAAAGAGAATACCATAACAGTCAAATGATAAATCATGTATGTACTCTACGGCCATTAATATTGCTATAAGTTCGGCTGCAAAAATGGACAGATTTGCCCCAAGATGAAAGGACTTCTCAATTTTTAAAAATGGAATGACAAAGCCACAACCAGCATTATTGTTTAATAGAGACCCTCAGTATAGACTTTTACGAAGTTACGATAACAATCATTGATATGTGATTTTGCTTCGCAAGCTAGAATATTAATGTTATCAGTTTTAGATATAGTTGTATAGTTATAATCAAACACTGGTTTGAGGAGCTCCAGTTTGGTAGGGGACTTATGGGAAAACGCACAGCAAGCTGTTTATGATTGATACCTGAATTTGTCAACAAGTGAGAAGAATATGTGAGTATCGTTTTAGTGGCTCGAATGTTTTTAGCACGTTTAGGAAAGTCTACATCAGACCTCATATCCAGTTCCATTTGGTTAGCACTTTCAATAGTTGAGCAGCGAAGAATGTACTTAGCGCAGGCTAGTTCACGATGGTCATCAAGAGGTAAGACACCAGCTTCATGGTATGTTCCTAAAGCTGAAGCATGAAATGGAACACCAAGGGCTAATCTGAATGCCTTAGAGTCTATACACTGAAGCTTTTTTAATAAGTACTTAGGAGCACTAAAAAAGACCTCTTGTGCATATGACAATTTGGATCTAACTAAAGCAGAAGAAAGATGTATTAAACTTTTTGTTTCCTGGCCCCAACTTTGTTTGCTTATAACTTTGAGCAGATTAAGAGATTTTCTCGCTTGATTTATTATGTGTTCCAAGTGAAAATTCCAAGAAAGATTTGACATAAGATGCACACCAAGGAATTTAATCTCAGAAGTGTAGCTCAATGTGGTATTATGTACTTTGAAGTTAGGAGTATTGTGTGCAGACCCACCTGCATCAAATAACATCATACGGGATTTTTCAGCCGACAGGCATAAGCCATTATCAGACATGAAGTTCGCAAAGTTGTCTAACTCTTTTTGATATATATCTTCTAATGTAATTAACAGATCTTTTTGATGTGTTCTTTTTTAATTGTGGCGTTCACCATAAGCAGATGTCATCCGCATATTGAATCAAGTTAACGTTTTTTGAAATGTATTTAGGTAAATCATTAGTTAAAATATTAAAGAGAAGAGGGGCGATCACAGAGCCTTGAGGGATACCCATATCTAGTAATCTTTTGGATGAATAAGTATGACCTATTCTGTCTGAATACTTCTGTTGGTCAGGAATGTTTTTAACAATTTATAAATATGACCAGAGAGACCTATAGTTTTTAATTTATATAAAAGCCTATCATGCCAAACTTGATCAAAGCCTTGTTGATATCGAAAAAATGTGGCGAGAACGTTTTGTCTTCTAGCAAACTGGTGTTTAATTGCGTAGTGAGCTTTACAAGATGATCAATAGTAGACCTGCCCTTTCTAAAACCGGCCTGGTTTGCGGGAATAATTCGAGTTTTTTTCACAATAGTATGTCAATCTGTTTAGAAAAAATTATCTCCATTAGTTTACAGACATGAGATGTAAGAGCTATAGGTCGATAGCTATTTGTGTTTGTCATGATTTTCCATTCTTTAAAATGGGAACTATAATTGAGTCTCTCCATATGGAAGGTATGTTCCCTTCAATCCAACATTTATTAATAATTTCATGTAGAAATAAAACAAAATTTTGTGGTATATGTTTAACATTTCATTAGAAATGGCATCTAAACCAACAGACGTTTTCTTAATTAGACAATGAAGAAATAGCAGAGTGTAATTCCTGAGACGTAATATCAGCATTTAGATAATGATCATTATTTTCGTCCGGATCAGCGTACATTTCTTTGTTAGATTGGTTTTCCCTCATAGCTCTGCATTTGTCTGATAAACTGTGTGTGTGTGTGTGTGTGTGTGTGTGTGTGTGTGTGTGTGTGTGTGTGTGTGTGTGTGTGTGTGTGTGTGTGTGTGTGCGCGTGCGTGCGCGCGTGCGTGCGCGCGTGCACGTGTGTTTTGTATGAGTGGTGCTGTTTGTATATGTGTGAGAGAGAGAGAGAGAGAGAGAGAGAGAGCGAGGAGAGAGAGAGGAGAGAGTGGGGAGCACGAGTGCAAGAGCGCTCATATTTGTATGTATGTGTATGTATGTGAATGTATTGTTAAATTTGTGCCGTATGAATTGTTAATGTTGAGTGTGTGTGTGTGTGAGTGCGTGTGCGCGCGTGCGTGTGTGTGTGTGGTGTGTCTTATATGAGTGTATTCTGTGTCTTTGTGTGTGTGCTGTGTGTGTGTGTATGTGTGATTATGCGTGCTACAGTGCTCATGTCTGTATGTGTATGTATGTAGATGTACCGTTAACTTTTACTGTTTGTTATATTTCCGTGGAGCCAGAAAGCAACAAAAACACCTCCTCTGCAACAGAAGACTGTGCTGCGAAGTGTAGACCAAGATACTGTGGTACACAAGGCTTCACCTGGTGGTTTTCCTCACATCCTACACAGGTGTTTTTTTTTTTTTTTTTTTTTTTTTTTCCCATGCAAAATTAACTTGCGATGCTTGGTTTCCTTAACCTTATTATGGTGTGTGTGGTGGTGTGTGTGGTGTGTGTGTGTGTGTGTGTGTGTGTGTGTTGTGTGTGAACTTTCCCTTGCCGGCATGGGATTCCCCGTTTTAATTTCTTTTAA
>CM031603.1:16353389-16360889 GCA_018398815.1 Conus ventricosus | reverse complement strand
GTTTGACCCAGTGACGCGCCTGTGTTGATTATTTTGAGAAAGAGTACATTTTAGTAGCGCTTATAGATTCTGCTGCTGCCGACACTGCTGCTGCTGCTGCTTATATTGGCACTGATGCTTGTCATAGTCTGTAAATGCTATCACTGCCATGACTATGACTGTTGCAGAAGAAGAGAATCTGGACTGGAGATGTGCTAACTGTTCTATCGTTTCTTGTATTCACCTTCGTTTTCATGCTTTGGTGTTCTAGGCCGATTCCGCATCTGCCTAAGGTTTCATATCTTTAAGAGCTTATGAGACTGCTGCCTACATTATCATGATTTTAGGCCCCATCAATCATTGGATTTTATTTGACTGTTTTTGTGCCCCCCCCCCCCCCCTCCCTCTCTCATTTCCCCGACCATGAAACCACACCTCCTCCAGGGGCACTGTGCACAGGTCGTTCATTCTGGCGCCTTGTTACACAGCCACATCCAGCTCTGTCTTGTGGCATCCCAGTCACCTCGGTCCGAAGAGAGCAGTCAGTGTCAGGTCGCGGTCAGGTAACCCCGTCAGAGGAGACCCGGCCCTACTGCCGGTGGTTTCTTGTTTGTCTCCTCCCCCTTTGTAGCCACAGCCAGCAAAAGAAAGAGAAGGAAAGAAGAAGAAGAAGAAAAGAAGAAGAAGAAGAAGAAGAAGAAGAAGAAGAAGAAGAAGATGATGATGATGCCGAAGAAGAAGAAGAAGATGATGCCGAAGAAGACGAAGAAGACGAAGAAGAAGAAAAAGAAGAAGAAAAGAAGAAGAAGAAGAAGAAAGAAGAAGAAATGCAGAATTCAGAAAATAGCACTCAGTCAAAACAGCCGATACCATTCACGAATGTTCTAGATCATCTTCCTTTATCAGTCACATGTACTATGCACCCCCCTCAGCGCTATTTCCAACACTGCTCATCCCGACTCTCCTGTCACACCCACACCCAAGTGTTTCTTCTCTCGTTGTTCCCGGTCCACAGTCCACCGGGATCTAACAGGGCTCCCTACCAGAATGAACACTGCATTGCTGTTGAGCCCATTTTGGGGGGTTTTTTGTTTGGGCATGTTTTGTTCCAACATACTATGTTTCCTCATGACCGCATTGCTCAATCGTGGAACAGAGGGCAGTCACCACGTCCCGTCCAGCAAACAACTGACTGCCAAACCCAATGATTTTGACAACAGTGCATACAACCCGAACGTGAAAAGAAAAACTAAATCCAAGACCATGATTAGAGTAGGGCAGGAAGGGCCACATGAATTTAGTGATATAATGATGATCCACATGATTCAGTGATTATAGTGATGATCCACATGATTCATGATTATAGGTTGATCCACAGATTGAGTGATTACAGTGATGATCCCCCAATGATTCAGTGATTATAGTGATGATCCACATGATTCACGATTACAGTGATGATCCACATGATTCAGTGATTATAGTGATGATCCACATGATTTAGTGATTATAGTGATGATCCACATGATTCAGTGATTATAGTGATGATGATCCACATGATTCAGTGATTATAGTGATGATGATCCACATGATTCAGTGATTATAGTGATGATCCACATGATTCAGTGATTATAGTGATGATGATCCACATGATTCAGTGATTATAAGATGATAATCCCCATGATTCAGTGATTATAGTGATGATGATCCCATGATTCAGTGATTATAGTGAAAGATGATCCACATGATTCAGTGATTATAACGATGATGACCACAGGATTCAGTGATTATATGATGATGATCCACATGATTCAGTGATTAAAGTGATGATGCCACATGATTCAGTGATTATAGTCATGATCCAACATGATTCAGTGATTATAATGATGATCCACATGATTCAGTGATTATGGTGATGATCCACATGATTCAGTGATTATAATGAAAGATCCACATGATTCAGTGATTATAGTGATGATCCACATGATTCATGATTATAATGACGATCCACATGATTCAGTGATTATAATGATGATCCACATGATTCAGTGATTTTAGTGATGATGATCCACATGATTCAGTGATCAAGAGATGATGATCCACATGATTCAGTGATTATAATGATGAAACCACATGATTCAGTGATTATAGTGATGATGACCACATGATTCATGATTATAGTGATGATGATCCACATGATTCAGTGATTATAATGATGATCCACATGATTCAGTGATTACAGTGATGATCCACATGATTGAGTGACTACAGTGATGATCCACATGATACAGTGATTATAATGATGATGACATGATTCAGTGATTATAGTGATGATCCACAGATACAGTGATTATAATGATGATGATCCACATGATTCAGTGATTATAGTGATGATCCACATGATTCAGTGATTATAGTGATGATAATCCACATGATTCAGTGATTTGAATGATGATCCACATGATTCAGTGATTATAGGATGATGTCCACATGATTCAGTGATTATAGTGAGATGATCCACATGATTCAGTGATTATATTTATGATCCACATGATTCAGTGATTATAGTGATAAAGATCCACATGATTCAGTGATTATAATGATGATAATCCACATGATTCAGTGATTATAGTGATGATGATCCACATGATTCAGTGATTATAGTGATGATGACCACATGATTCAGTGATTATAACGATGATGATCCACAGGATTCAGTGATTATAGTGATGATGATCCACATGATTCAGTGATTATAGTGATTTATGATCCACATGATCAGTGATTATAGTCTGATCCACATGATTCAGTGATTATAATGATGATCCACATGATTCAGTGATTATGGTGAGATCCACATGATTCAGTGATTAAATGATGATCCACATGATTCAGTGATTATAGTGATGATCCACATGATTCATGATATAAAAGACGATCCACATGATTCAGTGATTATAATGATGATCCACATGATTCAGTGATTTTAGTGATGATGATCCACATGATTCAGTGATCATAGTGGGTGATGATCCACATGATTCATGATTATAATGATGACCACATGAAATTTAGTGATTATAGTGATGATGACCACATGATTCAGTGATTATAGTGATGATGATCCACATGATTCAGTGATTATAATGATGATCCACATGATTCAGTGATTACAGTGATGATCCACATGATTGAGTGACTACAGTGATGATCCACATGATACAGTGATTATAATGATGATGACATGAAATTTAGTGATTATAGTGATGATCCACATGATACAGTGATTATAATGATGATGATCCACATGATTCAGTGATTATAGTGATGATCCACATGATTCAGTGATTATAGTGATGATAATCCACATGATTCAGTGATTAGAAAAGATGATCCACATGATTCAGTTGATTATAGTGATGATCCACATGATTTAGTGATTATAGCGATGACCACATGATTCATGATTATAATGATGATCCACATGATTCATGATTATAGCGATGATCCACATGATTCAGTGATTATAGTGATGATCCACACGATTCAGTGATTATGATGATGATCCCCCATGATTCAGTGATTAGAATGATGAACCACATGATTCAGTGATTTTGTGAGATCAACATGATTCAGTGATTATAGTGATGATCTGCGGGGGATGAAGATGATAGATATACACAATTTGGTTCTCATCGGATACTACATACCAGGCTTTTACACCTCTCTTCTCTCTCTTTTTGTACTCCCAGTTCTTATAGAACAAAGAGTACTTTACAATGGAACGAAAAAATGCTGTGTGTGTGTGTGTGTGTGTGTGTGTTGTGTGTGTGTGTGTGTGTGTTTGTGTGTGTGTGTGTGTGTGTGTGTGTGTGTGTGTGTGTGTGTGTGTGTGTCTGTCTGTCTGTCTGTCAAAATGTGTTCCACTCGCTCCAGACAAAACTTCTCGGCCGATCTTTCTGAAAATTTGTAGATATGTTCATTATGGGTCACGAATGATGCCCGATATTTCATTTTACCAGAATAGCCGTGACTAAGGGCTACAACGGCCTGAAAAATTTTTTCTTCTTTACGGAATATCTCAGTGACGAAATACATAATGACGCAAGTGACGAAATACATAATGACGCATGTTTGATTGCGACGTCAAATACATTATGACGTATGTTTGATTGTGACTTTTTCAGGAAGATAAACTGGGAGTACGTTTATATGCTTTGCATCTTGTTTTTCTGGTCATGATGTATCCCAGCATCAATCAGGTCACGAAATGCAGATACCTGCAACAGTGATGAAGAAACTGGAGCACGAACGGCGTCAGTGACGTATCTCTTAAACGGAGGAAACTTGCCTGTGTAGTTCCAGTCGACCAAATTTAACCCAGCTCAGCAGCTAAACCGCCAACATCTGTCCCAGAGGGGCTCGAACCCTCACATCATCCAAGTCCGCCACCCGCCAACCTGACCACAGCACGACAGTGGCTGGTGAATCATAGGATCATGGGATCTGTTGGCCAGTGGGAGATTGAACAAGGCCGGTATATCGACTTATGCCCTTTTCAAAGCCCTAGGCTAGCTCATAAGAACGAGACATCTGTCATCTCCTGAGATGCATGTAGGATTCTGTATTTGCATTCTTATGGAGCGAGGACTTTCTGAACACCTCCCTCTCTCTGTCTCTTTCTTTCTGTATGATGTGAGCTATCGTTTGGCGTGCATCTGGAAACAATCTATGAGCCTTGAGAATCAGAAAAAAAGATAATAAAATCATTCTGTGGACGTGTTCACAATATTTGTTCCTTCTCACTGTTGAAAGAGGGTCGTAATCACCATTTTGTAAAACGAACTACAAAACCAGCAACAGCAATCAGACAGAATGCATCGAAACAAATAAAAACAGCAATAGCTTTGATTCATGTTTGTAAACGACAACTAATTTACAAAACACGATAATGTACAACAGAAAGGGATGACAAAAAAGACAAATTATGACACAAGAGGCTAAAGAAACACACTAACAAGCAACTATGGAAACAAATGACGGAGGGTATGAAAGCCATCACAACAAAATTTTAGACGCAGATAGCAAATTAGTACGTTCATTTTTGTTTGTTTTCAGCTAACACGTGGATAACGTAAATGTATAAATCAAAGACGCGTAAGAGAGAGAGAGAGAGAGAGAGAGAGAGAGAGAGAGAGAGAGAGAGAGAGAGAGAGGCAAAATGGTTGACTCAACCCGTGGGAAAACCCTTTACGTATCTTTACAACTAGAGTAGGGGCATCATCAAACAACAACAAACAAGAGTTTTAACCATCAACATTGTTGCGAGATCACACATAACAAGTTCACAGATTAAACAACATAACTCTGGAAATGTTTTGCACGCATTCAGAGGCGCACTCGCACACGCACACGCACACACACACGCACGCACACGCGCACGCACGCACGCCACGCACGCACGCACGCACGCACGCACGCACGCACGCACGCACGCACACACACACACACACACACACACACACTTTTTTTTCACAATATTCTACCTCATTCAGTCTCACGTCTTTCCTGTTAACCCCCATAGAGCCCGTAAATAAGAAACCTGGAAGAAATTGAAGCACCTTAGCCCCATCTACTCCCTCCCCCCCCCCCCCCTCACCTCCGCCTCTCTTAGAGCCGTCCGATCTCCTCCCCCCACCCCCTTTCGTTCTTCTGTCCTCTTCCATCCCCACAACCCCTCTGTATGCAGATTGTGTGAAATCCACGAACTTCTGTTATCGCTTTGCTTGAAACGCATGAGGCCAATGCTTCACCTCACAATCCTCTAGGGAAATTTGATTTACATTTGAAATCTCTTTCCATCTTTCTGTCTGCCTGTTTGTTAATTCTGCGTTTGTATGCCTGTCTATACTCTCTTTGTCTGTCCGTTTGCCTGTCTGTATGCCCTGTCTTATATATTCTGTATTTCTCGTGATATCTTTTTCTGTCTATTTGTCTGTCTGTCTGTCCGTCTCCGCTTCATACTCTTTTCTTCTTTTTTTCCCTTCTCTCCCATCTGTGTCTGTCCCAGTCTGTCTGTATGCCAGTCAGTCTGTGTGGCTGTCTCTTGCCTTGTCTGTCCATCTGTCTATCTCTCTCTTTCTCTCTTGGAACAGTTTGTTGAAAAGTTTTCAACTATGAAAATATTTCAACTGTTTTCATAAACAAAGAATTTGAAATTGTTTTGTCGTCTACAAAGAAAAAGCAGCATTGTTATTTAAGAAAGGGATTCTGTCATTGATTACGAGAGCAACGGACTGATTGATTGAAAACAAAGACACGAATCGATTCGCCTGTTACGTATGCAAAATGGTTTTCTAGAAAATAACACGTCGTTTGTACCAAGACTAATGGTTGATACATAGTTAATTAAACATTGAAATCTAAGTCTCTCTACATTCTCCCCCTTCGGATAATAACCGTGTTTAACTCTCTTTCGTCAAATTTTGTCTTCATTACTTTATGCACGAAGAACAGGGGAGGAGCAAAAAATAACCTAATGACTGAATCGTGTCTATATATGTGTCTGCCATTGCCAGAGCTGTTCTATATCCGGCACATCAGTGTGACACAGCAGAACATGGTGTAGTTTGCTTTTTTTTCGATCTATACATCTGATTGCCTTTCCATAGAATAGCTTGGAGGGGGGGGGGGGGGGGGGGGCGGGTAAGGATAGAGGATCTCTAAGTCATCCAGAGTTGGTAGTGTATGGTATTTTCAAAAGGCATTATAGCGCACAGCGTTTGTGTCAGGCTCTCAGACGGCTGTCTGTTCCATTATGCTGCAGGTGCAGCTGTCACTTCAGCTGATTCTTGTACGCCACACTCCCAGGCCATCAGCACGGTGGTCGTGGACCCCATGACGTGGCCAAAACCACACCAGGCTCCTGCTTGTCACTGTTGCCAATGTGCAGTTCCTTGGATACAGTTGGCATAGAGTGATCTGCCAGCACACTAAGTCTATGGGCCTTGTGGTATGACACCAGCAGATCTCCACCAGGCTTTTGTGGCCCTAAGTCCACATTGTCTGGATCTTCCTCGCAATGTTAGCTGCCAAGTCCGAAGACTCTCACAGGCCTGCAGGAGAATGGAAACAGTATCAGCTGCATGCTGCAAAGTAGTGGCTTGATTAGCAGATCGATGGAGGCTGTCTGATCTGGCGATATAAGTAACAACATGTTCCGGCTGGCATATGTTTAGAAGGTCGAAAGCGAGTTGGTAACATCATTGACTGTCTCCATGGAAACAGTTTATTTGGGGACAGAGTAAGAAGACCGCACGTCAAATGTCAAGTTGCAGACAGAGCCAGATATAGTTTGTTAAGGTTGCCTGTTAGGATAGAGTTTTAAGTGTCACAAGTTTTATTTCACGTTTTATTCACAGTTATTTCCACCAAAGGGGCAAAACAAACAAAACGCTGAACAAATTAGACAAATGAGCTGCTTCATTCAGAATGAGTTTCAAACCAAAAAAAGATCACGAAGCT
>CM031603.1:16343389-16348389 GCA_018398815.1 Conus ventricosus | reverse complement strand
TCTACCAGCTGTTGACAGTCCCAGAGGAGATTGTAACTTTCCAACAGCTGTTGACAGTCCCAGAGGAGATTGTAACTTTCGACCAGCTGTTTGACAGTCCCAGAGAGATGGTAACTTTCTACCAGCTGTTGACAGTCCCAGATGAGATTGCAACTTTCCACCAGCTGTTGACGGTCCCAAGGAGATTGTAACTTTCCACCAGCTGTTGACAGTCCCAGAGGAGATGGTAACTTTCTACCAGCTGTTGACAGTCCCAGAGGAGATTGTAACTTTCCACCAGCTGTTGACGGTCCCAGAGGAGATTGTAACTTTCCACCAGCTGTTGATGGTCCCAGAGAAGATTGTAACTTTCCACCAGTTGTTCACAGTCCCAGTGGAGATTGTACCTTTCCACCAGCTGTTGACAGTCCCAAGACATTGTAACTTTCCACCAGCTGTTGACAGTCCCAGACGAGATTGTAACTTTCCACCAGTTGTTGACGGTCCCAGAGGAGATTGTAACTTTCCACCAGCTGTTGACAGTCCCAGAGAGATTGTAACTTTCCACCAGATGTTGACGGTCCCAGAGGAGATTGTAACTTTCCACCAGCTGTTGACAGTCCCAGAGGAGATTGAAAACTTCCTACCAGCTGTTGACGGTCTCAGAGGAGATTGTAACTTTTCGACCAGCTGTTGACAGTCCCAGAGGAGATTGTAACTTTCCACCAGCTGTTGACAGTCCCAGAGGAGATTGTAACTTTCGACCAGTTGTTGACAGTCCCAGAGGAGATTGTAACTTTCCACCAGCTGTTGACAGTCCCAGAGGAGATTGTACCTTTCCACCAGCTGTTGACAGTCCCAGAGGAGATTGTAACTTTCCACCAGCTGTTGAAAGTCCCAGAGGAGGTTGTAACTTTCCACCAGCTGTTGACAGTTTCCAGAGGAGATTGTAACTTTCCACCAGCTGTTGACAGTCCCAGAGGAGATTGTAACTTTCAACCAGTTGTTGACGGTCCCAGAGGACATTGTAACTTTCCACCAGCTGTTGACGGTCCCAGAGGGGATTGTAACTTTCCACCAGCTGTTGACAGTCCCAGAGGACATTGTAACTTTCCACCAGTTGTTGACAGTCCCAGAGGGGATTGTAACTTTCCACCAGCTGTTGACAGTCCCAGAGGAGATTGTAACTTTCCACCAGCTGTTGACGGCCCAGAGGGCATTGTAACTTTCCACCAGCTGTTGACGGTCCCAGAGGAGATTGTAACTTTCCACCAGCTGTTGACAGTCCCAGAGGAGATTGTAACTTTCCACCAGCTGTTGACAGTCCCAGAGGAGATTGTAACTTTCCACCAGTTGTTGACGGTCCCAGAGGACATTGTAACTTTCTACCAGCTGTTGACTGTCCCAGAGGAGATTCTAACTTTTCACCAGCTGTTGACAGTCCCAGAGGAGATTGTAACTTTCCACCAGCTGTTTTACAGTCCCAGAGGAGATGGTAACTTTCCACCAGCTGTTGCCGGTCCCAGAGGAGATTGTAACTTTCCACCAGCTGTTGACAGTCCCAGAGAAGATGGTAACTTTCCACCAGTTGTTGACGGTCCCAGAGGAGATTGTAACTTTTCACCAGCTGTTGACGGTCCCAAGGAGATTGTAACTTTTCACCAGCTGTTGACAGTCCCCCGAGGAGATTGTAACTTCCACCAGCTGTTGACAGTCCCAGGGAGATTGTAACTTTCCACCAGCTGTTGACAGTCCCAGAGGAGATTGTAACTTTCCACCAGCTGTTGACAGTCCCAGAGGAGATTGTAACTTTCGACCAGTTGTTGACAGTCCCCAGAGGAGATTGTAACTTTCCACCACTGTTGACAGTCCCAGAGGAGATTGTAACTTTCCACCAGCTGTTGACAGTCCCAGAGGAGATTGTAACTTTTGACCAGTTGTTGACAGTCCCAAGGAGATTGTAACTTTCCACCATTGTTGACGGTCCCAGAGGAGATTGTAACTTTTCCACCACTGTTGACAGTCCCCGAGGAGATTGTAACTTTCCACCAGCTGTTGACAGTCCCAGGGAGATTGTAACTTTCCACCAGCTGTTGACAGTCCCAGAGGAGATTGTAAACTTTCCACCAGCTGTTGACAGTCCCAGGGGAGATTGTAACTTCCACCAGCTGTTGACAGTCCCAGAGGAGATTGTAACTTTCCACCGCTGTTGACAGTCCCAGAGGGGATTGTAACTTTCCACCAGCTGTTGACAGTCCCAGAGGAGATTGTAACTTTCGACCAGTTGTTGACAGTCCCAAGGGGATTGTAACTTTCCACCAGCTGTTGACAGTCCCAGAGGAGATTGTAACTTTCCACCAGCTGTTTACAGTCCCAGAGGAGATTGTAACTTTTGACCAGTTTTTTGACAGTCCCAGAGGAGATTGTAACTTTCCACCAGTTGTTGACGGGCCCAGAGGAGATTGTAACTTTCCACCAGCTGTTGACAGTCCCAGAGGAGATTGTAACTTTCCACCAGCTGTTGACAGTCCCAGGGGAGATTGTAACTTCCACCAGCTGTTGACAGTCCCAGAGGGGATTGTAACTTTCCACCAGCTGTTGACAGTCCCAGGGAGATTGTAACTTTCCACCAGCTGTTGACAGTCCCAGAGGAGATTGTAACTTTCCACCAGCTGTTGACAGTCCCAGAGGAGATTGTAACTTTCCACCAGCTGTTGACAGTCCCAGAGGAGATTGTAACTTTCGACCAGTTGTTGACAGTCCCAGAGGAGATTGTAACTTTCCACCAGCTGTTGACAGTCCCAGAGGAGATTGTAACTTTCGACCAGTTGTTGACAGTCCCAGAGGAGATTGTAACTTTCCACCAGTTGTTGACGGTCCCAGAGGAGATTGTAGCTTTCCACCAGCTGTTTTACAGTCCCAGAGGAGATTGTAACTTTCCACCAGCTGTTGACAGTCCCAGGGGAGATTGTAACCTTCCACCAGCTGTTGACAGTCCCAGAGGAGATTGTAACTTTCCACCAGCTGTTGACAGTCCCAGAGGAGATTGTAACATTTCCACCAGTTTGTTGACATTCCCAGAGGAGATTGTAACTTTCCACCAGCTGTTGACAGTCCCAGAGGAGATTGTAACTTTCGACCAGTTGTTGACAGTCCCAGAGGAGATTGTAACTTTCCACCAGCTGTTGACAGTCCCAGAGAGATGGTAACTTTCCACCAGCTGTTGACAGTCCCAGAGGAGATTGTAACTTTCCACCAGTTGTTGACAGTCCCAGAGGAGATTGTAACTTCCACCAGTTGTTGACAGTCCCAGAGGAGATTGTAACTTTCCACCAGTTGTTGGCAGATTTTGGAGATCACACTAACGCGTTTGTGTGAAGTGGGGGGGTTTTGCGGTCATCACGAAGGGAGACGATGCAAGACATGCGTTGTTTTCCGTGAAGTTTCGTTGTTTTGGGAGGGGGTGGGTGCAGAAAGATGGGGGATGAGGTGATGCGAAGGAGTTGGGGTGGGGGGGGGGGGTGAGGAGAAAAAAAAAGAAAGAAGATGTACAAAGAAATGTTTTTGGGAGGAGAAAGAGAACGGAACGAGGCAGATTTGTTTCTGCTAATCTGGTATTAGCATTTGCCGTGCAAGGCCGATTAGCCCAATTCAGTGTGTGTTTTTTTACTTCGGGGTTGGGGTGGGTGGGGATCGGAGGGGGGGGGGTGTTCTCTCTTATAGTTTTTTTAAAAAGTCAGTGTTTTGTAATCTCTTTTTGCTTTTTAAGTCCTTAGTTATTCACATATTGCAGTTAATGTCTTCGTCTCTGTTTTGTTTTTTCATGTGCTCGAATCAATTTGGCTTCCTTGACAAGGGAGGGTATTGTTACCTGAGGATTCTTTTGTTGTTGAACACGAACCCACATAAAACCACGTGTGCTCTCAGAGAGAGAGAGAGAGAGAGAGAGAGAGAGAGAGAGAGAGAGAGAGAGAGAGAAGAGAGAGAGAGAGAATGAATGATGGTTTAATTCATATAAGCCTCTGTCCCTCATGAAGGGGTAAAATTAATGTGCAATATAGAACGCCTCATCATACCAGTTCAAAACAAGTACATCAACAACGACCATGGCAATCATCTCATGCAACACTATCAAGTAGCTATTTAGAGAGAGACAGAGAGCAGGAGAGAGAGAGAGAGAGAGAGAGAGAGAAGAGAGAGAGAGAGAGAGAGAGAGAGAGAGAGAGAGAGAGAGAGACAGACAGACAGACAGACAGACAGACAGACAGACAGACAGAGACAGAGACAATCAGACACACAGAGAGAGAGAGAGAGAGAGAGAGAGAGAGAGAGAGAGAGAGAGGGGGGGGGGGGGTCATGATTTGATTGTGTTTATGGCTTTACCAATGGGATCTGTCTAAAACCATGATAGGTGGCTGTTTAGAGCGGCTTGCGAACCACAGACTCACGAGCTCTGTTGGCCCCTGGTAGATTCAACGATGTTGATGTATCAGCCTACGTCTTCTCCAAAGCCCTGAACCTATCTCCTGAGAACGAAACATATATCACTTGCTGAGATGCATGCCAATGCCGTATTTACATTCCTGCATAGAGCAGGGAGAGATCTAGGCTCTCTCTCTCCCTGTCTCTTTCCTTCTGTATGCTATGAGCCATGGTTTGGTGTATGGAGATTATTGACGGCCTTGAGAAGCTGGGAGAAGATGTACAAATCATTCTGTGGACGTGTTTGCAACATGCATGTCCTTTCCTTCTTGGTTGGAAACATTTGCTTTTTGAAAGGGTAGTAATCATCTGCATTGAAACAATATAAGACAACAACGACAACAACAACAACAACAACAACAACGGCATCAACAACAACAACAACAACAACAACAACAACAACAACAACAACTACAACAACCAACAACACACCCGACTGAAGAATATGTAACAAATCAAACAAAGGCAACAAACAAAGTCTTATCATCGAAATTCTCCTTGGATTAAGGCTGTGTCAGACCATTTGACATAGACTAGAA
>CM031603.1:16323389-16330889 GCA_018398815.1 Conus ventricosus | reverse complement strand
ACTGACGACAATGATTGCTTCGACATGGGGGCCAGCATGTTTGAACGTCCCTTCCTGGTGGAAATATCCATCGAACATCTCTCCCTGTGAACTAATATACAAACCTGTTTTAAACATACCACGGAAACTGTAATGGCATCTGCCAGGGCGCAGTTATGTCCCTTGACGTCTTAATGGACTTCCTCGTGCGCGTCTGCACCCTATGTGAACACAGCGCAGACTTCCAAGAGTGGTGCAGGATTGCTCCCAGCAGGTTTGTTCGGCAGTTTAAGACAGTGCATCTCTGGGTCCCGCGTGTACTTTGGGTGTATCTTTTTTTCTCAGGTCATCATGAAAAAAAGGCATAAAGGGCTACATAATCTGAGAGTTACGAGAGTCAGCGTGGATGGATACGCCAAAGAGGTCCATTTTGGTCAGCTACTACTACACTGATCTGAATTCTTTTCTTCCTTTCATCAACCAGGCCCAAAAGGTACAGAGATCTGCAGTGCTGCTCGGTATTTGGCATCGTTCCCAGGGACTTATCCATTACGTGTATAACATTAGACTCTGTGATTCCGGTCTTGCAATTTGAGCTTACAGCACTACGTGTCTAGATAGGAGCAGGTTTACATCGAAAATTCCCACAAGTAAATGTGGGAATCGAATTCATGACCTCCAATGCTGCTTGTCTGCAACGCTAGCCACATCACCACAGCAGCTGGTTATTTTGAATCTTTTTATTTTTTTGCAAGGCAGGTCACACGATAAAATGCCTGTGGCAAAAAGCCAGGTCACAGCCGCTGCATTACCAGCCTGACTGGTAGCACCAAATTAATCGTCAGGGAGACCCAGCTGGCCAAGTTTTGTGCTGTTTCTTTTGGTCTTCTCTCTTGGGTCCCCAGAGTGGTTTTGGAAAAAAAGTGGTTTTGGAAAAGTGGTTTTGGGAAAAAAAAAAAAGATCGATCGGAAATGAAGGTTTTAATCACATTAGGAATTTAAACCGGATTGCTCAGTTCCCTTTCCCAGTCTGCAAATTAAGTTTTATGTGAAGCCGGGCTAGTCATATGTAACCCCTTGTGTGGTCCATTGGCTGGGTTACAGTATCTTCAACACAGACACTGTTGTACTGGTAGGGTTACAGTATCATCAACACAGACACTGTTGTATTAGTCTAGAACACAGGATCGTTGCAAATAAAGAAAATGTAAAATTGAAACACATGCTGAACAGGTTTGACATCTGACAGACGTGACAGACTGCCGTATCTGCAGCCTGCAAAATAAGTTACTCCAACCCACACAGGTCTGTGGCGCACTTCAAGTGTATGCTGGTGACAGTCACACTACAAGTTTGAACCTGAAACATTGGCTTGCAGATATAGTTTTTAACCATTGTCTTTGTTTCTCACAGACATAATCTGTTGTTTGAAACAGTGCTTCCACAGTACATGGTGTTTAACCCATGCACCACGCTGCTTCAGGGTAAGTTTCATATATGTATGCTCCCCCCCCTCTCTCTCTTTCTCTCTCTCTCTCTCTTTCTCTCACTCCCACACACACACTCACGCACACTCACACAATGACACGCACACACAGAAACACAGACACAAACAGACAGACACACACATACAAACATACACACAGGCGCATGCGCGCTTGCACGCGCCTGTGCCCGTGCATGTGCACGCGCATGCGTGTGTGTGTGTGTGTGTGTGTGTGTGAGAGAGAGAGAGAGAGAGAGAGAGAGAGAGAGAGAGAGAGAGAGAGAGAGAGAGAGGTTGAAGGGCGAAAGGAAATGATAAATAACTTTGAATTCAAGAGTTGCAAAGTTTCCATGAATAGACAGATCCATGGATGAATGGATGGCTGTGTGGATACACAGACAGAAGTGGGGGGGGGGGGGGGGAGACTGATATGCGGTTGGTGGGATAGAATGTAGTTTATGTGACAAAACATCTCCCTTGCGACTACTCTGAACAACTTTATAAAAACAGGTGGCCTCCATGGTAGGCTGGGCTAGATACGTTATGAATAACTTGTGAATTGGACCAGTGGGAAACAAGTCGCTTTCCTGTAACTGGATACCATTCTTTACCCTAGCTTGGGTGGGAGAATTCAACTGATATGATGAATTGTCTCTAAGGGAGTGTAAGCCTGGGAGGAGAAATTGAACTGATATGATGAATCATCTCAAAGGAAGCGTGTAGAGGCCAAAACAGGAAACTTTCGTCGCCTCACATTGAATGGTAAGGTTAACGCCCACTTATCCGAATGTTCAAATTTTTTTTTCAGTGTTGAAAAATGTTTTCACTGTGAATTGCTCCATGTTTCAGTCCAAAGATAAAGAGCTGGAAAAGACAGCACTTCAAGTCTGTGGGTGTTCGCAGTGCCCCCCCCCCCCCCCCCCCCCCACCATTTGCAGCTTGAACATCCATCTGTCCAATGCTTCTAGTCACCCTAGATTATTGAGAGCCAAGACAGCTGTCTTAGAAGATTAGATTCCTGCTCCGTCTGATTTTTTTTCATGCGTAGGCTTACATAATTCATTGTTACTTCGCTTATGGTACTTGACAAGGAATGGTGTGTGCATGTTTTCAGTGACGCTAATCTAATTATTAACTTGATTGAACATTATTTTCATTTCAACAATATTAATGAGTTGAAAACATGCACAGAAATAAAACACAGGACGTTGTAGAGATCTGTGCTGATCTTAACAACATTTTATTGCATAACTTGATTTGAAAGAAGGAATCTGGCAAAAAACAACATTTCTCTGGATTGTGTGCACGTATAACAGTGACAGACAGATCCAGTCAGAGTCTACATACACGTGAAGGATGGTGGACATGTAAAGCAGGCACACTTATCCATATCAATATTCAGTCCTTGTTCCCTTTGGCAAGTCTGAGCTCTGCTTAAGCAGATAACGAGAGGCAGCATTTACCACTCGCTGGCTGCTCACGAACACAGTAAGCTCATTAGCAGCAGAGGTATTGGGCAGAGGGCGACATCATTCTCTCTGCCAAATACCAGTACGGAGACTTCGACGATAACCATCCGTTGGATATGTCATTTGCCGTGAAATGCAGGGAAAAAAAGTTCTGTTGCTTTTTGTACTCCCAGTTCTTATAGAACAGGGAGTACTTTAGGATGGAAACGAAGAAATGTTGTCTGTGTGTCTGTGTGTCTGTCTGTCTGTCTGTCCGTGGTCAAAATGTGTTCCACTCGCTCCAGACAAAACTTCTGAGCCAATCTTTCTGAAAATGTGTAGGTATGTTCACTATGGGTCACGGATGATGCCCGTTGCTTCATTTGACCAGAATAGCCGTTACTAACGGCTATTAACGGCCCAAAGCGGTTTAATTCTTTATGGAATATCTCATGACGAAATACATTATGACGCATGTTTGATTGTGACGTCAAATACAATATGTTCTTATGGTGACCTCATTTTCCATACCGCTTCCACATTCATGCCAGTACAGACTTCGTGTCATTTCTCAGCATCTGCTCGATGCTCTCCGTTTGCAGGACATGTGTGTAAAAGAAGAGGGGAGGTGGGGGTGGGGTGGGGTTAGTGGTAGAGTGAGAATGAGGAGATTAAGATGGAGTTGAAGCTTGAAATGGAGGAGCTACCTGAATCAAGATGAATCTGTTGCAAAGCAGTGACTGCAGACTTCAAAAGACCGAAATAAGTGGAGACACCTCTGAACAACACAGAGGTAGCGTGGCGGCTGTGGCGGCTGTACGGAGACATCTCTGAACAACACAGAGGTAACGTGGCGGCTGTGGAGGCTGTACGGAGACATCTCTGAACAACACAGAGGTAACGTGACGGCTGTACGGAGACATCTCTGAACAACACAGAGGTAACGTGGCGGCTGTACGGAGACATCTCTGAACAACACAGAGGTAACGTGACGGCTGTACGGAGACATCTCTGAACAACACAGAGGTAACGTGACGGCTGTGTGACGACATCCCTGAACAACTCAGAGGTAACGTGACGGCTGTACGGAGACATCTCTGAACAACACAGAGGTAACGTGACGGCTGTGTGACGACCTCTCTGAACAACACATAGGTAACGTGACGGCTGTACGGAGACATCTCTGAACAACACAGAGGTAACGTGACGGCTGTGTGACGACCTCTCTGAACAACACAGAGGTAACTTGACGGCTGTACGGAGACATCTCTGAACAACACAGAGGTAACGTGACGGCTGTGTGGCGACATCTCTGAACAACACAGAGGTAACGTGACGGCTGTGTGGAGACATCTCTGAACAACACAGAGGTAACGTGACGGCTGTGTGGCGACATCTCTGAACAACACAGAGGTAACGTGACGGCTGTGTAGCGACATCTCTGAACAACACAGAGGTAACGTGGCGGCTGTGCGGAGACATCTCTGAACAACACAGAGGTAACGTGACGGCTGTACGGAGACATCTCTGAACAACACAGAGGTAACGTGACGGCTGTACGGAGACATCTCTGAACAACACAGAGGTAACGTGGCGGCTGTGCGGAGAGTCGTTCACTGGGCTGACTCAGGGTGAAGTGGCATTGATGGCCAGCTTTCTGTGAACTGCTGGTGCCAGGACTGCAGCAGGAGGACCCGGCCTGGATGCGTTGTGCACGGACCTGTGGGGACGAGCTGCATGGGAGAAGTAACTTGACGGGGTATGAAAAAACAGGACAACGCATTGTCTCAGCTTAAAAAAAAAATCACCCGTGCTTATTTGGATACCATTGTCCATCATTGGCCCGTATGGTTAAACAGTCATATAATCCAAACCAATTTAAAGACTGCAAGTTATCACATATACTTCTTTTGATTTTTGTTAATCTAACCTTTCAATACTTAGTGTTGATCTGCTGAAGGACGCCAACCGTCCATTTTGAACAGAACAGATTACCCCCCCCCCCCCTTCCATCCCTCCACCTCAGCATTCCTATTGGACGGGATGAATCCTATGCGCAGACCTGTTCGAGACTCGCGTTTACGACAATAGACAAACCGGTTTAGATCCTGTTCAACCTGCCCTCTGGAGGTGGAACGGCTGGTGTGCTAGTAGCTAGCTATAGAGCCAGAGACAGAAAGATATACCAGACAGACCGACCGACTTCAAGAGACAGAACTGAACTTGGGCAAGCCCAGATGAAAGTATTTCAAGAGACAGGGCAGAAGGAATTACAAACAAAAGAAAACACACACACACACAACACACAACACACACACACACACACACACACACACACACACACACACACACACACACACACACACACACACACAAACACACAACACACACAACACACACAACACAACACACACACACACACACACACAACACACACACACACACAACACACACACACACACACACACACACACACACACACCCCACCACACACACACACACAACACACACACACACACACACCACACACACACACACACACACACACACACACAACCACACACACACAACACACACACACAACACACACAACACACACACACACACACACACACACACACACACACACACACACACACACACACACACAACCCCAACACACAACACAACACACAACACCACACACACACAACACAACACAACAACACACACAACACAACACACCAACACACACACACACACAACACACACACACCACAACACCACACAAAAACGAACAACACAACCAACAAAACAACGAAGTAGAAGTAATGGAGGCTGGTACTTGGATTATTGGAAGCAGACTGAATGGCAGGAAGTGCGGGTCATGGAAAATGGTCAGATCTCTGTGAGGCGTTTGATTTCAGGGTAATTACAGGCGAGCACGTGACAACAATTTGCCTTTCACTGGCTGTAGTTCTGTAAGGTTTGTTGTGTTTAGTTTCTTTGATGTTTGATTTGGCGAATGGAGCTACTGGCATTGATCTTCGAAATGAAGTTTAATGGTTGATGGGGCCATGGGTTTAGCAGTGCTTGGAATAGGGGGAAAATGAGTAGCGAATGATGGGGAGAAGGAAACAACCTGAAGGACTGAGTGGATGAAGGAGAGAGGGAGGGAAGGATGGAGAGAGAGAGAGAGAGAGAGAGAGAGAGAGAGAGAGAGAGAGAGAGAGAGAGAGAAGAGAGAGAGAGAGAGAGAGAGAGAGAGAGAGAGAGAGAGAGCGTGGACAGGAAAAGCAAGGTGGGCGTGGGAACGTGTGGGGATCGAAAGTGTTGAAGAAGAGGTAGAGACAGAAAAGGGTAGATGAAGAGAAAAAGAGATAAGAGAGAGTTTAAAAAAACAAGAGAGAGAGAGAGAGAGAGAGAGAGAGAGAGAGAGAGAGAGAGAGAGAAGCAGGTGGGGGTTGTGAGGAGGGAGGAGAGAGAGCCAGAGACGGAGGCACATTCCCAAACAGAGAAACCGATAGACAGGTCAGAACCTCTGCGAGTAAAACTGAATAATTCAAGAGACTGGGGGAGAGAAAGACGAGGAAGCAGCAGTGACAGAGCCTGATGCCTGTTTTTATTGAATGCAGACTGAATATTGGAAAGTTCTAATAATGAAAAACTGGTCAACTGTAAACCCTTCGGTAGTAAAGGGTAAACAAACAATTTGCGAGACAGCGCTTTGTTTTTGACAAGGTTCAGCTGTGCAAGGTTTGTCTTCTTTTTTTTGCTCTTCGTGGTACATTGCTAACACCAGGATAAGGTTAAAAGTGTTGTCACTCATCAAGCATGCGATGGGATCATAATAATTTTCATGTTTGGTTTAACTGTAAGCTTTCAACATTTTAACAGTTTGTACGCTTCTTTGTATGCCCCCCTCCCCCCCCCCCAAGGTCGTCCATCAGGATTGTCCTCGTGGTCACGACGTGGCCAAGCCTCTCCAGCTTTCTTCTCACCAGAGGTGCCAACAGGAGGAGGTTCTTGGGAGACTCCTAGTACAGTACAGAGTGATCTGCCAGCACACAAAGTCTATGGGCCTTGTGGTATGAGACCGGCGGATCTCCAGCAGGCTTTTCTGGCTCTAAATCTCTTTTGTCTTCATCCTGTTTGCAATACCAGCTGCCAAGTCGGATGACTATCACGGGTCTTTAGAGAACAGAAGCGGTAAGAGAGCAGCATACTGCCAAGTCGTGGCCTGTTTGGCCAATCGATGGAGGCTGTCGGATCCGGCGATGTCATCAACAACATGGTCCGGTCGCCAAAGGTTAAGACGTTCAAAATCGGGTGGGTGACGTTCGTGACTGTCAGCGTGGACACAGTTTATTTGGTGGACCGAGTTAAAAGGCTTGTGTGTGTCAAATGTCAAGTGGCAGACAGAGCTAGTTTGTTTGGGTTGGCGGTCTGGACAGAAGGTAAAGAAGTTGTTGTGTCTGACCACAGGGTATCAGTACTGAGGTGGTTTTTTTATTTTTATTTTTGTTTGCATGAAGCAAATTCATTTGGTATGTGGGATTGATCGGGAGAAATCTTTGGCCACATCTTGCACAGAAAAAAAATACACAA
>CM031603.1:16303389-16310889 GCA_018398815.1 Conus ventricosus | reverse complement strand
GCCCGCAGAGGTGCTCTTGAAAACCGGCAACACTTTCGGGGCGATTCCAGTGAGCATTGAGAACTCCACTGTGTGGGTTCCAGTCTTTCTGTTTGGCCCCATGACACACTCAGCTTTGAATGAAAGCTGGACAGAGTAAGAAAAGCTCAGTAATGAGTGTCTGTGCTGGGAATCAAACACACACACACACCCCACGATCACAAGTCCACACCACTCACTGACCACTGCACTCCGGGGGCTGGTTATTTGCTAGGTACGTCTCACGATAAAACGTCTGCAGCAAAAGCCGAAGCCATTGCAAAGCAGGCTTGATTGTTAACACGAATATTAATCGTCAGGGAGGACCAGCTGACCGAGCTTTGGTTTGTTTCTTTGGGCCTTTTCTCTCCGGGTTGCAGATCGATTGGATATGAAGGTTTTATAACATTAAGCATCTGACACAGGACAGCCTGGCCCCAATCTTCCACTCTGCTAATTACGTTTCATGTGAAGCAGGCGTAATTACGTGTCAGTCTGTGGTGTCGTTTGTTGGTGCATGGCGTCAGTGTCAGAGAATTATGTTTCTTTATTCTACAACACATGGTGTGGTGAGGACAGGCTTGAAGCTGTTTTAAAATAAGAACGTTTTGCGAATCTATGACATGTGGAACGAGAAGGAATGAGAAACTGTTCTGTATTCTGACACACCTAACAATCTGTAAAGTCTGATTCTGCGAAATAGAGGTATAACTTAGTGCTTGAGCTCATTTCAGGACATTCTTACGATCAATAAAAAAAAATTAGAATGCGACATTCAAAAGCAGCTTGCGGATGATTCTAAGCTTCATCACGAATAAAACATCGAAATATATAAGAAAATTAACAATCAAGTGTCTCTGTAAATATACCAGGCAACAATTAAGTGCCACTTTAAGAACGAAACGGTCAAAGGACTATGCTGCCAGACAGACAATCTTTTCAGCGATTAGCAACACACTCACATGAACAAATATTTCTAGTTGTCAAAGGACTATGCTGCCAGACAGACAATCTTTTCAGCGATTAGCAACACACTCACATGAACAAATATTTCTAGTTGTCAAAGGACTATGCTGCCAGACAGACAATCTTTTCAGCGATTAGCAACACACTCACATGAACAAATATTTCTAGTTGTCAAAGGACTATGCTGCCAGACAGACAATCTTTTCAGCGATTAGCAACACACTCACATGAACAAATATTTCTTGTTGTTCCTGTCTCATCGTCCTTGTCATTCCAGCGGCATGGCTTCTGCGCCATTCATTCTGGCTCCCCTCACGCGGCCAGAACCTAGAGAAGTACTGTCCCATACAAATCACCAGCAGTCCACAAAGAGCAGTCAATAAACGTTCACCATGAAGCAACCTACCAGATGAGACACTGCACTGCTTTTGACGTTCTTCATTGGTACTTGCTCTGATCCAGAACATGCAGGATCTCACCTACTAAGCCCCCCCCCCCCCCTACAATAATTCACCAGTTGTGGAGCAGGCACACGTGAGTGTGATTCTGGAGGACATCATGACTTCCACCCAACAGCACGTCCAATGGATTTGTCTACACCGACGACTCGACACGAACTCACGGTGGGACATTAACAGCAAATGGAAGCAGGTGAACTCAAGGCTTGCAGGACTATTCAGTTTGAGACTGACAACGATCGGTGAGAATGAAGATGCCAGAGGTGATCTTACAGGTTTCCATTGTGATTAGACACGACTTCACTGATCTGTATTCTACGCTTTCTTTCGTAATGTTTTTTTCAGCGTTAGCAAGGCCACAGAAATACAGAGATATGCAGTGCTGTGACACCATTCCCAGAGATGCATCCATTAAGCAAAGGAGACTGGACTGTGAGATCCTGCACACTAATCATTGCACTACAGCGGTTGGTAATCTGGAACATTTGTGTGTTAGGCATGTCACACAATAAAGTGATTACCTCAAAAAGCCAGCTCAGAGCCGTTGAACTGCCTGACTAGTATCAGGGAATTATTTGCCATGAAGACCCAGCTGGGCAAAGTTTTCGTCCGTTTCTTTTGGTCTTGAGTCTTAGCCCCCCCCCCCCCCCCTCCCCCACCCCTTCAGGACCGAGCGGTTATGGAACAGATCGATCAGAAATGAAGGTTTTATCGTATTAGGAATCTGAAGCAGGACCGCTTGGTTCTCATCTCCCAGTTCGAAAAAATAAGTTTCACACAAAAAATGTTTAGTCACATGTTCATCTAATGCCCTATCCTTTGGCTTGCTTACAATGTCAATACCACAAAAAGTCATTTCAGAAGAATTTAATGTGCTCACGCGCGCACGGACGTGCGCGCGCGCGCACACACACACACACACACACACACACACACACACACACACACACACACACACACACACACACTTACACACACACACACACACACACACACACACACACACACACACACACACACACACACACACACTTACACACACACACACACACACACACACACACACACTTACACACACACACACACACACACACACACACACACACACACACACACACACACACACACACGAAAGAGATAAAGAGAGAGATGGAGCGAAGAGGAATGATAGGTAAATAATGACGTTGGATTCAAGATATGCGAAGTACCCATGTGTGAATCAGATGTGTTAGAGTAGCATGGAATTGCTAGATCGCTGGATAGATAGATGGCTGTGTAGTTACAAAGGCAGAGGGGCAGACAGACTGATAGGTAGTTGGTGGGTGATAGTGTACTTTAGATGACAGAGTGTCTCCCTTGCGACCTCTCTGAACATATTTATGGACTAAGTGGTCTCTATGGCAGGCTGGGTTGGACACATAATGACGTAACGACGTAATGACGTAACGACTCATAAAACAGAGAAAACCGGAAACGGGTCTGTTTGAGAGCAGCTAGGCTCCGTCCTTCTCCCAAACTTAAGTGAGGAAGTTGAACTCATCCGATGAGGATCAGATGCATCATTTGAAAGCGAATGCAATTTTTTTTTCACCGTTTTTCAAAACCTTGTGTTCATCGTGAACGTTGTTTATTTTACTCCCAAGACAAGCAGCTGGTCATATTTGTGAGGCCAACACTGGAGCCAAATGTTGAAGCTTGAGACGCCATCTGTCCAGTATATCAAGCCATCCAAGACATGAGAGCATGACCAGCTAAATCATAAAAAAATTAGATTCGTGATCTGTCTGGCTTATCTTTTCCTACATACTTATTTCATGTGGTTACTCCGCATATACTCTTTGACAAAAAAACAAACAAAACAACAACAACATATATATGCTTTCACTGACGCAGATTCAATCATAAATTGGACCACATATGATATATATGAGTTGAAAGCACGCAGAGCGATAAGTAGGTGTAGGCATATGAGCTGATGAAAATGCCTTTAATAATAATAATAATAATAATAATGAATACTTATATAGCGCCTATTCTCGGCTAGAGGCCAAGCTCTAAGCGCTTTACAATCAACACTCGTTTACACAACGGGCTGCCTACCTGGGTAGTGCCGACTAAAGAGCTGCCAGCTGGCGCTTCATTCAGTCGTTTCCCGTGTCATCCAGTCAGCATCGTTCAATATCGATCACTCATTTTCCTTACTTCCTTCATTCTTTCCATTTCTCACGCAGGGTGCATGCTATGTGTAACGTGTCATCCATACCAACGGCCAAACTGGCCTACTCTTCCGAAAGTTGGTGATGGGATTTTAAGTGTGTGCAAGATGTTATGCGTGCGTTCACACTCGGAACCTCGGTTTATAGTCTCATTCGAAGGAATGTATGGGAAATGGAGTCAGAACCAATGTTAATTCCGAGGGAAACATCCCCTTGCACCGAAACGCCCGGCGGAGGTTCGAACCGCAACCCCAGGATCACCAAGATTACGAGTCAGGCGCTCTACCAACTGAGCTATTCCGGCTCCCAATAGCACACCCTGGATTGTGTGAAGAAATGCAGTCAGATGTTTATCCTGGAGTGTGTGCGCGTGTAAGAGTGACAGATGTCCGGTCAGTCTACGCATGAGGATTGGTAGCGGAAATACAACTTATGTCTGCAGGACTGAGTGTCTGTGTGTGCGGGTACACTTATCCATATTATTATTCAGTCCTTAGTCTCCTTGACAACGTCTGAGCTCTACCTAAGAAGACCACAAGAGGCGGCATTTACCACTCGACGTTTGCTTGCGAATACGTTCAGCTCTTCAGCATCGGAGGTATTGGAGGTATGGGGGGTCTTGCTTCTCACCACCATATTCTACCAGTGCTGAAACTTCGAGGCAGACCATTTGTGGGTTACATCAGTCGCCATGAAATACAGAAAAAACGACTAGTAATTGTGCCACACTGAATACTTTTGTCATATAGTGTCTCCGTTTCCACACCCTCCTCCACTTCCACGCCTGTGTATACTTTGTGTGGGTCCTCAGTGTCTACTGTCTACTGTGATGCTTCCACTCCCAGAAAATGTGCTGGAGAAGTGTGTGTGTGTGTGTGTGTGTGTGTGTAGGGGTGGGTGGGGTGAGAGTGAGGACGGAGGGGTAGGTGGATTGTTTAGATGGTGATGGAGGTAGATTATTAAAACAAAATGAGTCTGCGGCAAAGGACTTTAACCATCCTGAGGTGACATTGATAAGTGGTGATAGCACTGAACTCCACTGAGGTAACTAAGCTACTGTCATATTATCACCAACAGTGGCAACAATCATCTCTTTATTATTCTTTCAATATCATCATCATCATCATCATCATCATCATCATCATCATCATCATCATCATTATTGCAATCATTATCATCATTACAATTTGAACTCTCACTGTCTCCTCCTCAGCGGACTCGTTTTCATTCATCGCCCATTTTGCACCGAATTAGAGAAGATAAGTGATTGCTCGTTCTTCGTTTTCATTGTCCAGTCTGTTGTTCAATGTTCCTGGCGAAGACCTAAGAGGTCGAAACCCGTCGTGTTTTGTCTTGTAATTTGTTTGTCCTTGTTAACTGGCGGGTTTACTTTACGCTCCTGTTAAAATTTGACATCATACTTGTACTTAACTAACAGTGCATTGTATTCTGTCCACAGGTATAGGACTATATGTTTTGCCAGATTGCCTCACACGACAGCCTGTGTTGAAAACATCTTTTTAATAAAATCAGTTAGTAAACGAGGTGCTTCAGAAAGTTTCAGTGAAGAGCTTAAACCCGACCTCATCACGAATCAAGTTCATATGATACTTGCAAAGTCTCTGCATACAGTTTTGAACAGAAATTCTAGCAGGTACCTAATTCAAGAAATCTAGAAATCATCGTTGACGTCTGTATTGCAATGTGTTCATTCCAATCATTCGTAGATTTTGTACACAATTTCAGTATTGTAAAAAACAAAACGTGCATCGACAAGCCAGTGTTTATTTTTTCCACCGTCTTCTCTTTGATCATCTATCCCAGTGTTACATAACAAGACGGGAACATGTATCAGTAGAGGATGTGGTATACCGTATGATTTTCTTCAATCTGTAACATCCATAGCTGAATTCATCAGCCTATCTGCTGTGGGAAACTTGTTGCAATTTTCTGACAGAGAAAGTGAGAAAGAAATCGGACATGGTGGGTGAAACTTAAGCAAGACACGGGTAAATAACTATGGCTGGTGAGGCGGGGAACAAGGGAGAAAGACACGGGTACATAACTATGGTTGGTGAGGCGGGGAACAAGGGAGAAAGACACGGGTACATAACTATGGTTGGTGAGGCGGGGAACAAGGGAGAAAGACACGGGTACATAACTATGGTTGGTGAGGCGGGGAACAAGGGAGAAAGACACGGGTACATAACTATGGTTGGTGAGGCGGGGAACAAGGGAGAAAGACACGGGTACATAACTATGGTTGGTGAGGCGGGGAACAAGGGAGAAAGACACGGGTACATAACTATGGTTGGTGAGGCGGGGAACAAGGGAGAAAGACACGGGTACATAACTATGGTTGGTGAGGCGGGGAACAAGGGAGAAAGACACGGGTACATAACTATGGTTGGTGAGGCGGGGAACAAGGGAGAAAGACACGGGTACATAACTATGGTTGGTGAGGCGGGGAACAAGGGAGAAAGACACGGGTACATAACTATGGCTGGTGAGGCGGGGAACAAGGGACAGAAGGAATGAGGGTGACAGAGACAGAGTGGCAGGAATGACCATGCGACGACACACTATGGACCTCTGTGAGGCCTTTGATGTTGCAGAGAGCAAGGAGATGGCTCTGGCGACGCTTTGTGTCTGACAGGGATCGGCTGCTTCCGGTGTGTGGTTGTTCACTCTTCAATGTTCGATTTGATGACAGGTCTCCAAAATAAAGTTCAATGGTGAATTGGGTGCTGGCACCCGGCCGAGGCAGAAATGGGAAGAGAGGAGGGAGCAGGAGGAGAGGTGGGGATGGATAGAGGTGGGGATGGATAGAGGTGAAGAAGAATGCAGGAGGGGAGGTGGGGATGGATAGAGGTGAAGAAGAATGCAGGAGGGGAGGTGGGGATGGATAGAGGCGAAGAAGAATGCAGGAGGGGAGGTGGGGATGGATAGAGGTGAAGAAGAATGCAGGTGGGGAGGTGGGGATGGATAGAGGTGGGGATGGAAAGGGGTGAAGAAGAATGCAGGAGGGAGGTGGGGATGGATAGAGGTGAAGAAGAATGCAGGAGGGGGGGTGGGGATGGATAGAGGTGAAAAATGCAGGAGGGGGGGTGGGGATGGATAGAGGTGAAGAAGAATGCAGGAGGGGAGGTGGGGATGGATAGAGGTGAAGAATGCAGGAGGGGAGGTGGGGATGGATAGAGGTGAAGAAGAATGCAGGAGGGGAGGTGGGGATGGATAGAGGTGAAGAATGCAGGAGGGGAGGTGGAGATGGATAGAGGTGAAGAAGAATGCAGGAGGGGAGGTGGGATGGATAGAGGTGAAGAATGTAGGAGGGGAGGTGGGGATGGATAGAGGTGAAGAAGAATGCAGGAGGGGAGGTGGGGATGGATAGAGGTGAAGAAGAATGCAGGCGGGAGGTGGGGATGGATAGAGGTGAAGAAGAATGCAGGAGGGGAGGTGGGGATGGATAGAGGTGAAGAAGAATGCAGGAGGGGAGGTGGGGAGGGATGGTGAGAGATGCATGGGAGGTGGGGATGGATAGAGGTGAAGAAGAATGCAGGGGGGAGGTGGGGATGGATAGAGGTGAAGAAGAATGCAGGGGGGAGGTGGGGATGGATAGAGGTGAAAAAGGGAATGCAGGAGGGAGGTGGGGATGGATAGAGGTGAAGAATGCAGGAGGGGAGGTGGGGATGGATAGAGGTAAAGAATGCAGGAGGGGAGGTGGGGATGGATACAGGTGGGGATGGATAGAGGTAAAGGAATGCAGGAGGGAGGTGGGGATGGATACAGGTGGGGATGGATAGAGGTAAAGATGCAGGAGGGGGAGGTGGGGATGGATAGAG
>CM031603.1:16293389-16295889 GCA_018398815.1 Conus ventricosus | reverse complement strand
TCCGTGGATGGTCGAATGCAGGCAGCAGGGTCTAGCAGGTTAGGGGATGGAAAGAAGAAGCAATGGGGTCTGTGTCAAAGGATGAGCGGCGACAGAACTAATGACAAGGTTCAAGTAGGAAGGAAGATAGGGGATCAGATAGAGCTTACAGACACATCTTGGCAGACAGACAGGCAGACAGACAGACAGGCAGACAGACAGACAGGCAGACAGATAGGCAGACAGACAGGCAGGCAGACAGACAGACAGGCAGACAGGCAGGCAGGCAGACAGATAGACAGAGACAGAAATGACCTAAACAGAATTTGAAAGATCGTCCAGGAACTTGGGAGAGGAGAGAAAAGGAAGCAGTAGTAACAGAGGGTGATACCTGGATCGTCGGATCGGTAATGAACGAGGGGAAGTCCGTCTGGGTAATGGCAGACCGTTGGTCGGAGAGAAAAGGAAGCAGTAGTAATAGAGGGTGATACCTGGATCGTCGGATCGGTAATGAACGAGGGAGAAGTCCGTCTGGGTAATGGCAGACCGTTGGTCGGAGAGAAAAGGAAGCAGTAGTAATAGAGGGTGATACCTGGATCGTCGGATCGGTAATGAACGAGGGAGAAGTCCGTCTGGGTAATGGCAGACCGTTGGTCTTCCATGAGGCGTCCATTTGCAGTGGACAAAAGACTGTCCACGACGATTAGTCTCTGAAGGGTTTGGCTGTGCGAAGTTTCTCCCTGGTCATTCTCTGATGTTTTATGTGTCGAAGCGGTCAGCTTGCATCTGTCTTCAGTTCAATGGTTGATGGGATGCTGAAGCATGCAGGGGCTGACAATGGTGGTGATGGTGGAAGGAGAGAGAGAGAGAGAGAGAGAGAGAGAGAGAGAGAGAGAGAGAGAGAGAGAGAGAGAGAGAGAGAGAGAGATGGAGGGATGGAGGTAGGGAGAGAATGCTTGCGGGAGGTAGAGGATATTGGGCGGTGTGGAGGGGAGGTGGGGGCGGGAAGGGAGGGGGATAAAGGAGCAGACACACCCTGAGGCACGAGCAATGCAAGGTGTGTGTTTGCTCATTCTCCAATGTGTGAACTGTTTTGAGAGGGTTGTTTTCAACGGTATTAAAAATCAGGTTCGCTGTTTAACGGAGGCAAGTAGAAGAGGTTATAGCGGTAGGGATTTACAAAGAAAAGCGAGGAAAAGGGGCAGGTTTGAAGATGTGGAAGATGACACTGAGAGAGAATAAGGATAAAAGAAGGGAGAGACAGTAGAGGTTTAAATATGGAGAGAGAGAGAGAGAGAGAGAGAGAGAGAGAGAGAGAGAGGCTTTGGCGAGAAAATCTGAAAGCTGTTTCAGAAAGTAAAAAAGACAAAGTCAAGGAAGCGGAAGTAATAATGCTGGTTCCTAGATCATTGGACAGAGACAAATTGGTGAGAACTCCGGGTGATGACGAACGATTGGACCTCAGTGAGGCGTTTAACTGCAAGCAAGCAGAAAGACGGCACAGCGAAGATTTGTCTGTGACAGATATTGGCTCTGTGAAGTTGGTTGTTGTTCTCCTTTCGGCCTTCGATTTGGCAGGAAAGTGTCGCTGACGAACATTGATTTTTTTTGGGTTCGAAATTGTCTTCACAGAGTTCGAGCAGCCTTTCTGATGAGAGCAATGGATGTAATGAAGGTATTGTAGGTGGTAATGAAGTACATGTCGTCAGGATTCTACATGCAGGATGCAAAGAGCCTTATGGAATGAAAGATTCTTTTGATCAATAACGGAACGTTGAAACAAAATTTTACACGAGCTCTCACTGAGTCTTTCCATAAGCACAGAATGCATATATACTGCACATGGGTACAGACACACTCGTGCATGTCCAGGGCTGGAGTATTTCCAAATCTGGAGGAACAGTTGCAGTTTTGATTTTCTTTTCATCGTAATACTTGTAACAGTCGGCTGATTTCGTAGCACCTTCAAAGAGTTACGGGTGGTCTTTTCTTTACTGACAAAGTCAACAATCGAATGCATGATGGTGTTATAGAGTTATTTGTGTGTGTGTGTGTGGTCTGTTTATACGATTAACAGCATCGTTAGGCTTATCTGTGTTCATGTTTTGGGACATCTAGTTCAGAATTATACAGGAGACGATTTTTTGTTGTTGACTTTAAATTCATGCGCAGGGGTGTGTTTGTAAAGGATCTGACACAACCTGTGGTTCAATTAGATTTTGCTAGAGGTTTTTGTTTGGCTACCGTGTGTGATGAATGATCAGATTTATTAATTTTGTGAGTGGTATAAAACAGATTTAAAGGAATTGCTATTTTTTTCTTACCATTTACATGACCAAAAAATCAGCAATATGATCACATTTGACGTAACGTCAAGCAGCGGTGGAGTACAAATGATTTTTGTAAACGTGATGGATACGGAAGGAGCGATGAAGGATGTGAGGGGCTCAAGAAAAAACGAAAAGGATCTGATATGAGGATTCTGAGGAAGAGAGAGAGAGAGAGAGAGAGAGAGAGAGAG
>CM031603.1:16270889-16283389 GCA_018398815.1 Conus ventricosus | reverse complement strand
CAAATTGGTCTCCGGGATTCCCATCCCGAGAACTTCCCGTCTGTCCAATGATTCAGACATCAGCCTCCACGAGTTCGGTGATCTCGTCTTTTTCTTTTACTAAGTTTCTTGAAACATCTTTCAGATTGACGTGGTCAAGTTCAGCTCTGCATTTGTTGGTCTGTCTGCCTAAATGTATTTCTATGTCACTGTCTCTCTCTCTCCTTTTTTTTTTCTCTTTTTTTTTTCACCATTCCACCTCATTTATCTCTCTGCTCTGGTCTTTTCCCACACCTTCAGGTCTGATGTGGATGGCAGTGGGGGAGTTGTTTTTTTTGTTGTTGGCGTAAATATGTAAAAATCACGTTCAACAGTTGATGAGGTGTGGGTGGAAGTTAGCCGAGTTGGAGATGGTTGGAAAGAAGGGATTGGGTATGTTGGGAGGACAGAAATAACAAAAAATGATCGAGAGTAAGACTGGAGTTGAAAGAGGAGCAAAGAGAAAGAGGAGGGGAGAGAAGAGAGAGAGAGAGAGAGAGAGAGAGAGAGAGAGAGAGAGAGAGAGAGAGAGAGAGAGAGGAGAGAGAGAGAGAGAGAGAGAGAGAAGGGGAAGGCAGATAAACGGACAGACAAGACAGGATTAAACTTCGCCAAGGAAATGAGAAAGACGTTTCAAGGGAGGAGGAACATGAGTGACGTGGACTGATGCCTGGAGTACTGGCCAGACACGATGACGGGAGGTCTTGGTGATGAGACAGTGTTGGATCTGCGTGAGGCATTTGATTGCAAGGAGACCAAAGGACGGCACGTGATAACACTCCGCCTCTGACAGGGTACGGTTCGTCCGGGTTTGTTGTTACTCGCTCTTTGACGCTCGGTTTGGTCGGTGAGAGAGGTTGGTGTCAGTCTTCGAAACGAAGGTCCACTGTTGGTTGCATGCAGGGGGCAGGTGTTTACAGGTTAGGCAATGGAGAGAAAAAGCAATGGAGTCTGTGTCAAAGTATACATGGCGACAGAACTAATGACAAGGTTCGAGTGTGAAGAAAGAGAGGGGGGTCTGAAAGAACGTGAAGAGAGAGAGAGAGAGAGAGAGAGAGAGAGAGAGAGACAGAGACAGAGAGACAGACAGAGAGAGAGAGAGAGAGAGAGAGAGAGAGAGAGAGAGAGAGAGAGAGAGAGGAGAGAGAGAGAGAGAGAGAGGGAGAAGAAGTAGAAGAAGTAGAAGAAGAAGAAGTGGACGACGACGACCACGATGACAAAGAAGAAGAAGAAGGAGAGAGAGAGAGGGAGAGAGAGAGAAAAAAAAAAAAGAAGAAGAAGAAGAAGAAAAACGGATTAACAAAAAAACGGAGTCAGAAGCAGACAGACACATCTAGATGGACGAACTGACAGACTGAGATAGAAATGACCTAAATTGAATTCGAAAGACTGTCAAGTAGCCCAGAAGAAGACTGGAAAAGGAAGGAGTACTAACAGAGGGTGATACCCGAATCGTTGGATCGATAACGAATGGGGAGAAGTCCATGTAATGGCAAACCATTGGACATCCATGAGGCGTCCATTTGCAGTGGAAAAAAGACTGTCCATGACGCTTAGTCTCTGAAGGGTTTGGCTGTTTGAAGTTTCTTCCTGGTCATTCTCTGATGTTTTATATGTCTGAAAGGGCAGTTAGCGTCGGTCTCAAGGTTTCAGCTCAATGGTTGATGGGCTTCTGAAGCAGGGGTCAACAGTGGTGGTGATGGTGGAAAGAGAGAGGGAGTGTTTGAGGGCTGGTGAGAGCGGAGGATGCCGCCGGGGTGGGGGCGGGGCAAGCTAATGTAAGAGATCGAGTTTGAAAGTAGGGGCGAGAAAGGGAGAGAGCAAGCATTTGTGTGAGCAAGTGAGCGCGCGCCCGCGCGCTTGCGAGAGAGAGAGAGAGAGAGAGAGAGAGAGAGAGAGAGAGAGAGAGAGAGAGAGAGACAGACAGACAGACAGACAGACAGACAGACAGACAGAGAGAGAGAGAGAGAGAGAGAGAGAGAGAGAGAGAGAGAGAGAGAGAGAGAGAGAGAGAGAGAGAGAAAGAGAGAGAGAGACAGACGGATAGAGAGAGAGAGAAGAAGAAGATGATGATGAAGAAGAAGAAGAAGTAGGAGAGAGAGAGAGAGAGAGAGAGAGAGAGAGAGAGAGAGAGAGAGAGAGAGATGATGATGATGCTGATGCTGATGCTGCTGCTCTGCTGATGATGATGAAGAAGAAGAAGAAGAAGAAGTAGGAGAGAGAGAGAGAGAGACAGACAGAGAGACAGACAAAGAGACAGACAGAGAGACAGACGGATAGAGAGAGAGGGGGGGGGGGAGAGGATAGAGAAACAGACAGAGAGAGAAAGAGAGAGAGACAGAGACAGACGGAGAGAGAGAGAGAGAGAGAGAGAGAGAGAGAGAGAGAGAGAGAGGAGAGAGAGAGAGAGAGAGAGGAGAGGATATTGGGCGGTATGGAGGTGAGGTAAGGACATCGAAGGGAGGGGATAAAGGAGCAGGCAGACCCTGAGGCACAAGCAATGCAAGCTTTGTTTTTGCTCATTCTCTGATGTGTGAACTGGCTTGAGAGGGTGGTTTTCAACGGTATTAAAAAAATTCAGGGTCGTTGTTTAATGGAGGCAGGTAGAGAAGTGATAAGAAAAGCAAGGAGAAGGCGCGGGTTTGAAGACGTGGAAGACGACATTGAGATAGCATAAAGAAAGGAAGGCACAGCAGAGGTTTAAATATGCAGAGAGAGAGAGAGAGAGAGAGAGGGAGAGAGACACAGAGAGGGGAGAGAGAGGGAGAGAGACACAGAGAGAGGAGAGAGAGAGAGAGAGAGAGAGAGAGAGAGAGAGAGAGAGAGAGAGAGAGAGAGACTGGCAAGAAAATCTAAAAGCTGTTTCAGAAACTGAAGAAGAGGGGGGAAAAGGAAGCGGAAGCAATATATGCTGGTTCCCTAGATCATTCAACAGAGACAGATTGGTGAGAATCCGTACGCACTGATATGTTCCCAGCACAGACGTGAACTATGTAACTCCAGAAATCAGACTGCCCATCAGAGGGGAACAACAGAAAACGATTGTCGAAAAATGAAGGTTTCATGTTGAATTTAAAAGAAAGATAGGAAGGTCAAGAGGAACATCTGCAGTTGTAGCTTACTTTCCTACGTAATAGCTTTAGATGTCGGTTGATTTCTTAGCATACTTTGCTCGCTGTAATCTTTACAAAGTTAAACGATGGTCTTCGCTTTACTTTATGTTATAGATCTATTTGTGAGTGGTCATTTTATAAGACTGCCAACACCCTTTAGCTTGACTATGTTAATGTTTTGGATATCTAGTTCAGAGGCACAATAATTATACCAGGAGACGATTTTGTTGTGGTTGTTGACCTTAAGTTAATGTATGGAGGGGAGTGTTGTGAAGGACATGAGACAACTTGTGGTTCAAGGAGATTTTTGGAGGTTTTATTTTTTTCTCTGCTGGGTGGTGATGAATGTTAAGATTTATTAGTTTTGTGCATAAAAGATAAAGCAGGTTTCAAGGAACAGGTTTTTGTACCGTTCACAGGACCAACAATTCAGCAATATGTTCACATTTGACGCAACGACAACCAGCAGTGGAATACAATGATTATTGCGATCATGATGTATACGGAAGGAGCGATGAAGGATGTGAGAGGTTCAAGAAATAAATGAAAAGGTTCTGATATGAGGGTTTTAAGGAAGAGAGAAACGAGGGGGGGGGGGAGAGAGAGAGGGGAGGGGAAGAGAGAGAGAGAGAGAGAGAGAGAGAGAGAGAGAGAGAGAGAGAGAGAGATTGTGTGGAGGAGAGTGGGAGCGGAACTGGGCTGAACTTGGACAAGAAAAGCTGAAAGCAGCTACACGAAGGGAGAAAAGGATTTAATAGAGGCCGATTCCCGGATCAGTGGACAGAGACAGAATGGCGGGGAGTCCGGGTGATGAGAAACTGTTGGATTCTGTGAGGCGTTTGATTGCGTGGGGACAAAAAGGTGGCGTGGCAATCAATTGTCTCTGACAGGGTTCTGCTGTGCTACGTGTGTTGTTGTTCATTCTTTGATGTTCGATTTGATGGGACAGGAGAGAGCTGCCGGCATCGTCTCGGAGATTAAGTTCAGTGGTTGATGAGTGCAGGTAGCAGGGGTTACTGGGGATGGAGACGGAGGGAAAAGGAGTCTGTAAAGGTTTTGTTTTTTTTTAAAAGAGAGAGAGAGAGAGAGAAGAGAGAGGGGGAGAGAGAAAAGAGAGAGAGAGGGGAGAGAGACGGTCGCTAAGCCGGACGGCCCTACCACCCCTTTCCCACACCTATTACCACACTAGAGCAGACAATACAGCACAATAACACAGCTTTACAATCATGCGCACTTCTTTATTTCACACACACACTATGGCGCCACCACTCACGTCCATCCACGCCCATTACACCATTATCTCACTTCTTCCCTGACCCCACTACCCTGCTACGCCCCTGAGACCCTAACCTATGCTAAAGCACCAGTTGCGGTATATCACTGCGACCTAGGGACGCAGAGATAGCTCGCACACGTGGTGATTAACTGCTAGGGACAAGGACAAACCCAAGGGACTCTAATATCTAAACTACTACCACCCACACCTCTCCCAGGACCCACCCTTCTCTTTTGACCCGGGACTACTACCGCACTGGTCACTGCGTCCCTAAGGGAGGCAACGACAAGTACCCTACACTGTGCTGGCCACTACGTCCCAAAAGGAGGCAGTAACTAACACCCTTAACTCTACTACCAAAACACTACACACTTAACCTACTGCCTAACACTATACCCTTTATACTACGCCCATGGGACAACCCATCCCGGCCCGGGGGAGCTCCAGTCCTCGGCGCTGTACTCGGCCCCTCACAGGCTGACGCCTCCCGGACGACTGCACTCCGGTGCTGACCGTGGCCTCCCACAGTCCGACTCCCCGAAAAACTCTGCACCCGGCGGCGACCGTGGCTCCTCATCTGACTCCTCCCCGCGCTGGCACAACACCCCTGAAGGCCCGCCGGACAACAACGGTTGAGGGAAGGCCTGGTGCAGTGCCTCTCGACGAGTCCGGGGCTCGAAGGACGCCTCCCCCTCTGAAGGCCCCGCCGGACACTGAGGGTGAGAGAAGGTCTGGTGCGGTGCCCTCTCGACGAGTCCGGGGCTCAAAGGACGCCCGAACAGGGAAGAGCAACGGGTGGTGGAGAACTCCAGAGAGCCCCGGTAGCAGGAGGAGAGCTGCCTCACAGACGGCAGGACGGCCTGGATGGTCTCCCTCCCCCGGGAGGAAAAGCGGCAGGCACGGGAAACGCCGCTCACTGCCGGACGCAGCAGTAGACTGCGGTGATTCTGGCCCAGCCTCAGGACGGAACAGGATACCTGCTAACACAACTGTAGGCCACTACTGTAATGTTGCTACTACCCCAGTCATCAAGGCCCATAAGCTACCCGGTAAAGCTTTAACTCTCCATCTCCCCTGCCTACTTCCCACTCGGCATGAGAGTGACCCCTTGAATTTCGAATACACCCCAACCCGTTACTTTGGGGTTATCAGATCCATTTCCTGCCAACCTTTACCACAGCAACAAAACAATATTCTCCCTGAGCCCTATCCACGCTATTACACATAAAATTATGGCTCACACATCTGAAAGTTGACTCACACATAATTCTCGGAGAAAAAAAAACCAATCTAAGCAATCCAACACGGACTCCATGGGTCCCTTAGGAAATACTAAATAAACTAGAAAATAGGGCAATCTCACAAGGAAATGTTTCCACTCAGTAATCAGTAGTAATACACATCTCAGAAACAACAAAAAACTTATCAATTTCTACAGTTCACTGTTCTAGCATATTCATACAAAAGAATCGGCTCGCGCCACAATCCTTCACATTTCATCCCTCTTTGCACTGTCAATTTAATCATATATCAAAACTTATTTGTTCATCAAAAAATTTCCATTTCCCGCACCCACTCTCATGTCATCTATTGTCAGACAATCCAGTGGTTAATCCTTGTTATGCCAACACAACCATACTTCATACAATATTACATGCGGCACATCCTCCGTTTTTATCCTATCAACTGCTGAACTACCCGCCTTAAACTTTACCTCACCCTTCTTCCCGACTACCAAAATTTCATAATGGGACTGTCTCCTACAACCTAAGATATCTTTCTCCAACCCTATTTTGTCACAAACGCATACATTCCCTGCATGTGTGACGACTGTCATTTAAAAAAAACAACCTCTAACCCTATGGACTCACTGTCCTGTACCAAATACGTTACGTCACAGATACAGTCCGCATGCGCACGACACCCGCGTCGAGAACCATGACTCGTAACGAAAGTGAAAAGACACCAATATAAGTTGAATGGTCACGACCGTACTCCAGTATAAACCACACGACTACCAATTAGCCTGGCCCAACTGCACAGTTAACCAATTCCAATGCTGTGCAGGTCAACTCCGAAATCGTTATCAATTTCAACGAACTACTACTATTTACAACTGAAATCGGCACAATCCCTTAACGATTCAGGCAGACACATCTGCACCTGACTCATACTATGATCCTCAAAAAATGCAACCTCGTATTACTTCCTTACTGACCCCCTGAAATTAACATGAACTAATCAAACCAATATTACATCACCGTCCATCAACGGTTATTATATCTAACCCACATTGTCTAGCCAAACTGTCACATGACAATCGAACTCAGGAACAATAATAATAATAACGAACACTTAATAATAGGAACCACTATGTACATTATTTACAGAATATACAGAAAAGAGGTACCAACACAAACCGGCTGACAAAAGCTTCAATCACAGAACCAAGACGACATCATACCAGACAACCAGTATACACAACAAACATAATGCAACTAAACACAGCATGAGACAACTACAGTACAACTCGCCATAATACAAAACAACATGACGAATGACACCACCATGAACCTAACAATCACCAACCTGGACAGACAGACGTTCAACCACACCCGTTCTGAAACTGGCTGAAGTGGCTGCCAACAGAGACGACACAGAACCCGGGCACAGGCCAAGGGCACACCAGACCGACGAGGACCTGGCACTGACTATGACTCGAAGTCACTCAGCTCGACTAACGGCGCTGCCGCCGCAACTACAAGGCGCGTCCACTCCGACGAACACCCGGGACCGAAGTGAAGCTACCCCAACGCATTCCCACCTGGTCGGACTCAAGCGAACTCTACTCACAACACAAACAACGATTGGTCTGAGCAGCGTATCCCTCGCCCGAGCTGACACGCCGGACCAACGAACTAGTTGTTGCTCGTGCAACAACACGACAATTTACCACAAACGACTCACAAACTTGACAACACCAACAACCGATATCCTGCCCCGCCTTCTCTGGTGTAGAAACACCAAAGTAACAAAAGGGTAACAGTCGGAAACGAAACCAACCTCCCGCTTCCATCCCTCCAACAAGTCAAGATTGGAACTCAAAAATATTGTATGTCTTATTTCCCAGCCCCTACCCAGCCTAATCTTCCACCTTAACCAAAACCCCAAATCTTACACACGCACGCTCGCCACACACACATATACACATATGCACACGCGCACATTGCTCTCTATTTCCGAATTACCATTACTCCAACCACATGGACGGCTGATTTAGTACCGCCGATCGTGGTAGAGAGAGAGAGTGAGAGAGAGAGAGAGAGAGAGGAGACGAGAGAGAGAGATGCCTGCTTTGTTTTTCTAAGATGAATTCCAACATGTCAACAGCATTTAAGCACCCAATCTGTCTGTTGGCAAGCACACGACCGCCTTTTTACCGATCCACAAAGGAGATGTTGCTTGTTTCAGCCTTTCACTCAGCGAGCCAAAAGCCTGAGAAAATGAGAAATGATTGTATGGCTGCATTACACGGTTTTTGTCCAATCATTTGTCGCGTTTCTTCTGAAAGACATGTTTTTCTACTTACTCCCATCCTGTATCCATTCCTCTCTTCCCTTTCTTCCGTCCTTCCTGACATTCAGAAATTGCATAAGTTTTTTTTTTCTCTTTGAGCGTTTTGCATCACTTTCTCTTTTGTGGTTTGTTAACCTTTGTCGCTCCTTTACTTTATTTATTTTATGTCCATGTTCAGGAGAGAGAGAGAGAGAGAGAGAGAGAGAGAGAGAGAGAGAGAGAGAGAGAGAGAGAGAGATAGACAGACAGACAGACAGAGACAGAGAGAGGTAAGGTAAGGTAATGTTGCGTATAGCCCAGCCGACCGCAAAGGGTCATATTAGGGCTGTCACCGCGTTCAAGTCAACTCACAAATCATTCATTCACACAGCCCTTTGAAATACACCTTCATAAAATCGTGTCCACCATCTGCCTCATTTTCCATCTTTTGCCCACCCCCTCCTCCCTTATCTTCATCTTTTACCCCCTCCCCCCACCCTTACTGTGTCGCCTTGTGCTTGCTGTCTTTCCTCTATTGCTTTGTTTTTGGACTTTTTTGGGTGTGGGTGGGGGGGTCTTTGGTATAGTAATACTTCCGTACCATTGATACAAAGAAACAACCAAACGAATTTAAGTCCTGTAGGATTCTGAGCATTTCGGTCGAAAAGTGAGAGAGTGTTCAACAATGCAGCAGTAGAATACCAGGAGGCACTACAAACAAGTAGATACAATTACAAATTACAATACAACCCAGACAACAACACAAATAAAAGCAAGAAAAATAGGAAAAGAAAAATCATATGGTATAACCCCTATACGACGGGAAACTCAAAACAAACATAGGGAAAGAATTCTTCAAAATCCTAACAACTTCATTTCCAAAAGAACACAAACACTGTCAAACTATCGTACTCATGTATGCCCAACCTCAAAAACCTAATTGACGCATCCAACAAAATGAAAATCAACACAGCAAAGAAGGGTGAAGAAAGGAAATCTTGCAATTGCACCAGAAAGGAGCAGTGCCCACTAAACAATAAATGTCTTCACAACAACATTGTATACCAGGCTACTGTGACATCAGAAAATGAAAAAGAAACATACATAGGGATCACTGAAAACCACTTCAAAACCAGATATGCAAACCACAAACAGTCATTTAATAAAGAAAAACATAAAAACCAAACAGAACTGAGCAAATACATCTGGAGACTTAAAGACGCAAAAACAAGCTACAATATATCCTGGAAAATCATAAAAAGAGCATCACCATACAGCAATGTTTCAAAAAGGTGCAACCTATGTTTAACTGAAAAATGGTTAATACTATGCAAACCACACTTAGCAACTTTAAACACCAAAACAGAAATAGTAAACAACTGCAGGCATAAATGGAAATCGTTGTTAGTGAACACACCCAAAACAAAAACCTGAAAGCCCCAAAAAAAACACGTGCAGCCAACCCGCACGTGCAAACAACCGCAAACGGGAGCCCACACGCTATATAACATCGGCGGTGGGCAAACCAAAAACCATCCGATCCTGATGACAGCGCAACACGCTCGAAACAAATTTGTAGATAGTTTTAAGATTCCTCTTTTAACTTGTTTTAACTAATGTTGCTCCCCAAGGGGTTGAGCACTTAAAAAATTGTTTTAGGCATTTTAAATATACTGCTTTCCAAAAGAACACAAACTGTCCAAAATATTTAACAAAAACACTGTCAAACTATCTATATATATATATGTGTGCGTGGTGTGTGTGTGTGTGTGTGTGTGTGTGTGTGTGTGTGTGTGCGCGCATGTGTGTGTGTGTGTGTGTGTGTGTGTGTGTGTGTAAAATGTTCTTAGTTTTTCAATGACTGCAGATGTGGTGGATCGAACCATCTTCAAACTGTGAAATACTATTTCGCCGCAGTCAACAATTCAAGCATAAATCAAGTCTGTGAGAGAGAGAGAGAGAGAGAGAGAGAGAGAGAAGCCGCTTCTGTGACAATTGACATGTCTTGCATTCGCTTCCTTTTAAATCATCATTCAATATCGTTGTCGATCTAATAGGCACCTGAGCAGCCTACTATTGCAGTGCGCATGTTTTCAAGGGAAGCAACTACCAACGAATAAAACTCTCAGGTCCCTCTTTGCTGATGGAAATCAAAGACACTCAGAAAACATTCTAGGGACGTTCGATTTTAATCGGTTTGAAAAATGAAGGAAAAACCGTTGTCGTCCAGTCCATTTAGTCTGTGTTTACCTTGAGAAAGGAGTTGGCTATAGACATTCCAATAGGTCCTCCATTTCCTTTCGACTAGGAACGTCAGTCTTAACTCGATGAAGCGGTGACTTCGAGTTTGGTTTGCTCGACTCGTTAACATTGTCGGCTTCTGCTAATACAATGTGAATATTTCACGCGTTTGCGCATGCGCATGTACCCTGCTCATTTTCCCCATTGTCTTACACCCCGTCCCCCATACACCACCCACGCTCATGCGTACTTGAGCAAACACATACTCTGACACTGTCTTTCTCATCTGTCTCTCTCTTTCACATACAAACTCCTACATTAGTCTTGCTTTTGCAAGTGTGTGTGTGTGTGTGGTGTGTGTGTGTGTGTGTGTGTGTGTGTGTGTGTGTGTGTGTGAGAGAGAGAGAGAGAGAGAGAGAGAGAGACAGACAGACAGACAGACAGACAGACAGACAGACAGACAGACAGACAGACAGACAGACAGACAGACAGAGAGAGAGAGAGAGAGAGAGAGAGAGGAGAGGAGAGAGAGAGTAGAGAGAGAGAGAGAGAGAGAGAGAGAGAGAGCGTAGGTGTGTCTGACTGAACGTACGCGCGCTTTCTCTCGCTTAGTCTACGTTTCAACAGACAAACCATCCCACAACGGTTCCAATGTAAATCGTCGTGTTGTCAAAGCCTCTCCGTCTGCCCAGTCCAGTCCCCTTCTGAATTCAATACCGTTGTGGAAGTAAAGCAGGTCTCTGGAGATCAAGCAATGGTGCTCCAGTCATCAAGGGGAGTTGGAGAGAGGGAAAGAGGACAGGAGGAGGAAAGCGTGGACGAAGGGGAGTAAGGTCAATGCAAATTTACAAAAGGTTAAGGGAGGAGTGTGTGGCATTTTATGGAAGGCGAAAAGGTGGAGAGAGAGAGAGAGAGAGAGGGGAGAAAAGGAGAGAGAGGGGGAGAGAGAGAAAGAGAGAGAGAGAGAGAGAGAGGAGAGAGAGAGAGAGAGAGAGAGAGAGAGAGAGAATGAAACGAGCAAGCAGAGAGACAGAGAGACAGAGAGAGAGAAAGAGAGAGAGAGAGAGAGAGAGGAGAGAGAGAGGAGAGAGAGAAAACAAACAAATAAACGGGAGAGAGAGAAAAAAGAGAGGAGAAAAGAGAGAGATGAGAGAGAAAAGGAGAAGAGGGGGAGAGAGAGAGAGGAAGAGAAAAGGTTAGGGGCAAACAGTAGAAACAGAAAGACAAACGGGAGGAACAGAAAGACAAACAGGAGGAAACAGAAAGAAAACAGGAGGAACGGAGGAACAGAAAGACAACGGGAGGAACAGAAAGACAACAGACAGTCAAGTAGGTGGGGCTAGGGTGAGGGATGAAAAAAATCAAATGGTATTTTTTTTACGGTTCAGAGTACCGAATTCAGCAACATAATCAGATACGACACCATGGGAAAAACACAACAGTGGAATACAAATGGTAATTGCAATCATGATAGAAGAGGGAAGAGTCGTGAGGGACATTGGGTGGTGAAGAAATAGCGAAGAGGATCTTATACGAGGATTTGGAAGAAAGTGGGAGGGAAAAATGGAGGGAGGGAGAGAGAGAGGAGAGAGAGAGGAGAGAGAAAAGAGGGGAGAGGAGAGAGAGGGAGAGAGAGGAGAGAGTGGTGGGGGTAGAATAAATTTGTGTGAAGGGTGGATTAGTGCGGGGGTGAAGGAATGTACGGAATTTGGACAAGAAAGCTGAAAGGCAGCTACACAAAGGGGAAAAAAGGGGAGTAATGGGGGCCCGATTCCCGGATCGTGGACAGAGACCAGAATGGTGGGGAGTCCGGGTTTGATGAGAAACTGTTGGATCTCTGTGAGGCGTTTGATTGCGTGGGGACAAAAAGGTGGCGCGGCAATCCTTTGTCTTGACAGGGTTCTGCTGTGCCTACGTGTGTGTTGTTCATTCTTTGATGTTCGATTTATGGGACAGGAGGAAGCCGTCGGCGTCGGTCTCGGAGATTAAGTTCGGTGGTTGATGAGTGCGGGTCGCAAGGGTTACTGGGGAGGGAGTTTGATGGAATTGGAGTTTTTTTAAGCTTTTGTTTAAATTTGCAAAAAAACCCAAGCCAGGGGGAAATTGGGTTCATCTTTAAACTGTAGTTCAAAAACAGACATAGGATCAGCACATGAACAACAACAACAACAAAATAAATCAATAACATGATATGCTAACCCCTTAAAACTTTCAGGCTGGCAAACCCACACTGTACTGAGGGTTTTCAGACATTTCCCTTGATTTGGGGGGTCCCCCGATTAGAAAAGTAGTGAAAA
>CM031603.1:16249401-16251901 GCA_018398815.1 Conus ventricosus | reverse complement strand
AATAATGAATACTTATATAGCGCCTATTCTCAGCTAGAGACCAAGCACTAAGCGCTTTACAATCAACACTCGTTTACACAACGGGCTGCCTACCTGGGTAGTGCCGACTGAAGAGCTGCCAGCTGGCGCTTCATTCAGTCGTTTCCCGTGTCATCCAGTCAGTATCGTTCAATATCGATCACTCATTTTCCTTACTTCCTTCATTCTTTCCATTTCTCACGCAGGGTGCATGCTACGTGTAACGTGTCATCCATACCAACGGCCAAACTGGCCTACTCTTCCGAAAGTTGGTGATGGGATATGCGTGGGTTCACACACGGAACCTCGGTTTATAGTCTCATTCGAAGGACTGTATGGGAAATGGGGTCAGAACCAATGTTAACTCGGAGGGAAAAATCCCCCTGTACCGAAGCGCCCCGGCGGAGGTTCGAACCCGCAGCCCCAGGATCACCAAGATTACGAGTCCGGCGCTCTACCAGCTGAGCAATTCCGGCTCCGGGTAGCAGAGGTTAACGGGGTAGGGGATTTAATAAGAAAAACAAGGAAAAGGCACGGGTTTTAAGATGTAAAAGATGACATTGAGATAGAATAAGGATAAACTAAGGGAGAGACAACAGAGGTTTAAATATGAGAAGAGAGAGAGAGAGAGAGAGAGAGAGAGAGAGGAGAGAGAGAGAGAGAGAGGGAGAGAGAGAGAGGCTTTGGCGAGAAAATCTGAAAGCTGTTTCAGAAAGTAAAAAAGACAAAGTAAATGAAGCGGAAGTAATAATGCTGGTTCCTAGATCATTGGACAGAGACAAATTGGTGAGAACTCCGGGAGATGACGAACGACTGGACCTCAGTGAGGCGTTTGACTGCAAGCAAGCAGAAAGACGGCACAGCGAAGATCTGTCTGTGACAGATATTGGCTCTGTGAAGTTGGTTGTTGTTCTCTTTTTCTCTTTTAGACGTTCGATTTAGCGGAAGAGGGTTGCTGACGAGCATTGATATGGTTGATATTAAGTTCAGTGGTCGATGAGTGCGAGTATCCTTTTTATTGAGAGCAATAGATGGAATGAAAAAAGGTAGGTGGCAATGTGGTACGTGTAAAAAGCACCTGTTCTACATTTAGGATGTAAAGAGCCTTAAGGAATGAAAAGTTCTTTTTTAACAAAAAAGGAACGGTGGCACAAAATGTAACACAAGCACATACACACCTTTCCATATGCATAATATGCATGTGTACTGCACATGGGTACAGACACACCCATGCAGGTTCGCACGCACTCATATGTTTCCGGCACAGACATAAACTACGTGACTTCAGAGATCAGATTGTCCATCAGAGGGGGACAACAGAAAACGATTGTCGAAAAATGCAGGTTTCATGTTGAATTTAAAAGAAAGATGTGAATGTAAGGAGGAACAGCCACAGTTTTTGTTTACTTTCCTACGTAGCACCTTTAGATTTCGGTTTATTTCTTCGCACAGTTTGCTTGCTGTAATCTTTAAAGAGTTAAAGATGGTCTTTGCTTTACTGACAAAATCAAGAATCGAATGTTTGACATTGTTATAGATCTGTTTGTTGCTGGTCGGCTTTTATGACTGCCGACATCCTTTAGCTTTCATGTTTTTTGACGTCTGGTTCAGAGGTACAAGAATGGTACAAAAGACGATTGTTTGTCGTTGTCGACTTTAAAATCATGTGCAGGGGTGTGTTTGGGAAGGATGTGATACAACCTGTGGTTCGTTCAGATTTTGGGAGGTTTGTTTTTGCGCTGCTGTGTGTGATGAATGATCAGATTTATTAATTTTGTGAATAATACAAAACCGATTGAAAGGAACTGTTTTTTTTAACCGTTCACATGACCACAAAATCGACAATATGATCAAATTTGACGTAACGACAAACAGCAGTGGAATACAATGATTATTGCGATCATGATGTATAAGGCAGGAACGATGAAGAATGTGAGGGGCTCAAGAAATAACGAAAAGGATCTGATATGAGGATTTTGAGAGAGAGAGAGAGAGAGAGAGAGAGAGAGAGAGAGAGAGAGAGAGAGAGAGAGAGAGAGAGAGAGACTTGGCGGATGAGTGGGTGAAGGTAGGGGTGAAGCTGGACTGAACTTGGACAAGAACAGCTACACGAAGGGAGAAAAGGAGTAATGGAGGCCGATTCCCGGATCAGTGGACAGAGACAGAATGGCGGGGAGTCCGGGTGATGAGAAACTGTTGGATCTCTGTGAGGCGTTTGATTGCGTGGGGACAAAAAGGTGGCGCGGCAATCATTTGTCTCTGACAGGGTTCTGCTGTGCTACGTGTGTTGTTGTTCATTCTTTGATGTTCGATTTGGCGGGACAGGAGAGAGCTGTCGGCATCGGTCTTGGAGATTAAGTTCAGTTGTTGATGAGTGCAGGTAGCAAGGGTTACGCGGGACGGAGACGGACGGAATAGGAGTCTTTTAAGTTTTTGTTTTTATTGTTATAGCCCAGCGTACCATACAAAGCAGGAAAGACTG
>CM031603.1:16241901-16244401 GCA_018398815.1 Conus ventricosus | reverse complement strand
TAAAAGTCAATCAATTTATGAGATGTTCTCATGTAAAACGAAAGAGAATTCGTTTTGGATGATCTTTCTTACGTTTTGTTTTGGTGTATGTGGCACTGTGTGTGTGTGTGTGTGTGTGTGTGTGTGTGTGTGTGTGTGTGTGTGTGTGTGTGTGTGTGTGTCTTTGCTTCTGTGTTTTTCTGAGATGAATTCCAACATATCAGCAGCGTTCAAGCACCTGATCTGTCTCTTGGCAAGCAAACAACCGCCTATTACTGATCCACAAAGATGTCGCTTGTTTCAGCCTTTCACTCAGCGAGCCAAAAGCCCGAGAAAATGAGAAGTGATTGTATGGCTGCATCACACGGTTTTTGTTTAATCATTTGTCGCGTTTCTTCTGAAAGAAATGTTTTTTGTTCTAACCCACAACACCCTTCCTGTGTCCATTCCTCTCCCATCTTTCTTCCCTTCTTCCCCATATTCTGGAATTACTGTCAGTTTTTCCTCTTTTAGTGTTTTGCATATTATCTATTTTGTGGGTTTTTTTTTAATCGTCGTTTTTGTGTGGGTTGATTCCAATCTTCCCTTTCACTCGGTTTTTCTGCTTCTCGTTTATTTCTCCTCCCCTTTTTTCTTTCTGTTTCCACTTACAAGATTATGTCAAATTTCTTTCGTTCCGCTTTTTTTTTAAACCACTGGAAGGGAGTGCAGAAAATGTTGAGGAGGAGAAGGAGGAGGAAAAGAAGAAGAAGAAGAAGAAGAAGAAGAAGAAGAAGAAGAAGAAGAAGAAGAAGAAGAAGATGAAAACGAGGAGGAAAGAAGAAGAAGAAGAAGAAGAAGAAGAAGAGGAAGAAGAGAGAGAGAGAGAGAGAGAGAGAGAGAGAGAGAGAGAGAGAGAGAGAGAGAGAGAGAGAGAGAGAGAGAAGAGAGGTGTTCTTTTCATCACTTGCCCTGTGTGTTGTTTTCGGTGTTTCAGTCTAGTCTGTTTTAAGCTTTGTGCCTTCCTGACTAAAATTCCTTGCCAATACCACCTCCTCCAGTTGTCCACCTCTTGCCTTCCCTTCCTCTTATCTTCGTCTTTTATCCCCCATCCCCCCACCCCCACCCTTACCTCGTCACCTTGTCCTTGTCTTTCCTCTTTGCTTTGTGTTTTGACTTGTTTCTTTCTGAGTGGTTTTTGTCTAGTGTCACGGTACATTTTTTTTTTTAACCTGTTTCTTGTATTTTCTCCACCGCTTACTGTCTGCCTGCCTGTCTGTTTATTGTTTTCACTTTTAATTTCCTTTCCTTTCCTGGGTTAATTGAATTTTCTGTTTCGCGTGCTTTCTTCTATTTCTTTTCTCTTGTGCTGTGTTTCTAATTGTTTTTGGGTTCTTTTTTTTTTAGGAATGTTCTTTGTGCTTGTCTCCTTCTGTCTGTCTGTCTGTCTGTCTGTCTATCGGTCTCTCTCTCTCTCTCTCTCTCTCCTCTCTCTCTCTCTCTCTCTCTCTCTCTCTCTCTTCCGAGTTCCGAGTTCTCTCTCTCTCTCTCTCTCTCTCTCTCTCTCTCTCTCTCTCTCTCTCCTCTCTCTTTCTCTCTCTCTTTCTCTCTGTGTATGTGCGTGTGTGTGTGTGTGTGTGTGTGTGTGTGTGTGTGTGTGTGTGTGTGTGTGTGTGTGTGTGTGCGTATGTGGGTGCGTGTGTGTGTGTGTGTGTGTGTGTGTGTGTGTGTGTGTGTGTGTGTGTGTTCTTCAACAGCACCAGTTCTGTCATTCCACAGGTGTGTTTTTTTTTTACAGTTTTAAATTTCCGACGATCGACAATGACACCAATATTATATTGCACAGGACTGTACAAATTTAAGAAATGAGAAATAAGGAAAACGTTTCACTACTAAGTCATTAAATACTTTGATAACAACTAAACAATTAGGTAAACTGGCCGATAACACATATGCATGTAGAGTCATAATCTACAGAATATGTGTACATTTTTCCTTGCCAGTCAAATGCATTTTGTGCCTTACAGTTAATACGTATTGAAACAGACTCGTATTACTTTTTGTTGTCATTATACTTTTTGTTTGAGATTTATTCAATAATTTCGTAGGAATACTTCCAAACCAGAACAACCCCCCCCCCCCCCCCCCCCCAACCACCACCACCAAAAGGACACCCTTCTCCTCGCCTAAACAAAAATATGTCCTCTTAGGATTCCAATACTTTGGTCGAAAACAGAAGTATGAAAGGTCAAGTCTTAACAGATTCATGTTGCGCTCGTCAGTGTTGTACCTCCATTTCAATTCTTTTAAGAACCAGGAAATGCAAGTGGAAGATTACTGTTCTTGCTACGTTCATAGAAATATTCTTTAGCAACAGGAATGATGAAGTCTGTAACAGTGCCAAGTCTTGAAATAAAAATCTGCACCTATTATATTAAGATTAGATTGTCTGAAAGCCATAATTCAAAACAACAGACCCTTTTTCACTCCGTGGATTTTTAAGGTGTGACCAGAAATTGTTCATGGATTCACATCTCCATAG
>CM031603.1:16209401-16211901 GCA_018398815.1 Conus ventricosus | reverse complement strand
GAGAGAGAGAGGGAGAGAGACAGACAGACAGAGGTGAGGGTGGGCTTTTAAAATGTTCGGGTCAGGGAGACATTATTAAAAGAAAGTGGGCTTGAGTCCACAGCTTAGAGAGAGAGAGGGAGAGAGACAGACAGACAGACAGAGGTGAGGGTGGGCTTTTAAAATGTTCGGGTCAGGGAGACATCATTAAAAGAAAGTGGGCTTGAGTCTACAGCTTAGAGAGAGAGAGAGGGAGAGAGACAGACAGACAGAGGTGAGGGTGGGCTTTTAAAATGTTCGGGTCAGGGAGACATTATTAAAAGAAAGTGGGCTTGAGTCCACAGCTTAGAGAGAGGGAGAGAGACAGACAGACAGAGGTGAGGGTGGGCTTTTAAAATGTTCGGGTCAGGAGACATTATTAAAAGAAAGTGGGCTTGAGTCCACAGCTTAGAGAGAGAGAGGGAGAGAGACAGACAGACAGAGGTGAGGGTGGGCTTTTAAAATGTTCGGTCAGGGAGACATTATTAAAAGAAAGTGGGCTTGAGTCCACAGCTTAGAGAGAGAGAGGGAGAGAGAGAGACAGACAGACAGAGGTGAGGGTGGGCTTTTAAAATGTTCGGGTCAGGGAGACATTATTAAAAGAAAGTGGGCTTGAGTCTACAGCTTAGAGAGAGAGAGGGAGAGAGACAGACAGACAGAGGTGAGGGTGGGCTTTTAAAATGTTCGGGTCAGGGAGACATTATTAAAAGAAAGTGGGCTTGAGTCTACAGCTTAGAGAGAGAGAGGGAGAGAGACAGACAGACAGAGGTGAGGGTGGGCTTTTAAAATGTTCGGGTCAGGGAGACATTATTAAAAGAAAGTGGGCTTGAGTCCACAGCTTAGAGAGAGAGAGGGAGAGAGACAGACAGACAGACAGAGGTGAGGGTGGGCTTTTAAAATGTTCGGGTCAGGGAGACATCATTAAAAGAAAGTGGCTTGAGTCCACAGCTTAGAGAGAGAGAGGGAGAGAGACAGACAGACAGAGGTGAGGGTGGGCTTTTAAAATGTTCGGGTCAGGGAGACATATTAAAAGAAAGTGGGCTTGAGTCTACAGCTTAGAGAGAGAGAGGGAGAGAGACAGACAGACAGAGGTGAGGGTGGGCTTTTAAAATGTTCGGGTCAGGGAGACATTATTAAAAGAAAGTGGGCTTGAGTCCACAGCTTAGAGAGAGAGAGGGAGAGAGACAGACAGACAGACAGAGGTGAGGGTGGGCTTTAAAATGTTCGGGTCAGGGAGACATCATTAAAAGAAAGTGGGCTTGAGTCCACAGCTTAGAGAGAGAGAGGAGAGAGACAGACAGACAGAGGTGAGGTGGGCTTTTAAAATGTTCGGGTCAGGAGACATTATTAAAAGAAAGTGGGCTTGAGTCCACAGCTTAGAGAGAGAGAGAGGGAGAGAGACAGACAGACAGAGGTGAGGGTGGGCTTTTAAAATGTTCGGGTCAGGGAGACATCATTAAAAGAAAGTGGGCTTGAGTCTACAGCTTAAGAGAGAGAGAGGGAGAGAGACAGACAGACAGAGGTGAGGGTGGGCTTTTAAAATGTTCGGGTCAGGGAGACATCATTAAAAGAAAGTGGGCTTGAGTCTACAGCTTAGAGAGAGAGAGAGGGAGAGAGACAGACAGACAGAGGTGAGGGTGGGCTTTTAAAATGTTCGGGTCAGGGAGACATTATTAAAAGAAAGTGGGCTTGAGTCCACAGCTTAGAGAGAGAGAGAGGGAGAGAGACAGACAGACAGACAGAGGTGAGGGTGGGCTTTAAAATGTTCGGGTCAGGGAGACATATTAAAAGAAAGTGGGCTTGAGTCTACAGCTTAGAGAGAGAGAGGGAGAGAGACAGACAGACAGAGGTGAGGGTGGGCTTTTAAAATGTTCGGGTCAGGGAGACATTATTAAAAGAAAGTGGGCTTGAGTCCACAGCTTAGAGAGAGAGAGGGAGAGAGACAGACAGACAGACAGAGGTGAGGGTGGGCTTTTAAAATGTTCGGGTCAGGGAGACATCATTAAAAGAAAGGGCTTGAGTCCACAGCTTAGAGAGAGAGAGGGAGAGAGACAGACAGACAGAGGTGAGGGTGGGCTTTTAAAATGTTCGGGTCAGGGAGACATTATTAAAAGAAAGTGGGCTTGAGTCCACAGCTTAGAGAGAGAGAGAGGGAGAGAGACAGACAGACAGAGGTGAGGGTGGGCTTTTAAAATGTTCGGGTCAGGGAGACATCATTAAAAGAAAGTGGGCTTGAGTCTACAGCTTAGAGAGAGAGAGAGGGAGAGAGACAGACAGACAGAGGTGAGGGTGGGCTTTTAAAATGTTCGGGTCAGGGAGACATCATTAAAAGAAAGTGGGCTTGAGTCTACAGCTTAGAGAGAGAGAGAGGGAGAGAGACAGACAGACAGAGGTGAGGGTGGGCTTTTAAAATGTTCGGGTCAGGGAGACATTATTAAAAGAAAGTGGGCTTGAGTCCACAGCTTAGAGAGAGAGAGAGGGA
>CM031603.1:16176901-16204401 GCA_018398815.1 Conus ventricosus | reverse complement strand
AGAGAGAGAGAGAGAGAGATTGATTGATTGAGAGAGAGAGAACGAGAGCGAGAGAGAGAGAGAGATAGAGAGAGAGAGAGACAGAGAGAGAGAGAGAGAGAGATTGAGAGAGAGAGAGAGCGAGAGAGAGCCAGAGCGAGACAGAGAGAGAGAGAGAGAGAGAGAGAGAGAGAGAGAGAGAGAGAGAGAGTGAGAGAGAGAGAGCCAGAGCGAGACAGACAGACAGAAGAGAGAGAGAGAGAGAGAGAGAGAGAGAGAGAGAGAGAGAGAGAGAGAGAGAGAGAGAGAGATGGCGACAGTTTGCCGTGGAGGGACTCTCACAAACTGTCTGGATCATTTTCATTCAGAGACAGGGCGCCGTCAGTAAGGGACCTTTTTCAGCCCCCAGCTGGCCCCACCGTCAGTGACTAGTCTTCACAACCCAAATGTTTAAAAATGCGTGCTATCCACACTGGTTGAAAAACCGTGATTGCGCTCTCTCTCTCTCTCTCTCTCTCTCTCTCTCTCTCTCTCTCTCTCTGTCGTTCTCCATCCCTCACTCTCTCCCACACTCTCTTCCACTAGTTACATAATGCATTATTATTCTCAATTGCTAAGTATTCATTGCTGTATATGAGTTGATGTGCAATGGGGTTTTTTATATTTAGATACCTTTCTTTTGTTTGAGGGCTGGATGAAAAAAAAGCCACTGTGCTTATTCCTTTACCTCAATAAACAATGGTTCGTTCGTTCGTTCGTTCGTTCGTTAGTTATGTATCCTCAATGCCTTGGGTCAACTAATATTCCAATATCACCAGCCGCCGTGGCGAAGTGGTTAGCGTCGCGGACTCCCGGCTGGGAGGTCGTGGGTTCGAATCCCATCAGAGTCATGTGGTTTTTTTCTACCCCGACCGGCTCCTACCCAGAGTTGAGTTTGCTGCGGACTCAGCTGGGAAGACTGGGAGCCCACAGTCGAGTTTCATCCACTTAATGGATGCGTTTCTGAGAGTGTTGCTCAAATTTTCTGACCAACACTGCAGGTGCCTGTATCTCTCGGGCCTGGTTAACGCCGGGATATATTATGAAAGGAAGCGTAGAGTACAGCCCTGTCATGTAGTCTCAGACCGAAATGGAAATCCGTAGCATCATCTTAAATCATCCTCATTCTCATCGATCAGCATAAAAAAATGTCTCAAATTCTGTGGCCCTTCATGTCCTGCTCTCATGGTGACCTCAATTTCGATGTCCTCTCCACGTCTGTGGCCTTGGTTTGGTTCCGTCGGGGTCACCGGTATCGGCGAGTCCATGGACGGAGGTGGTGGCGCCCTCCGGGGGAGAGCTCACTCACGCCGGCTCCGCGACTAAGCAATTATTGTCGTCAGTAGGGGCTTAGTAGGTGGTGTCCTGCGTATGTTAGATCAGAACAGGCGCCACTGAACACCACCGAAGTGACCCGGCAGCAGTGCAGTGTCTCCTCCGTGGGTTGCCTCTTGACGACTTGACATTGACTGCTCCCTGTGGATTGCCGGTGCCGGGGCTGCGGCGGGGCCGACCGGGCTGTGGCTGTGGACGGGGTGTCGGAATGAGCGGCGTGGGTGCACTGCCTCTGAGGTGGCGCAGAGGTTGGGACAGCAAAACACAACAACAACAACAACAACAACAACAACCACCTATCATTCCAATATCAGTTGGGCGTGTTTTCTATTCAACTATGTTCGTCGCAATTGCACATTTAACCACTGAGAACGAACGTCCCAGGTGATTGCTCATTTCTGTTGGTTTTATTTTTTTAGTGTTGTCCCACCTGAAGAAGGCCAACAGGATGAAACGCGCTGATTCTGTTTAGTAACTTGTTTGTTTTATACGTTAGGCGATTTAGCAAATATACTTTTGCTCTCGTATAGAGAATATAATGTGTTGCTTAGCCATTACTTTCATCCGATTTTTTTTTTTTTTTTTTTTTTGTATTTGTCGTTCAGTATGTCAAAGGTTAAGTCATATCTATTGCTCAACCGACTACACAGGAAGGTACATCAAGCCTCAAAGCGAGTTAACATCAGAACGCTATACAAAGATCGGACGAAAAAAAAAGGTGAAACCAAGTTAGGACCTAAATTTTGAAAGACTGATATGAAAAAAATCATTTAATCTCTGACCACAGCATAACGCCATTGAAAACAAATGATGACGACGGGCCACATGCGATGTTATGACACAGCCTGGGCATGTCCAGATGAGAGACAGACAGATAGACAGACAGGCAGATAGACAGACAAACAAAAGGAAAATAATGGAAAACAGGAAAAGAAAAAAAAAAGAAAAAGAAGGAAAAAGGAATGAAAACAACGAAAAAAGTGAGGAGAAAAGAAGAGAAAAAAAAAAAGAAATAGATAAATAAGAAAGAAAAGAAGGAAACAAAAAAGAAAAAAAGGACAAAGGAGAGGTAGAAGGCAAGAGGAAAGAAACAAAGAAAGAAGAAAGGAATCAAAGAGAGAAGAAAAGAAAAAAAAGGAAAAAGAAGAAAGAAAGAAAGTAGAAGAAAGACAGGAGAAAAAACCCACACACACAAGAAGATGAAAAACGAATGAATAAAACAAAGAATGAAAGAGAAAATATCTAAGTGATCAGAACATCAATTTCGGTTAAGCGTGTAAATCGATTATGTTTGTAACCCTTTGCTTCTGACAATTTCTTCCAAATACAACAGAGAGACGGCGAAACCCTCCAATAAACAGGCTCCAAAGAAAGGGAAAAAAAAGTCCTCTTTGTAAAGATTTGTTTTCTTCGTTGTTTTTTTTTTTTTAGATTTCTATTTGTCCGTGCTAGATGTACTTCATAGGAAAAAAAACCTCCTTCCTTTCAAAGACCTGGCTGTTAAGGATGTCAAAAAATCAACATCAAGAAAGTCCCCCAGGGCGTTTGAAACTCTGTGCAGAGGCGGGACCCGAGTCCTGCACACATAAAGCATTTTCGCATGAAAAACCCGTCGCTTTTTGGACATGCTTAGTATTCTTAGTGCATTGAATCAAGTTCGTTCACCATGATACACAATTTCATGGGAAAATGAATACTGAAACCAAGATCTACAAAACACGTCTTGGACTAAAGATGACCAGAATTACGGGTCAAACAATAAAAAGGGGGGTAATTTAGGTTGACAGTAGCGTATATTAAAACGTAAGAGTGGTGTGGTGGAGATCACAGAAACCCTTTTGTATCAAATAAGTCTGCCGCTTGTGGACATAGGGGAAATGAATAAATCTGTTGTTAGGACAAACTTATAGTCACAGATTTTCTTAAAACATGGTTAGCATATTGGAAATAAGCTGTGCGTTGCATTCAGAGAGAGAGAGAGAGAAAGAGAGAGAGAGAGAGAGAGAGGGTAAACAAAGACTACTGCTTCTGCTCAAGCACTCTCTTGTACAGGTTTCTATAACACACGCTGTCTTATCAATAAATAACACACATGGTATAGGGGGTGTACATTTGTTACTCACACGTGCATTTTGATCCGAAGTTCTGTGTGCTACAAACACACGCTTTGCCGGTGGCATTTTCCACCAGACAGGTTTCGAAACATTCTCTAACATAACCTCTGACCTTTCAGGAAGCAATCTGAGCGAGGCTGTTGATGATGATTCACTGATTCCTTTGGACGCGTAGTTTGGTGAGCTACAAATACATGTTGCTGTCGTGGCACTCCTCTCTGACATGTTTTGAACTATGCTCTAACCTCCAACCTTTCGGGAGGGGAACCGAGTGAGTCTATTGAGGTCAGGGATTGACTGTGAGCTTCGTTTATGGCAGCAGTCTGTAGACACAGCCAGCCACCTGAGCGTGATTCCATGGGCGAACTGATATCTGGATCGGCACCAGGCACGAGGAAGTGATGACGTTGACCCTGACACATATATTGATAAATATGAATCTAGGAGACAGGTGGTAAACAATCTTGTAACAGCCTGCTCTGTGAGTCAGCATCTTTCTATTTCAAATCTTCATCTTTGATGTATGTACAAGGTGCAGGTCGTCTTTCAGAACTCGAGGTCAGACATGAAGTATTTGCTAGTTGCGTGTCGCCATTTTTATTTTATTTTATTTTATTTATTCATGCATTTATTTTCTGGCCATGCACAATCAAGATTCAACGTTCTTGGATCGGCGGACTTAAGGAGAGAGAGAGTTTCTTTGTCATTTGGCTTTTCTTTTGATGTCTCTCTTTCATTCTTTTGTTGTGTTCCTTTCTTACCTTTGTTTTCTTTCTCTATTATTTTCTTTCTTTTTTACCTTTCTTTTCTCCCTTTTTTTAACTGTTTGTCTCCCTTTCTTTGCTTATGTCATCATTTTTCTTTCTTGCATTACCTACATTTGCTCCGGACATGTTTTGAAGTTCTCAAACATAGCTTTCAGTCCTTTGGAAACAACATCTTTCATTTTCTTTCTTTTTTTTTTTCTTTCCTTTTTTTGTCATGAAATGGATGTGCCTTCACTTGAGAAGACCCTTCTTTCTCTATTTGTTTGTTTTCCTTTTTTCTACAAAGAAAACTTTCTCGGTGCATTTTCAGAAAACCTAGTCATTTGGTGATGTGAGGTGGGAGGTTCGGGATGGGGGGGGGGGAGGGGGGGGGAGAGAAATAGAAGTTGTGAGGACAGAAGTGGAATGAATAGGAGAGGAGGGGAAACAGACAACAATGGGAAGGGGAAGGAGAGTGAGGAGGAAGAAGAAAGGAAAGAAGGGATGTGAGAAGACGAAGAAGAAGAAGAAGAAATAGAAGAAGAAGAAGAAGAAATAGAAGAAGAAGAAGAAGAACAACAACAACAACAACAAAAACAGCAACAACAACAACAACAACAACAACAACAACAAGGACAAGAACAAGACGAACTGAAGAAGAAGAAGAGGAGAAGAAGAAGAACAAGAAGGAGAAGAAGAGAGCGAGAGAGAGAGAGAGAGAGAGAGAAGAGAGAGAGAGAGAGAGAGAGAGAGAGAGAGACACAGAGAGAGAGTGAGAGACAGAGAGAAAGAGAGAGGGAGAGAGACAGACAGAGAGACTGAGAGAGAGGGAGAGAGAGAGAGAGAGAGAGAGAGAGAGAGAGAGAGAGAGAGAGAGAGAGGGTAGGGAGGAGGGGAAGGAGACGGAGAGAGAGAGAGAGAGAGAGAGAGAGAGAGAGAGAGAGGAGAGAGAGAGAGAGAGAGAGAGGGGGGGGGGGCTTTAAGTTGTCTGGGTCAAGCACTCTGGACGAAGAAAAAGAGAGATTGAGTCTACAACTTCTCGATATCAGCCGAGACCCAGAGAATGATTCACAGAGTCAGTCTGCAAATACGGCAGATTAGCAACAGACTTGGAAGAGAAAAAAAAAACGACAGGAAAAGCACCTCGCTACCACTGCCTTCCCGATATTGTCTCCCTCTCACTCCCATCAGCCCCTCTCTGTCTGTCTGTCTGTCTGTCTGGTTTTTTTTCTCTCTCTCCCTCACTCTCTCTCCTATCTCTCTCCTCTCTCTCTCTCTCTCTCTCTCTCTCTCTCCTCTCTCTCTCCACACACACACACACACACACACACACACACACACACACACACACACACACAATACAGAGAGAGAGAGAGAGAGAGAGAGAGAGAGAGAGATTGATTCAGGTGGACTAGGAGGGGGGGGGGGGGGGGGCGTATCGCCCCCAGTTCATCAGATGAATTGAGTTTCCACATTATATAACTGGCCTTCGAATCATGCAATCAATATAAGCATGACCTTGTTTAGGCATCAATCTGTTTGCCTGTTCCCTGCCTTCTTTCAGTTTCAACAGCTACTCCAGCTCCCTCCGGCACAGACGTAAATCATTTTGTTGTTAAAGCCCTCGTCCACTTTCCTCTGGAGACGCTTTGCCTCCACCTTCTCCTACTCCTCCTCCTCTTCCTATTTCCACCCACTCTCAACGCCAGTGGATGACCGCTTTGGAGTCTCTGGAGAAGCTTAGCGGAGGCCATGAAAAACTTTCTTGAGGGGACAAGTCACCGTTGCGAAGTGGTTAGCGTTGCAGGTTCCCAGCTGGACGGTTATGGATTCGATTCCCCTCAGGGCTAATTCTTGGTGGGATCTTTCTGCATGACTGGCTTCTTCTACCCAGAGGTGAGCTTTCTGTGGGTTCAACTGGGATGACTTGAACCACACAGTGGAGTTTCTTAATGGATGTGTGTCTGAGAGTGTTGTTCATCTTTTTTCAGACCAAACACTCAGGTGTCTGTAATTGTTTGGCCTGGTCGATATCAGGACGTATTATTATGGAAACAAAGAGGACAGCACTCGTGTGGTTGTGTGTGTGTGTGTGTGTGTTGTGTGTGTGTGTGTGTGTGTGTGTGTGGTGCGCGCGCGCGCGGCGTGCGCGCGCGCGCGCGAGCGTGCGTGCGTGCGTGCGTGCGTGTGCGTGCGTGCGTGCGTGTGCGTGCGTGGTGCGTGTGTGTCTGCAGGGCTACCTGCAGAGAAATACACCGGCAAATTACAGCTGTATCAGGTTATGAGTTGTGGGAAAGGTTATAGAATTCTGTGAATCAAAACGTCGTCCGCATGAATATATGAAAACAATACAAGAAAAAGGATAGAGATAAAACCAATGCTGTCTCTGATGTAGCTTTTTCGTTTAAAATCCATTTCATCTGTGACACAAGCAAAATGAATGTCTGAAGAGCTAAAGCTCAACACAGATTTTCTTCCAATAATGTACCACCATTATTTGTCCATACACTATAAACATAGGAGCATGAAGTAATAGTAATGGTCAAATTCAACAAGTGTACCGTAGCTATTGACTGGACATGAATAACCACGTGACCTTTTGAAAACAAAGTGTCGTTGACCTTGAAGACAGATAACTATGATCTTATTACTTCTCTAAAATGATGACAATTTTCTGATGAGGCTGTATTACTACTATCATAAGTTGTTTCGTGTTTGTCCTTGTCTTATTGATCATATCAGAGCTTTCTTTTCCTGTCGTCCTCAGCTTGTTGCTAGTGGCCAGTCGATGAAGAAATGCAACAAAGCAGAGTGCATACCACAGTGGCAACAAAGCAGAGTGCATACCACAGTGGCAAAATTGAACAGTGGCCAGTCTATGAAGAAATGCAACAAAGCAGAGTGCATACCACAGTGGCAACAAAGCAGAGTGCATACCACATGGGCAACAAAGCAGAGTGCATACCACAGTGGCAACAAAGCAGAGTGCATACCACAGTGGCAACAAAGCAGAGTGCATACCACAGTGGCAACAAAGCAGAGTGCATACCACAGTGGCAACAAAGCAGAGTGCATACCACAGTGGCAACAAAGCAGAGTGCATATCACACAGTGCACAATTTGCACAGAGACGAATTGAACGACAAAAACAAGTTTTGAAAGTTTAAAATTGCACGAACTTTCACTCCATTGGAAAAAAAAACATAATGCCATCGATCTTTCTTCCCTACAGCAAGACCTTTGAATGAGCTTGTTCGAAAGGGAAGCAAATCTCTGGGCTTTTTTTCCTCGCTGTCTGATCTTGCCACTGGGATGGAAGCACGAAAAAGAAAAAAAACACAATAAAACCCCAAACAAACAACCGTTGATCGCAGTTGGATAGAACGTTCCCAGACGAAGAGGAAAACATTCTTAAACTTCTCGTTCAAGGAAGCTCTTTCCAGGTTCAGAAATTCGATGTACTCGTTTATAAATTCACAAAGTTCTTTCTGTTTCCAAGTCAGATATATCTTAATCTTGCCTCCCTTGCGTTGCCGAAGCTTACGCTAAATGGTTTGTCAACAAACTGTGACTCGCTTCCCTTGCAACGAAATGAAGCTCTTCATTGAAACATGCGGGTGGTCCTGGGCTGCTTGCGTGGTGTGTGAATCAAAAGGGGTGTGGGGTGTGTGGGGGGGGGGGGTCAGTGCCGAGGAGACGTAGGCGAGGAGAAGGCAGGAAGAAAGAAGGGAAAAGGGAGAGGATCAGTCGGAAAGAGTAGGATATAGGGAAGGGGTGGCCAAGATGAGAGAGAGAGAGAGAGAGAGAGAGAGAGAGAGAGAGAGAGAGAGAGAGAGAGAGGAAATGAGAGAGTGAGAGAGAGAGAGTTTACAAAATAATGAATGATTGATTCATGCACATTAGGAAATTTTTATATTTTATATTTTATATATATATAATATATAATATATATTATATATATATATTATATATATATATATATATATATATAGTATATATATATATTAGAATAAAAGGTAACACATTCACCTTCACAAACAATTTTTAGTCAAGAGAGCAGACATTTACCAACGTCACTAACTACTGATTATATAGATATTTGATTTCATGCAAGCTTCCCGGACTGTCCATCAGGATCGCATGGCATCATGTCTGTCAAAAGACGGCATCAGCAGCCATTGCCCCATCAGTTCCAATGAGGAAAGGAAACCCCACTGTGGTTGTAGTGACCGGGTCCTGGACGTGTGTTTTACTGAGCAGTGTCATGAAGCAAGATCTCAGATTGGAAGCGGCGGGAACTTGGTTGAATGTGTTTCATTCACAAGAAGTCATTTTGCATTGTCATAGACGAGATGTGAATTCTAAAAGGAACAAGGTGGGGATGTGAAAAGAAAATGATGATGATGTTTGATGATGAGAGAGAGAGAGAGAGAGAGAGGGGAGGAGAGAGAGAGATGAGAGAGAGAGAGAGAGAGAGAGAGAGGTTCGGGGATGTCTTGGTGGTGGATTTTCAGGATGGAAGAGAAACAGAAATTGACTCTGCAACTTCTCGATAACTGCATACAGCCGGGGTCAGGAATGATTCTCAAAGTCAGTCTGGAAATATATTGGATTAGAAAAAAACACACGCAAAAGCCCCCCCCCCCCCCCCCCCCCCCCCCCCCCCCCATCGGCTCTTCAAAACCCATCCCCTCCCATTCCTGTTACCTTTCTCTCTAGCTCTGTCTCCTCCTCTCTACACTCTCTCTCTCCAACCCCACACACCCAACACCCACACATATACACATACACACACACACACATACAAAGAGAGAGGGAGTGAAAAAGAGAGAGAAAGAGAGAGGGGAGAGAGAAGAGAGAGAGAGAGAGGAGAGAGAGAAGACAGACAGACAGCAGACAGACAGACAGACGACAGACAGACAGACAGACAGAATCCCCACAGACAGAAGTTGGGGTGGGCGAGGAGGCGTATCACCCCAATTCATCAGATTAAAGTTTTCGCATTGTAAAATTGGCTATCAGAGCATACAATCGATATTTGCAGACATCTTGTTGCCTGTTTTCTATCTTCGTTCTGTTTCAACAGCAACCCAAGTATCCTCTAGCCCAGACGTAGATCATTTTGTTGTTAAAGACCTCATTCCGTTTTCCTGTGGAGCCCGTTCTGCCTCCTCCTCTCTCTCTCTCCTTCACTTTCTATTTCCGCCGCTCTCAATATCCGTTGATGACAGTTGGGAGTCTCTGGAGAAGCTTAGGGATGGCAGTGAAAAAATTTATTAAGGGGAGCAGTCGCCCCCACATAGTGGTTAGCTGTGCGGATTCCCAGCTGGGAGGCTCTGGATTCGTTTTCCATCAGCGCTGATTATTAGTGGGCTGCCACGACGGCTCGTACCCAGATTGAGTTTTCTTTGGGCGCAACTGGGAAGGTTTGGACCATACAGTGGATTTTCATCAACTTAATGGATGTGTGTCTGAGAGTGTTTGCTTACAATTTCTGACTAACATTGCAGGTGTTTGTGTCCCTTTGGCCTGGTGGATGCCAGGACATATTACAAATGTACGCAAACAGGACAGCCCTGCCACACAGCCACAGACTGGAATGGAATTCCATTGCATCAGCAGCAGCAGCAGCAGCAGCTTCATCACTCTGTGATAAAAGAATTGTCTTAAATGTTGTGGCCCTTCGTGCCCTCCTCTAATGGTAACCTCAGCTTAGATTTCTTCTCCACATCCATGCTGTTGAGGAGTTCATGTCAAAGTCGCATGTAATGACAGATTGATCCGCCTTGGCGTAAGGCTGTGTCAGCCAAATGACATAGGCTAGAACACCAAGGCTACATCAAAATGTTATTATGCTCTGCATAGTTATGTTGGGGATTGTTTTCAGTTGTGACAAGCTTCTAGCATACCAATATCAGTCTCCCAAATCCCCGAAATCGGACTGTGGCTGCCCACGTGGCGGGGTAATCAAAAATGGTCACACACCTAATGTTCTCAACCCCAGCTGATGCATTCGTACCATAGTGTTCAAGTGCTTCGGCTGTTCGGATGATTCCTGGAGTCTTTTAGCCAGGGTACGACAACAACAACAACAACAACAACAACAACAACAACAACAACAACGACAACGACAAACTGATGAGGACTGTCACTGGGCGGAAGTGGTGGCGCCCAACGGAGGAGGACGCTAACCGTTATTGGTCCGGGACTAACACCTTTTTGTCGTCTTAGGGTGCTTATTATGCGGTGTCCTGTGTTACTACTGAAACAGAATAGGCACCAATGAACATCGTCGAAGTGACACGGCAGAAAACGCAGCGTCTCCTCTGCAGGGGTGTCTCATAGCAGCTGGACGTCGATTGCTCCCTGTGGTTGCTTGGTGCCAGGTGTGTGACCGAACAAGCCAAGCTGTGGCTTTGAACAGAGAGCTACCGAACAAGCCAAGCTGTGGCTTTGAACAGAGAGCTACCGAACAAGCCAAGCTGTAGTTGTGAACAGAGAGCTACCGACACAGGCCAAGCTGTAGTTGTGAACAGAGAGCTACCGAACAGGCCAAGCTGTAGTTGGAACAGAGAGCTACCGAACAGGCCAAGCTGTAGTTGTGAACAGAGAGCTACCGAACAAGCCAAGCTGTGGATGTGAACAGAGAGCTACCGAACAGGCCAAGCTGTGGATGTGAACAGAGAGCTGGTGTGAGTGGTGCAGGGATAATCCCACTGAGATGGCACTGAAGATGGGCAGGAAGAAAGGTTCTCTCTGTCTGTCTGTCTGACAGTCTCTGTGTATGTGTGTGTGTGTGTGGTGTGTGTGTGTGTGTGTGTGTGTGTGTGTGTGGTGTGTGTATGTGTGTGTGTGTGTGTGTGTGTGTGTGTGTGTGTGTGTGTGTGTGTGTGTGTGTGTGTGTTGTGTGCTACATGCAGAGAAATAAAACAGGCAAATTACAGTTTCATCAGGTATGACTTGCAGGAAAAGTTATAGAGATAAGTGAATTAACAAGCCGTCTGCATATGTCCACAGAACTCAGTAAAGGAAAACGACAAAGTAAAATAACTGCAGTCTCGGATTTAGCTTTTCCCGTATGAAATCCATTTTATATGTGGCATAAAACAAAATGAATATCTGAAGAGCTGAAAGTCAGTGAAGATTTACTTCCATAATGTACCACCATTATTCTCCCCCATACACAATCAGTAGTATTTGTTGTTTTTTTATTTGTGCATACTGTTGACGTAGTCCCAATAGTAATTCAAGTGTTTCAAGTAGCTACTGGCTGGCGATGAACAAGCATGTGATTTTTTAAAAAAACAAAGTATCGTTGGCTTTGAAACCCTAAAAAAAAGATACTTTCTGATGCAGCTGCACTATTATCATAGGTTGTTTCTTGTTTGTGAATGTCTTATTGATCATATCAGAGATTTCTTTTCAAGTCATCCATACGTTGTTGCTAGGCGCAGGTTTACAAAGGGATGTTATGTACTACTTCTATCAAAGCAGAGTGGATACCACAGTGGCAAAGTTCGAACGGAGACGAATCGAACGAGAAACCCATTTTGAAAGTTTTGAATTGCACTAACTTTCACACTATTGGAAAAAAAAAAAGAATCGTGATTTTTCTTCCTTGCGCGAGACCTTTACTGAGGGTGTTATAAAGGGAGGCAAATCTCGGGGCTTTCTTCCTATCTGATCTTGCCACTGGTACCCAGCACGATAAAAAAAAACACAAATAAAACCCCCAAAAAAAACAACCGTTGATCGCAGTTGGATAGAACGTTCCAGACGAAAAGGAAAACATTCTTAAACTTCTCGTTTTAAGGAAGCTCTTTCCAAGGGTTTAGAAATTCGATGTACTGGTTTATAAATTCACAAATTTCTTTCTGTTCAAGTCGGAAATATGTTAATCTTGCTTCTTTGCCTTGCCGAAGCTCATGCAAGATGGTCTGGGAGCAACTGTGACTCACTACATTTGCCAAGAAATGAAGCTGATCATTCATTGAAGAACGCGGATGGTTCCCCTTGGGTTTCTTGCGTGGTGTGTGAAGCCAAAGAGTGGTGGGGGAGGGGGGGGGGAGTCAGTCGCCGAGCCGAGGAGAGGTAGGCGAGGAAAAGGCGGGGAGGAAAGGGGAAGGAAGGGGGCCAGGCAAGAGGGAGAGGGGAGAGAGAGAGAGGGAGAGAGAGAGAGAGAGAGACGCAAAGATCGAGTTTGTTCAGAGCAATATCTCTGCATTCTTTCCTTTTATTATTAAAAAAAAAGAGTGTTCCGCAAACAGTTGCTTACCGGATGAAGTATATACAGGAGAAGGAAACATACATAGTTCCAGAAGTGTCTTTTTTGAAAGCCCCAAATTTAGAGGTAAGACCAAGAAGCTTCTGGAGGATTGTCGTCATTGTGATATTGTTTCTAGAAATGGGCCATGGGTTGCACAATATGCTGGACGTTTTGATTGGCTTTGCCACTGAGGTGTCTTCAAAGAGTTTGATTCTCATTTTCACCAACGAAAACACATTGACAGACTCACAAAAGGAAAGACAGACAGCGAGACGGACAGTTAGTGAGCCAGACATCCAGCCAGAGAGAGAGAGAGGAGAGAGAGAGAGAGAGAGGAGGGAGGAGAGTGAGAGAGAGAGGAGAGAGAGAGAGAGAGAGAGAGAAGAGGGTGGTTTATTCAGGTTAGGCCACAGCCCCTACTGAAGGGGGGGGGGGGGCTATTTACAATGGCACTTTAACGACAAGAAAAAGTTAGAAAACTTCAACATAATGACAAATTCCAACATCTTTTGACTATAGAGTACAACAGATACATGCTTCAATATTAACATTCACATCCTTCAACTGCAGTCGCACGCCTTTTAAATGCCTTATATAAATACATGTATACATTCTTCAGTATAACCTTGATACTGTTACCCATGAGTCAGGCGGCGTTAAATAGACACGGATTTGCATAAAATTTTCCTGGAGTATATTCTTGCCGAAGCTCCCAGAGACCAGGACAACAAAACAAAACATGTACTTCATCTTCTGTTGCGTCATTACACACAATGGGCATGCTACGAAATTAGTTGACACCTGAATATATCGGTCCCCGTTTATTGCTGTCTGGTACTCCGAATCTAAATTTGGTTAAATAACACCAGTATGTCTGTCGATGTCATTAAGAGATACCTTTCACAGCTCCTAGATGATTTGAAAGTTCTATATACAGAAAACCGGTCACTTTCTTGGATATGTTCATTCCAGTTTTGCCATCGGCAATGAATAAGCCTCTGGAGGAGAGAGAGAGAGAGAGAGAGAGAGAGAGAGAGGAGAGAGAGAGAGAGAGAGAGAGGAGAGAGAGAGAGAGAGAGAGAACATGTACAAAAAAATTAGAGATACATACAAAGAAAACGAAATAATGAAACGAACAAGAACAAGAAATGAAATTAAGCCTGTGAAGGAAATGAAATGAAAGGGGAAAAGAAAGAAAAAACAACCCAGACAGAACAGACAATCAGACATGAAAAACAGAAAGAAACAGAATTGGAAAAATAAGCAAATACAGGAATAAACTATACCAAAGAAAACCTCCAGAAAGGAGCAAGTACAAAAAGATGTCAAGAAGAGAAAGCGAGCATTGACAAGGTGAGGAAGGGAGAAGGGTGAGGTAGGTGAGGTCAAAAGAGGACGATGAGGAGAAGGGGGGGGGACACATAGGATTGAAAGTAAGGCAGGCTCTAAGGTTTTAAAACAGACCCCGCTGAAGCACGGATGAAGCACCGGCCAAGGGTAATGAACTCTTGTTCCACAATCCCCTTGGCTTTTACCCCTCCCTCCCTCCTTCTCACTCACTCTCTCTGTATTTCCCTCCCCCCCCCACCCCCTCTGTCCTGAATCTCCCCCCCCCCCCCCCCCTCTCTCTCCCCCTTGCTCCCTGCATCTGCATCCCAATTTCCCTGAATCTCTGTCTGTCTGTCTGTATGTCTGTCTGTGAGAGTGTCTGTTAAAACTGGTTTTCGTTTGTGTATGGTTGTCTCTCTGTGAGTGTATGTATATATGTGTCTATGTACGAGAGTGTACATTTTCTTGATTAGCCTCTGCTTCAAACGCTTAGCTCAGTCGGCTCAACACATATCTATATCATTTTTTAAAGCCTCTCCTAACCCCTTCCCATTCCCGCTCATCCCTCCCCCCCCCTCCCCTCCCCCTTACCCCGCCGTCCCCTTTCTGCTTCGATTTCACTTGTTCTGGTTCTCAGTATTCAATATGTGGCAATAAATGTCACTCCTTGGAGAAGCAAATCATGACAATGATGGACTTGAGGGAGGGGAGGGGAAATGATTGGGGTTGTGTAGGAATGAGTAAGAGGGGGGGGAAGGGGTTTGGGGGGTGGGGGGGGGGGGGGGGGATAAAGGGAAAGGGGAAAAGAAGAAAAAGGGAAGACTGGTTTGGGAGAGGCGATAGGGGTTGGGGAGGGAGAAATGGGGGGAAAAGGGGTAAAAAGGAGTGAGAGAGTTTTTGATGAGCCCCGTTCCACCCTTAAACGTTCATCCCCCGGGCGCGCAAGGGAAAGGGTCCCTCAGCGTCACTCCACCCCGGGGTTTATAATGCTGTCGCTTCTGAACTCGGGGTTTTTTAAAGCATGAAAAGCAAACTAGCTGGCGGCAGTGGCTGCGCTCTGGTTGGTCATTCAAAAAAAAAATTTTCTGTTCAAAAAAAACCCGGGAAAATGTCTTGTCGACAAGGAAAAGACTGTGTATTTCAATGCAAAGAAAAATTTGTTCTAAACTTGTAGGCAGTGTTTTCAATCACAAACCCGAAAAAAAGGGCCCCGTTGAAGTCCCCCTTTTTCTCCTTTTTGTTATTACCCCCGAGGTTCGCGACTTCTTTGTGTCAAGGGCCCCATTCGTCCCCCCATTCCTTCACCCGGCGGATTTACTGAAAGTCATTTTTTCCCGTTTCCCCCCCTTTATTACCTTATTTCACTCCTTAAACATTCCCAATACCCCCCCTTTTACCTTAAAAAACCCTTTCCTTTCCCAACATAAAACCCTTTTCATTAATAACATTTTCCCTTCCTCCAAAATAATCAAAATTTTTTCCTTTTTCCCACTTTTTTTTTTTTTTTAAACAAGGTTTTGTTGGGCCCTTTTGAAAACCGGTTCGGGCCCCCCAAACAAGCTCAGAAATTATAGCCCAGTCCCCAACCCTTTCTTTTTCTTCAAAAATTGTTAAGAAGTTAGTTTTTGCAGAGATGTGGAGCCGTGTTGGGTTTATGACCTTTTGGCGCGTTTTCAGTCTGCTTTACCGTGCTCACATTCCACTAAAATGCTCTCCCCCGCGTTCAAAAAGGGCCCCTTTTTTTGGCTTGGGGACGTTTTCCAAAGTCTCTTTTCTCACGCTTTTAGATTGGTCCCGCGTTTGCACCATGATCATGGAAATTCTTCTCCCCCCGTCTCAGACCTTTTTTGGCATTGAAAACCGTAGCGTTTTTTCCCTGCAACCCTATTTTCTCTGGCGTAGGCAGGACCTTTTCGACCCGGGCTTTTTTTTTTCAAAACCCTTTACCCTTCAAGTTTGGATTTTCCCCGGGGTCAGTTCGGGGCCCCTCTGCTGTTTTTTTAACTGTACAAACAACCATTTTCCCAACGAAATTGATAGCCCATTCAGTCTCTCACTGTGAATTTGCTGATGTTACTCGCTCTAAAAACTTTTCTTATCCAATCAAATCCATAGATTCTTTCTATAGTCAAAACTGCATCTCTGACGTAAAACGGTGGATGCCCCAAAACAAGCCCCAACTAAATGATTAAAAAGAAAAAGTCTCCGGGTTTGGGCGGTAGGGGTAAACCCGCCCGGGCCCCTATAAGTCACTATTGGTCACAGCGAAATACCCAATTTCCACATCTGTAAGGAACTGGGGGAGTCATTTTTGATGAGATTGTCCTTTGAAACCTCTGTAAACAAAGTTTTTTCAGGTAGCGTATCACGAGTTAAGAAAAATTAGCACTATTCGCCACTATTTTCAAAACCCGGGCCAAATCAGACTCTTGTTACTTACTTGTTCTGTCTCTTTCTTGACTATGGAAATTCTTTGTTGCCGGACCCCTGACACTCTTTTTAAAAAAAGCTCCAAAAAAGTTAAAAAACGTGCTGTTTGGTTATTTTTAAAATTTCCCAAAGAAAAACTCCCCCCACTCCACCCCTTTCCCGGCCCCCCTGCTTTGGGCTCCCCATCCCCGGGAAAAATAGTTTTTAAAAAACTTAGCTTTATGTTTTTTAAAACGTCATAAAAACCAAAACCGCACCGCACGCCTCAAAGAAATTCTCCCCGTCTCCCACCCCCTTAGATTCCCCTTTTCATTACTGAACAAAAAGTTAAAGGTTTCCCGAGCAAAAAAGAAAACTAAAGGGACCCCGGGCTTTTCTTACATGGGGGCCCTTTAAAACCCGGAAACAGCCTGCCTCTCCATGTTACAAATTTCTAATTCCCTGAACAGTTAAAAAAGCTCCTTAAGGCCCCAAACCTTTTCCGATCCCCCTTTTTCCCGCTCGCGGGTTGGGGATGCGTGCTTGTTTTGCATTTAACTAATGACGGGGATTTTGTGAGGGGTTTATACATTATTAGTTTTGGGGACCCCTTAAACCATGTAAGTTAGTTATTTGTATATTTCTTACCCCTTTAAATTTTATTACTTTTTTGGTTTGTGGTATGTGGTTGTGAGTTTTGTGAGTTTGCTACGTATGGTATATTTTGCACGAAATCCCTTTTGTAACCCCACGGCTTTTTTGGACAAGAAGGTGTGTGGTATAAAAAAATCACTATTTTTTTATTATTAGTTGGGGGGGGTTTGGAAAAACGAGGGAGAGAGAGAGAGGAGGAGGGGGAGGAGGAGAGAGAGAGAGGAGAGAGAGCAGGAGGGGTGTGTGTGTGTGGGGTGGGTGGGTGTGGGGCGTGCGTGAGAGAGAGGGGAGAAAAGAGAGAGAAGAGAGATAGGGGGGAAGGAGGAAAGGAAAAGGAGGAGAGAGAGAGAGGAGGAGCAGGAGGTGTGGTGTTTGTGTGTTTTTGGGGGGGAAAAGGGGAGAGAGAGAGAGAGAGGACTGAGAGTGAGGGGAGAGAAGAGAGAGAGAGGAGGGGTGTGAGAGAGCCTGAGAGTTTTGGGAAGGTGGGGGGAAAGGGCCAAAGAGAAAACAGAGGTGAGGAAAATAAATTTGTTATATAGTTTTGGCTCCAGACGGGGAAAGGGGAGAAATTAGACGTGTGAAAAGGGGGCAGAAACAGAATTTGGGGTGTGTGTTTTGTGTGTGTGTTTTTGTGTGTGTGTGTGTGTGCGTGCGTCCCGGTGCGTGCGTGCGTGCGTGCGTGCGTGCGTGCGTGGTGCGGTGCGTGCTTTCGTGCGTGCGTGCGTGCGTGTGTGTGTGTGTGGGAGAGAGAGCGAGAGAGGGGAGAGGGGGAGGGGGAAAAGAGGAGAGGGGAAGAGAGAGAGAGAGAGATTTTCAATAAAGGGCTTCAAACTGTTTGGCTAAACTGGTTAACAGTCAGGACGCATTTCAAAAAGAACCCCCCCTTTTTTTCACACCCCTGTGAGGGGGCCATGGAAAGGTTTTTTTTAAATTTCGCAAAAACCTGGGACACTAATTAGCATCTTTGGAAAATTTTGTGTTCTTTTTAAATTTCTATAATTATTTACAAAAGGGAAAAACTTCCCTTTTGAGATCAAAAACCTAAAAGTGTTTGTTTGGCTCCCCTTCTCTTTTTATCTTGTTTGTCTCATAGAAAAAGGGGTTTTATTTGACAAAATCATTGTGTTGTTTGCTTGTTTACTCGTTCGTTTGTCCGGCTTATTTAAATTTCCCTTTTCCCTTTTGTAAAGTTTCTGGGAAGGATGTTTCAATGATTTTTTTCCCTTCAAAAAAACGATCTTTCGAAAATTGTTTTCTTTTTTTCAGTATTGTTTAAATCATTTTGTCAATGTTGGGGGGACCACGGGGGGCCAAATTAAAGTGTCACGAGTTTGTCACGGGCCCTAGGGACGTTGACCCAACTGGGGTGGCGGAATTTTTCATTTGTTTATTGTCGTGTTGTTGTCGTAAAATCTGTCCCTTAATGGGGGCTTGTGGTGGGGTTTTTGAAACCTTTTGGTTTGGGGTTTTTGTTCAGGTTGGGTTTTACTTTCTCTCTTCTTCTCAAATTCCCATGCCCGTGCTTTCATCCTGCAGGTTCACGGGTGGGTGGGTTTTTCTTTTTTTGATGGTTGTCTATCGGCCTTGCCTGTCTTTTTACCGGTCCCCACGGGGTTCATTTCTTTTATTTTGAAGTATGCTCACTCTGTGGGGGGTAGCGTGGATTTTTTGGCCCCCATCGTGAGGGAGGTTAGCTTTTTCACCGGCGGAAGATTTTATCGGGGGGCGCCTGCTCCGGTTTTGGGTTCTTCACCGTTGTCAAAGGACGTCGGTATTTTAAATTCCTCAGTCGGCCTGTGGAGGGGAATCATTTCTTCTTTTTCGATCTGGGGGGCTTCTGTCCTCTCAAATGGACAGGGGAGAGGAGTCTTTTCCCCCGCCTCTTCGGGGGTCACCCACGGGGGTAGCTGGTTAGATCATTTTTCGTGGTTTGTTTTTTTTGGTTTGTTTTTGGTTGCCGGCTTATTTTTTCTCTTTTCGCAATTTTCTTTTGTTTCCCCAAAATTGTAAAAAAAAATATTTTTTTGGCCCTTTTTTTGGGGTTAAATTCAATCTTTAACCGGGCCCCATTTAAATTATCCCCAAAAATTTTTTTCTCCTGTTTAGGGCTTTCTGGTGAGGCGGTAGTCGGGGGGGAGGGGGGAAAACCCTGGTGATTGGGGTTGGTACTTGTTTGGGGGTCTCGCTCGTCCCCCCCTGTCACTTTTCCCCGGGGATTTCTTACCCTTTTGGCCCCCGTCTTTTTGGGTGTTTTGAAAAGGAGAACGGTTTTATTTTTGCGAGCGTGCGAAAGCATGTTTTGTCGTTGGGAAATGCGGGGTTTGGAGATTTGGGTTTTTTTAAAATGTGGCTTTTAAAAAAAAATGTGACAATTTTTGCCATTAAAATTTTTATTTGAAAATTGTGGTGGTATTTTAAAAAGGGGATGGTCGCGGTTTTTGGTTTTAAATTTCCTAAAAAGGAAATTGTTAACGTGAGTGAGAGAAGGATGAAGTTTAATTCATATTTTTTTTTATAGCTTTTGTTTTAAATGCAGTCTTTTCCCTGCTTGTGTGAAAAGATTTTAATGACTTTCCCTGTTTTGGGTTTTTTTTCCCGTGGGGGCTTTGTTTAGGGCTGGGGGTCTGTGTTGAGCTGGGGGGGGGTTGGTGTGTTTATTTGCCCTCCCTCGCCCATCATGCGAGTGGCTGTTGGGGTTTTAACGAGGGGTTTTCGGGACTGTACTGACGGCGGGGGTTTCCAGTCCCCTTCTTCCCCCCCTCCCTTTTTTCTTCCCCCCAAGTTTCGTTTTCCCCCCCCCGGGGGGGGCTTCCCCCGGAAAGGTCTGGATGGGGGGTGCCCGCTCGGGTTTGGGGGGCCCACGCTCTGGTTGGGACCGCGGATGGTTGGTGCCACGTGCTGGTTGGGGCCACGCTTGGTTGGGACCGCGGACGGGTTTGGGGGCCCACGTGCTGGTTGGGGCCACCCTTGGTTGGGAAACCGCGGATGGTGGTCCCACGCGCGGGGTTGGGGGGCCCACGTTTGGGTTGGGACCGGGGGACGGGGTTGAAAAGCCCCCCAGCTTGAGGGGCCCGGTCCTGACCCCGTCCAGGACCCCCATTTAAAAAGGGACGTTTCCCCCCCCCCCAGGACGCGCTCTTCACTGTCTGTTGTGCTTTGTAAAGGGGTTTGTGGGCCCTTTTGAACGCTCTTTTCAAAAAACCGACCCGGTTTGGGGCCCCCTAGTGCGACGGGTGTTCCCAATAGACTTTGGGAGGCGGGGGTGTGGAGGCCCCCATGGTGTGGGGGGGGATGGATGTGGAAATGTTTATTTATGATTGTGTATAGGGTCATTTTGTGTTGAAATGCTGTGATTGTGTTGTGTACGTGTTTGGTAAAATTTTTTATTTAAAATTTGTGCATTTTGTGGTGTTGGAATGTTTGATTGTGATTGTGCATGTTTTGGGGTTTTTGGGAATGCTTATTTATAAAGGGTGTATTTTGGTGTGAAAAAAATGGGGTGTTGTATGAAATTCTTTATTGTGTGGTCTCTTGGGGGGGCGTGTGAGGTCAGTCACTTCCTTCACTCCCACCAAAGACCGACCCTGTCAGGGCAGACCTCCAGGGGTCGGTTTTGACAATTGGGGGGGCTCTTTTCCGGGAATGTGAAGGGCTCGGACTGTCTCTCTCTTTTCCGGGAGTACCTGTTTTTTTGATGTTTTTTATTTTTAAAGTCAGTTTGTCGGTTTTCGTGGGGGGTTTTGGTTTGGGTGATCTAGCGTGAAGGGGGGGTTTTTTTTGGGGCCCGAGGGGAACACCCGGTGTGACTGGGGGTCGAAGTGGGCCCAGGGAGAATCGCCCGCGCCCGGCCCTCCTCCTTCCCCCGGGTTTTGCCTTACGCGGGTTTGGGCCGAAAGTTTTTGCCTTTCTGTTGCCGCTCAGTCTCCCCTTCCTGTTTTGAAGTTACCCCTTTTTTTTTTTTGTTTTTTTTCCCGGGGTTTTTATTGATTTACAGGGGGTTGTTTCGGACGTTTGGGTTCCTTTTTTTTTTTCCTCTCTCCGGATTCCGTCTGCCAGTTGTTTTTTTTTTTCCGGCCAGCCCCCCGCACTGTTGTCGTGTGGGGGAGCGGGGGGTTGCCAGAGGGGGGGGGCAGCGGACTTTAGTTTTTCTTTTTTTTTTTGTTTTGGGTTTGGCCCCCCCGAAATGTTGCTCGGGCTGTGGAGGCGGGGGTTGCCAGGTGGGGCAGCCGGAATTTTTCCCGCACACACGCCCCAACACACTTACAAAATATACACACACCCCTAAAATTTTTTGGTTTTTCAAGGGGAAATTCGTTTTTTCCCCCGTTTTTAAAAACCGTTAGGTTATTTTTGTAAAGGGCAACGCCCGGTGCTGGTGGTTTTTGGGGGGGCGTTGGTCGAAGAAGAAAGGTATTAAAAGGTTATTTCCCTAAAATTAGTCCCAGTTTACTTGACTACGTGACTTTTTATTTTTCCCAGGGCTGTAGCAGATAGTCCAGTGAGTACTTTTTTCTATTCTTCGCAAAGGGGTTTTTCCCTGTTGTGAGACCCGACTGGCCCTTTCCGTTTCGGAAGGTCGGGTTTTATAGCAAAGCAATGTGGGCTTCTGTTGAGTCGAAAAAAAACCCAAAGCCCTCTCTTCCCCATGTTTCCCCCTCTTAGGGATTTTACCCCCGGGGGATTTTCCCCTCAGGGTTTAAAGTCGAGCCCCAAGGGGGGGGTCAGGGGTCATCCCCCCGGGTGGGGAGTGGTGAATCCTGCTCAGGATATTAACCCCCTGTCCTTTTTTTTCGGGGAGGGGGCCAGCGTAGTGAAGGGCTGCTAGGGGAACCCTGCGAAAGGGAAGAGCGAGAGAGGAGGTTGTCAGGCGGGGTCCCCCTTTAATTTAGGAAGGGGCTGTAGGGGGGGCCCCTTGCTTTGGGAAAGAGGAAAAGGCCCCTAGGGAAAAAAGGCTAGGACAGGTGGGGCTCTGCCAGGAGGAGCTGACGGGACGGGAAAATTCTGTTTGGGAAAAAAAGGTTTTCTGCCCCGGGGAAGAGGAGGCGCAGCAGGAAGCACGCGTAGGGAAGGGTTTTCCCCCTCCGTGGGGAGGAGTTAGATCGGGCGTGGGGAAAAGAGGCTGCCGGGAAGGAGGCTCGCGCAGGGAAAGGAGATGGAAAAAATTTTTTCGCGGTTTCCCGATCTGTAAATCGGGGTTTGTTGATCGAAAAGGCAAGTGTTTAGAGTTCGTGGCCAAAGTTAAAGTTCCCCAGAGTTAAACCCTAGTGAGGACATTGAATGTTCCTGGGAGCATTTTGACGGGTTGCTAGTTCATACCAATTTTTGGGAGGAACAAAAGGTTTATGCACCTTTTTTCTGGATTATCTGGGGCTGAAAGGGAGTGTGTGTCACTCTAAATGAAGGCGCGTCTTTTTGCAGACATGCCCGTTGGGTTGCGTAAGCGTTTTCCCCCTTTTCCCCAGAGGGCGTACAGGAGGAAAAATTCAGGGGCCCCTTTAAGAAAAATAACGACGAGACCTTCGTGCAGTTTGGGATAGGCTGCGCAAAACGCTAGGGTAATGGCCCCGTTTGGGAAGTTGGGTGGAGGATTGATCCCCATTTAACAGCTCCCCCAACACTGTGTCCCCCGGTTGAGGATCCCGGTTGGCGAGACAGCACCTCCGGATTTCCCGGGCCCGCGATTAATTTCCCTGGGTGTTTGCTGAAACTCCCGGGGGTTTGGGCACGCCAGATACGGGGAGGAAGCCTCCACAGGGGTTTTGTGGCCCAAGGGACCACAAATGCTTGGGGGGGTTTTTGAACAAGGGGGGCAGTTAATTGGGGAAATTTTAGCGCCCCGACTGTGTTTTCTTTGTGGTCGTCTGGCCCCATTTGGAAAGATTGTCCTTTTAAAACCCCTGGTTTGTCGTGGGGGTTTTGTCCTTTCCCCGTCTCGTGCTCGGCTAACGTGGGTTCCATCCCCGCCCTTTGGTGGGAGGGGTGCCCTGTTTCTCTCTGTTGTTGGTTCCCCTTTGGGCGCACCCTCAGGGATTGGGAAACATCAAAGTTTTGTTGATAAGGATTTGGGGTTTCCCCGGGCCCCGGGGGGGGCTAGTTATGATGTGTGCGGGTTTGGAGGGGGTTTGGGTTTTAAAATCCCCCCGTTTCCCTTTTGTACTTTATTCCTTTTCTCCACCCCCCCTTCTGTGGCGAAATATGGGCCATCGCGGGGGAGCGACCCCATGTTTTCCCCTTTTTAAGGGGGAATACTGTCAACCCTTTTCCGGGGGCCCCGTCAGTCCGTGTTTCGGATCTGCCCGTAAGGGTGTGTGGGGAGTTACCACCCCGCGCCAAAACTAAAAAGAGGAACAGGAATTGGCCTGTTCTACGCCGATCTCTGGCGAGGTTCTTGCCCAAAGGCCCCTCCTGCTTCCCCCCCGCTCGTCTTCAGGGGCCCGGGCTCGGATGGTTTCCAAAGCCTACGACAACTGGGGGGGTCGTTTCCCGTCGTCTGCCGACACCCAAGGTGGCTTTAACCTCCACAAAGGGGGTCCTCTTTGGGTTTCCCTCCGGGGAGAATTCTGTGGCCCAAACAGCTAGTCGTTCCCCCAAAACTTGAGGAATAGGGTTTTCCCGGCCCGGCCCCCGTTTTCCCCCCTGGCAGGTTTATATGGGGCTCCAAGCGGGGCTCTCGGGGCGAAATAAAACAGGAAATTTTTGGCCAGGGGTGAACTCCCCAGGTTAGGCAGTTCTGCCGCAGTTGCGATGTCTGCCAAAGGGGGAAAAGCCTTAAAGGGTTTTGCTTGAAGCGTGTTTTCCCCTTGGGCATGCCCGGGTTGGGGGAAGGGATTCAGCAAAGGGTTTGGGGGCGACCTGGTGGGGGCCCCTTTAAACCCCCATCCAAACCCGGTCACCGCTACATTTCGGGGCGGTAGGGCTATGCGACTCGGGTGCCAGAGGCTGGCCCCCCCTTGGACCCATCGTTACCCTTTCTATTGGGTGAAACTCTCCGGGATTTGGACGCGCCTGGCGTGCCCCGGAAGAAGCACGGCCGGAAGTTTTTTAAATGGAGAGCGTCTATCCCCTCCAGTGCTGACCAGATCGGGCCCGTTTGGGTCGAATCTTGGGGGTTTGGCAGTGGAAACCCCAAAAGTATGCGTTCACTTTCCCTCATATCAAGGGTTCCGGGAATTCGGATGCCCGCCCATTTTTGGAGCTCCGTAGTCAGAAAATTTGGGAAAAACTTCCAGAGGGACACTTCCCCCCAAACCCGGGTATATCCCCTTTTGGTCTCTGTTCAGGTGTGTGCAGTTTTTTAAATTCAGGGGATGTTAACGGTAGTTAATCACCAATTTGGGTTTGGTTGTTACTTTTATGGTTGGAAAAGGTTTTGTGTTGTTTGATAAATGTAGTTTATGTATTTTTCGGTTGGGGATTTAATTTTTAGAATGTTTTTTATTGGATTTTTCGTACTCTGGGCGATACAGGAGTTGGGTTCGGTTCCCCTTGTTGTGAATTTTTCCATGCGTCAAAAGGTTTAAAAAGGGGCACTGATCTAGAGAAACAGATGCTTTTGAAGGGGGGGTTTTTCACGGGTTTGTCACGAGGGCCCACGGGCGTTTGACCCCAAATGGGGGGGGCGGGAATTTTTTATTTGTTTTTTGTCGTCGGTTTTTTGTGTTTATCTGTCCCTTAATGGGCTTGTGGTGTGGTTGCCCCCTTTGGGGGGGTTTAGTTCAGGGGTTTGGTTTACTTTCTCTTCTCTCTCTCTAAATTTACTGCCCCCCTGCATTCACTGCAGGTTCAGGGGTGGTGGGTTTTCTTTTTTTTGTAATGGTTGTCTATCGGCCCCCTTTTTGCCTGTACCTGTCGCACTTGCTTCATTTCCCCTTTTTGTTTGAAGTTGCTCACTCTGTGACCCCTGGTGGGATGTTGGCCGCCATCGTGAGGGAGGTTAGCTCTTCCCTCGAGCGGGGAAAATGCTCTGGGAGCGCCTGTCCCGGTTTTGGTTTTTCACCCTAAAACGTTTGAAGGTACGTCGGTATTTCAATTCCTACAGTCGGCCTGTAGGAGAGGGAATCACTTTTCTTTTTGCTTTTGCGCTTTGTCCTCTCGACTGGGGCAGAGGGCAGAGGGGGAGTGTTTTTACCCGCCTTTGGGGGGGCACCCGGGTAGTGGTAAGCATTTAGTTTGTGGTTTGTTTTTTTTGGTTTGTTGTTGTTAGGGCCCGGTTTTCTTCTCTTTTTCGCAATTTTCCTTTTTTTTTGGGAAAAAATTTTAAAAGAAATATTGTTTGAGACCTTTTCTCTGGTTTAATTAAAAATTTTTTAACCTGGCCATTCTAAATTTTTATCCAAAATTTTTTTCCTGTTTATGAAATTTTTGGTGATGCGGTAGGGCGGGGGGGGGATGGGAAAGGGCCCCGGTGGGTTCAGGGTTTGGTTAAAATTGCTTTGGTTTTCGCTCGTTCCCCCCTGTCACATTCACCCGGGCCTTTTTCCTTCGGCCCCCCGTCTGTTTTTGTGTGCAAGGGGAGAACGAGTTTTATGTTGCGAGCGTGGTACGATGATTTGTCGTTCGGATGCGTGGGTTTGGGGTTTTTGGGGATTTTAAAAAAGTGGCTATAAAAAAGTTGGGCAATTATTTTCCCTTGATTTTTTTTGCAAAAGTTGGTTTGGGAGTTATAACGATGGGGCGTGTTTTTTGGGTTTTTTTCCTAAGAAAGGAAAAAGGGGTTTAAAAGTGAGGGGAGAGAAGGATGAAGGGAAAATTTTATTTGGGGTTTTTTGCCCGTTGATTTAAAAGCAGGGCTTTTACCTGCTTCGTGGAGAAGATTTAATGAAAATTCCGATTTGGTTGGTTGTGCTGTGTTACGCTCAGGTCTGGTTGAGTGGCGTTTTTGGTTTGTTTAGGGAGCCTCCCCTCCCCCCTCATGCGAGTGGGTTAGGATTTAACAGCTTTGGGGCAGTCTGTAAATTTACGGGGGGTTTCCCTACCCTTCTTCCCTTCCCCCCCTTTCTTCTTCCCCCAGCTACGTTTTTCCCCCCCTTTTTGGGGGCTTCACCCGGGTTGGGTGGTTGGGGCCCCCGCTCTGGTTGGGGGGCCCGCTTTTGGTTGGGGGGCCCCGGAAATGGTTGGGGCCACGTGCTGGTTGAGGCCCCGCCCCTGGTTGGGGACGTGGAATGGGTTTTGGGGCCACGTGCTGGTTTGGGGCCACGCTCTGGGTTGGGGACCGCGGACTGGTTTTGGGGCCCGCGTGGTTGAGGCCGGGTCTGGTTGGGGGCGGGGTGGTAGAAAAACCCCCCGGCCCTTTACGAGCCCGGGCCCGATCCCCCTCCAGGATCCGTAAAAACGCCCCCGTTTCCCCCTCCCCCCGGAGCGCTCTTCACTGTTGCTTGTGCGTGTCAAGGGAGTCGGCTTGAAAAGACTCTCTTTAAGAAACCCAAACCCGGGTTTGGGGCACCTAGTGCGACAGGGGGGCTCCCCAATAGACTTTGGAAAAGGCAGGGGTGTGGGGGGACTCCATGGGGGTGGGGAAAGGGGGGTGTGGAAAAGTTTTTTTTTGATTGTGTATATTCATATGTGTTGAAAGGGTGTGTTTTGATTGTGTACGTGTATGGTGAAATGTTTTTTTACAAATTTTGCATTTTGTTGGTGTTGGAATTTCTTGGTTTTGATTGTGCATGTTGTGTGTGGGTTGGGAAAGCTTATTTATGAGTGTTTTTGTTGGTGTTTTAATAAATGGGGGGTTTTATCGTAATCTTTATTGTGTGGTCTCTTGTGGGGCCCTGTGAGGGGCAGTCATCCCCCCCCCCACCTAGGGCGATCCCGTCAGGGCAGACCCCCAGGGGGCGGGCCCTGAATCAAAATCTTTCAATAAGTCAAAAAAAGAATTATACAAAGTATCCCACACACAAAAAATTAAGACAAATTAGGGCCAAAAACTTAAAAGGGCTGATCTAAAACCTAAAATGTGATGAGCCGCGTTTCTAAAAATCTGACAACGGCCATGACCTTAAATTGGCGGAAAAGTTGATGAGCGGGCCCCAAAGCTATGTTTTCCCAACCTTAAACATTTCAAAAAAAGAAAAAAACAGACAGAAAAAGGGAGGGCAGACAGAGGAAAAGGTAGCAGGGAAAGAAAAGGACAGGAAAAAAAAACAAAGGGGAAAAAAATTTTTAGAAAAAAAAAAAAAAGAAGAGAAAAAAAAAAGAAAAGGGGAAGGGAAAAAAGAAAGAAAAAAAAAAAACAAGCACCCAAAAAAAAGCAGAAACAAGAAAAAAAAGGGAAAAAAAATCCAAATAATTTAGAAGATCGATTTCGATAAAAGGAAAAAAAGGGCAACAGAATTAAATTTTTTGTTGCCTTTGTTCTTGATACTTTCCGAAACAGTTTGAGAGGGTAGCGAAAAACCCTTTCCGGAAGCACCCCCCAAAGGGGAAAAATTTCCCCACTTTAAAAGTTTTTTTTCCCTTTTTTCCCCTACCCTTTTTTCTTTTCCTCTGTTTTCTTTCCGATGTTTCCTTTTGATAAAAAAAAACTCATTTTTTTTCAAAGGCGGGCCCGCTTGCCCCCCATGTCTAAAATCCAAATACCCGGGGGTCCTTTTGAATTTTGAAAAATTTTCGGGGGGGAAAAAAAAGGGGGGG
>CM031603.1:16159401-16169401 GCA_018398815.1 Conus ventricosus | reverse complement strand
CAAGGAATCTTTTGCAGGCTAATAAGTGTACTTTCTCAATGTGCTCTAAACGTTGCATACCCCATATTTCAGCCGAGTACAGTAAAATTGGCTGGATTTTGGAATCAAAGATTTTGAAGAATACCTCCCGAGACATTTCTTTGCAATTGTTAAACGCACGGCACAGAAGATAAAGTGCTTTCTTTGCCTTTGTTACCATGTGCTCTATTCCAAGATTCATACTAAGCATGGTAGTAAATGTGAAACCCAAGTAACAGTAGCTGTTGACTGTCTCGATTTCTTCACCATCATAATACCATTTTTCTCGTCTGCCTAAATAGCCTCCCTTCCTGAACACCATGACTTTAGTCTTAGATTTGTTAACATCTAATCTTAACCTACACAACATGTTTTCAATGAGTTTAGTTGTGCTTGTAAACCACCTGGTGTAGTAGAAATTAAAGCTACATCATCGGCAAAGAGCAAAATGAAGATCTCAATAAAACTAGGAAGCAGTTGCACTCCATGGACCCCCGTATCATTAATGTGGTTGGCCAGTTGGTTAATGAAGAGTGAAAACAGTGTTGGACTCAGTCCACATCCTTGTCTTACACCAACAGGGCAATAAAAAAAACTCCGAAAAATCTCCATTGCATCGTACACATGAAATGAGAGAATCATACATGGACTTCAGGCAACATAAAAATTTCCCCTGTATCCCTTCACTATACAGGGTTTGTAGTAATTTGTCATGGTGAACTGAATCAAATGCCTTTCTGAAATCCACAAAGGCAACATAAAGTTTTCGACCTTTTGAACATAAACATCTCTGGACAATAGTGTATAAATTGAATATTTGATCAACCGTTGAATATTTGTTTCTAAAACCAGCTTGATTTTCAACAATTATATTATTTTCCTCTAGCCACGAATACAGTCTCTGGTTCAGAATTGAAGTAAAGCATTTACAAGTGACATTAATCAAAGATACACCTCTATAATTATCAGGGTCGTCTATATTCCCCCTTTGAAAATAGGCACTACAATGGCTTTCGACCATTCATGTGGATACACGCCATTATCAAAAATTTTGTTAAATAACACAGTGAGAAAGTTAACAATAGTTTGACCCGCTGTTTTTAGCATTTCTCCAATAATACCATCTGTGCCACTTGCTTTTCCACATTTAATTTTCTTCAGTGCTTTTTCTACTTCGTGGTGCGTAATGACCCGATTCAGAGGATGCTCCTGTCCCTCTTTTATATCTGTTGGGGGATAAGTTTGGTTCACTGTATAACTTTCCTTTAAAGAAAACGTTTTTCTGAAAATGTCCAAACCAATTCTGTGTTGTTATAGTACCACTCATTCTCATTTCATTCCTCAGTCCCAAACCTTTGAGACGGTTCCAGAATAAAGCTGAATTTTTTTACGTTAACACTTAGTTTTTCAGCCGTTTGCCTACGGTAACCTCGTTTTTTTACATGTCAGTAGTTTCCTGTATATTTTTCTGCTTTCAGCATAGGACAATCTCATGTCTTTACATATACATTTTTTGTTAGATATCCTTAATTTTGTCTGTAACGTCAATTTTCCGTCATGGCATTTACATTTCCCCATCCGTTTGAACTTTCGGAGTACTCGTAAGCGTCTTGTACATTCCTGTTGGACCTTTTTGCACTCCTCATCAAACCATTCAGATCTCTGAGATTGCTTCTTAGTAGACACTGTTTTCTGCATACACTTACCAGCTCTAAGCAGATATTGCATAAACAAATCCATTGCTGAATCAACATCTTCATCAATCAGTTCCATTGCTTCCTTTAACATAGTTATACCTTCGTAATCTTTAAGACAATCTTTATATTCATTTTCGTTGTCCACATTCCACACTATTTTTCCTCTACCGCTGTCTTTTAGGCAATTAGCATTCTGCATAGTTTCCTCATTCATGACCTTTGTGTACAATGTTAGTTGTACGGGTAGGTGATCTGAGTTGATCAACTCTTTTACAATTAATCGTATGTCTGAGAGATAAGAGGGAAAATTACATGACATCAAAAAGTAATCTATAACGCTTGACCCTTTTTCTGACACGTAAGTACAGCCAGAGTCACAATTCCATTTTGAGGTACCGTTTACAATAAAACAGTCTGCAATTTTGCACAATTCAACAAGCTGTGTCCCAAAGAGATTCATTTCCATATCATCAGACTTTCTGGCAAAAGTATTTATGTCGGTTGCAGCACTGCCGACCGTCTGCTCAAAAATGTCGTCAATGTAATCAAAATTTCTATCTTCGGTGCGAGCATTTAAATCCCCACATAACAGAATAAGAAAATCGTCGAATTTCTCATACAAATACATAATACATTCATCAAGTACTTCTATACCATATCCATCAACATTGCTTCTCCAGTAACTGGAATCATATGGTCGAATATAGGTTGAAATGAACATAACATCATAATCACAACCAAATAGCTCTTTTGATATTTTTAGCACAACTACATCATCATTTTTAACTTGTATTTGGGAAATGAATTTAGAAAAACACTTTTTGACACACACCAAAATTCCTCCAGAGTATCTCCCTGCTTTGACAGTTTCTGAGCTTTGGAAATAAAAGAATCACAATCTGAAAAAAACAATTGAATCAAAATCTTCTGAAATAAAAGTTTCGGTAAACGTAATGAAATCGTGGGAAGTCACAAGTTAACAAATTCTGGATCATGTAACTTTCATACAATCCACGCACGTTATAATTCAAAAGGCTGACGGATCTAGACATGTTTTGACCAGATAACACATTTGAACTGTTACACAAATAGCTGTTTTCCGGGCATTTTTCCTGTTTAGAAAAAGTACCTATTGTACCCCGTGCCCCTTTCATGTACCCACATGGATAGCATGACGCCCGGCCTACTTGTCATTTGTCTTTTAACTGACATTCAGGAGAGGGAGCCTGTCTCTGTGTGCGTTTTTTCACTGCAACCAGACCTGATCCTCTTAAACGCCTCCCTGATGCTACCCTGGCTGCCTTGGCTAACTGATCGTTGGTTGGTACTTCCCGTTCGTGTTACCACCCTGGCTAACTTCCGCACCTTTGCATTTGCTCGTGTGGTAGGACGAGAAAGTCTTTCTGTACCATTCCTAGAGGAATCTTTGCCCCCCGCCTCGATCCGACCTTCAGCGGCGGCCTGCAGAGGTTGATCTCCAGCTCCGCTGTCACACATGCCGAAATCATTCCTAGTTAAATCTGGAACTGACCGACTGGACGGAATGTCAGCCTGGACATCTGGTCCCATGGTATCTGCTGCTTCTTTTCCTCCTTTTGAGATGTCACTGTCTTCATCTGGTAGTCCTGCCTCTTGTCCCTTCAGGGCTGTCTCCTGGTTATCATCCGGACACTGAGGTGTTGTCCTGTAGTCCTGCAATATATCAGCAGCAGCCAGACCACGCTGCTTTTCCTCTGGATCATGATCTTCATCGCAGTTGAAGGACAGGTTTGCAACCATCACAGTGTCTGTTTGCTGATCATTACAGGAAGGCTGTTTCCTTTCATCTCGTCTTTGTTTGTTGTTTCTAACTGGAATCCTTGTTTGACTTGTAGTATGTCTTCCATCCATATCGTATTTTGTTTTGTTTGCAATATTTGCTGTAGTAGCATGGTCCCATGTTTCTATTTTTCCACTTCTTTCATCATCAGACGAAACTGCCTGTCTTGAATGAAACTGTTTTTTCCTTCCCATTGTGACGATTCTTCGGTGTTCCGCTCCTGAAGCGTGCTGATGAAAAGGAGAACTCTGATTATTATGCCTTTCATAAGAGAGATACTCATTCATTGGGAGTCTTTTCGAGCTCGAAGAGTTTCTCAATGTTCTTTCTTTGTTCTTGGAAACATTTATACGATGTTCGACCGTTTTTGACTGCTTGGCTGTAACTCATGTGTCCATGCACTACACGTTGGTCTTCAGTTCTTTTTAAAACACCACTTGATCTTCTATTATTCATATCTCTGTTGAAGTCATTGTGGTGTCTCTGATTCTCAGCCGAAGCCCATGGGTCGTGGTATTCCTGGCCATTTCCTTGTTGAAAATCATGGTTTCTTTGCCCATAGCGACGATCAGGAAGTCTTTTGGGCCCAACCTTTGCGAATATTCTTCCACCTGCAGTTTGCCCTTCCAGTAATATGCCCTCTTTCCTTGTTTGGTATGGAAGTCTATCAATTCGAGAGAGAGAGAGGAGAGAGAGAGAGAGAAGAGAGTAGAGAAGAGAGAGAGAGAGAAACACTGCAAAAGGGAGAGTAAGATGTGGGATTGTGGAGGAGGGTTGAGAGAGAGAGAGAGAGAGAGAGAGAGAGGAGAGAGAGAGAGAGAGAGAGAGAGAGAGAGAGAGGAAGAGAGAGAGAAAGAGGAGAGAGTAGAGAGAGGAGAAGGAGAGAGAGAGAGAGAACGAGCTGCAGAAAGGGGAGAGTAAGATGTGGGGATTGAGGAGGAGGGTGAGAGAGAAGAGAGAGAGAGAGAGGATGAGGAGAGAGAGAGAGAGAGAGAGAGAGAGAGAGAGAGAGAGAGAGGAGAGAGAGAGGAGAGAGAGAGAGAGAATGTGTGTGTGTGCTAGTGTGAGATTCTGTGTGTGTGTGTGTGTGTGTGTGTGTGTGTGTGTGTGTGTGTGTGTGTGTGTGGTGTGTGAGGTAGGGGATGGAGGGGTAAATAGATAAACAAAGATGAGGACAGTTCTCTATGAAGGGATCCCACAAACTGTCCAAGTCAGCTCATTCACAGAGGAATAGACGTTTTTTTTCTTTTCAGTATGCAGTGGGTCCCACTACTCGTGGAGCTGTCTCAGCACCTTGGATGGGATTCCCTCACGCTATAAGCATTTTAGACATTTGCCCCAGCCATGTCTCCAAATTCTCAAACATTGCAACATCCGTAATCCTTACCGGGGACAAGGTTCATGAAATGAGCGTGCCTCCTCTTGATAATAATCATTCATCTTTTCTTGTTTGTTTCACTTTCCTTTTCTCTAGAGCAAGCATTCTAAGAGTATTTTGAAGACGACTGGTAATTTGTTGATGTTGAGAGGAGGGAGAATAAGAGGCGATGAGGACAGAAGGTAATTTGTTGATGTTGAGAGGAGGGAGAATAAGAGGCGATGAGAACAGAAGGTAATTTGTTGATGTTGAGGGAGGGAGAAGAAGAGGCGATGAGGACAGAAGGTAATTTGTTGATGTTGAGAGGAGGGAGAAGAAGAGGCGATGAGGACAGAAGGTAATTTGTTGATGTTGAGAGGAGGGAGAAGAAGAGGCGATGAGGACAGAAGAGGAAGAAAATGGAGAGGAAGGGAAAGGGAGGGCAAAGGGGAAGGAAGAGGGGAGAGGAAGAAGAAAGGAAAGGTGGGATGTGGGGAGATCAAGAAGAAAGAGAGAGAGGTAGAGAGCGAGAGCGCGAGTTAGCGAGCAAGCCAGAGAGAGAGGGAGAGAGAGAGAGACAGACAGACAGACAGACAGACAGACAGAGAGTGGGGGTGGGTTGGTGGGAACATAAAGCAATTGACGATGGATGCATGCACGTGAGCATATTTGCACCTGAATCTTTTTAAGCTGCCCTAGATTTTACAAAGTGATTTAAAAAGTGTAAGTATGTAACTGGATACTATCTGAAAATTTCACCATGACAGTTTCTCAGCCAGAAAGAAGACATCCGACAATCACACTGTTGATAACCTAACTGTTTCCTTTCATACAGGCCTCCTGAATTATCGGTATGGATCGTGTAGCGTCACTTCAACCGAAACAGAGCATCATCAGTAATGGCCCAGTTGGTTCTTTTGAAACAGGGAGCGCCGTTGTGTTTGTAGTGACTGTGTTCTGGACATTCGTGTGTTGTTGACTAGAGTGGAATAGGCAAGCCTCAGATTAAAAAAGAGGGCGTGAACTGGGTGAGGACAGGTTCACAAGAAGTTTGAAATTGCGTACCAGGTACATCCTCATTTTGTATTGCCTTAGATGAGGATTGAAATCATTGTAAAACTAGGTGAGGAGGTAAAAAGAAACGATCACGCGGAGAGGAGAGGAGAGAGAGATGAAGAGTGAGAGAGGAGGAGAGATGAGAGAGAGAGAGAGAGAGAGAAGACAGAAGAGACAGACAGACAGACAGACAGACAGACAGACAGACAGACAGAGATGGCGGGGAGGGAGGCGGAGGGGAGGAAGGGGGGGGGGGCTTGTCGATTGCCTGGAGGTCGGGGAATCAGGAACTGAGAGAGAGAGAGAGAGAGAGAGAGAGAGAGAGAGAAGAGAGAGAGGAGAGAGAGGAGAGAGAGAGAGAGAGAGAGATTGGAGTCTGCAAATATCTTGATAACTTCGATACAGTTGAGGTTCAGAGAAAGATTCACAGTGTAAGTATGCCAATGCAGCGGAATCGCTATACATCCGGTCAGAAGAAATGACAGCAAAAGTACCTCCTCCATCCCCTTCCGACATAGTATTCTTCTACCCTCTCTCTCTCTCTTGCTGTCTACACACACACACACACACACACACACACACACACCACACACCACACACACACACACACACACCACAAACACACACACACACACACACAACACACACACACACACACACACACACACACACACACACACACACACACACACACACACACACACACACACACACACACGCACGCACGCACGCACGCACGCACGCACGCACGATGCACACACACACACACACACACACACACACACACACCACACACAAACACACACACACACACACACAACAACCAACACACACACACACCACACACACACACACACACACACACACACACACACACACACACACACACACACACACACACACACACACACACACACACGCACGCACGCACGCACGCACGCATGCACGCACACAGAAGGAGAGAGAGAGAGAGAGAGAGAGAGAGGGAGAGAGAGGAGAGGGGGGGGGGGGGGGGAGGGAGGGAGGGATGGAGGGAGGGAGGGAGGGAGGTGTGTGACGAGCTGGGCGTCTTGCCCAGTTCATCAGATGAATCGAGTTTTCACATCACATAATGGCCATTGGAGCACGCGATCCATATCAGCATGATTTTGTTCAGGCGTCTGTTTGCCTGTTCATTGTCTTGCTTGTGTTTCAACAGCTATTCAAATTCCATCTGGCCCATGCGTAAATCACGTTATTGTCAAAGCCCTTATTCCACTTTCTTGTAAATCCTGCTCTGCCCTCTCCACCTCATCCTTCTTCTCTCTTCCTTACCCCTCCACTGTCAATATCCGTTGATGACAGTTGGGAGTCTCTGGAGAAGCTTAGCGGTGGCAATGAACAAATGTTATTGAGGGGACCAGCCGCCGTGATGAAGTGGTTAGCGTTGCAGATTCCTGGCTGGAAGGTCCTGGGTTGGATTTGATTTCCATCAGTGTCATTTCTCTGTAGGATTTTTCTGTCCCTGTCTTGTTGCATGGGAGCCGGAATAGGTTAAGGGAGCCGGAATAGCTCAGTTGTTAGAGCGCCGGAATCGTAATCTTGGTGATCCTGGGGTTGCAGGTTCGAATCTCCGCCGGGGTGTGTCGTTACAAGGTGGGTTTTTGTTCCTCGGAGTTAACATTGGTTCTGACTCCATTTCCTATATAGTCCTTCGAATTAGACTATAAACCGGGGTTCCGTGTGTGAACGCACGCATAATATCTTGCACACACGTAAAATCCCATCACCAACTTTCGGAAGAGAAGGCCAGTTTGGCCGTTGGTATGGATGACACGCAACACATAGCATGCACCCTGCGTGAGAAATGGAAAGAATGAAGGAAGTAAGAAAATTGAGTGAACGATATTGAACAATATTGACTGGATGATACGGGAAACGACTGAATGAAGCGCCAGCTAGCAGCTCTTCAGTCGGCACTGCCCAGGTAGGCAGCCCATTGTGTAAACGAGTGTTGATTGTAAAGCGCTTAGAGCTTAGTCTCTAGCCGAGAATAGGCGCTATATAAGTGTTCATCGTTGTTGTTGTTGTTGTTAAGTGGCAGGTCTATAAAGATATACCCCGTGTTACTTTAAATAAAGAATATTGCATACCACAGTGGCAAAGTGTTACTTTCAATAAAGAATAATGCATACCACAGTGGCAACGTGTTACTTTAAATAAAGAATAATGCATACCACAGTGGCAACGTGTTACTTTAAATAAAGACTAATGCATACCACAGTGGCAAAGTGTTACTTTAAATAAAGAATAATGCATGCCACAGTGGCAAAGTGTTACTTTTAGTAAAGAATAATGCACACCACAGTGCCGACGTGTTACTTTGAATAAGAATAATGCATACCACAGTGGCAACGTGTTACTTTTAATAAAGAATAATGCATACCACAGTGGCAACGTGTTACTTTTAATAAAGAATAATGCATACCACAGTGGCAACGTGTTACTTTTAATAAAGAATAATGCATACCACAGTGGCAAGTGTTTCTTTTAATAAAGAATAATGCATACTACAGTGGCAAAGTGTTACTTTTAATAAAGAACAATGCATGCCACAGTGTCAACGTGTTACTTTTAATAAAGAATAATGCATACGACAGTGGCAAAGTGTAACTTTTAATAAAGAATAATGCATACCACAGTGACAAAGTGTAACTTTAATAAAGACTAATGCATACCACAGTGGCAAAGTGTTTCTTTTAGTAAAGACTAATGCACACCACAGTGGCAAAGTGTTTCTTTCAATAAAGAATAATGCATACCACAATGGCAACGTGTTACTTTTTAATAAAGAACAATGCATGCCACAGTGTCAACGTGTTACTTTTAATAAAGAATAATGCATACCACAGTGGCAAAGTGTTTCTTTTAATAAAGAATAATGCAAACTACAGTGGCAAAGTATTACTTTTAATAAAGAACAATGCATACCACAGTGGCAACGTGTTACTTTTAATAAAGAATAATGCATACCACAGTGGCAAAGTGTTACAGTCAATATAGAATAATGCATACCACAGTGTCAACGTGTTACTTTTAATAAAGAATAATGCATACCACAGTGGCAAAGTGTTACTTTTAATAAAGAAAAATGCATACCACAGTGGCAACGTGTTACTTTTAATAAAGAATAACGCATACCACAGTGGCAAAGTGTTACTTTCAATAAAGAATAATGCGTACAACAGTGGCAACGTGTTACTTTCAATAAAGAATAATGCGTACCACAGTGGCAAAGTGTTACTTTCAATAAAGAATAATGCATGCCACAGTAGCAAAATTTGAACAGAGACTAATGGAAGCAGAGACATGCTTTGAAAGTTTTAAACTGCTCTAACTTTCACTCCACTCGAAACAAATTTCCATCAATGTTTCTTCCTCGCTGTGAGACATTTTACTGAGCGTTTTCTGAAAGGAAGCAAACTCTGAATTTGGGTCCATGTCTGACCTTGCCACTGATAAGCAAGCACGAAAAACAAAACAAAAATGAACAAAAATAAAATCTTAAACAAAACAACCTTCAATCACAATTAGATTTAACGTCTTCAGACAAAGAGGCAAAAAAGAAAAAAAAACTAAAAGTTTCCGTTCACTACGGCTATTTCAAGATTCAGCAAATCGATTATTTTTCGTTAATTGACAGATGTTTTCGGTTCCAATTCAGCTGCATCCTAATCTTGCCTTCCTTTTGGTCGGAAGCTCAAGCTAAACGGTTTGACAGCAGCTGTGATTCACTCCATTTGCGAACAAATGAAGCACATCATTGAAACGCGCGGGTGGTCCGTACACTTCTTGCGCGGTGTGTGAAGCAAGTGGAGGGGGAGGAGGGGGGGGGGGGGGGGAGGGGCGGTCGCTCGCTGAGGAGATGCAGGCGAAGGGGAAGGCAGGAAGGAAGATGGGAAATGAAGGAGCCAAGGCGGAAAGAAAGAGATATGGGGAAGGGGAGAAGAAGGACGACGACGAGGTGGAAGAGAATGAGGAGGAGGAGAAAAGAGAGACAGACAGACAGACAGG
>CM031603.1:16144401-16151901 GCA_018398815.1 Conus ventricosus | reverse complement strand
GAAAGTTAAGCGCCATTAGAATTGCCACCAGCTCAGCCGTGAAGATAGAATACCCTTCCCGAGATGAAAAGATTTTTCAACTTTAAGGGTAGGAATAACAAAACCACTTCCAGCGTTTTCATTTAACAGTGATCCATCGGTGAAAACTTTAAGGTGATGTGAATATTTACTATCAATATGAGATTTGCCAAGAGAGGACAATATATTATTGTTAACATTCTTTTGTAGATCAGTATATTTATAATCAAAACATGCGGTGTGCAATTCCCAATTGTGGGGTGTGTGTGTGTGTGTGTGTGTGTGTGTGTGTGTGTGTGTGTGTTTGTCATTGTATGTACTTGCACTCGTATCTTTTTGTGTTAGAGAGAGAGAGACAGAGACAGAGAGAGAGAGAGAGGAGAGAGAGAGAGAGAGAGAGAGAGAGAAGAGAGAGAAGAGAGAGAGAGAGAGAGAGACAGAGACAGAGAGAGACACAGACATAGAAATGAGTCCAAGAGATGAAGATTTTTCTTTTAAAGCAGAGTTTCAAAACCTATTCTCTGATTCTGCTTTGTGGTTATTTCTGCTGGTGGTGGTAATGGTAATAGTGATGGTGATGGTGGTCTTCCTCTTCTTTCTTCTTCTTCTTCTTCTTCTTCTTCTTCTTCTACTACTTCTACTTCTTTTCTTCTTCTTCTTCTTCTTCTTCTTCTTCTTCTTCTTCTTTCTTAATTGTTGTTAAAGGCTAGAGTTGAGAACAATCGGTTCCAATAATTTATCGAAATGACTTTTCTCATACACTAAAAATAGTAGTTTCGTCTGGCTGGTACAAAAAAATGATCTGGAGAACTGTTACATCGCCCCAACCAGCCCCATTGGACATTGTACAGGACCTTGAATACCAAAATATGTAAACTGTCATAATGCACTCAGGCTCTCAGTCTGTTCTGTCTGTCTGTCTGTCTGTCTGTCTGTCTGTCTGTCTGTCGTGTCGTCTCTCTCTCTCTCTCTCTCTCTCTCTCTCTCTCTCTCTCTCTCTCTCTCTCTCCAAATGTAAAGATGTTCTAACCTCTTGTCTTCAAAATGTAACATGGTATTACCATTATGTTTGATATGTCTGGGTTTTTTTCATTTCTGCCATTTATTTGTCTTTCTTTCTTTCTCTCTTTATTTTCATTATGTTGTACTATATGAACTCACTTAAACAAAGCAGAAAAGAATGATGGGGATTTGCACTCTCAGTTGTCTAATGGCGAATAGTTGGAAATAACAGGCTAGGCAAAAACAAGCATGTGATTTTTCAAGGAGTTGACATTGACCTAAAGTGGCATAACTGTAATTGTACTGGTTCACAGTACATGAAAATTTGCTAGAGGATTTTTTTAAAATCCTTCAACAGTGCATTTAAGGGTCGTTTCTTTGTTTTTGTTTATGTGCTTTGTTGATCACATAGACAATTTGTTTTTAAGTCGTGCTTCTCTTGTTGCTAGTTGTAAGCCTGTAAAACTAAAATCCCCTGCGCTGCTTTCAGCGAAGCAATGCGCTCACAACTGTAACAAAACGTCAACATAGACAAAGAGAATGAGAAACACGTTTTGAAAGTTGTAGATTGCACTAACTTTCACTCCGCTCGAAATAACATTTTGATCGATTTCACTTTCTTACAGTGTGACGTTTTTCTGCGCGTGTTCTGAAGGAAGGCAATTTTCTTGATTTTTATTTATTTGTTGTTTTTTTTTCTGTTCGTTTTCATTTCCATGTCTGATTTGCCACACGTAAGTAAGCAGGAGGGATAAAAAAAAATCCAAACGAAACAAATCTCGATCCAAACTGGATTGAAAGAAAAAAAGAGGTGAAAAAGAAAACATCGCTAACTTTTTGTTTGATGTTGTTTTTTTAGATTCAGAAATCGTTTTCTGTTCCCATTCAGCTGCATCCTCATCTTGCTTCCTTCCAGGCCAAGGCGCATGCTAAAATGTTTGACAGCAACTTTGACTCACTCCATTTGCGAACAAATGAAGCTTTTCGTGGAAATGCGCGAGTGCTTTTGTGTGTGTGTGTGGTGTGTGTGTGTGTGTGTGTGTGTGTGTGTGTGTGTGTGTGTGTGTGTGTGTGTGTGTGTGTGTGTGTGTGTGTGTGTGTGTGTGTGTGTGTATGTGCGTGTGTGCATGGTGTGTGTGTGTGTGTGTGTGTGTGTGTGTGTGTGTGTGCGTGCGTGCGTGCGTGCGTGCGTGCGTGCGTGCGTGCGTGCGTGTGTGTGTGTGTGTGTGTGTGTGTACGTGTGTGTGTGTGTGTGTGTGTGTGTGTGTGTGTGTGTGTGTGTGTGTGTGTGTGTGTAGCATGGTGAATAAGGGGAGGCGGAATGCCGAGAAAAAGTGATTGGGAGGAGGCAAGAAGAAGAAGAACAACAACAAAAAAAAAGGGGGGGGGGGGGGGGAAGCGCCAAAAAGGATGGAAAGAAATATGAGAAATGGGACAACAAGACGTTAGAGAAGGGGAGAGAGGAGAGAGAGAGAGAGAGAGAGAGAGAGAGAGAGAGAGAGAGAGAGAGAGAGAGAGACAGAGACAGACAGAGAGAGAGAGGAGGTCTGTGATTGTTTGGATTAGGGAGACAGGACGGAGGGTTGGGGAGCAGGGAAGGCGTTTTGCTCCAGTTCCTTCAGTGAAACCAGCTGTCACATTGTAAGATTGCTGCCGTTTAATGGAATCAATATATGCCTACTTTTGGTCCGACATCTGCTTGCCTTTTTGTCCGCCTTGTTTGTCTTTCAACGGCTACCTAAGTTCCATTCGCCCAGACGTAAAACCGGTCAAAGAGTCAGGCTGGACCCTCTGGAGGGAGAGCTCACTTCATGCCAGTTCCGCGACTGACCAATTATTGCCGTCAGTAAGGGGGTTTCGTAGGTGGTGTCCTGCGTATGTTAGATCAGAACAGACGCCACTGAACACCACCGAAGTGACTCGGCAGCAGTGCAGTGTCTTCTCCGGTGGGTTGCCTCTTGATGACTCGACTTTGACTGCTCCCTGTGGATTACCGGTACCGGGGCTGCGGTGGGCCGGGCTGTGGCTGTGGATGTGGATGGGGAAGTCGGAGTAGCGGCGTGGGTGCACTGCCGCTAAGTGGCACAGAAGATAGGGCAGAATTTCTTTTCTTAAAAACAGTCAGGCTGCAGGAAAAGAGGGTGTACATCTGAGAGAAGCAGGCAGACAGCGACAGACAGAGAAAAAACAAACAAACACTGTCAGCGAAACATGCCTCCAAATGCTGAGCCAGCATGTTCCATTCATTTCCATTTCCCCATCCGTCACACTAGCTTTGTGAAGAGGATGGGCATGCTCAACTTGAAAAGGACAGACTCCTCATTCATACAGTAATGAGGCTTAAAAAAAGTTGTCTGGACGTTGCGTTTATTTGGTTTTTTTGTCTTGTGTCTGGTTTCACACACCCTCGAAACTGATTTTGGGGCTTTCTAGTTTTCATGGTGATTTTCGTCGTTCAGGAAGTTCTAACTTACCTTTAAGCACAAGGTGACGGATAAAGACACTTTTTAAGATGATGATGATCCTTTGTAAATTGATGTTTAGTGACATTTGTTTATCTAGATCAGCGTCCCAGTTTGCAGTGCGTGAAACTACCATGGCTATAGACTTCTGCTTCATTTCAAGCTATCCCCTCTTTACCTGGCATCAGAAAACTACGTCTATTGACGTAAAAGGTTACAGATCTGCACTACGGCTGTTCCAAGATGATTTTGCGACGTTCCTAGCGAAAGACTGATCAACCACGTACGTGACATGAAACCTGAATGGGATTTAAAAAAAAAAAAAAAAAAAAAAAGAGAAACACATTTTGAAAGTTTTAAACTGCACTAACATTCACTCTGCTTGAAATAACATTTTGATCGATTTCGCTTCCTTGTGGTGAGACGGGTTTTCTGTTTCTGTTCTGAAGGCTAACATTTTTGTTCTTGATTTTTGTTGTTATTTCTTTGATTGTTTGCGTCTTTTTCATATCTAATTTGCCAACGCTAAGCAAAAATAAGTAAAAGAGAAAACCTCCGAAGAAAACAACCCTCGATCAACACTCGATCGAAAATGATTCCTTAGACGAAGAAAAAACAAACAACATTGCTTAACTTTTTGTTTGATGTAGTTTTTAGATTCAGACATCATTTGCTGTTCCTGTACGAACGCATTGTAACCTTGCATCCTTCGGGACTTCGCGTATTCTAAATGGTTTGAAAACAATTTTGGACTCATCCTGTTTGCAAACAAATGAAGCTTTCGTGAAAATGCGGCGGGGGGTCCCTTTGGGTCTTCCCTGGTGTAGAAGAGGGGGTAGAACGTGGAAGAGAAGTTGGGGGAGGAAAAGCAGGAAAAAGGGGAAAACGAGTGAGGAAGGGGGTGGGCAGTAAGGAGGAAGGAAAGAGATTTGGGGACAGAGCATGCGAAGAGAGAGAGAGAGAGAGAGGGGGAGAGAGAGAGAGAGAGATAGAGAGAGAGAGAGAGAGAGGGAGAGAGAGAGGGGAGAGAGGGAAGGAGAGAGAGAGCAGAGAGAGAGAGAGAGAGACGACAGACAGACGACAGACAGGAGTAAGAGAGAGAGAGAGAGAATCACACACACACACAACCACACACACACACACCACACAACACATCACACACACACACACACACACACACACACACACACACACACACACCACACACACACACACACACACAAAACAACACTCACACCCCACACACCACCCCACACACACACACAACACAAACACACACACACTCACACACACACAGAATGAGAGAGAAAGACAGACAGACGACAGACCGAAAAGAAGACAACAGACAGAGAGAGACACAGAGACAGAGACAAAGACAGAGACAGATTGAGTTTTCTTTGCTCAAAGTCAGTTTGCAGCCTCATGTTTGCTTTCGTGCTTTTCTCAGATTTTTTAACCCTTCAATCCCGAGTGAAATTTGCACCCTTTTGTGGCGGGGAAATAGATTGCTTTACAGTCAACTTGCAATGTTTACTTCACTGTATCTTAAAAAACTTCTTGAAGCACACATTGATATTTGGTCCACAGAGTTGATAGATAATCTAAATTACTTTCAAACAATCTTTAAAGTATTTATTTATTTATTTCCCTACACTTGCTACCAGGGAAGCTGGTTTGTTGACGTCATCACCCCGAAAATTCTCAGGCTACGCATACACAGAATGCACGTTTTGGTCCGGAAAATTTCTAAGCTGGGGCAATACGAGGGTTAACTCAATTGTTTCACTTGATCGTTGTTTCTCACATGACATACATACAGGCAGGTGAACTACCAAATAGTGCGCAAGTTTAATGATTTCACAGAATCGGCAGGAATCCCCAAAAATTTTTCAGAAAGTTAGCAAAGGGGAGGAAAAGCATTTTGCTCCAGTTCATCAGACGAATCCACTTTGTATATTGTAAGGTTGTTGTTGCGCAAAGCAATCAACATTTGAATAGTTTTATTGGGGCTTTTGTTTGCATTTAGGCTTCTGTTTTCCTTTTATTTGCCTTGTTCGATTTTCAAGAGCTTCCCAGGTTCCCATTTGCCCAGACTAAATAACTTTGTAGTATAAGCCCTCGTTTTTCTTCTCTCTGGTCCTCACCCTGCCTCCATCCACCCCCACCCCACCCTCTTTCTCCTCCCATTGTCACCACTCTCAAAATCCTTTGATGACAGCTGGGTGTCTCTAAAGAAGCCGAAGGGAAGCAACGACCACGGCCAGACTAATTTCATTAAAGCGTGGGTATGTGTACATGTGTGAATAAGTGAATGTGTGTGTGTGTTGTGTGTGTGTGTGTGTGTGTGTGTGTGTGTGTGTGTGTGTGTGTGTGGTGTGTGTGTGTGCGTGCGTGAGTGCGTGAGTGTGTGGTGTGTGTGTGTGTGCGTGTGTGTGTGTGTGTGTGTGTGTGTGTGTGTAAGTGACATGACCTTTCCTACACACTGTGTACATTAACTTTCCCTAACTAGAACATGAATGATTAGTATTTTCATTCTCTGATGTCTGGGAGCGAATGGTGGTGACTACAACCAGTGACAAGCACAGACAAGCGTTTGACTTTTCAACAAGGTGTCATTGATCATTGATCATTGATGAAGCTGCAAAACTATAATCTGACTGGTTCACTGAACGTGAAGATTTGCTAGATCCTCCTATTATTTCTCCCACTGTGTAGCTATGTTTCAATCCAGGGTTCTTTCTTTATTTTTGTGTGTTTAATTGATCACATGCAAACTTTCTATAAAGTCGTCCTAATTTCGTTTTTTTTTTTTTTTGCTAGTTGTAATCCTATATTGTAATCCTCTGTGCTGGTTTCACCACTATGGCTAAATTCTAATGGAGACAAATACAATGAGAAACCCGTTTTGAAAGTTTGAGATTGCACTAACTTTCACTCTGCTTGAAATAACGTTTTGAACGATTTCGCTTCCTTGCGGTTAGACAGTTTACTGTGCCTGTTCAAAAGGGAAACAATATTCTCTATTTTTGATTGTTTGTTTTTTCGTTTTTACATAAGATTTGCCACTTCTCAGTAAGCTCGAAAAAAAAAAAAAGAAACCCCCCAAACCAAACAACTCTCGATCAAACTGCATAGAAAGTGAATCCCTGGATGAAGAAAAAAACCATTAATAAACTTTTTTTAAAAATTCAATGTTCTTAGATTCAGAAATCGTTTCCCGTTCCGATTGAGATGCATCCTAATCTTACTTCCCGTCCAGAATGAAGAGTATGCTAAATGGTTTGACAGCAAGTTTGACCCACTCCATTTCCAATGAAGCTTTTAGTTAACATGCGCGCGTGGTCCATGCACGTGTTGCATGGTGTATATGAGGAGAGGAAATGCCGAGGGGGATATGAGCGTGTGGAGGCAAGAAGAAGGAAAGAGGTAAGCAGCTTAGGACGAAGAAAAGATATATGGGAAATGGGCCTCGAAACGAAGAGAGAGAGAGAGAGAGAGAGAGAGAGAGAAGAGAGAGAGTTGTGTGCAGAGCACTGCTTTTACGTTCTTGTATTAGATTCTTTTAACCAATTATTACTCTTGACGATTGTTTACGAGATAATGTATACGCAAGCAGAGGGATTATATAACGATTCCAGCAGTTCCATAAAAACCTCCGAATCTTCAAGAAACATCAAGAAAGTGCCAGAGGAGCACCAAAATCTGTCTAGATTATTCAGAGCATCATCGCTTGCCATCGTTGTTCCATAAACCGCGCATTTTGATTGGCTAAGCCACTTAATTGCCTTGAGGGAACAGAGAGTGATTTCCCCACCATTATAACGAAAAAAAGAACAGACGTGAAGAACGTGCGCACAACCACACACACGAAGAGAAAGAGAGAGAGAGAGAGAGAGAGAGAGAGAGAGAGTATTGTCCCAGCAGATCTGAGTCGGTGTCCACATCATTTTTATTTTTATTAAATTTATAAAAATGGGGGGCACTCGATAGATCCCCGTCTCGATAGATCCCCGTCTCG
>CM031603.1:16116901-16141901 GCA_018398815.1 Conus ventricosus | reverse complement strand
AAGACCAGAAGATTTCCAAAGACTTTCTGCCTTTGAAAACGTCATCGACCAGCTCGACTCTCTTGACTCTGACTAGGTGACCGTTTGTGATTTGGTTGACATCATGGCACACAGTCTTAAGGATTCAGAAATTGAAGCATATAGTAAGTACTGTGCACATGAAGAAAAATTGATAAAACACTATGGAAATGAGATCGATTGTTCAGTCCCCCAACCAAGCAGATATAATCACACTGAAGAAGACAGCTAATACCATCCTGCGTCATTTTTATTAACAACCAAGAAATGCTGATCTTGAAGCAGAAAAACTGCGACTGATCAATGCTGCTGCAGACATCATTCATTGTGACATCAAGTCAATGTTAGGCTGCAAAGAAGCGTATCCAGATTCCGTCTCTATTGAGAACCAAGGAAACTACATTCCTGGGATACTGAGAAAATTTCCCAATCAAGTCGTTCACAAAAAAATGTTGATTTAAAGGTATCTGCAATAGGCCAAGCTATAGTACAGAACTTTCGACCAAACACCATCATTGCAGCACTGCAAATTGACCTTGCAGTACAGATGCACAGAACTTTTGGTTCCAGGTTCTTAGAAAGTTTGAACTGAATGCTGCAGCCTCCTTTGGAGTTGAGCTTCCCACAACAGACAGAGAGACAATTCAGTTCGTTGCAGACAACGTCGATCACAATACAGTGACAATTGATGGCCACAACACCTTCCATGGAATGGGAATGATCGCAGCTATAAGCCCAGGCATCCGTTTTTTCGCCAATTTCAGATTCTGATGTGATGGATTCTGGCGATCTAGAAGCAGATCTAGGAATGGTACTTTGAATGCTGCTTCAAGTGTTGTGGAGAAAGTTCTGAACAGCAGCATACCAGCCTAAGATGCCACGACAGACAATGTGTGTTCAGCTGTTACTAGTCAGCTGGAAGAGCACAAGAAACGTCTGTCCTGCGTTAGAAATGCAGCATTGTGGTTGCAGTACATGGACATGGCTGACATTCTGCGGAAATCAATCAAAGCTGAAAGGACAGGTAACTTCAAGATGCATCTGGAATCTGTCAGATGTATGTTGCCATATTTGGCTGCGGCTGGTCGCCATCATTACACCAAGTCGGCCTGGCTGTACCTTCAGCAGATGGTTGACCTCAAGGAGGTCAATTCTGATGTCTTTTACAGTTTACACAAGGACGGCATGTGATCAGAAGTGACCGTTTCTAGGGAGGCCTTCATCAGATCTGATCATTGAACAGGTCCTCGTGCGAAGTTTAAAGACCAACGGAGGGCTGACTCGTGGCACAGGAATGGGGGAGCATGAGAGACTTGTATGGCTTATGGGCATGCCAGCTTGTGTTGAAATCAATTCAGCCATGCAGAAGACAAGTGGACAGCATCCAGAACACAAAGATCTCAGTAAGTCAAGACTGCAAAATGATACCCTTGTGACTGTGCATTACCTCCATGAAAAAAATCCTTTTCATGCAAGTCAGACCTTGAGGTGCATTGCAAGTGGAAGGGCAGCAGACAGTACAGTGGATGCTGACCAGGCAAAAGTTCTCGAGAGAACATTTTGGATAGCATGATTGGCAAGAATGCCTTAGAAGTGTCCTTGAAAAAAAAAGACCAGGTTGTTTCAATGGCTACAAAGCTTGCTGTCAAACTGCATGGCGATGCAGTTCATGTGGACCCAAACCTGTTGTTTCAAAGACTGGTCAAGATTGCAGAAACCAGCCCAGGTCTGATGGCTTCGGCTTTCAGTTATGAGCTGAGCAATACCCCAGCATCTCTGTTTGACACCTCAGGTTTGCCGAGGCGCGCTAATAAAGCAGCACTGGAACAGCACATTTGGTCTGAGTGCAAACAGTCCGATTTGGAGCTTCCACAAGATGTCTACTTCGTCATAGACGGTGGATCTTTATTACATCATCTGACCTGGCCTCGAGGATCCACTTACAATGATTTAGCTCAAACGTACGTCACTTTTGTCATTCGGATGTACAGCAGAGCCACTGTTGTCTTTGATGGGTACAGCAGTGGGCCATCGACTAAAGATGTGACCCACCTCCGGAGAACGAATAGCTGCAGTGGACCTGATGTCAGCTTTTATGGTGACATGATACTTGGTGACACAAAGCAACGTTTTCTTGCCAGCTCTGCAAACAAAGAGTGTTTCATCAAACTTTTAGCAAACATGCTGAGAGAAAATGGCTTTGAAGCAGTTCAAGCAGCCGGTGATGCTGATTGTATGATAGTGAAAACAGCACTGAAAAAGGCTGTAGCAATGCAGACAGCAGTAGTTGGGGAAGACACAGATCTCTTGGTTCTCCTCCTGCACCATGTAAACCCAGAACATCAGGATGTATTTTTCACATCAACCTCCAGGAAAAGTACCAAGGTGTGGAACATCAAAGCAGTTCAAAATGTTCTTGGCGTCAAAATATACTTTTTGTGCATGCCATCGGAGGCTGCGATACAACCAGCAGCCTCTTCTCCATTGGCAAGTCTCTTCCACTCCGGAAACCTCCTGATTCGGTCACCTTCAAGAAGACTGCTGAGGTGTTCTCTTGCCCAAGCAGCAGCAAAAACGAAATCATTGACGCAGGAGAAAAAGCATTGGTCATTCTATATGGTGGTAAGGCAGATGACAGTTTGAACACATTGCGACATGTGAAATACATCCAAAAACTGTCAAGTTGCACAACAATCTTGCAGCTCAACAAACTACCACCAACATCAACAGCAGCAAAGTTCCATTCCCTCCGCACTTTTTACCAGGTACAAGAATGGATCAGTACACCTAAGGAGGATTCCTTCCACATGGATCCCACAGCCTGGGGATGGGGCATAGCTGACATCATGTTTCCGGTTCTGACAGACATTACAGCACCTCCCGAGGAACTTCTTCATGTCATCAGGTGCAGCTGTAAAACAGACTGTCAATCGTCCAAATGCTCTTGTCGTCTTCATGGACTCGTCTGCACTGTTGGATGTGCAGAATGTAGAGGAGAGACCTGTACAAACTCAGCCAGCAAGATGCACATTCTTGAAGACGGACCCCTGTCGGACGAAGACATATGATCAAATTGTTCTTTGTGCTCCCCCCCCCCTCCCCAGCTTAAAAAAAAAATTTTTAAAAGAAACTCACTGTGACTTGTTCTGACTTGTTCTGAGGCGTGAAATACAGGACTGAGATCAGATTCTGTTTGCATATGTTTGCCATGTTCAGTGAAACGTTTTCTTCTTGGACTGCAGAATTTTTTCAAACAGCCAGAGGGGGTCTCTATATTAAGAGAGCTATTAAATAATGTTCGCCCCTTCAGATTTTGGTAGACTTTGGTTTTTCTGACTGCCGAGGGTTTGTAGAATGGACAAAAACTCAAAAAGCTTAGAAAGGAATTAGTTTGCACTCAAGCCGATTTTTGTCCTAATTTTACTGGACTAGTGGGAAAGGGAGGGAACTCGTTGCAAGAGAGAGCAGAGGCGACACACGCCGGGAATGAAATGGGAGAGAATGGGTAAGGTGATGAGCGAATGAAGGAGAAGAAAATGAAAGCAGGTGGATAGGAGAATTTAAAAAAATAAAAGCGGAGGAGAAGGGAAGTAGGGGTTGGGAAATGGGGGTGGAGGCTGACGAGGGAGAGGAAACATGAGAGCACGAGGGCAATGAGAGAGAGAGGGAGAGGGAGAGAGAGAGAGAGAGAGAGAGAGAGAGAGAGAGAGAGAGAGGAGAGAGAGACAGACAGACAGACAGACAGACAGAGAGAAAGCGAGACACACACACACACACACACACACACACACACACACACACACACACATACACACACACACACACACAGGGAGAGAGACAGAGACAGAGAGACAGACAGAGAGACAGACAGAGAGAGAGAAAGCGACACAGATAGATAGAGAGAGAGAGAGAGAGAGAGAGAGAGAGAGAGAGAGAGAGAGAGAGAGAGAGAGAGAGAGAGGGAGACAGACAGACAGACAGAGAGGAGGTGGGGGTGGGTGGCAGAAAAATGATGACGATATGAACAAGAATAGGGTGTTTAGGGTAGAAGAGTAGGGGTAGAGTGGGTGAGAGACGGGGTATGAGAAAATCGATTTGATTTAAAGTGGCTCTGGGAAGGGGAAGACATGTGAAGAGACGCGTATGGACAGACATAAGAGAGAGAGAGAGCGAGCGAGAGAGAGAGAGAGAGAGAGAGAGAGAGAGAGAGAGAGAGAGAGAGAGACAGACAGACAGACAGACAGACAGACAAAGAGACAGACAAAGAGACAGACAGACAGACAGACAGACAGACAGACAGACTGATAGAAAGGCAGACAGCCAGACAAATACAACAATCTATCGGAAATGGACTTTTGAAGACTGGGTAAACGCGTTCACATGGTCAGGGCAGACAAAGAGACAAAGAGGCAGACAGACAGAGGGAGACCGCAAACCTCTATCATCAAATCCTCGTCGTAGATTTATACTAAAACTTCGATGGGTCTGTCCTCGGTCCACATTCATTCCTCCCACCATGTTTGTTAACACTGCTTGCATTGGTTTTGCGTGAATACACTGAAGAGAACCTCTCAAAGTCTGCGTCTCCGCCAGAGATTCATGTCGAAATCGAATGGACTTTTACACAGACATGCTATCTGTTCGGTAAGTTTCTTCAAATCGCATCATCCAGATTATTGTTTTATTATCTTGATAACAGAAAACATAAACTAAGAAATACGAGTGAAAATACCACCTTCCTGGAAGAGATAATATCAGTCAATACATTAATTAGAATCACTGCGTAAGTTTCGAAAACAATCAACGGGATAGTCATTTTTAATTTAGGAAAAGATACGTATTAGAATGCCAAATTAAAACAAGAGGGAAAAAGTAAACGAGCGGAAACAAATGTTGAAAAGTACATCAACAACAAAAACAACAGGTCAAGATCTGAAACGTGCACGGACCAATCTAAGACCAACTTTCCTTACAAGCCACTGACCAAATCTGACTACAACCTGACGACATTGTAAAAGAGTTGATGACGACAGGCTACAGACAATATTACCATACAATCTGAACAAAACAATTCAAGAAAGGAAAAACGAAAACAACAAAGAAAGGGGATAGAAGGAAAGAAAGACAGAAAGAAAAGCAAAGAAAAAGGAAAACGAGAAAGAAAGAGAATAAAACTAAAGAAATAAGGAAAAAAAAAAAAGAAAATGCGAAAAAATAACGAAAGACGGAAAGAAAAGATAAAGGATGAGCTAAAGGAGAAAGGAAAGTCCCTCATCTACCGTTTTTAAAACGGAATAAACGTGAGTGAATTCTGTTTGTTTAAGGCATCTTCACATACTAGTGCATGGGTTTCCCCTTGGACCCGTTTTTATTGTGAAATAAAGCGCAGCCAAGCATGTTCGTTGACTTTGATCGCTCAGTTCTGAGAAAACATGTCATTCTTTCTTTGAAAATTGTGCAGTACACCCTTTCAAAACGGATTATGTACTTTACTTCATTGATAAAAGTGAGGTAACTTCAAATCTAAGATTTCCTGGATTAAGCTTAATATTTCTCTTAAACTGCCTAGCACTTAATATTGAAAAGCAGGAGGAGGTGTGATGAACACCACAAGAAATCTGCTTGTATGAAATACATCTGCTTGTATGAAATACATGCATCTGCTTGTGTGAAATACATCTGCAGCAAGAAGACACTGCGGAACTGCCGAGACAAACTTATGTGCACCATTTTTGTTTAATCAGCAGGGCTGGTAATCTTTGAAATTCACCACCAACGTGTATGACAACTGGCAATTTAGCAAACATCTGAGTGTATTTAGCTTTTAGAGAAATCTTGAAATGTGGACAAAGCCAGCGAAACATGGAATGCACTGTGGACCAAAACTGTTCTACTCACAAACAAGAACGGGACAGAGAAGGAAGAGTGCTCTTTTAAATGCATTTCATGATACAGGTTTTGTAGACAGAATTATGCAGTTCTAGACCAGCTTATCGCTCAGTGAAACTCAATACACTTTACAGAACTGCAAGAGAAGATCCGGGCAATGGCGATGAAATCCTTCAGAAGATTACAAGGCATCTGCTATGCTGAGTTTGTCATAAACTTTCAAGTCTGCAGCCATCAGACAGAATGCGAGTCACCATGAAAACCCCTTGACTACAGTGAGGATTGGACGGTTAAAGAGAATGGACACATGACAAGATTAAGCAGGCTCATCAAGATCATCCTGTCATGAACAGGTTACAGGGGTAGAGGAGACAGTGCAGACAGAGAAAGGGTGGACAGATAACGTTGCTCGGGAAGAGCTCTTGTAGAAACCAGACCTTTGCCGTCAGTTGTGAGAGATGGAGACAACTGTTGACACGTTCATCATTGTAGTGCCCACATGGCCTGGTGCGTTCCAAACGAGTGACAGTGAACTGTGTTTGATTTGACGTTGAATTGGTTGGCACATTACTGCTGTTTGTTGTCGTTGTTGTTGTTCGTCTTCCTAAAATACTGGTTCACTCAAAAACGAGTTTTAGTATAAATCTTCGACGAGGATTTTTTGATGGAGGTTTGCGGTCTCCCTCTGTGTCTGTCTGCCTCTTTGTCTCTTTGTCTGCCCTGTCCATGTGAACGTGTTTACCCAATCTTCAAAAGTTCATTTCCGATAGATTGTTGTTGTTGATGATGTTGTTGTTGAGTGGTTTGATTTAGCATTTTGTTAACATCTCACCCAGACACCCCACAGTGAAATCACTTGTATATGATGTAAATCTTACGTTTAACTGTGTCAAATCCATCAAAAGCTTCGCTGAAGAACTGTATAACTATCGAATGCTTGACAAATTCCACTGAAGGTTTGCTTAACTTGGAGAGAAAGAGACGCTTGACACGTGACACATTGATATTTTATTGTCATTACCAAAGAGGTCTTTTGACAAGGGGGGAGAGGTAACAGAACAATAACATTTCCCTCTTCCTTTCCTGCAAACAATAGTACGCATTCATTCCTAGTGTGCACCAAATCAAAGGTTAAAAACAAATAAATTCATAACATTTCCGTATGTCCTCACGCACAGGAGTAAAAAAAAAAAAAAAAAAAAAAGAAGAGAGAGAGAAGAGACAGAGAGAGAGAGAGAGAGAGAGAGAGAGAGAGAGAGAGAGAGAGAGAGAGAGAGAGAGAGAGAGAGAGAGAAGGCGTTTTGCTACACAGTTCACAATATGAATTAAGCTGACAAATGTTACGATTGCTGACAGATAATGCAGTCAATCATTGCATAGATTTGGTTAGGCATCTGTTTGTCTTCTATCTGCCTTGTCTGTCATTCACCAGCTGCCCAAGTTCACATCGGCCCTGACGTAAATCATGTTGTTGTTAAAGCCGTCTTTTCCATTCTCTCTGGATCCAGCTCTGTCTCCTCCTTCTCACTCCGCTCCCCCTCCCCCTACCCCCACCATTATCACCACTCTCAATATGCGTTAATGACAGCTGGGAGTCTCTGGAGAAGTTAAAGAGTGGCAACAATAGATTAATTTGATTGAAGTGTGTGTGTTTTGTGTGTGTGTGTGTGTGTGTGTGTGTGTGTGTGTGGTGGTGCGTGCGTGCGTACGTGCATGCGTGCGTGCGTGCGTGCGTGCGTGCGTGCGTGTGTGTGTGTGAGTGTGTGTGTGTTGTGTGTGTGTGTGTGTGTGTGTGTGTGTGTGTGTGTGTGTGTAGTGAGTGTGCATGCGCGCGCGCGTGTATGTGTGTGTGAGTATGTGTGTGTGTGTGTATGTGTGTGTGTGTGTGTGTGTGTGATGTGTGTGTGTGTGTGTGTGTGTGTGTATGTGGGGTGCTGGCGGGTGTATGTGTGTGTGTATGTGTGTGTGTTGTGTGTGTGTGTGTGTGTGTGGTGTGTGGTGCGTGCTGCGGCAGCGCGTGTGGTGTGTGTGTGTGTTTGTGTTGGGTGTGTGTGTGTTTAACTATAGACCGTGTCTGTTGTGTGACGTTGTCTATTTTTTTATTGTTAGTCTATTTCTACTGTTATCTACCTATCTATCTATCTATCTTTATCTATCTGTCTACTATCTGTCACTGTCTGTCTGATCTGTCTGTCTACTATCTGTCATCTGTCTGTCTTTATCTATCTATCTGTCAGTCTGTCTGTAAGTCATCTGTCTAATCGATCGAGAGAGAGAGAGAGAGAGAGAGAGAGAGAGGGGAGAGAGAGAGAGAGAGAGAGAGAGAGTCTGTCTATCTACTTCGTCTGTCTGGAAGTCTGTCTATCGAGAGAGAGAGAGAGAGAGAGAGAGAGAGAGAGAGAGAGAGAGAGAGAGAGAGAGAGAGAGAGTCTTTTCGAATGTTTGGTGAAGTAGATCAGATAGAGAGAAAGACGGATTGTGTCTACAGTAGATATAAGCCGGCAGACGAGAGTGAAAGAGAGGAAAGCACTGTGCAGAAACACACCAGCAAAATGCTGAGGCAGCATGTTCCGTTCATATCTGTGGCCCTATCCATTACACTTGTGTTTTGGAGAGGATAGACACGCTCACTTAAAAGGTTACAGAATCCTTCACCCTTACATGGTTGAAGCCCATTAGTTGTCTGAATGTGGAGATAGTCTTTGTTTGTCTTGTGTCTGATTTCGTAAAGATTTTTTTACAACTATAGTTCTGATCCTACCAGTTTGTGTGGTGATTTTCTTTTTTCATGACGTTTTAATGTTAAACCTGAACACAGGTGAGAAATGTTTTGTGTAAAGACAGTTTTTGAGATTGGAATCACCTCGTTTATTTTTATTTCTCTGGATCAGCGTCTCATTTCTGCAATGTTATGGAACTATCTTGATCAAGCTATTGACTTCCGGTTTATGCCAAGCTATCAGCTCTTCGTCTGACCTCAAAAACTACGTCAAATGACATACGCTGTGGCAGTTTCAATATGTTTTGGCAGCATGCAATAGGAAAGACTGTTAATGCCACACATGAGATGAATGCTTAAGAAGTAAAGGTGAGTCATTTAAAGTGGAATACATTCACACACATTGTACTCCTTACAGGCAGGAACTGAGGCACCGTGAACACAGGGTTGAAGTTGATAGTGAAAGATCAGTGGAAACACACGTAAGAGGGGCTCCTTAAATACGATATTTCTGAAGTTGAACCACAGGGATGAAGTTGATAGTGAAAGATCAGTGGAAACACACGTAAGAGGGGCTCCTTAATACGATATTTCTGAAGTTGAACCACAGGGATGAAGTTGATAGTGAAAGATCAGTGGAAACACACGTAAGAGGGGCTCCTTAAATACGATATTTCTGAAGTTGAACCACAGGGATGAAGTTGATAATGAAAGATCAGTGAAACACACTAAGAGGGGCTCCTTCAATACGATATTTCTGAATTGTCACTACATGAAGTTGTCATGCGTGAGTAGGCTACGATTCCCTGACAATGGTATTGATGGTTCACTCTCCGTACTGAACTAAGGTAGGTCACTATGCGGTGCCATCAGCGCTGGCAGAAAGAGCGCCAGTCTGTCAGTCTGGTGCCGCAAGGGCTGAAACCGAACTGTCGAGTTGTATCTCCTTGATGGAACGTCTCTACGACTTTTGCCCAAATATCTTGAACAACAGTGTAGATGACTGCAATGTGCTTGGTTGATGCCATGATATGCTATGAAATGTAGTGAAGGGTACAGAGCCGTCCTGTAGTCTCAGAGTGGACCACCGTCTTGATCATCCCACTTCTTTAACTACCATTGGAGCACCAGTGTTTGTGCCTGTTCATTGGGGCCTGAATAGCTCAGTTGGTAGAGCGCCGACTCGTGATCCTGGGGTTGCGGGTTCGAATTTCGTTTTTTTCCCTCGGAGTTAACATTGGTTCTGACCCATTCCCCATACAGTCCTTCGAATGAGACTATAACCTGAAGTTCCGTGTGTGAACGCACGCACAACATCTTGCACACACGTAAAATCCCATCACCAACTTTCGGAAGAGAAGGCCAGTTTGGCCGTTGGTATGGATGACACGTTACACATAGCATGCACCTTCCCCGAAAATGGAGTATGGCTGCCTTAATGGCGGGATGAAAAAAAAAGGTCATACACACAAAAATCCACTGCCTGTCTATGCAGGCAGGGTCCACAGGAGTATCACCTGGTACGCAGAAAGAAAATGCCTGTTCATTACCAGCTCTCTTAATGACTTCAGTCCCTCTTCATACCCCAGCCTGCGGTGCATTCCTGTCAGTATCGCTGGCATCACTCCGGTCATTGGTATTGGTGCTATGCACGGCCAAGTGTCAATCTCCAAAGGGAATGACCACTCACCTAGACTGCACTACCACCTGATTTGACGACAGTAGTAGGCTCAGTTGATGATACTCTATAAATGTTGGGATCAGAAGGCGCCACTGTTTATCTCCAAAGTGACTCAGCAAATAATGCAGTGTCTTGTCTGGTGGGTTGCTTCATGACGACTTGACACTGACTGCTCTCGATAGACTGCTGGTGCTCACACTGCGACAGGACGGACCTGGATGTGGCTGTCTATAGAGAGACGAATAAAGAATACTGTCACTGAGAAGGCACGACAAACTTACAGCACCATGGGTTTTTTGTTTGTTTTGTGTTTGTTTTTGAGACTGAAAAGAAAGAAGTTTTTGTAGAAATGCAGAAATGTGAAATCCTCCATCAGGACATTGCTGGATCTTCGCGCAACCCTCACAACATTGGTGAAGGTTACACACTGTAGTTAGACATAGGACCCCAGAAGAGGTGAGGCTGCTGCAAGCCTTCTGAAATGCAGACTGCACTTTCATGCATAAAGAAGTCAAGAGCAGTCCTCAATGAACCGTCAGGAACACTTTTTTTCTCCGTCATCTGCTCTCAAGCCGTCTGACACACGTTTGACCCTACCTTTCTGTCCATCCTGGTTTCTTCAGATAGTTCTTTACAATTCATTTTCATTTGTCTGCACGGAACTACGTGGCATCCATCTCGATGCACGTATTAAAAAGTGAGACAAATGGGTTTCAAACACAACAGATCCATATAAACTAAGACAACGCTGTGTTTGAAGGTGATTGTTAAATGCTCAGTTTATAACTCGACGTTCCTTATCTAGGAATTTCAGGTGTAATACCTGCAAAAAAAATCAAAAGGTAAATTACTGTTTTACCAGTTACCAGTCACTAGGAAGTTTTGCAGAATTTAGCGAGCCACATCGCCTGACAAATATATGCTAGAAGAAATTGATAAAAGATAAAAAGACTAAACATAAAGAGATAAAGATAAAAAAAGGCAGTGTTTGAACATCCCCGTCCATGGTTCAGCTTTGTTGTTGTTGCAATTATTGTTGTCGTTGTCCAAAAATGTGTTCTTTATGAGTTAGTGGTTGAAAAGAAATCTGTTTCAATAATATACCAACACAGTTTTTCCAATACACTAACAATAGTGTCTTCCTCTGACTGAAATATAAAGTGGTCAGGTTTTTTTTTCAATCTCAGAATGTCTGGTGGCGAATGGTGGAGAACAGTAGCTAGCGACTGGCCAAAGACAGCTGTGTGATTTTTAAATGAGGTGTTAAATGAGGCTAAGCAGCAAAACTATGATTTCACAGTTTCAATAAAAAGGAAAAAAAAAACAGTGAACCTACGTAATCTCCAATGATGCGGCAATGTTCCGATCCAGGGATGTTTCTTTGTTTTTGTTCGTTCCATACACAGACACTTTCTTTTCAATCGTGCTGATCATGCTACTAGTTTGTAAGCCCATGTGGAAATTCCTTTGCCTCTCTTGGCACTGCAGTGTGCTTGCTATTAGCATAAACGGACAATTAGAATGTGAAATTTGTTTTGAAAGTTTTAGATTGCACTAACTTTCACTCCACTTGAAAAAAACCCAACCTTTTTGCTCGATTCCACTTTCTTGCAGTGAGATGTTTTACTATGCATGTTGCAAAGGGAAGCGATTTTCTTGATTCTGTTTTATTTTGTTTGTTTGTTTGTTTGGCTTTCTGTTCCTTTTCGTTTTATGTCTGATTTGTCACACCTAGGTACGTACAAGGGGGAACATTTCTCTCCAAGCAAAACAAACCTTGATCAATACTGGATGGGAATGAATACTGAGATAAAGAAGAAAGCATCATTGACTTTTTGTTCGATGCTGTTTTTAGATGCAGAAGTTGATTCCAGTTCAGCTGCATCCTCATCTTGCCTTCCTTCCAGACCAAAGCGCATTCTAAATGATTTAACAGCAACTTTGACTCACTCCATTTGCGAACAATGAAGCTTTTCGTGGAACTGTTCAGGTGGTCTGTGTGCGTGTTGCATGATGTATAAGGGGAAGCACCCTGGAAGGGTCAGTGGGCGAGGGGAAGCAGGAAGAAGAGAAAAGAAGAGTGGCTATGGAGAGAGGAGAGAGAGAGAGAGAGAGAGAGAGAGAGAGAGAGAGAGAGAGAGAGAGAGAGAGAGAGAGAGATGCCTTGCAATAAGGTCGGTTTGGAACACTTGTATTAACGTTCCTACATTAGATTGTTTTACACGATTGTTCCACATGGCGGCTGTTTATGAGATCATGTATACACAGACAAAGGAGAGATACATGATACTTCTAACCGTTCCTTGATCATCCCAGGAAGCACAAAGAAAGTTATTAAAGTTTATCAAAATCTGTCTAGAATACTAATTACATCATCGTTTTCAGACATTCTACAATTATGCCCTACAGTTTGGGTGGATAGGCCCTCTGAAGTGTCTTTGAAAACAAAACAAGAGATTGATTCTCAATTACAAAAACAACAACAACACACTAATGCAAACAGAGAGAGAGAGAGAGAGAGAGAGAGAGAGAGAGAGAGAGAGAGAGAGAGAGAGAGAGGAGAGGGGGGGCTCTCAGATTTGTTTGGGTCAGGGAGACAGGGGGGGGGGGGGGGATGGGAGGGAAGGCGTGTCGCTCCAGTTCATCAGATGAATCAAGCTGACACTTTTCAAATCTGCTGCCGGATGATGCAACTATGTTTGCATGGTTTTGGTCAGACGTGTGTTCGTCTTTCGTCTGCCTCCTTTGTCTTTCAGCAGCTACCCAAGTTCACACTGGCACAGACGCTAAACGGGTCAAGAAGTCAGAATGGAGGGAAAGAGAGGAGTTTACAGCTGGAAGCAGCATGCAGAGAGAGAGAGAGAGAGAGAGAGAGAGAGAGAGAGAGAGAGAGAGAGAGAGAGAGAGAGAGAGAGAGAGAGAGAGAACACTGTAAAACACAAGTAAATGCTGAGCCAGCCGCACGTCCCATGTATGTCCATTTCCCCATCCATCGTACTAGTTTGTGAAGAGGACGGGCATGCACATCATAAAGATAAACAGCCCCTCCATCTATACAATGACAAAACAAAGACGTTGTTTCAACGTGGAGATAATCTGTCTGAATCATGTGCCGCCTGATTTTCTTAAAAATGTAGTCTTGGGCTCCATATTTTAACGGTGATCTTCATCGCTCAGAAATTTTAACTGAACTTAAAGCACAAGGTGGAAGGCGCTTTGTGTAAAGACAGTTTTTTAAGATTGTTGTTACATTTTTTTTAAAAATCTAGTTTCCAAAGGAGATGACTGAAGGCAGAAATAAAAACAAATTTCAAAAAGAAATATTATTGGTTCCGCTAGACAATATGGACAAACAGATGACAGCACAAAACGCGACGCATTTTGACCTCTTAGTTCCTCTTCATGTAGAAGAAACGACATTCAGGACAATGAAAACAAAGAACGAGCAATCCCGTACGTTCACATAGTCGATCGACGTAAATGGGTTTATTAAATGAAAACAAGGCCGTTGGGAAAGGGAATCATGGGAGTTAAAATAATAATGATGGCAATAACAATATATGAGACATAGAACTACCGTGATCAAGCTATTGACTTTGATTAGTCCCACGCTGTCCCCTCGGCGTCTGACATCAGAACACCACCTTCATTAACGTAACTACACTGCCGCTGTCTTGTTAGATGACAATTTGAACAGAGATAGATAGAATCAGAAACAAGTTTTGAAAAAGTTTTAAATTACACTAAAATTCACAACATTTCTAGCGATTTTACTTTCACGTGGCGAGACGTTTTACTGCGAATTTCCGAGAGGAGGCAATCTTGTCGATTTAAAAAAAAATTGTTTGTTTGCTTATTTTGTTGTTGTTGTTGTTGTTGTTATTATTGTTGATTTGCCAAAACCAAGCAGACACAAAGGGAAAAAGCTCCTAGCAAAACAGCCCTCGATCAAAATTGCATTGAAAAGGCATCCTGAGATGAACATGGCTAAACGTTTATTGTTTGATGTAGTTTTCAGAATCAGACATCATTTGCTGTTCCAGTTCAACTTCATCGTAATCTTGCCATCCTTCTGGGGACGTCGCCCAATCTGAATGGCTCGACGACAACAACTTGCACTCATCCTGCTGGCAAACAAATGGAGCTTTTCGTGGAGATGCGCGGGTGGTCCGTGCGCGTGTGGCATGGTGTACACGAGACAGGGTGGAAGGTGGAGGAGAAGTGGGGGGAGGAGAGGCGGGAGGAAGGGAAAAGAGGGGGAAAGGCAGGGGGGGGGGGGGGGGGGGGGGGGGGGCCAAGGAGGATGGAAACAAGATTTGGAGAAAGGGGACGTCGAGAAGAGAGAGAGAGAGAGAGAAGAGAGAGAGAGAGAGAGAGAGAGAGAGAGAGAGGAGGGGAGAGAGAGAGAGGAGAAGAGAGAGAGAGAGGAGGGGAGAGAGAGAGAGAGAGAAGAGAGAGAGAGAGGAGGGGAGAGGGAGAGAGAGAGGAAGAGAGAGAGAGAGGAGGGAGAGAGAGAGAGAGAGAGAGGGAGAAGAGAGGGAGAGAGAGGGGAGAGAGAGGGAGAGAGAGAGAGGGAGAGAGAGAGAGGATGGAGAGAGAGAGAGAGGGGACAGAGAGAGAGAGAGAGACAGAGAGAGAGAGAAGAGAGAGGGATGGAGAGAGAGAGAGAGAGGAGAAGAGAGAGGGAGAGAGAGAGAGGAAGAGAGAGAGGAGGGGAGAGAGAGAGAGGGAGGAGAGAGAGAGAGGGGAAGAGAGAGAGAAGAGGAGAGAGAGAGGGAGAGAGAGGGAGAGAGGGAGGAGAGAGAAGGAGGGGAGAGAGAGAGAGAGGAGAGGAGAGAGAGAGAAGGAGAGAAGAGAGAGGGAGAAGGGAAGAGAGAGGAGAGAGAGGAGGAGAGAGAGAGGGGAGAGAGAGAGAGGAGAGAGAGAGGGAGAGAGAGAAAGGGAGAGAGAAGAGGGGAGAGAGGAGAGGAGGGAGAGAGAGAGGAGAGAGGGGGAGAGAGGGAGGAGAGAGAGAGGGATGAGGAGAGAGGAGAGAGAGAGAGGAGAGAGAGAGAGAGAGGGAGAGAGAGGAGAGAGAGAAGAGAGGAGGAGAGAGAGAGGGAGAGAGAGGAGAGAGAGAGAGAGAGGGAGAGAGAGAGGGAGGAGAGAGAGAGAGAGAGAGAGAGGATGGGAGAGAGAGAGAGGAGAGAGAGAGGAGAGAGAGAGAGAGAGAGGAGGAGAGAGAGAGAGAGAGGAGAGAGAGAGAGGGAGGAGAGAGAGGATGAGAGAGTCAGAGAGACAAGAAGAGGAAGAGAGAGAAGAGCTTAGATGAAGAGAGCTTCAGAGCTCAATTGCATGTTAGACAATGCTACATAGCCAGTCAAAGGTAACATGAATAAGAGGCGAAAAAAGAAAGTTTATGACTGAAAGAAGCATAAAATTGCAACGGATTACGTAAAATGTTATATTCATGATGAGGCTCGAAGCCTTGTAGAAGAAAAGAAAATAATGTCGTGCTTTTTCGTCCACTCAAAATAAATATGTAATTTTTAAAGTCACAACATGATCATAAACACAAGTGCCTAAACCCTGGCACACATATTCACTGTTACAAATCTTCCTGCACTGTCACATCTATCATCACCGTCCGCTTAAATCACTAGCTATATTAGTGCAGAAAACAAAAACCTTGTCTTAATAAGGTCATCAAGCTTGCGGAATACATTAAAAACAAACAACTCAAACATTAGAAGTTCTTACCGAGCATTTCTTTTTTCCAACCCTTAGAGGAGAGGAGAGAAGAGAGAGAGAGAGGAGAGAGAGAGAGAGAGAAGACAGGACAGACAGCAGACAGACAGCAGAACAGACAGACAGAGACAGAGAGAAACAGACTGAATTTCCGCAAGGCGTTTAGAGCATTGCGTTTGCGTTCTTGCTTCATGTTGACTATTTTGAACAATTGTTTCGTGTGACCATTGTTTCTCACATGACCTACATACAGTCACGTCAATGATTAAACAATTACATAAGTTGTTTGATGGTGGCGTTTTATTCTCATCCTTACCAAAGATACAAGATACAAACACATACCCGAATTCAGAGATAGAGAGAAGAGTAAGAGAGAGAGAGAGAGAGAGAGAGGAGAGAGAGGTGGGGGGGGGGGGGGAGGGAGTGAACTGACAGATGAGTGTCGGGGAAGAGAAAGATGATGAGAACAGAAGTAGCGTGTTAGCGAGCAAACATGAGAGTGAGCAAGCAAGAGAAAGAGGGGGATGGGGTGAGAAGAGCTAAAGAGAGAGAGAGAGAGAGAGAGAGAGAGAGAGAGAGAGAGAGAGAGAGAGAGAGAGAGAGAGAGAGAGAGAGTGAGAGAGGGGGAGGGGGAGGGAGGAAGAGAAACACACACACAGACACACGACACACACACACACACACACACACACACACACACACACACACACACATACACACACACACACACACACACACACACACACACACATTGTTGACTCGCCTTTATATCTTTTAAATGACGGGAGAATAACACGTGTTCCCGATAATCCCAATCACAAGCCCAGTGCAATAGATTTAACCTTAACATCTCCAGATCTAGCACCTGTATGTGACTGGCAGACCTTAAATGACACTCTGAACAGTGATCATATCCCCATTATCACCACTTTTAAATCTACGAGACCTGAACCAAAAGACATGTCGCAAGAAAAAGTACCAAAATATAACTATAAATTAGCTAACTGGGACAGCTTCACAAACTTACTTAAATCGTTTAACGTCGACAAAAATGACTTGAACTACCTAACTGTTGATGAATTGTATTGTAAATTTCAAAAAGCCATGCTATCTGCTGCAAATCAGTCAATACCCAGAATAAAACTAATCAAGCCAAACGTAAATAAACACACGGGGAATGTCTGGTGGAACGAAAATTGTGAACAAGCTAAAAAGGAGAAAAACGTAAAACTAAGAGCGTACTTACGAAGTAAAGGAGAAGAACGTAATTTAAAACTGCTTGAGAAAAAAAAAGGCCAAAAATCATTTTAACAAAGTGACGGCACAAGCTAAACGACAATACTGGTCAAACTTTTGTAGAAATGAAGTAAATAGTTTCAAAGATTATCAAAAGGTGTGGGCAAATCTAAGAATAATGAAAAACGGAGTATCTCTACCAACATGTCCGATCAAGCTCCCTAACTCTGACTTCCCCTCCAACTCAGAGAAAGCGGAAGCATTGGCCAACATTTTTCAAAAAATAGCAGCACAGACAGTCTAACAGCAGCAAAGAAACAACACAGAGAGCAAGAAGAAAGAAAAGCCATTTACAACGACCCTGACCCTGTAATAGACCATTACCTGAATGTTCCCATAACATTACAAGAAGTGGAAGAATGTCTCAGTAATCTAGGAAATAAAAAGACATCAGTAGGCTTAGATGGCATTTCAAATGAAATGTTACATCATATCCCTCCGAATGTAAAACTTTTCATATCCCTTTTTATTAAAAAATGTTGGAATGAGGGAAATCTGCCTTCCGTATGGAAACATTCTATAATTATTCCCATTCACAAACAGGGAAAACCTCGATCTGATATAAACAGCTACCGACCAATCGCCCTAACGTCTCATATGTGCAAACTGATGGAAAAAATTGTTCTAAACAGGTTAACATATTTTTGTAACAAACACCAAGTAATTCCAATTAACCAAGCTGGTTTTCAAAAAGGAAGATCATCAGTAGAACACTTAGTAAAACTAACGACTCAAGTTAAACAACAATTTGCGAGACGGAAAAACATCATTGCAACTTTCTTTGATATAAAAAAGGCATATGAACAAGTATGGCACAAACGGCTCATGTATAAACTCAAAAACATTGGTATAAGTGGAACAATGTATAACTATATCAAAGTTTTTTTGGAAAATAGAGTGATTCAAACAAGAACAGAGCATACATATTCTAGCACTAGATCATTAGAAATGGGACTTCCACAGGGATCAGTACTATCTCCGATTTTGTTCAATATTTTAACTGCAGATATAACGAAAGGATTATCAAAAGATGTAATATACTCAGAGGCATAAAAAACGCGAAAACAAAACTGAATAGAAATTTTGATGTAATTTGGCCAACGATTCCTTTGAACTGGTAATAGAAAGTGAGAAAAAGCAATTACACACCGCAAAAGTGTCCTTTCAAAGTTCATTCTGGTAGAAAATAAGTTCACATGAACTTGACCTTGACCCTGTGTTAACAGCACAATGTCAGTATCTGGTGTGACCACCTCGAGCATTGATCACAGCTGTGCACCTGCGGTACGTCGAGCGCACCAGAGTGTTGGTCTGCCTCTGGGGGACTTGCCACCACACCTGGCCCACAGCGACAGCAAGCTGAGCTGCTGTCTGGGGTCTGGGTTTGAGCTGGTTCAACTGCCTCTGAAGGGCATCCCAGAAATGCTCTATTGGGTTAAGGTCAGGAGAACGGGCTGGGTGAGGCAGCAGATTGATGTTGTTCTGCCTCAGGAAGTTCTGCGTAGCACGGGCAGTGTGCGGCCTTGCGTTGTCCTGCTGAAACAGGTTCTGTGGATGCCGCTGGAAATGCGGCAGGATGTGGGGCCTCAGAACTTGGTCGATGTAAAAACAGCAGTGACCCCGTTACCACATCCTGGACCCACATTCTGCAAGATGACTGGCCCAATACGGCGATTCATGCCGATAGCCCCCCAGATAATGATGCTTTCACCACCCCCATAGGTCCCTTTCGGTGATGTTGGCATCCGTGAAGCGTTCCCCCGCTCTTCTCCAGATCCGGATGCGGCCATCGCCTGGGCCGACGCAGAACCGGCTTTCATCACTGACGAGGACTCGGCCCCAGTCCCGATGGCGCCAATGCACGTGGATCTGTGCCCACTGCAGACGGTTCTGGCGATGCTGGAGTGTCAGGATAGGTCGCCGGGCTGGACGCCTACATTGGAGACCAACTGTGTTCAGTCGGCGACGTACGGTCCTGCTGCTGATTGGCCTGCCATGGTTGCCGACGGTGTTCCTGGCTGTGTTGGCAGCGGTTTGGTAAGGCTCCCGTCGATGCTGACGCTGAAGATGGCGGTCTTGGGCTGCTGTGGTGACCCTCGGTCTGCCGCTCCTCGGTCTGTCATCAGTGGTGTTTCTTGCTTGAAAGCGGTCCAGAAGGCGATAGACGGTGGAAATGTGGACTCCGAATGCGATAGGGAACTGCCTCATTGGAACACCGACCTGCAGTTGCCCCATTGCTATGCAACGATCTTGACGAAAGTCTCGGCATTATGTTGGCGCCGCTGGAAGGGATAATTTGAACTTTTTGGGGTTTGGAAATTTATAGCCCCACAATCGGGGCCACATTGAGTTGCAATTCACATTGATGCACGTGGCGTAGGTAGTCCACATGGCAAATGCACTCCTCGTGCCAAAAACGCTGACCGGCAACATTCACCCACTGTTACGAGGTTACAACCGGCCAAGACACCACGTACTTCTAATGTTGCACGTGCCAACGACATTGCTTACGTCCTGTTCACAATGTGAACAATCGTGCACTGTCTCTATTTTTCGCGTTTTTTATGCCTCTGAGTATATTAGCACAATTCGCCGATGACTTATGTTTGTGGATGAAGGTCACTATGAAAAGAAAGACTCCATTAAGATCTGTCAATTACATAAAAATAAAATATCAACATGAACTAAATAAAATCAATGACTTTTTACATGAAAATGGACTTTCACTTTCAGCAGAAAAAAACGAATTTAATGCTTTTTAACTCAGGACATGACCCTGAGAAACTTCCTCAATTTACTCTGAACGGGTCAGTACTACAATACGCTAGTTCTGTAAAATTTCTAGGCGTTTTATCTAACTTCAAAGCTTTCATGGAATCACATATTGAATACATTTTGAATAAAGCGAGGAAAAGTTTAAACTTTTTAAAAATCATAAGCAAACAAAAGTGGGGACAAGACAAAGATACCTTAACATTACTATCTTCTGCGCTTGTGCGGTCTAGATTAATTTATGCCAAGAAGTATTCTTTAGCGCCCCACAACACTTACTCAATAAATTACAAAGTATAGACTGCAAATCGTATAAACTGGCACTTGGAGTTCCTATACATACATGCAACATGGGAACATACCATGAAATCGGAGTTTTGCCTCTCAATGGGTTTCGAAAAGCGTCTGCATCTAAATTTGTTTTAATGAACTCTTCACAAAATACTTTTTGTGCTGAAGAAGTAACCTTAAATTCAGAAACAGATTTTGCAAAAAGAGCTAGAGGCATAAAATCAACTTTATCCATTCAGACATATACTTCTACTCTATTGAAAGAATCAAATATAAATCAAACTAAAATCGCCTCGAGCCCTTCTGCACACCCATTCCCAAATGGGAACAAATCAAAGCTAGATTTGATACAAATTACACTGTACTAAGTAAAAACGATTCTCCAAACCTTCTTAAAAGCGATGTAAATTGCCATTTGGAAAATGTGTATAAAGATCACTTGAAAGTTTTTACGGATGGTTCAGTACTAGATGATCGTAACACTGGCGCAGCTTTTATCATACCAACCTTAAAAGTGGAGAAATTGTATCATCTTGGGAAAAACTTGTCGATTTTTACCGCAGAACTAGTAGCAATTCTAATGTCTCTAAAGTATATTCTAAATTCTTCTACTAAAATTGTCAACTTCTACTTTGTAGTGATTCTAGATCAGCGCTTTCTCGCTTTGCAATCTCCAAATTCAAAGATTCGTAATGAGATAATTACGGAAATAAATTACGTAACGCATCTTCTATCAATGAAGAGAGTCAATATTACTTTTTGTTGGGTGCCCTCTCACTGCGGCATTTCATCCAATGAGAGAGTTGACCAAGCTGCTCGAAGAGCAGCTCCCAACATTGAAGACACAACTTCATTCAGTATAGAATTGGATTTGTCAGAATGTTATGCACTGATAAATAAAGCATCAAACGACAGATTTCAACTTTATTGAAAAACACAGATTGTATATATTATAAAAGGTGTGTTAAACCAAGCCCTGATATTAACCCTAAAACACATTTAGAAAAATACAAACTCCAATCTCCAGAGACGTAGAAAGCTTAATTCATCGCATGCGATTAAATTCACCACGTACTAAATACTGCAAAAATGTCTCATGTATGTGTGGGGAACCTCTCAGTGTAAGTCATCTGTTATTGGACTGTGCAAGAACAAAAATAGTAGTGCAAAAGGAAGGTGCTGAAATTTTATCTGATGGATCGACTTCACTGAACTTGCCTTACATGTTGAATAACTACTTTTTCATGTGTTTAATTTGTAAACATTTATTACAAAGCCCAGCTGGAATATTCCTTTGAATTATAACTTATATTCTATCAGAGAAATTTTTTTTTTCCTCCAACACATTTGAACAAACACATGCTCATCTTAATCAAATTCAATCAGTTGTATGATGCCTCTTACAACTAAGATACAACATAAGATTATATTATATACACTCTTTAACTCCTCAGCTATACGCTTAATTGAAGTGTCCAAAACTGGAAAAATGTGACCACGTCAACACTGGAAAATGTGCTGAAATGAAGACACCATTCAAGGGACTACTTCCAACTTCATCAGATACACATCTAGTGCAGAGACATTATTGAAGAACAGAAAACTAGTTCCATTGGACACGGTGAAATAACTGTATAATTTCTTTGAAAACTGTGGCACTCTGAAAATCATATCATAAACTTACCTATTCACACACACACACACACACACACACACACACACACACCACACACACACACACACACACACACACACACACATACATACACACATGTACACGCACACACACACACACACACACACACACACACAACACACACACACACACACACACACACACACACACACACACACACACACACAGGCTCCTACACACACATACACACACATACACACAATATCCCTCTCTCTGTCTCTCTCTCTCTCACACACACACACACACACACACACACACACACAATCACTCATGCACACACACACACACACACACACACACACACACACACACACACACACACACACACACACACAACACACACAAACCACACACACACACACACACCTCAGAAATGATTACACGCACTCATATACTACTTTCATCATACACCCTATCACGACAAACCGTCTGAAATCACTATATGTGGGGAAGACGTTAAACGGAAGAACAACAACAAACACACACACACATATGGGTTAAAAGACAAATAGACAAAGAGAGAGAGAGAGGGAGGGGTGGTGGTAAGGTGGAGGTGGGAAAGGAAGGCTAGTTTCCCCAGTTCATTAGACGAATCGAGTTGACATATTATAAGATCGCTGCCGGATAATGCAATCGATAACTGCCTAGTATCATCTGGGCATCTGCTTACTCTTTATCTACCTTCGTTGTCTTTCAACAGCTACCGTAAGTTTCCACCGCTCAGAAGGTAATTCAATTTTCATTACCAACCCTGTCCCCCTCCTCCTTCTCCTTCTCTCCCTCCTCCTTCTCCTTCTCTCTCCTCCTCCTTCTCCTCCTGCTCCTCTTCCTCTTCCCATTTTTTTCCCACTCTCAATATGCGTTAATGATAGTTGGGAGTCTCTGGAGAAACTGTAGGGTGGTGACGAAAAAGATTAGTTTTGTTAATGTGTGTGTGTGTGTGTGTGTGTGTGTGTGTGTGTGGTGTGTGTGTGTGTGTGTGTTGCGCGCGCGCGCGTATGCGTGCGTGCATGTGCGTGCATGCGTGGGTGGTGCATGCATGCGTGTGCGTGCGCGCGCACGTTTGTGCATGCGTGTGTGTGTGTGTGTGTGTGTGTGTGTGTGTGTGTGTGTGTGTGTGTGTGTGTGTGTGTGTGTGTGTGTATGCGCGCGCGTGTGTGTGCATGTGTGTGTGTTAGCGGCTTCTTTTCCAATACACTGTACAAACTAACTTCCTCATACTGGTACATGAAATGATTCCTGGGATGTGATTGTGATTGGTGGCAAATACTAACTAGTCACTGGACAAAGATAAGCGCGGGTTTTTTGTGTGTTTTTTTTTTCAATGATACAGCATTGACTTTAAGTCACCAATCTGTGACCTTATTTCTCTTCCCCAAACATAAACGTGTGCTGGAGCTTCTTAGTCTCCAACGCATCTATGTTTTCACTCATTGGTGTGTCTTTATTTGTGTGTGTGTGTGTGTGTTCTGTTGACCCTGTTTCACAGTCATGCTTGTCCCGTTGCCGATGGGAAACCTATGATTATAGAAATCCCCTGCGCTGCTTTGTAGGAACGCAGTGCCCCTCACCACTGTTGCAAAACGTGCACGGACGCATGTGGAATGCGAAAGACGTGTTGAAAGTTTTGATTTGTGCTAAGTTTCACTCACTTCACTTGACATTACGTTTTCATGGATTCGCTTCCACGCAATGAGACATTAATTTTGATGTGCCCTACTTCTTTTTTTTTTTTAAAGGAAGCAATTTTCTTAATTTTGAAAGAAAAAATGTGGTTTTTGTTGTTTTGTTTTATTTCACTGCACCAAAACAATAACATAACATAACAAAAGAAGAAAAATCACGAAGGAGAATGATATTGATTAATCAAAAAACTATCCTGAGATGAAAGAAACTGTTCTGAAGATTTGTTAATGTAATTCAAATCAGAAATGTGTGTTTTTTTGTTTTTGTTGTTGCATGTCCTGTTCTGTGACACCTCAGTGGCATTGTAACCAGACTATTCAAACACCACGTCAAAGCAAGCCGTCACGAACCGTCAAGCCAGAACGATATTGACACCGTCAAGCACAGCCGGTATCCAACTGTCAAGCAAAACCGTCTTCGACACACGATTCCCAGCAAGCCGTCATTCCGAAACCGTCCACAGCAAGCCGTATTTCCGAACCCGTCTAGCACAGCCGGTCAGTCCATCCTGTCCACCTCAGCGGTCATTCGAACGCGTCCCAGCACAGCCGGTCATTCCGACACCCCGTCCACAGCCACAGCCCGGTCAGTCCGACACCCTGTCCACAGCCACAGCCCGTCATTCCGACACCCCGTCCACAGCCACAGCCCGGTCATTCCGACACCCCGTCCACAGCCACAGCCCGGTCATCCGACACCCCTCCGCCACACGTCGCTACACTGTCCCCAGCGGTCAGTCCCACACCCCGTCCACAGCCACAGCGCGGTCAGTCCGACACCCCGTCCACAGCCACAGCCCGGTCAGTCCGACACCCTGTCCACAGCCACAACCCGGTCAGTCCCGCCGCTCATTTTGACACCCCGTCCACAGCCACAGCCCGGTCATTCTGACACCCCGTCCACAGCCACAGCCTGGTCAGTCCGCCGCAGCCCCGGCACCGACAATTCACAGGGAGCAGTCAATGTCAAGTCGTCAAGAGGCAACCCACCGGAGGAGACACTGCACTGCTGCTGAGTCACTTCGGTGGTGTTCAGTGGCGCCTGTTCTGATCCAACATACGCAGGACATCACCTACTAAGCCCCCTACTGACGACGATAATTGCTTAGTCGCGGACCCGGCTCGAGTGAACTCTCCCTCCGGAGGGCGCCACCACGTACGTCCAACGTCGGCCCCCATGGACTCGCCGATACCGGTGACCCAGACGGAATCAAACCAAGGCCACA
>CM031603.1:16101901-16106901 GCA_018398815.1 Conus ventricosus | reverse complement strand
CAGGGCAGACAGGGAAAAAGTGGACAGACAACGTTGCTCGGGTAGAACTATGGAGCAAATCAGACCCTTGCCTTAACTGTGAAGATGGAGACAGCTGTTGCAACATTCATCATTGCAATTGCCCACACATTCATCATTGCAATTGCCCACACATTCATCATTGCAATTGCCCACACATTCATCATTGCAGTTGTCCACACATTCATCATTGCAATTACCACACATTCATCATTGCAATTTCCCACACATTCATCATTGCAATTGCCCACACATTCATCATTGCAATTGCCAACACATTCATCATTCCAATTGCCCACACATTCATCATTGCAGTTGCCACACGATCTGGTAGGTTCCGAACTTGTGGTAGTGTACTGTGTGTGGTTTGGCGATGACTTTGCGGTAGTGTTACTGCTGTTTGTCATTGTCGAATGGTTTGTTAGTCTCATGCCCCGCCACGTCACAATATAATCGCTTCAAAATATAAATCTTACGTTTCACTCTGCCAAATGTTTTAAAGAATTGCCCTGGGGGTTTATAACACTGTCAAGTGCTTTGGAAATTCGACTGAAGATTTTGTTAACTTACACACACACACACACACACACACACCACACACACACACACACACACACACACACACACGCACACACACACATACTGAGAGAGAGAGAGGGTGAGAGAGAGGAGAGAGAGAGAGAGAGAGAGAGAGAGAGAGAGAGAGAGAGAGAGGAGAGAGAGAGAGAGAGAGAGACTCGTGACTCGTGACTTTAATGTGAGGCCATCGGCCTATTCACATGAGTACGCAACAAGAAAAAACAATTTATATAATTAGAACAAAATTTACCATGACTGCAACAAAACATTCATCCATAACAGTATGTACAATGCAAAATTCTTCTTAATTATACACAAATGCTTCTTGGTACGTTTTTCCTTTAAAAAAACAAAATTAGGTATATATATTAATTATTTTCAAATCATGTATGAACGCTGCCGATACGCAGGAAAAAGACCGTTATCAATTTCATTTCCCCCCCTCTATCCCCGCCTGCCACAGTAGACCCACTGGGCCCACATCCGCGTCCCCAAAACTCTCCGGAAGGCCGTGCTATTTTTAGCATCTTTTTTTACCATTTTTTGGCATGCGCCCTCTACCGTAAAAATGAAAGGGAAAACCCCCGAATCTGGGTCTGCCATTTAACCTTTGACACTCGTTGTGTACTTCTTGGTCTGTTTATGGGGTATGGATTTTGGTTTTCTGTTCGTTAAATTTTAGCGCCCATGGAAAAAATTTACTAAACCCTTTACCGCTTCCCGTACGGGTTAGTACTTTCCTTCAATTATTTTCACTTAAATTGATTTTTTCCCTTTTTCTTCACCGTTATATCATGTTCTGTAGGACTTTGTCGCCTTCCCTCATACACAGTCCCTAAATTGCCTGTTGGCCAAAGGACTTTTAATGGTCAAATCCCTAAATTCAAATTGAATAATTAAAGCAGCCTTTGGCAAGAAACCCCAAAATGCTAAAATAGCTATCCTTAACAAAAAGTTCAAACCACACATAAAATCAACGGGGGCAGCCTTTTCTTAGCAACATCCTCCCCCCCCCCCGCCCGTCCACCTCACGCTCCGCCCCCCCCCCCCCCCCCCCCCCCCCCCCACCTCCCCCTCCGAGAGCAGAGAGAATGGGGAAACCCGGCGAGCGGTGAGGGACTGTGGTATTCCTGGGGTCACGCGACTTCATGCTGCCCCGCTGTTTTACAGTTCCCTAACTAAAAAATCCTTTTCCTATTATTTCCTGGTTTACCTTATTTGTATATTCATCACTAAGGTCAATTATTTGTCATTTTTTCCCTTTTGAATCTTTCAAGTTTTCCCATTGTATGAAATACCAATTTTCATTACTTATTAAAACCCTTTCCACTTCCAAAAGTTTCCTTATATACTTAAATTTTTTTAAAAAAAAAAAAAAAAAAAAAAAAAATTTTTAAAAAATTTTAACTACCATTTGATTTAAAACCTTTCATATTCCTAGCCAAACCCCCCATGACCACTTTTATTCCCTTATGGTTTTACCGGGCTTGCAGTTTCTCCCATACCCCCCCTCCATTTCCTTTTTACTTGTTCGTGCATTCTTGATTAATCAATTTTTGGTTAAAATTTACATTTATTCCCTTTTTACCTTAATTATCTATACTTTTGCATAACTGATATTATTATTTTTAAACATTAAATTCTACACACCTTTTAAACCCAAATCGTCAACCCCCTCTCAATCTCACCCAACACACATATATTATATACATGTATGTATACACACACAACATACATTACACACATCAACACACAAATACTGCATATGTGTACATTTTCAACCTTATCATGTTATATGAGAATTCCTACCCACCCCCATTTATCACCCCTCATTCCCCCATTTAATTCACTTTTGTACAATACCATTCTATTCATCATTTCCATTTTTCCTCAAAACTATTTTTTTCCAAAATTTCCCTTTTTCCTTCATATTATATTACTTCACTTTCCCCATTACCCCCGGGTACCATTTTTATATAATTATCTTTCCATCATGTTAATATTACGGCCTTGTCAGTTCAACCTTGGATACTTTGCCTAATCTTATTTTGTTCTAAACATTTTTTCGTAAATCTGTTTATCAACCCCCCCAATCATAATTTCAACTCATTCAGGTTTCTTTTACACCATACCCAGAAACCCTTCCGATTAAAATTTTTATATTTAACCTTTTTTCTATATTATATTTTCCCACCGTCCATGTTCATTTAATATACACATAAAATTTCAGTTCGTTTGTTTTATACATAAACATTCACAACCACACTATATATGTATTATACACACACACACACACACACAAACCATCCCCCTATATTATATATATTATTAATATATATAAATATATATATTAAAATATACATATACATATACAACACATACATTATAAAAATATCATAACATATAAAAATACATATACAACACATACACACACGCCACACATGCATACATTTACACACACACACCGCACACACATGCTACTGTCACACACACACAACATACACAAAAAATATATACCACACACATTATCACTAAAGCATACAAACACATAATTAAAAAACACACAATATAACGTAACACATTTTTTAATTTAGTAAAAACCCCAAAACAAAAACCAGGTCTCTTTTCTTTTTCTCATTGTTATTATAATATAAAACACAAACCTATTCATGAAAATGCGCATTTTACAGCTTGTTCATGTTCTTATAAGTAAATTCCCACCCATCATTCTTTTAAAAGCCTCATTCTCCCCCATCTTTCATTCATGGGTTTTGCATTTCCCTTTTTATTTATACATTCAAACAATATTTTCCACAAGACATATTCATTTTCCTAATTCCCTTCCTTTATATTATATTTCATTCACATTTCCCCATATCAAACCTTTTTTTCATTTTTTTATATTTATCTTTTATCTGCATTTACTACCTTGTCTTGTTTATTCTGAGTAACAATTGCATAACCCTTTTTTGTGTTCATGAAATGCATCTCTTTCGTGAAACGTTCATATGTCAACCAATCATAAGTTACTCTTCAGGGATTTAATTACTTTCCATATTGAAAAAAACCCTTTAAGTTAAAACCCTGATTAAAACCCTTCCCTAAAATATTTTGTTTTCACCACACATCAATTTATGTTTTTGCACAAGATTCACATATTCTTATGTTTTTTCATAAACATTTACATAATCAACTTAGATACACAAACAAAACAGTGTAAATTAATAAAATCCCCAAAGCAAAACCAAGTCTCTTTTCTTTTTTCTTATTTTGTGTTTCTCTGTATTTTTGCATAAAAAATTACATTTCTAGGGGCACGTGTCATTTTTCCCTATTTTCATTTGTAATAGGTTTTTTTAGTGAATTTTCCTTATTTCTATAATGCTTAAAATAATTTCTCCCCCTTAATTGTCTATAACTGGGCATATCTTTAAAAAATTAATTCAGTTTCTTTTGTTGGAAAAAAAAGGACAGTTTTAATTCACCTGTCTGTGAACTTTTTGTTTTTGTGTAATTCGTTTTCCCCCAAAAAGTAGTCTGTTGGGTTTTCTAAATTTCGCTATCGTGAAGCGAAAAATATTTTCAGTATGGTTACGGATTTGAAGAGCGGTAAGTATTAAAACGTTCGCATTTTATTTATCAGCATTTTTGCTTATGAAAACAAAAATTTTTTGTTTTAATACTGAAATAAATCTGTTCTCATCTCCTACCCCTTCATTTAGCCATACTTCTGAAAAGCCATACATGTCTAAACAGTGTTTTATTTCTAATGCCCAATTTTGAATTTTATTTATTTCGGTCTTTTCTCTTTCATATGCTTTTTGGGGAGTCTGTTTGGTTCCATTTTTATAATCTTAAACCAATACCTAATCGCCCTTATTGTGCTATCTATGTATATAGGGTATCTACCCAACTCTCCATATATTAAATTATTTGGGGTTTTCTTGCCCACACCCATATATATTTTTTACAGGCGAACAAGTGTATATTTTCTATTGCTTTGTATCTAGTTAGACCCCATGCTTCTGCTGCATATAAGAGTAAGGGTTTAACTTGAGTGTCAAACAGTTTAAAGTAAATAGCCATATCTAATATGTCCTAAACTATACATAGTTTTCATTATTTCCATAATTTTGCCTTGAGAGAGAGAGAGAGAGAGAGAGAGAGAGAGAGAGAGAGAGAAGAAGAAGAAGAAGCAAACAGTTTTCTTTCTATGCAAGCTATCAACAGGAATAATAAACGTCCTGTCAGACCAGCCGCAAGCACGTTTACACGATCCGTCTAATCCTGTAGCCCTACAAAAGTAATACACTGGATATTTTAAGATCATAGTCAGTGAGAAAAGGTGAAAACAACCTTACCCTTGATTCAACCTCGTTCTGCTGTTTATAACCCACTGAACT
>CM031603.1:16091901-16096901 GCA_018398815.1 Conus ventricosus | reverse complement strand
TGACTTCTGATGGGATTCGAACCCACGACCTCCCAGCCGGGAGTCCGCGACGCTAACCACTTCGCCACGGCGGCTGATAGAGAGAGAGAGAGAGAGAGAGAGAGAGAGAGAGAGAGAGAGAGAGAGAAGAGAGAGAGAGAGAGACAGAGAGAGAGAGAAAGAGCGAGAGAGAGAGAGCGAGAGAGAGAGAGAGTTTCCTGCTCCCCATTGTCTGAAGAGCTAAGATACGGGTCAGACGAATTGCAAGTAAGTTTACACAATCCCGACAAAGCCCATGGCCTGACGCATAAACTGCAATGCCTACATCACAGAGACAGAGAGTAAAGTATAGACAGTCGCATCCCTGATTTTCCTTGGGTAAGCTTAAAACTCGCATCTCCAATGAAAACAAAGACATATGTTGTCTTTACTAAAAGAAATATGTTCTAATCATGTACTGCTGTTATTTTTGTTGTTGCATACACCCTGAACATAAACGTACTTTCATTGGTAGATATTCAAATCTTACCTCCAAGCGTCCAGTTCTAAGCCTTACAGACATGATGATAATCCAGTTGTTGTCTGTAAACAACCGTTACCCATTTACAGGAACCTTGTAGAAAAACAGTTTGTAGAGAGGAAGGATAGAGAAACCCATCCGAGATGGATTGAATTGAATTGCGTCAACCTCCATTTGAAATGACGTTGTTGGACCAAATGTGCTCCCTTGCTGCAATGTCTTTTCTCTGTGGATGTTCCACAAAGGAAGCAATTCCCAGGATTGAAGCTTTCCTTGTCTGCTCTTGCAGTGCATGCACAAAGAAAGACATTTGTCCTTTTCCACCTCTTTTGTCAACAGAAGGGGTTAGGGAAGGGTGGAAGGTGGGGAAGGGGAGGGGGGGGTGACGATGGCGGTGAGGAGGATGGGGGAAGGGGGATGGAGGTGACGGGAGGATGTCTTGTCTTCCACGATCGCTCAGCGGTGTTTCTCCTACGTCGCTCATCTCCGTTCTTCTGTAACACAGCCACAAGCCAAGGTCGGTCACAACAGCAGTCCACACATTCTGTCCACAAACTGATTGAACATCGGTGTTGGGATGGGGATGGTTGGGGGAGGAGAGGGGAGTGCGAAAGAGAAAAAACACGGTTTTGTATTTTATTCAGTGTGGCTGTCAGATTCAGGAAAGGATTTATTGCTCAAGTTCGTGAACATTTCTATCGTGTTTGTTTTTCAATAAGTTGTTCATATACATTATCTGGGCCCTAATTTAAAAAAAAAAAGCCCAAGGAACATAGAATTACTAGTCGAAATAGGAATTCAGGTGATTGTGCTCACTTTACAAATTTTACTTTCAGCTATTCTTCAGATAGGGTTCGAGTCTGAGGGTGAGCTGGGGAGAAGGGGGAAAGGTGTGGGGATGACAGCTTCCAGGCACCATTATGGATTTAAGCAATGTGTTTGACTACTCATGATAACCTCATTTTCGATTTTTGCTCTATATTCATGTCCGTAATGATTTTGTGTCGAGGTCTTTGGTGTCAGCTACTCCTTGGCTTTATGAACACTGGATGGACGGGCTGGTGCGTTCAGCAAGGGGACGATCACTCACACTTGCTCTGTGACTGGGGAATTATTGTCATCGTTAGGGAGCTCAGTGGGTGATGTCCTGCGTCATTTAGATCAAACCAGCCTCCACTGAACAGCACTGAGGTGATTTGGCAGCAGTGAAGTGTCTGTCATAGTAATTTGCCTCTGAAGACTGATTTTCATTGTCTCCATGGGCTGTCCGTGCAGGTACTATTACTGGACTCACCTGGGTGTAAGTTGAATGGTAGAGCTGATAGGGACGTATGCGGCACAGACGACGAGACCCCCCCACAAAAAAAAAACCCAAGTGAAACAAGGAATCAAAAACAGTGGTACCAGCAGCGTTGATCACACCACACACAGACACAGACACACACACACACATGCAGTTCCTCTCTAAACCCTTGAGAATCTTCAAGCAGAAAGCAGACCTTCAAATAACTGCTGATGGATCGTCTGGAACAGTTTGTCAGAAACTTCACCGATGGTACCATCTGCAAACTAATCGATCGTTTCCTTCATATGCGCGAGTGGACGTGCGGTTCTCTTTCCCTCTGTCTGCATCTCTGTCTGTGTGAGCAAGAAAGTTTTGTGTGCATCGGTCAGTGCATTGAGCAGTGGGCAACGTATAGAGCAAGCATGCGTATGAGTGAGTGAGTGAGTTGGTGTGTGTGTGGTGTGTGTGTGTGTGTGTGTGTGTGTGTGTGTGTGTGTGTGTGTGTGTGTTCGAGTTTGTGCAACATGTGTGTGTGTGTGTGTGTGTGTGTGTGTGTGTGTGTGTGTGTGTGTGTGTGTGTGTGTGTGTGTGTTTGTTTGAGTGAGCGAGTGTGTGTGTGTGTGTGTGTGTGTGTGTGTGTGTGTGTGTGTGTGTGTGTCTGTGTGTGTTTGAGTGAGCGAGTGTGTGTGTGTGTGTGTGTGTGTGTGTGTGTGTTTCAGTGAGCGTGTGTATGAGTGTGTGTGTTGTGTGTGTGTGTGTGTGTGTGTGTGTGTGTGAGTGCGTGCGTGCGTGCGTGCGCGCGCGCGCGCGCGTGTGTGTGTGTGTGTATGTGAGAAAGAGGTGATTAGTCTTTGTTGTCCAGCTATGAATAAGAGAGAGCGACTGAGAGAGAGAGAGAGTGATGATGATGATGATGATGGAATTAAACTGATTCTCTGGATAAAAAAGAAATGTAGGCCCTTGAACAGCAATGAAACGAAGAGTAGGTTGAGACAGAGAGAGAGAGAGAGAGAGAGAGAGAGAGAAGGAAAGAGAGAGAGAGAGAGAGAGAGAGAGAGAGAAAGAGAGAGGGAAAGAGAGAGAGGGAAAGAGAGAGAGAGAGAGAGGGAAAGAGAGAGAGAGAGGGGGGGGTTGATTTGTCTTTGTAGTCCAGCTATGAATAAGAGAGAGAGAGAGAGAGAGAGAGAGAGAGAGAGAGAGATTCCTGCCCCTAGGCCATTAACTGGCGAACGTAGATCTGGTCAGACTAATCGCAAACAAGTTTACACAATGCTACGAATCCCATGGCCTGACACATAAACCTGATTTCCTAAATCAAAGAGACAGAGAGTAAAGTGTAAACAAACTAGATCAAAGAGACAGAGAGTAAAGTGTAAACAACCTCGTTCCTGGGTGGCCTTCGTTCTGTTTAGCACCCACTTAATCTTCGATGAAAACAATGATAAATGTCGTCCCCAGTACAAAAAACAAGAATGTTTTCATCATGCTATTTCTTCGTTGTTACATACACCCTGAATACTAATCTCCTTTTACTGGTAGAACGTTTTGATCTTACTATTTGACTGACCAATTCTCAGCCTTACAGACATGATGCTAATCTAAACTGCTGTCCACAAACAACCATTGCCTATTTACAGGGATCTTGAGGAAAAAACAGTTCGTGGAGAGGAATGAAAGAGAAACACCTCCGTGATGGTTTGAATTGCATTGCGTCAACCTCCACTCCATTTGAAATGACATTGTTGGCCCAAATTTGCTCCCTTGCTGCAATGTCTTTTAACTGCGCCTGTTCCACAAAGGAAGCAATTCCCAGGATTGAAGTTTTCCTTGTCTACTCTTGCAGATATTGTTCTCTTTTTTTTTCTTTCTCTTTTCCTTTTTTTACAGGAGGAAGGGGATGTGGAGGGTTAGATATGATTGGTTGAGGCGCTGGCAGTGAGGAAGGTGGGGGAAAGGGGATGGGAGATGTCCTGTCTTCCACGATCGCTCAGCGTGTTTTCTCCCACGTCGCTCATCCCCGTTCTTCTGTGACACAGCCACGAGCCAAGGTCGTTCGCAACAGCAGTCTGCACATTCTGTTAAAATACTGATTCGACATCGCCGTTGAGGTGGGAGTGGGGGTTGGGATGGGGGGGGGGGGGGGGGGCGAAAGAGAAAAACATGTTTTTGTATTTCGGTCAGTGTGGCTGTCAGATTTAGAAAATGGATTTATTGACCACGTCTCTCTCTCTCTCTCCTCTCCTCTCTCTCTCCTCCTCTCTCTCTCTCTCTCTCTCTCTCCTCTCTCTCTCCTCTCTCTTTCTCTGTGTGTCTCTCTGTCTGTCTATCTGTCTGTCTGTCTCTCTCTATCTCTTCTCTGTCTCTGTCTCTCTCTCTGTCTCATGTCTGTCTGTCTGTCTGTCTGTCCTGTCTGTCTGTCTGTCTCCCCTCTCTCTCTCTCTCTCTCCTCTCTCTCTCTCTCTCTCTGTATCAACCATATCCTCCTCACCCATCCCGTCCCAACCCTCACCCCTCCCTCCCCTTCCCGTTCACGCTGTCCCAACAGCCCACCCCCAAGTACCATTTCTTGCACAGCGCTCATTCCGGCATTTTCTTGCAAATCAATATCCAGGTACAGTTTAAAAAGAAACATCGTTCCTTTTTACATTTTGCTTCATTTTCCGTCCTCAGTCACCTCGTTTTTGAAAGTAACATATCCAGGTATGCACAGTCACAAGCCACGGCACCACCACCTCCATCCAACGACGCCCTGTATGAACATCGGCAGGGCGCTGATCGCTTCGAAGAACTAGACAAGAACTAAAGGTCTGAGAGGAAACCAGAGCTAAAGTCACCATGAGAGCCAGTATGAAAGACCACACAATTGCAGACTTATATTCAATGATGATCAGTGAGAGCGGTGATGACGAACGCGATTGTTTTGGAGTTCCAGTTTGCTCAGAAACTGCATGACCAACTGTGTTGTTTCCACAATGTAACCAGACTTCATCCAGACCGAATAGATAAAGACATGTGCGGTGTTTGTCAGGAAATGCTAGCAACACTCCAAAGACGAACCCAGTAATAGTGGATAAAAGTCGACTCTTTGATGGCAGGTTTTCATTGTAGCCCATAACACACTCAAATCTGGGATAGAATCGGTGAAAATCCTAGCAATAAATTCTTAGGGAATCGAATCCAACACTTTCCAGTGCGCTTTTATACGCCACCACGCGT
>CM031603.1:16076815-16079315 GCA_018398815.1 Conus ventricosus | reverse complement strand
ATAAATTGGTTTCAGTCAGTGTGTGTGTGTGTGTTGTGTGTGTGTGTGTGTGTGTGTGTGTGTGTGTGGTGTGTGTGTGTGTGTCCAACCCCACTTTCTCTCTCTTGAAGGATCACAGTCATATACATTTCAGGAAAACAAAAAGAACTAGTAAAGATGCTTCTTTTTTTCAAGAAGAGCTGGGAAATGAATAAGGGACAGAGAAAGACCGCATAGAACAATCACGTAAGTGTACTTTGGAGTGGGAAATGTAAGTTAAAACTCTGACATGCCTTGTCTCAAAGTGGCGCTGTCGCCGTGCGCTAGGTTTCATACTTTTCTAGAGAACAGCAGCCTTCATTGGTGTTGTGTCAACATCAACGTTACATTTTGAAAAAAAAGAAACGGTATTAGTTCCACCACACATTACAGACAAACGGACTAGGACTGTGATCTGTTTGTCTGCATCGTGTGTGGAACTGATGCCAGTTTCTATTCAAAATCTGCTTCTTTTTCCTGCTCTCAGTCACCTGGTTTTGAAATGAATTCTAAAGACAGTTATCGTTCTTTCTGTGTCAATGCAGCAGAAGAAGACTGCCATTTTGTAACTGTTGCTCTTTGTGCAAAGACCTTCATATACCTCTGCCACGCTGCCATTTTATAGAATATTTATCATAATAATGTTAATTTTTATAGTGCCTATTCTCTTAAGATTAGGGCTCTAAGCGCTTTACATATAATATAATAAACACTCTCGTTTACACAACGGGCTGCCTACCTGGGTAGTGCCGACTGAAGAGCTGCCTGCCGGCGCATCATTCAGTCGTTTTCCATCATCCGGTCAATATCGTGCACTCATTTCCTTCCTTCCTTCATTCTTTCCATTATCACGCAGGGTGCATGCTGTGTGTAACGTGTCATCCATACCAACGGCCAAACTGGCCTTCTCTTCCGAAAGTTGGTGATGGGATTTTTACGTGTGTGCAAGATGTTTTGCGTGCGTTCACACACGGAACCTCGGTTTACAGTCTCATTCGAAGGAAACTGTATGGGGAGACAGTTACCTCTGCTACGCTGCCATTTTATAGACAGTTGCTCTTTGTGCAAAGACCTTCATATACCTCTGCCACGGCCCCTGAAGCACAAGTTAAAATACAAAAACAAAAAAAAAAAAAACATACAGTTGTTAGATTGGGGTCTGTTGGGTGTCGTGGGTAAGACCCACTTGTTCTTTTCACAAGTGAAAGGTTCCATCCCCAGCCAAGATAAACCGATTTGGTCAGCTTTTTCATCTGTTCAGAATCCAGTTTCATCCCCGCCCTTAACACGTGACGTTTAGTCGCGGTGTCCGCGCTTGAACGCATGCACTGGAACAAGTTTGCACACGCGGTATTTCAATCCCATTCCTCCGTTCATTAAATCCCATGCCAAACGACTGTACATTAACTTTGTTTATTTCGTTTGTCATTACAAAGCAACGAACGTTTTCTTTTTTTGTTCTTTCCTTTTTTGTTCTTCTCTCTTCTTCCTCTTTCTTCTTCCTTCTCTTTTTTTGTCGTCTTCGTGTTGTGCTTTACACAAGCAGCACATGATCAAGTGAGTGTGCCAGTAACCACACTAGAAAATAAACAAACCCAACATAAATTAGTCAAAAATATGCCATTAAAACTCACAAAAATAGTCCATTGTAAGAGAGCATACAGACTGTGCATGGTGTGTAAGAAACTGGTTGTTAAAAAAAAAAAAAGAAAAAAAAAAAAGGAAAGAAAAAAAGCTAGTTATGGAAATTGTTTTTGGGGGTGTTTTTTTTCGCTTTTTTTTTTTTTTTTTTTTTTGGGGGGGGGGGGGGGCAGATGAAGAGGACAATGTGAAGCACCAAAAAAATGAAAAGGTGGATTTGGGCCTTAGGAGGAAAAAAAAAAAGAGAAGAAAAAAAACCCACCCCCTTAGGTGCTCCACTGATCCGAGAACTGATGCCACAAAAAACAAAAAAAAAAAAAAAACATTCCTCCTTTCGGAGAAAAGCAGATCAATGTGTCTTGGAGGAAGGAATGGCACGAGACTATCAACACATGCACGCTGGCGTCATGTTCAGATCATCATCCCCAAAGACGAATGTGGCGACTCAGTGGTGGGATGAACAACAATGGCAGATGTTAAAACCTCACCAGCACTGGAACGTCTGAGAAAGGAACGAAGAAAGCAGGTAGCTTTTCAAAAACATATACCTTAAACAAATGGAAGAACACAGCATTTGACAGATCTTTCTTGAAGTGAAAAAGATGATGAATTATGTAAAAAAATAGGAAAACAAACAGCTGAATCATCATATAATTCTTCCTCTTCCTCTTCAAATGCAAGCATTATATGTATGTAATGTATGTATGTAATGTATGTATGTATGTATGTAATGTATGTAATGTATGTATGTATGTTTGTGTATATTATATATTATCTCTGTCTATCTATGTATCTATCGAATCTATCTATCTATCTCTATCTATTCTATCTATCTATCTAT
>CM031603.1:16059315-16064315 GCA_018398815.1 Conus ventricosus | reverse complement strand
CGTCATGTCCACTATCACCACAGTCCCAGCACAGACATTCCGCTAATGACAAGCAGTCCTTCACCCATTCCTTGATCATTTATGAGCAAAACATCATTCAATTTGGCCAATGACAGTGCTCCTTCACCTTCATATACATACAGCCTCACATGCAAGCCAACACGTCATCAGACTTGAGTGTGACCATGCCCCTCACCCATCAACACTGTGCATGCCAGCAAACATCGCTTTGCCAATGCGTATCTCCACTTGCACGTCGATATAATACACCAAGCATGCCGTCAGATTATCGACCTGTGAATGTGCCCACCCCTCAACGCATCATGTAAATACGACATGCCGGACAGACTTCGACCTGTGCCAGCGTATTTCACCTGTTTGCTCGATTATCAACTGCCGCTACAATATGCCAGTCGATAATTTTCCGCTATCCATGAATATACCGACACCGGCACAGACTTCGGCCTGTGAAATGTTTTTTTCAATTTATGCACACACAGCTCAAATTTGCCCCAGTATAGCTACAGCAGGCCAGCCAGACTTCGGCCTATGAATATGTTTTTCACCCTTTCCACGTCAACACAGTAACATCATGCCAGTCAAACTTGGGCCTGTGAATATGTTCTTCACCCTTTCCACGTCACTACACTAACAGCATGCCAGTCAGACTTTGGCCTGTGACACAACAAGTCCTTTTTTCCGTTAGCGTTCATGTGTAACAATGGGCCTGTCAGTTGTCGGCCTGGAACAACGTTTCTTTGTCCTGATTATTTTGTCTTGTTTATCATAGACAGAAATAAAGAACACGCCAGAGCATTCGAAGCAGTTGCAAATGTTCTCTTGTCCACCAAAGACCTTGTGGTTTCACCTGCATTTGTTGGTTTGTCTGTCTCTCAGCATAATTGCGTAGAGCCACTGAACTGATTTCAACAAAACGTGGTGGAACGATGTCATTTCGGCCCCAAATGAACCCACTACAGTTCGGTAAAAACCGGCACGGATCCTATGGCACGGATCCTATGGCACGGATCCTATGGCACGGATCCAATTTTAAAGGTGGTTTATACATCCGTTCAACAGAAATCACGCCAGATCTTTGGGACGAGTTGAAATTTAAACTAAAATTTCAACTAGGTGGACAGATGGAAATTGAACTGAAGACAGTGGTTTACAAATCTATTTAACAAAATGACGCCAGACTTTGTGACCAATTGTAATTAAACTAAAATTTCAACCAGGTGGGCAGATGGAAAGTGGATTAAAGACAATCCCTGTTACTACTGACTGATTTAACCAGGAAGACAGAATTTAGAAACAGAGGGTGTTAGTTACCGCCAATGAGATTGACAAACAAAGCACATGACAAGACACAGAAGACAGATATAATGTGGACTCATGGGAGAGCTGATTAAATGTTGATTGCAGAGGCAAGGAACAGATCCGGGATAAAGGATGGATGCAGGAATTGTTCCTTTAAAAAAAAAAAAGGACAAGTAAGGAAAGTCTACGAAGAGAAGATGAAAAAGGGATAAGTTATAAAGTTAAAAGCCAAGATGACCATGGAGGCCACATCGGGCCTGGAAGAAGAAGAAGAAGAAGAAGAAGAAAGAAGAAGAAGAAGAAGAAGAAAGCAAGTTCAGTTCAGGACGTGCTGTTTTTAGGCCAGTCGACAAAACAGGTTATATCAGGACCGTAAATCCTGTTTACAAGAGAAGAAACTGGAAACAACAACAACAACAACAACAATTAAAAAACGATTAAAAAGAACAATCCAACTGTTGCTGTCTAGAAATAAGGTAGAATTGTTCATTCTCCATCACGCATGAATTTATGCGATAAAGAGGTGGAGGGAAAAAAATGGGGGAGAGAAGAAGAAGAAGAAGAAAAAAGAAGAACAAGAACAAGAACAAGAAGAAGAAGAACAAGAAGCAGGAGCAGCAAACAGCAGCAACAGAGGAAGAAGCAGAAGAAGAAGAAGAAGAAGAAGAGAAGAAGAAGAAAGAGAAGAAGAAGAAGAAGAGAAAGGAACAAGAAGAAGAAGAAGAAAAAGAAGAAGACGAAGAAAAAGAAGAAGAAAAAGAAGAAGAAGAAGAACGGAAAGAAAAGGAGGTGGAGGAGGAGCAGGAAAGAAGAAGAAGAAGAAGAAGAAGAAGAAAAGAAAAGAAGAAGAAGAAGAAGAAGAAGAAAGCAAGTTCAGTTCAGGCTATATCAGACGGTAAATCCTGTTAAAAGAGAAGAAACTGTTCAAATAAATGTTTTAGAAATAAACTGGTGAAAGGAAGAATCCACATGCAACTGTCAAGAAATAAGCCAAAAAGACAAAGTTCATTCTCAATTACGTGCGATATTCTGGGACGATTATATTGATTTCGTGCTAAAAAAAAAAAAAAATCAAAAAACTTTAAATCAACTGGAGGAATATCCGTGAAAAGAAATATTTAAGGAGTATGCTGTACAGTGTTTAAATCTCACGACATGCATGTCTCAGCATTCGATAAAAAGATGGTTAATGCTGCACCTCGGCTTGTGCGTCACAAACAAAATGGAAAGAGAAGAAGAAGAAGAAGAAGAAGAAGAAGAAGAAGAAGAAGAAGACGAAGACGACGAAGACGAAGAAGAACACCCCCCCCCTCCACCACCACCACCCACCACCACGCCAACAGCCAACACACAACAACAACAACAACAACGAGACGAGGAAGAAGAAGCAGGAAGAGGAGGAGGAGGAGGTGGAGGAGGAGGAGAAGAGAAAAGAACAAGACCAGGAAGAATTGGAGGAGGGAGAAAGAAGAGAAGAGGAAAGAAGAGAAGAGAGAATAAGAAGGAAGAAGAAGAAGAAGAAAGAAGAGAGAAGTAGAGTAGAAGAGGAAAATTAGATGAGAGGCAGGGGATAAGAAGAGGAGGTAGAAGAGGAGCAGGAAGAGAGGAGGAGAAAGAGAAGGAAGAAGTAGAAGGAGATAGGAATGTGGAGAGGAGGAGAAGAGGAAGAGAATAAGAGAGGGTTAGGAAGAGGAAAGAGGTGGAGAGGAAGACAAGGAGGAGGAGGTGGTGGAGCAGAAGGAGGAGTATGAAGAGTGAAAGAAGAAGAAGAAGAAGAAAAGAAGAAGAAGAAAGAAGAAGAAGAGAGGAGGAGGTGGAGGAGGAGAAGGAGGAGTATGAAGAGGTGAAAGAAAAGAAGTAGAAGAGAAGAAGAAGAAGAAGAAGAGGGAGGAGGAGAAGGAGGAGGAGGAGGGCGTTTGCATTTCCAAAAGAAATCGGCGCTTTCAATGTTTGACGCTGAAATATGCTCAAAGCTTGTTACACTTTCAGAAGGTTTGTTGATTCATTTTTGTTGTGTTTTTATGTGTTCTTATCCATCGTTCTAAGTGCGCCTCTACTTTTTTTTTTCGTTGGCTGAATTATAAATACCGATGGCTTTCATTGATGATGATGATGATGATGATGATGATGATGATGATGATGATGATATGATGATGATGATGATGAAGATGAGATGAAGAAGAAGAAGAAGAAGAAGAAGAAGAAGAAGAAGAAGAAGAAGAAGAAGGAGAAGTAGAAGAAGAAGACGAAGACGAAGAAGAAGAAGAAGAAGACGAAGAAGAAAAAAAAGTTACTTGAATACCAGTGTGTGTGTGTGTGTGTGTGTGTGTGTGTGTGTGTGTGTGTGTGTGTGTGTGTGTGTGTGTGTGTGTGGTGTGTGTGTGTGTGTGCCGTTATTACTGCCACAATGACGATTAGTACTACCACCACTACTGCTTCTGCTGCTGCTGCTGCTACTTCTACTGCTGCTGCTGCTGTGGCTTTTACTGTTGTTGCTAGAACCCCCACCACCACCACACTACTACTACTACTATTGCTGCTGCTGCTTCTATTACTACTACTACACTACCTTTACTGCTACTTCTACTGCTGCTACTGCTACTACTACTACCACTACACTGCTGATACTACTACCACTACGTCTACCACCACCACTACCATCACCACCACCACCACCACTACCTCTGCTACTGTTACTACTAGTACTACTACAAAAGCAATTACTGGTACTACATTTTCCTCCTCCACCTCCTCTCCTCCTCCTCCTCCTCCTCCTCCCTGTTGTTGTAGTTGTTGATGTAGCAGGGGTGACAATACTAGTCGCACTGCTTATGATGTTGGTCAGGGTGGTGATGTTGACGATGATAATAATGACAGCGGTATACCACTGTAGGTGGCATCGGTAAGACCCACACATCAAGTGTTTTTGTCTTTTCTATATTATCTTCCCGTGTTTCAGATACCCCGTTGGATCCTTTGGGAGGGGGGGGGGGGCTAGCAAGAACCATTTAACAGAACACCACAACCAGCCAGTCCCGTGTCTAAAGGACGAACGGAGAAGAGAGGCAGACAGACAGACAGACAGGCAGGCAGGCAGACAGACAGACAGACAGACAGACAGACAGACGGGCAGAGACAGAGCCAGCCGCGGACACGGCTCTTATACGTACGACTGGATATCAAGGTAATCGATCAAACATACACTCTCTCTCCCTTTCTTCCCACTTCACTATCATCTCTTCCCCACACACCCCACCCCCACCCACTCCCACGCACCCCTCCACCAACCCCCCCCCCCTCCCCACCCCCCAACCCCCCCTCCTTCCATCCACCTGTCGTCCTCTCGATCCATCATTGCATCCCCCCCCCCCCCCCCCCCTCTCTCTGTGCGTTTTGGTGGTCTCTCATTTCAGTACGTAAGAGATTCTTACTGAGAGGAACGTTCACGTTTTGCTTATCTGCTGATCACATCTTGGGTTTGGATGGTAATGTAGTCGTTGTTGTTGCTGTTTGTTTGTTTGTTTGTTTACGTTTCATCTTTAACTTTCAAAACATTTTTTTTTTCTATTCTGAACATAGAGAAAAAAAAAATCACCTTTTTTGCATGTCCAGTTTGATGTTACGTCTTGTTCTCTGCGATGTTCCTTCCACACCTTTCTCTGTCCCACTCTCGCATCCAT
>CM031603.1:16024315-16034315 GCA_018398815.1 Conus ventricosus | reverse complement strand
CCCCAGATATCGAATAAATTGAAGATTTTTTTAATGGTGGCAGGGTTTGGGAAGAAGAGAGAGAGAGAGGGGGAAAAGAGAGAGAGAGAGGGGAGAGAGAAAAGGGGGGAGGGGAAGAGAGAGATTTGGGGGAGGGGGAAAAAGGGGAGAAAATTGGGGGAGAAAAGGGGGGAAAATAGAAAAAAAAAAAACAAAAAACAGACAAAACAGACAGACAGAAGCCCGCCCAGAGACAGACGGGAATTTTGGGAAACCCAAAGGAATTAAAAATTAAAAATAGTTTAAAGCAATTTAGATAAGAGGAATTAAAACCTTTGAATAATGTTTTCTAAAACTCCCCGATTCCCCCCTCACCCCACCCCCAGGGCCGTTTTTTCCCCCCACCCCCCCCCAAACTACACTACCAATCCTCCCCCCTTACTCCCCCCTTTCCACTTTTACCCTTTTTTCCCCCCCCCCCCCTCCCCCCCCCCCCAAAACCCCCCCCCCCCCCCCTTTTTCCTGCCTCCCCTTTTTTCCAAAAAAAAATATAAATTTGAAAACAAAAGGGGGGGAGAAAAAACAGCTACAGAGAGAGAGAGAGAGAGAGAGGGGAGAGAAGGGGGAGAGAGGGGAAGGGGAGAGGGGGGGGAGGGGAGAGAAGAGGGGAGAGAGAGAGGTTGGGGGGCCAAAAAAAAAAACAACAAAAAAAAAAAAACGAAGTTGCAAAGAACTCCATCCATCCAACCCTTTCCCCTCCGTTTTTGGTGCGTTGGGGTTTTCAGGGCCATAAAGCACCCCTTTCCTATATCATGTCACCCGGCGGGGAACCCCCAAATGACGTTTTTCCACCCAAAAAGTTTGTCACAGACAAAAAGGGGTTTTTGTCCCTCACCCCCAAAAAAAATAAAGAACAGCATGGTATTCCAAAAATTTTCTTTTTTTTTTTTTTTGTCTTCCAGCACGGGAAAAGAGCGCTTTTCGTAAAATTTGCCGGAATCCTGCTATCTGTTTCTTCCTTTTTTTTTTTTTTTTTTTAATGATAATGCGGAAAATGTTGGATGAAATTTTTTTAGTGTGGTTTTGGCTCATTGGATATAGAGAAAAAAACAATAGATGGGAGTTTGCCCTTTCCCCAAAAAGCAGGGGGGGGGGGTTTGGGACTTTTGGGGGGGAAATAGAAGTGTTGGGGGGGGGGGGGGGTTTGGGGGAAGGGAAACCAATCTGGTGCCCGGGTGGGAGGTGGGGGGGGGAGGGGGGGAGGGAGGGAGGGTGGGGAAAATGGTGTAATGGGGGATTGATTTGAAAAAAATTTTGTGGTACATAATGTCTTTTTTTTTTCGGGCGGATCAAAGGGGTTGAAAAAACTTTTAAAATTATCTAGGCAAAACATTTTTAATTTTATTTTTAGAAATATGAAAACAATTTTCAAACCCCCCCCCCCCCTTTTCATTATTCTGTTATTTGTACATGTTTTCACTCACTGGGTCGCCTGCAGGGCACGTCTGTCTGTTGTCGGCCCTTGTCTGTCTGTTTCTTCTCTCTCTCCCCTATCTCCTCCCCTCTTCTCTCTTCCTCCCTCTCTCTTTTCCCCTCTCGTTCCCCTTTTTGTTTGTGTGTGGGGTTTTTGTTTGTGGTGTGGGGTTTTGTGTGTGTGTGTGTGTGTGGGGGTGTGTTGTGTGTCTGTCTGTCTGTCTGTTTTGTTGTTTGTGTTGTGTGTGTGTGGGTGTTGTTTTGTGTTTTTGGGGTGTTTTGGGGTGTGGGGTGTGAAAACTCCCCAGTGTAAAGGGGTTTTGTGTCTGGGAAATGTAAAAAGAGTTAATACTAGTATGTACCCACAAACATATTATTTTGGGAATTGTTTTGCCCCCGGTTAGGGTTTCGTCAGTTTTACAAACGCCTTTTTTGTTTTTTTGTCTGTTTTTTTTGTTTGGTCATTTGTCTGCTAGCAGAAAATTTTTTTTTTTGACACACATCCCGAGGCCCCGGTTTTAAGTGGGGGTTTGAGTCATGGAAAAAAGCAAAAAGGCGAAAAGGGGGCTTGAAAAAAAAAAAAGAAAAAAAAAGAAGTAAAAAAAAAAAAAGGGGAAAAAGGTTTTTTTTTTTTTAAAAGAAGAGGAACAAAAGTTGACGGGCGTTTTATAAAGGACCACCCCCTTTTTCTCATGTCTACAGCGCTATGTGCGATTGGGGGTTTTTTTGGGTTGGGCCGCCCTTTGCTCTTTTTGTAAAAATACCTCCCTTCCCTTTCCTCTCTTACTCTTCCCCCCCCCTCCCCCCCCCCCCCCCCCCCCTATTTTTAAAATTTTTCACCCTTTACCCGCTTTCCCCCCTTTCCCCCCCCCCCTCCCCCCGCCCTCCCCGGTTTTGTCCCCCTTCCCCCTTCTCCCAGAACCCGGGCCGGGTCCCCCCATTCCCTTCCCCTCCTTTATTCGCCCGAACCCCCCCCCCCCCCCTCCTCCCCCCCCCCCCCCCCCAGCTCTTTTTTTCGCTTTTCCTTTTTCCCCTTCAAGCCTTTTTAGGGCTCCCCCCTTCCCCCCTCCGCGTCCTCCCTTTCCTCCCCCCTTTCCCTCCCTTCTCTTTCCCCTCCGTTCTTTTTTTCCTTGGAAAAACTTCCCTTTCCCCAAAACCCAATTTTTTTGTTTGGGTTTTTTGGTTTTCCCTTCGTTGCCCCCTTTTGGGGTTTTTTTTTTTTCTTTTTTTGTTTCCCCATTTTTTTTATTTGCTGTTATTTTTGTTGTTTTTGTTGTTTTCTTTTTTGTTTTTGGGTTTTTTGTTTTTTTTTTTTTTTTTTTTTTCTTCTTTTTCTTTCTTTTCCTTCTTCTTTTTTTCTTCGTCTTTCTTCTTTTTCGTTTTTTCTTCTTCTTCTTTTTTTCTTCTTTCTTTTTTTTTTCTTTTTCTTTTTTTTTTCTTCTTTTTGTTTTTCTTGATGGGGTTTCCCAAATCGCTGCGTTTTTCAGTAGATTTTTCCTTTCCCCCCCCCCCCCGGCCCCCCCCCCCCCCCCCCCCCCCCCCCCCCCCCCCCCCCCCCCCTTCCTCTTTGTTTGTAGTCAGTCCGGTTTTGTCCCCCTCTCCCCCTCTATCCGCCCCCCTCTCTCCCCAAACTTTTCCCCCCCCCCCCCCCCCCCCCCCTCTTTTTCCCTTGTATGTTTCCCTCTGTCTAAACCCCTCCCTGTCCCCTCTGGGCTGTCTGTCCCGGCCCCCTTTTCTGAAGGCGTGCTCCTCTGTTGTGTGTGTTTGTTTTGTGTGGTGTTGTGGTGCGTGCGGCGGGGCGTGCGTGCGTGCGGTTTCGTGCCCTGCGTGCCGGTTTCGTGCGGTGCGTGCGTGCGGGGCGTGCGGTTTTGTTGGGGGGTGTTGTGTGTGTGTTTTGTGTGGTGTGTGTTGCCAGGCAAAGCTGGGTGTTTTGGGGTTTTTTTGTGTGGGGTGTGTGTGTGTGTGTTTGTGTGTGTGTTTTGTGTGTGTGTGGTGTGTGTGTTCCCGTTCATTTTTTTTTTAAAAGTCTTTTCATCGCCCAAGTTAAATTTGACCCCTTTTTTAAAAAAAATAAAATAACCCCAAGGCCCCACTCACCCACACACACCTCCCCACTTTTAATTATCACCCCATTAGTATTTCCCCAAACCCCCATTGAATTTTATGCATATTGACATGGGGTGAAATAAACCCCAGGGGTACCAAAATTGTTGATCTTCAAAACAAATTTTTTCAACCCCGTGACTGCGAAATAACCATGGCAAATTTTTAGCAAAATAAACCCTTTTAAGACAGCATTAACTTTTTAAAATTTTTCATTTTTAATACCTTTCTCCCCATAGAGTGGGGCAACACTGAGCATTCAAAAAAAAAGATGATGCACAGAAAAAGTTTTCCCCTGCATACACAAGAAATACCCTGAGGGAAAATTTAGGTTCAAAAATATTCCCCTTAAATTTTTGAAATTTAAACTAAAATGTGCCTTGGGGCCGACGGTTAAAACAGCCATTTTTGTCTAGAATTCTGCTTTTTGCAACCCCTTTTTTCCATAATTTGGTCAATTCACAAAGGATAAATCTAAGGGATTGTTTTTAGTAAAAATTTTCCGTCTTTTGTTTGCTCTTTTTTTGGGAAGACGGTTTTTGCTATTTCATTCCACTTTTACCCCCAGTGAGATGGGGCCCAACAAAAATCTATTTTAGCCTTTTAATGAAACAATGCAGTAGAAAGTTTTTTTTTTCAAAAGCAAAAATTTTTTTAAACTTTGGGGAGTTTCCCAAGCCTTTGTGACTGTTTTTTAAAAAAGATTTGGGAAACAAAAAAAAATAAAAACTGGAAAAGAAACAATTGATGTATCTTTTATGTAAGTCAAAGGGCCCTTTAGTTTGCATATAAATTTTTTGAGGTAAGATTGAAAACCCTTTTCCTAAATTAAAAATGATTTCCTGAATTTAAGGTTGGTATTATAAAACCTGAACACTGTCCCGAGGGGTTCCCAATTTCCGAAACCCCTCTGTAAAAACTTTTAAAAAGATTTGGAAAGCTGTTTTTTAAATGTTCACGAACTTCAGTTGTTTTTAAAAAATTTATTAAATTTTCACTTTTCTTTAACAAAAAATATATTTGTAATCAAAAGGAAAACATTTAGGTGCTCCCCCAAGGGGGCTTGGAGGGACTGCAGGAAAAATTTTGGTATGCAAATTTTAAAATCAAAATTGCAATGTGAAAAATAAAGTCAGATTTGTTTGTTTCTAATTGGTTGGGTGTTTAAAATGTGTTTTTAAAAACCTCTTTGGAAAAACCCTTTTCTAATCAATCAGTATTTCTTCAGTTAGTGAATTTTCAACAGAAAGACCCTTTTGGGAAATTTTATTTGGATTTCATTCCCAAAATTCGCTTCTCAATTTTGAGGTAAAATTTTTGTTTTTTTTTATAACAACTAATTTAGTGGGTTTTTGTGCAATTGGGGGCTCCCAGAGCTAAAAATTTATGGCCCTTAAATATCCCAAACTTTGGGAATTTTTTTAAAAGATAATTTTTGGCGCAGAGAAAACACTTCCCCGCCCAAAAGTCAATTTTGATCGGGCCCAAAGAGGGGGTATAGATGTAAAAAGGGGTAGGGTATCCTGAAACCCCCTGGTTGAAAAAAATATAAAATTTTAAAAATTTTTTAATTTTTTTTCTTTTTTTTTCCCAAATTTAAATTTTTTAATATTTTTTTCCAGGGTTCAAGGGTTAGGATTTGAAATGCCCCCAGGAACTTAACTTTTTGTTTTATTTCCCGAATCTTACCATCTAGCCCAAAACAGGGTAAAAGGGGTTTTTGGGGTTTTCACCATTGTTTTAAAAAAAACATAAAACATGTTTTTTTTTCTCCCGGGTATTCTAATCCGTTGTTCTTCATAAAGGGAAAAAATTTAAACCAATTCCTTTTTGGGACAAACTTTCCCTACAAAATTATTGTTCTTTTTAAATGGAAAGCTTCCTTTTTGTACCCAAAAAAAACCAAATAGCAATATTTTCCTTTTCAAAATTGAACTCAGCATTGCTTTTTACCCTAGAAAATTTGGGTAAGATCATGGGTTAGGATTTTGAACCCAAAATAGGAGCAATTTAAAGGGGTCCCTGAGGGAATACCCATATCTACATTCCTAAAGGATGAATAAGTTCCTCCAATCCGCGTACATATGCTTCTTTCTGTTAGGAAGCTTTTAATGTAATCAAACATTCTCCCAGAAATGCCAACATTTTTTAATTTGTACAATAGCCTTGCGTGCCATACGCAGTCATAGGCTTTTTTAACGTCAAAAAATGTGGCCAAAGTACTTTTTCTGCGGGGGAATTGCTTTTTAATGTGACTGGTCAGTTTTACTAAATGGTCTGTGGTACAACGACCTTTTCGAAAGCCCGCTTGCTGAACAGGAATCACACCACCTTTTTCACAGTAATATAACAATCTTTTTTGAATATTTTTTTCTAAAAGTTTACCAACATGAGATGTTAGAGCTATGGGTCTGTAACTATGCACAGATGTCCTCGGTTTACCTTCCTTGAGTACTGGGACTACTACTGAACTTTTCCAGATTCTTGGAATAGTGTCATTAATCCAACATTTTTGGAATAACGAATGCAGTAGTACTTAATCTTGGTGTGTGTGTGTGTGTGTGTGTGTGTGTGTGTGTGTGTGTGTGTGTGTGTGGTGCGTGCGTGCTGTGTTGTGTGGTGTGTGTGTGTGTGTGTGTGTGTGTGTGTGTGTGTGTGTGTGTGTGTGTGTGTGTGTGTGTGTGTTGTGTGTGTGTGTGTGAGTGGTGTGTGTGTGTGTGTGTGCCAGCATGCCGGTTGTGTGTTGTGTGTGTGTGTGTGTGTGTGTGTGTGTGTGCACGCGTGTACGCGCGTCTATCGTTTGATGTACAAATATTCAAACAGATTAATTCACTGGGTGATATCAACATCGAAAAGTTTTTGTTGGGGGGGGGGGGGGGGGGGCAGGGGGAAGCATAACAAAGAGTATTGTCAAAGCTCTTAAAATAGACTGGAAATAAAAAGAAAAAGCTCGATGAAATTGGATTTTGAAATCACGGTGAAGGAGACCTTGGTAGGGTCTTAACTGCAGATTTTACCACCGATGAATGGAAACTGAAGTACGCAAAGTTGATACACTATACAGACATATAAACAAGTCTGTGCGTGCACGTCCTCACACACACACACACACACACCACACACACACACACACACACACACACCCACACACACACACACATACACACACACACACACACCACACACACACACACACACACACACACACACACACACACACACACACACACATTCATACGCGCGCACGCACGCACATTCAGACGCGCGCGCACGCACGCACACACACACACACACACATACACACACACACACACACACACACACACACACACACACACACACACACACACACACGCGCGCACACACATACTTACATGCACGCACGCACGTACGCCCCCCCCCCCCCCCCCCCCCCCCCCCCCCCCCCCCACACACACCACCATGCACACATACATGCATGCTCCTTCCTCATATTTTCTCTGTGCTGTACAGAAAAAGCCCGGGCTGATCCCAAACCCGAACAAAAACCAAACGAAACCACCGCCGGCCATTTCACTGCACTTTTCTCCATGTTCGTTTTAGTTCGTTTCCCTAAGGATCAAAACTGCCCAGCGTGGCACGCCCTTCTCATTCTTCATTCGTCGTGACCACAGCACCAAAAATGTGTGTGAAACTGTTAGCACTAATGAGCCATGATTCAGATAGGAGCATGCTGGAATTAACGAGATCGTGATGACTGTCGCGCGTTATTTTAAAGCGAAACATTAATGTTCAACAAGAAAACAGTGATAATTAGTGATATCTTTGAAAATAAATGGGTATGAAGCACTTTTCAAAATGGCACAAAAACAGCTGATTATCAAGTGGAAAACGTTTTATTACATAAGCTATACTGATATGAATAAATTACTGTCTATGACATAATCACTTTCATCCATTTTAGATTATATTCGCATGAACAGCTTCGGAATTTCACGTGAAAATTGATTATGTTCACGTGATCATTAGCTTATTGGAAAGATGAATTTAACAGGTAAACACAACTAAATAGAGATAAAGGGCTTAAATGGTAAATCATATGCACATGAACAGATACGATTTTCATGTGAAAATGAACTATTCTCACCTCATGACTAGCTTCTTGAAATGGTTATTTCACATACACACCGCTAAAGTATCACGGAAGAATAATTTTTCACGTGACGACAGTTATTTTCCATGATGGTTATCTGTTTTCACAATGTAGAAGTAACTGTTATGTGACTATCATCTTTTTCCTGTTATTACAAAAAATGATTTATCGTCATGATTTGCTGTTCTCACGTGAAAAGAACTGTTTTCCCTCAGAAAGTAAGCTGTTTTAGGAATATTATATTGGGTATTATATAGCGCCTATCCTCGGTCACAGACCAAGCTCTAAGCGCTTTACAATAAACACACTACCTCACTCACTCAACGGGCTGCCTACCCAGGTAGAGCCGGCCGAAGAGCAGACTACTGGCGCTCATTCAGTCGTTTTCCCGTACCATTCAAATATCAGTCACTCATTTTCATTTATCTCATTTATTCCTCCAGTTTCTCAACATAGGATGCATGCGATGTTTATACGTGACCTCCATTTCCACCGGTAGACGATGGCACACGATAACAGTAAGTGACAATTCTTGTGGCTTGGTAAGAAATACCAGGCGTCTATCTTCAATCTACATCAATTTTGCCAGGGCGTGTGTGAAAATCAGGCAGACAGGTCGGGTGCACATGAAGTGTATACAGGCGAAAGCGCAGTCGTCTAACACGGTACGCCGTGTTTGAAAGCAAGCTAGTCTTATAAAATAAAAAGAAGAAGAAGAAGGAGAAGAAGAAGAATGAGGAGGAGGAGGAGTAGGGGGGGAGGAGGGAGGAGGAGGAGGAGGAGAAGAAGAAGAAGAAGAAGAAGAAGAAGAAGAAGAGAAAGAAAGAAGAGAAGAAAGAAGAAGAAAAAAAAAGAAGAAGAAGAAGAAGAAGAAAGAAGACGTACTTCTGGTGAAGGAAATCGTACATAACTGGCCGATTTCAGTACGTTACAGTCAATTGTTGTCCTTTGAACGTTTTAACATCAGACAAAGTGTCTGTCGGGGAGTAGTTCTAGGCCTGTTCTCTTCATAACTTTTTTTGCCCCCTCCCCACTACCGCCCCTTACCCCCCTTTGCCCTTGCGGATAAAATGTCAATCTTCAGTCCTACTCGAACAACACTTAACTTCAGACAATTGACAATCCTGAAACTCTGTCTTCTCTTCTGATGGAAATATCTGGCTGCTGCTTTTACATTAAAAAAAAATTGCTCTTTCCAGCTCGGTCAAGAACCGTATTGTTATCTTCGAAACATATTGTCCTTGCAGAAATTCATTACTCAGGCTTGTCAGTCCTGCTATTGTTAATTACGGCGAAGGTTTGATTCATTAAGACTTGTCCACTTACACTACTTCTAAACTTTTGTCACTCTCTCATTCTCTCCCGCATTCCTTCCTGGAACTCTTTCTGGTCTGGTTTGTTTGCTTCATCCATCCACTCCCTTCGACTGTACAAAATTCTACCGCCCTGATCAGAACGTAAAGATCTGAAGGCATCTTTTTCCTCTGGCAGCTCTCTGATGGCTTCCTGTCTAGAAAAGGCACAAGATCAATACTCTCCGCTATACATGCAGTCACAACTTTTTTTCCACACTAGATTCATGTGTTTGTTGGAAACTTCAGATTATGAAATGCATTCATGCGGAAGACGTGTGCACATGCTTCGCGCGCGCGCGCGCGCGTGCGTGCGTGCGTGCGTGCGTGCGTGCGTGCGTGCGTGTGTGTGTGTGTGTGTGTGTTTCTTTCTTTCTCTCTCACGCTTTTTAAATGTACGCCCGAATACCCCAAATACAATGGCATACGGTGAGCTAGGGCGTCTTTGTATATAGATAGTGCAATAAAATCAATGCGCTACTGGTTCAAATTGCACAGGCTGTCACATGCTAGACTAAGAAAACAAGCCTATGAAATGGAAAAATCAAAATTATTTCAATGTACTAGAAATCGGAGTGTGCCAAAAATGTGGGTATCTTTGATCAAGCATTGTTTGGATACTTACAGCTTTTCTTTTGTTTGGTTGAAATGGTGGAATGAATGATGAAAAACTGTTTTAACTTGAACTTAAACAACTCATGATTGACTGTTATAGACAAAATTGGGATAGTAAAATACTTAATAGTGATAGATATTCAACATATCGTTCCTTCAAATCCTTGTGGCAGCCTGAGAAATATTCAACTGATATTTCAATTCCTAAATTTCGCAAAGTGTTCGTGAGATTGCGACTTGGTATTAGTGATTTGAATGTCCATCAAAGATATACATAAACAACTCCATTCTGTAATCACATCGAGGACGAAATACATTTTTTGATTGTTTGTCCTTCTTATAAAGG
>CM031603.1:15996815-16019315 GCA_018398815.1 Conus ventricosus | reverse complement strand
TGACGAGCACACCCCAGGTTTCAATGAGTGCAAAGCTGAAAAAGAATATTTACGATGTGAACATTGTAAATGTCAAAACACATTAGATGATGTTGTTGTCGCCACCGATATTACCTGGTGAAATTGGAGTTGTTTCCATCAGATCCGCTCCAGCATCAACAGAAGTTGTCCTTGGCCTGCATTCCATCTTTTAGCAAAATTTGTCAGAACCAGTTTAGTAGGGTTTTTTTTTTTTTTTTTGTTCTTTAGAAGACAGACAAACAAACCTAATATGGATCAACACGTAACCTCCCTAATGGACGTAATACATAAATCTCCCTGCAACACGGAATGGCATGAAGAAGATGATGGACTGATGCATTTCTGATGCATTTCAAATGAATGATTTACGGATTTCCATTCAGTCGCGCGTGTGTCTTTTAATGAGAAACAACGAAGCAAAGTAAGTGTGGGATAAAACAGAAACCTGCGTGTTTTGCCTCAGGCAGTGTGTGTGTGTGTGTGTGTGTGTGTGTGTGTGTGTGTGTGTGTGTGTGTGTGTGTGTGTGTGTGTGTGTGTGTGTGTGAGAATGTGTGTGTGTGGTGTGTGTGTGTGTGTGTGTGTGTGTGTGTGTGTGTGTGTGTGTGTGTGTGTGTGTGAGAATGTGTGTGTGTGTGTGTGTGTGTGTGTGTGTGTGTGGTATGCGCGCACGAACGCAGACGCCCATGTGTGTGCACGCACGTGCGCGATCAATAAGCTCTGTCTTTCTGTCCGTGTCTCTGTCTGTCTATCTGCCCCTGTCTGTTTATCTGTCTGTCTGTCTGTCTGTCTGTCTGTCTGTCTGTCTGTCTGTCTCTCTCTCTCTCTCTCTCTCTCTCTCTCTCTCTCTCTCTCTCTCTCTCTCTCTCTCTCTCCATATATACGTATGTGTGCATATATTGCATGTGTATATGTTTATATAATGTGCACACACACACACACACACACACACACACACACACACACACACACACACACACACACACACACACCACACACACACACACACAACACACACACATATATATATATATATATGGATGCGTGTGTGTGTGCCCCCCCCCCCCCCCCCCCCCCCCCCCCCGCCCCCTCCCACCACCACCACCTCATACCAAAACATCCTCACCCGCCTTCAACGTGTCCTTTTAACCCTCCCTCCCTGTTCCCCCTAACATCCCCTCACATCATTTTCAGCTGTAGAAATGGGAATAAAAGTGGCCTTTTCTTTCTTAATCCTATCTGTTGTCCAAGTTCCTGAAACTGACACTAAAGCTCATGGATTCCTTTACCCAAGCCTAACTCTGTGCCATGACTCTTGGCCCCTTTATTCCCCTATTTTGATACAAGCCGTTGCAGTCTGACGCTGGAGCCAATTTAAGCCTACTCCTATCTAGGAACCAACCTCCACACAACAGCACAAACTCCTCAGGGCCGTTTCGAAAGACGCGACTGCAAGATGAATAGCTTTTCGCGAAATTTGCAGGCTAGCACGTTTCTTTGCGACATTTCATGGCGGTAGAAAGTAAATGTCCGTGAGATTTGGCTAGAGCTTAATGCGGGACTGGCTCAATGCTTGACGAAAGTGGTGGTGTACTGGTTCATATTTGTTTTCTTGCTGAGATTAACAGCAATTACTCTATCATCGTTCAACGTCGTGTGCACCAGCTGCATCAGTCAGGTTGTTTACGTTGCCATTATCTCATTTCTCATGCAAACCTGTTAATCTAATTAAAGCCTGATCCAGAGTCACATTCAAGGTTTGTCAAGGGGGATAAATTTGATCAATTACCGTCTAGCGCGTCTCTTTATTGCTTTCTTTCCTTTTTTCTGTTATTAACAGCCTCGCTCTCATCACTTGGCGGCAAGCTATCGGGGAACTTTTGGCAGTAAAAGAAACGCAGCTCAGATTGTTGCTTCGTCCTGATGCCACGAGAGTAATCATCCATCAATACTCCTGTGGCCAGCCAGTCTGACTGGGAATTGATCGCCTATCTGACCGTCGGCTTTTCCCCCCTCAGAAAAACTGCTCCAACCTTACCTTGATCCGATTCTATGGCTCTGTAATCAAGGGCGCAGCGACACGGAATTGTCGGGAGCAGCGGAGCAGTCTAGACGGTGTATTCCTCCGCAATCGGAACTCGGAGGGTTTCATCCAATTCCGCCGTGGTGAAAGGGACACAAACGGATATAAAAGTTCAGCGAAGTCGTTTGTTTACCAAGGGGCGAGTCTGTCTGGCCATGGCAAATTTGCTTGGAGAAAGGCATCCTCAAACCAAATTTTCCCTACAAAAAATATTGTGTCCAAGACTAACACATTTACCATTTACTTTATCCCAGCCTACTTTAAGTAGGAATATCTATCTACCTATCTATCTATCTATCTATCTATCTATCTATCTATCTATCTATCTATCTATCTATCTATCTATCTATCTATCTATCTATCTATCTATCTATCTATCTGTCTGTCTGTCTGTCTGTCTGTCTGTCTGTCTGTCTATCGCATCGATCTACGATCGATCGATCTATCTTTCTATATATCTATATATCTTTCTATCTGTTTGTCTATCTATCTTTCTGTCTGTCTATCTATCTATTAATCCACCAATCTATCTATCTATTTCTATCTCTATCTATCTAGCTAGCTATTTTTTGATCCATCTATCTGTTTACCGCTTAGCTGATCCCTTTCAGTAGTACTTCTTCTTCTTCAACTTGTTGCTGACGTTATAATGATGATGGATGATGATGATGATGATGATGATGATGATGATGATGATGATGATGATGATGATGATGAATCATTATCATCATGGTCAGTAGTGATGGTAGGGGGAGGTGGAGAAGGAGGAGGAGGAGAAGGAGTAGCAGTAGCAGTAGCAGCAGCAGTAGCAGTAGTATTATCATTATCATTATTCACACTAAACGTTGGAGTTTGATAATAAACAGGTCGCTTGAGGTAGAGTTACAGATAGCTATAAAGGTCATTATACTCGTGGAGCGTTCAGAAGGACGACATAGAAAGGCAAATGAATGCAAAACGTTACACTCTAGGACTCTAGCACTGTCCAGTAAGTAGAATGGTCTGGTTTGGCTCTCACCTTTCTTGCCTCCCCCCCCCCCCCCCCCCCCACACACACACACCATATTGCCCCTTATTGGCTCAGTCCCATGCCGCTAAATCCAATTCCTTTACACACGGAGAGTTGAACAGGTACAGTCTTACAGCCAGCAATATGCATAGGGATATAATGCTAGGTCGTCGTAAAGCTACCCACGGGTCCCAAGCCAGTCCAGGGGCGGAGGATCGAGTGCACAGTCAGACGTTGTGAATAAATGTTCTGCAGGCATTCAGCGAAGAGCTTGGCATGTTTGCTGCCCATCTCAATGTGGTGTCAGCCTGATACTATCAGTGCCGTCTGGCACTACCCCCTACCGCCTGCCCCCCCCCCCCCCAACCCCCCCATCCCCTACCCCTGTGTCCTGGCATTTATTCTCACCGTCTGCGATTTCACCTTAGGTGGGTGAATCTGAATGTAACCTAGAGAGGTCACCCGTGCGAAAATACCCTGCACTTGGCTGTGTTCGGTAGTCTTTTGTCGTTTAACATTATGCAGAATCTATTAAATTCTCGACTGAGATCCCCACTGAAGAAAACTGGTTAGTCGTGGATCTAGACTGAATTAACGGCGCGTTAAGGAGAGAACCAGTTTTACGTCTTTCCGACGAATCTTCTTTTTACCTCCCCCACTCCCGAAACAAACATTCTCATCAACATAAAACTGTAGCCCCATTGTGATAGGATTGACAGTCGGAAAGTCACCAAGTATCTATGTCGTGTTTCACATAGAACAGTATGAATTAAAAAGGTGAGTGTAGTACTCTTATGAACCACACAAGCATATTCAGTATCCTTCAAATCGATGTATATCTTATTCATGGTGGCGCACCAGTGAAGGGGTTAATTTGCAGACACCAGTTATTTTGATATGGATATTTAATGTAGCCTGAACATGATTAAGGGGAACAAAGCTAATGTCATTATGAAAGCTCAATGAAGTAGAATGGGGGAAGTGGACGGTTTATGAGGTACATATTTTGAAAACGTTTCTAGATGATTTATGAGGAATGTGGAGTCGTGCTACGGGTAGTCCATTAAAGATCTGAGACTACCTAATGACAGCTGTTCTCTTATGCTTTCTTTCGTTATCTTCGTCGGTGTCAACCTGTCCTGAGAGATATGTCCAGACATCTGCAGTGTTGTCCTGAATGTTGAGAAACAATGCTAGAAACGCAGATGTGAGCCGGGTGAGATTCGACCAGTCTGCTACCAGACGGCAGCACACTTAGCTCTATGTGTGAATCGGCAGGATGCATTGAGAAAACCTCAAGGTTTGTGGCTGTCAGTCACCAGGTGTTGTAGGTGTCATGATGAATCATGTTTCACTGAAGAAACAAATGAGCATCACTGGAGCAAATTCATTGAATAGTTTGATCTTCACGAACAAACAGAGAAACGAACAATGGCAAACCACCTACACAAACAAACAAACAAACAAACACATACACAATTCTGAATAGGGATAGAGGATGGTAACACGAGGACGTGGATGGGATGAGGTGAGTGATGGTGGAGTGATCTGAATATTTCTTGTAGCATTGCTTTTTCAGCTTTTTTTTTGTTTGTTTTGGTTTATATGTTTGGGGTATATTTGGTCAGGCCTTCCATGTCTCCTCAGTGCCACCACTCTCGCAATGGTCATGCCAGCTCCACCATAGAAAGCCACACCCAGGTTTGTCTTCTCGCCCATCAGAGCCATTCATTCGAAGGATTTTTCAGCCAAAGTATTGGAAGTCTGCAAACAACAATCAGTATCAAGTGGATACCAGGCAGCCCGCGAGAGAAGACACTGCACCGCGGTCACTTTTCTTTGAGAGTTTTCAGTGTTGCTACGCACAGACATCAACCTTGCAGTCGAAGCATAGTACAGAGACAGGAGCCCGATATCAACAGAGACAGGATTCCAAAGCAGTAAGCCACAAGTACAAAAGCTGAAGAAACCACGAGATTCCGAGCTGAACGGGAAATCGTGAGCCAGCGGCATTGCGGAGACAGCACGCGAGGAGTGTCAATTGAATCAATCTTCAGATGACATGCCCGTTTCCTCGACGTCTTATTCTCGTGACAGTGGTGACATTGGAGGTCACTGGGCCAGAACTGTGCGATGGATTTCCACACGCAGACCTAGAGCCAGCAGACAGGGAAAGAACGGAGAACAAAATCCGTCGGTGAATGTGATCTTTCACCACATAGCAAAGTTCAGAGACAGCAACTGACCGATAATTCACAGCTGCTTTCCTAGAATACAAAGTTACGTCCAGACTGATAAACGATCGTGTCGGTTTCAGTACCGCGATGAATACTGTTATTAATGATGTCTACTCTGACCACGCATCCAAGATTCATTTTGCGCCCTCTCTCTCTCTCTCTCTCTGTGTCTCTGTCTGTCTGTTTGTCTGTTTGTCTGACTCTCTGTCTGCCTGCCTGTCTGTCTGCCTCTCTGTCTCTGTCTGTCTGTTTCTCTCTGTCATTGTCTGTCTGTTTCTCTCTCTCTCTCCTCCTCTCTCTCTCTCTCTCTCTCTCTCTCTCTCTCTCTCTCTCTCTCTCTCTCTCTCTCTCTCTCCCTCCCTCCCTCCCTCCCTCTCTCTCTCTCTCTCTCTCTCAAAACGAACCGTACGAGTTTTTATTGTGTGGTGATTTCAATGCAAGGACTGGTTCCTTAAATGCTACTTCATGTGAAGCAGAAGATGATAATGACTTTATCCAGTCTGATTTATGTGAGCAGATGAAATCTCAGGACGAAACTGTTAACCACTTTGGTCGTGTTCTTCTTGAGCTCTGTGCTGTTTGCAATTTAACGATTTTGAACGGATCTTGTGCCGGGGACGAAGAGGGAAAATTTACATATGTGTGTTCGACTGACAGCAGTGTAATAGACTATTTTATTTGTTCAAAAGAAATGAATCACAAAACCATGCAAATAGAAGTGGGCGAAATGTTCAACTCTAAGCATATGCCAATGGTATTGAGTATAAATTGTAATGGAAACACGGACGGTGAGTCTACAGTAACATATACAGAGAAAATGATTTTCAATGTGCCCTGAACAAAGCCACCATAAATCTGAGGACAGTGTCAGTTGACGAAGCAGTGTAGTGTCTAAATGAAGGACTACTTCAGGCAGCAGAATACATGAAACGTAGAATCAGCAGCGGCCCTAAATCCAATAGTTGGTTCGACTACGAGTGCAGAACAGCTAAAAAAGAAATGAGACGTTGCTGGAGGATGTTCACTCGCTGTAAAGTCAAGAAATTACAAAACCAGTTAAGGCTTAAGTATGTTGGAAGTAGAATTACATAAAATTATAGACGTTTACTCAATAGTAAACAAAAAATCTTTAAACAAAATAAACTTGAAACTCTTATTTTAAAGGCTAAAGAGAATTCCAGTAAGTTCTGGAAAGAAGTAAAAAGCATTAATCGTAAAGCACAATGCAAACCAAATATCATCGATCAGGAATGGGCAATCACTTCCAGTCTGTGTTCAAAGCAAATGAAAACGTACAACATATTACGACTGACAGTGGGGACAACAACGAATATATCGAGGAGTTGGATAAACCGATCGACACGGACAAAATAAGGCATGTTGTCCAGTCTCTGAAGCAGAACAAGGCTCCAGGACCAGATAGTATTTTGCCAGAAATGTTGATATATTCCTTGGATCAAACTTTGCCCTTTCTTTTGCACTTATTTAATCATATATTCGACACACAACAATATCCAAGTGCGTGGAATGATGCAGTTGTTGTGCCCTTATTCAAAGCTGGAGATACCGATAATCCCAGCAATTATCGAGGTATCTCGTTATTGTGTATACTTGGAAATATCCTGTGGAATGTACTTCGAAATATGGGCGTTGGATGCAAAATGTTAAGGATGCTGAAAACAATATATCATCGTGTGAGATCGTGTGTAAGATGTCCCGGTAGCATGACAGACTTTTTTTTAAATGCAGTGCGGGGGTGAGACAAGGTTGTGTCCTGTCCCCTACATTATTCTCATTTTTCATAAACGAACTGGCGCTAGAGATCGCGCAGAATGGTCAGCACGGTGTTCAACTAACACCCGACGTGACTCAGATTCTAATTCTCCTTTTTGCTGATGATGTGGCTCTCGCCCCCTACTGCCATGTCGGTCTACAAAAACAAATTGACATCCTCAAGGTTTTGCCGATAACGTCTCCCTTAAACTAAATTTAGACAAGACTAAGATAATTGTATTTAGAAAAGGGGGATTTCTGGGGGCTAATGAAAAGTGGAAATATGGACATGTAGATATTAAAGTGGTAAACATTTTATAAGTATTCGGGTCTACATTTTACAACCAAATTATCCTTGACATGCGCTGTCGAAGAACATGCAAAGAAAGGTAAAATCAGAACTAGCCAATTACTCAGGTGCCTTTTGGAAACTAGGTGATGTTCCCAGGAAGTTTTTTTTCAAAATGTTTGACACCCAAGTTACTCCTATTTTACTTTATGGGGCAGAGATATGGGTTATCAACAACTCGATGTTATTGAAAAAACCCACCTATTTGCATGTAAAAGGTATTTGAATGTTGGAATGCAGTCACCGAACAGTATGGTCTTGGGGGAGCTCGGTCGTTATCCCGTATATGTGCTGGCAGCAGAAAGATGCATCCGCTACTGGCTTAGAGTGTGCAACATGCCAGCCACAAGGTTGCCAAGAAAAGCCTATATTATGTTAAACTATTTACAAGAGTTGGGCAAAAGAACGTGGGCATTTCAAGTTAAACAATTGCTTTGTGCAAACGGATTCGGTGATGTTTGGCAACAACATAATGTTGGTGACGTAAGATGTTTTCTGTCTTTATTTAAACAAAGACTCACTGACCAATATGGACAAACATGGCATGACAAAATTGAAACCAAAGATCGTTTTGAATTTTACAGCTGCTTCAAGCATACGTTGAAAACCGAAAAATACTTAGACTATAGTATCCCAAAAATGCTACAAAGAAATATATGCGAAGTTTAGATTCGGAATTTCCCCCATCTTTTTTCACAAACTGCGATACAGAAAAGATGTTGCACCACGACACTTGCTGTGTCCTCTTTGTAAGCAGCATGTTGAAGATGAATCTCATGTGTTGTTTGATTGTGAGGCTTATAACCTTTTCAGAAAAGATGCCAGTGTTGTCCATAGAGCAAACGGCAACATTGGCTTTGTGATGTCGTGTGACGATGAAGTGTCCGTAAGTCAGCTGTCTCGGTTTTTGTATAAAGCGTTTCAAAAACGATCGGAAATTCGAACTGCAGAGCTAGCAGAATAAATGATATCTGATATGGAAAGAAAATACATATTGGAATACATTGCTACAGTGGAACTATAAAATGAAAAATGAAGAGGAGTGAGACGGAGAGAGAGAGGGGGAGAGAGAGAGAGAGAGAGGTGGGGAGAGAGAGGGAGAGGGAGAGAGGGAGAGAGAGGAAGAGAGAGAGAGAGAGAGAGAGAGAGAGAGAGAGAGAGAGAGAGAGAGAGAGAAGAGAGAGAGAGAATCAATATCACCTAACGTAGGACCTATTACAAAATTGAATAGATTTTTGTGTTTGATCCCCTTGAAATGAACATTTTGTTTACCCAATAAAATTGTCATTGTCATTCTCTCTCTCTCTCTCTCTCTCTCTCTCTCTCTCTCTCTCTCTCTCTCTCTCTCTCTCTCTCTCTCTCTCTCTCCTCTCTCCTCATCCTACATTCGTGTTTGTCTGTCTCTCTATCTGTCTGTCTGTGTATCTGTCTGCCTGCTGTCTGTCTGTCCATCTCCCTCTGTGTGTGTGTGTGTGTGTGTGTGTGTGTGTGTGTGTGTGTGTGTGTGTGTGTGTGTGTGTGTGCATGTGCGTGCGTGCGTGCGTGCGTGTGTGTGTGTGTGTCTCTCTCTCTCTCTCTCTCTCTCTCTCTCTCTCTCTCTTCTCTCTCTCTCTCTCTCTCTCTCTCTCTCTCTCTCTCTCTCTCTCTCTCATTGATGTTGATGTTGAAACGTCTTGTTATGTGGACATCTGAATGTGAGAACGTCAGATATTTGTTTTCCCTAAAATTCTGAAAGAAAATTAATTCTGTATGAACTTAAAAAGACAATTAAAATATAGGAAAATGAATCCGATGCAAGACACCAAACATATACAGTGAGGAAAGAAAACTATTACAAGTGTTCTCTGTATTAAGCATACACATTATTAATGGGCTATGCTCTGGTGACCTTGAAAGCCATTTTGCATTTGTTTCTGATCCAGAAGAGGACTATAGTTGTGTTGTTTTAGAAGGCATAGGCAGAGTTTGGGTTTGTATTGTAAGTCGATGAGAGGTCGCAGAGACTGGAAATGGGAAATAATGGTAATTGGTCTGTGAGGACCAGGAAAAGTTTGTTTTTGTGTGTGTCACTGTCAGTGCAAACATTGAAACAAAAGTGTTTTTTTCTACTCAGTGAGGACCTGTTGATGTAATTTCGAAAAGTATGTCTGATTAACAGTAAACAAGTGGGGTATGTTTTGCTCCCACAAGGAAACCTAACCAGAGCAACTTTCATTCAAGACTGGCACAGCCTTTTAAACTTGAATAAAGTCAGACAAATACATAGACGAACAATCTAACAGTGGGGGAAAAACAAGCGCAGGCCAACAACTGAACTGTCTGGCAAAGATTTGGACTTGAGGGGAGGGGAGATGGGAGTTTGAAGATGGAGAAACTGGGAAAATGAAATTTAAAAAATATATATATATGTTACAGATATGAAAACTCTTCTCTAGCTGCATAAGGGAACCTTCGCAATCGCAATTATTTTTTTTAATTTCATTTTCCCAGTTTCTCCATCTTCAAACTCCCCTCTCCCCTCCCCTCAAGTCCAAATATTTGCCAGACAGTTCAGTTGTTGGCCTGCGCTTGTTTTTCCCCCACTGTTAGATTGTTCGTCTATGTATTTGTCTGACTTTATTCAAGTTTAAAAGGCTGTGCCAGTCTTGAATGAAAGTTGCTCTGGTTAGGTTTCCTTGTGGGAGCAAAACATACCCCACTTGTTTACTGTTTATCGTTTGCTGTTCCCTACCTCATTTCATTTCCGATTATGTCTGATTAATTTTGTGATATAAAATGGAAAGACTTGATATGTAAATAGTGTGAAAGTTTAGTTGTCAATTTAAAGCAGGATCCCTTTTTTTGACCGGTTGTTTGTCAATATTGCATGAGCGAGAGTCTGGCACCGGTGACCTGGACTTACAACGATGGGATTTCCGTTAGGTGTTGTCCCCGATGAGAAAAAAAAAAGAGAGAAAAAATAGTAGGTTTTGTGTCTTTCCTTCCCATTGCCAAACTTTATGTAATTTGTACTATTTCATTTCTTTTTGGTGGCCTATGTTTATTTATTTATATCTTTTACATTGAACAGAATGATGGTGTGTGTCTATGTGTGTGTGGAAGATGTCCTGGGTTTTTTTTTATATTGTACATGGACATATGATCCATTACCCTTCAATCCCAAATCAACAGTTGTGCAATGACACTATGTCTCATTCTCCCTATGCCTCAACCTACCATACGCGCAGTGACGTCATTGCCCATGTATTCCTTGTTCACGTCCCAACAGGTATAGAGTGACACTACAATCAATTCATTCCTACTGCATAATCCATTTATTGTGCGTTGATGCTAAGGCCTATCCATGTCTCTCTCACAACCCAGCAGTTCCCCTTTCAAAATGTAACAGTAATTCAATACACCAAAGAAAATTGATTCCTCCACCCAAACGCGACAGTTGCACAGTGGCACTTGGTCTATCAATTCCACTCCTTCAATCCAGTCTCAAAAGTGCTGCTGGAACCTATTTACTCCCATCTAAGAGCCAACCATGAACCCATCTCCCCACACAACACTGTAAACAACCCACGGCCACTTTTCACAGACGCACTCGCCAGATGGATGGATTCTCGTGAGTTTTGCAAGCTGGTGTGTTTCTTTGCGTCATTTTACAGCAAGAGTGGTAAGATACGGTAAGGTAATGTTGCTTATAGCCTAGCCGACCACAAACGGCCATATCAGGGCTGTCACCATGTTGAAGTTAACTCACAAAATATTGGGAAAAAAAAAGAACAAAAAACATAATTCACACATCCCTTTTAAATACACCTTCTAAAAAGGCACCAGAAGCTAGGTTAAAAAATCTTTCTTCCGTAAAATCTTAAATCAGATGAAAAATGTTAATCTCTTTCAGAAATTCAAAAATCACGTCAGGTGGAACATCTCTGAACAAGGTTTTCATGGAGTCTGCTGTAAAATATTTATGTCTCACATCGTGCAAGTCCCAACATTCTAAAATAATGTCTTGCTCTGAGTTGGACATGACATGGAATGCACCACAGAGCCTCTTCACCTTAAAAGATAATAATGGGTGTGAAACGAGTGGCCTGCATGCAAACGGCAAAAGACTGTTTCGTTTTTACGGCCACCTTGGGAACATGGTAAAAACTCTTTCAGGTTTGGACGGATTTTTTTACAGTTTGCTACACGTCTGCAAATTCCATTCCTCTTGCCAAAGAGGTACGATGGTGGTGAGATGTGGCTAGCATAATTCAGGACTCGCTTGCCTGCTTGATGAAAATGGTGGTACACTGGTTCATAGTTTTCTTATATCAGTGAGGTCAGACTGTGTATAATCTGTCACCATCCAATGTTTTGTGCCCTACCTGTGTCAGTCGTTTTTTTTCTGCTACCATTATCTCATTCACCCTGCACAACTGCCAATTTCAACGACTCCTGATCCCTGTTGAGGGGAAAAAATCTAATCAGCTTCCTGTCTAGCACGTCTCTTTCTCGGTTTCGTACCCTTTCTGGGATAACTTCACCCTCAACATCCACTTGCAATTTATCTGGGAACTTTTGGCAGCTTAGAAACGCAGCTTGGATTGTTGCTTCGTCCTGATACCACGAGAGTCATTCTTCCTCAATACTCCTGTGGCCAGCCAGTCTGACAGGGAATTGATCGCCTATCTGACCATCGGCCTTTCCCCCCTCAGAAAAACTGCTCCAACCTTACCTTGATCCGATTCTATGGCTCTATAATCAAGGGCGCAGCGACACGGAACTGTCGGGAGCAGCAGAGCAGTCTAGACGGTGTATTCCTCCGCAATCGGAACTCGGAGGGTTTCATCCAATTGCGTAGTGGTGATAGGGACACACACAGATATAAAAGTTCAGCGATGTCGTTTTTTTTTTATCAGGGGCGTGTTTGTCTGGCCATGAAAAACATTAACAGGAGAAATGCTCCCTCTAGCTAATATTTCTTTACCAAAAATAATGTGTCCAGTACTAGCTTTGCTGTTTACATTATTCACTGTTCAGTTATATCCCAGCCTACTTTCAGAAAGCATATCTATCTATCTATCTATCTATCTATCTATCTATCTATCTATCTATCTATCTATCTATCTATCTATCTATCTATATGTCAGTCTGTCTCCATGTCTCTCTACCTATCTACACACACACACTCTCTCATACACACACACACACACACACACACACACACACACACACACACACACACACACACACACACACATATATATATATATTATATATATATATATATTTTATAATTCAAATCTTTGCCAAGTCATTACTATAATGACTGAAGAATTGTTAACCTGCACTTGTTTTCTCCCACTATTTAATTGTTCAGCAGTATAATGTTTGGTCAATCAGTGGGAGATTGCATCTCTTTGGAGATCCAAGTAAAGGTTGTTCTGTACAATTCTTAGCCCCTCACAATGCTTGGGTTATTGAACAGCAGAGCTGACCACTCACACTGTTCCATATCTTTTGATCTCCCTTGCATCCTTGAATGGATCCTCAAGCATAGGCTCAAAGATTGTCCCCGACATTTTATACTGTTTGCATAATGCTTTTAGTTTTTAAGCACTTTTTTCCTCTCCACATTTTCCTTTTGTTCCATTTTACTACCCTTCGCTGGCTGCTTTGGGGGTGCTGTTGGATTCTTTTTTGAACCCTTGGTGATGAGAACACCACAGAATTATGGACTTTGGTGTGTCTCTATTTGACACCAAGAGCACAGACACAATCAGCCGTGTCTCCCTGATGAGTCCGATCCAGCGGACGAAAGGCCTAGGAGCAGGCAGTACAAATAGATCTGCCTTCGAAGGGAAGTACGATGGTTCCCTCAGGCTGCTAGTGAAGGGTTTCTCATATTTATAATATATTCCCCCATTTTTTTTCATCTTTAATTTTTTTTTTTTTAATTCAAATCTTTGCCAAGTCATTACTATAATGACTGAAGAATTGTTAACCTGCACTTGTTTTCTCCCACTATTTAATTGTTCAGCTATATATATATATATATATATATAATATATATATATATATATATATATATGTGTGGAGGCGCAATCATCACCAATTTCATCATCGTACATCATCATCATCGTCATGCATCATCATCATCATTATCCTCATTATTGTCATCAGCAGTAGTAATAGTACTACTAGCAGCAGCAGTAGTAGTAGTAGGAGGAGGAGCAGCAGCAGCAGGAGCAGCAGCAGCAGTAGAGTAGCAGTAGTGATATCATTATCATTATTCACACACAACGTTGGAGGAGTTTGGTAGTAAGATGGACGCTTCAAACAGAGACACAGACAGCTATAAAGGTCATTCAAGTCGCCGAACGTCGGTATGGATGGTACATAAAGACAGACGAATGCGAGAAGTTAAACCACGGACTGCTCTGTCCAGGAGAATGGTCTGGGTTGGCGCACACCTTGCTGGCCCCTCACTACATTGCCTTCTTATTGCATCACTCTCACTACAGTAAATCCGACTCCATTACACAGGGAGAGTCGACACGGTACAGTCTCAAAGCCAGCAATACGCAACAGGTTATAATGTTAAGTCGTTGTAAAGCCACCTACGGGCCAGGGGGCAGAGGATGGAGTACACGGTCAGACGTTGTGAATGGGACTTCTGCAGGCACTGTACGTGACGTTTGGCATGTTTGCTGCCCATCTCAGTGTGGTATTGGTCTGGTACCATCAGTGCAGCGTGATACTCCTCTGCTAGCCCCGCCCCTCTCCTGTCTCCTGGGATTTTCATCACCGTCTGCCATTTCACCCATGGTGGGTGAATTTGAACGTTACCTGGAGAGGTCAGACGTACGAAAAGATCTTGCGCTTGGTGCGCGTTTGGTAGTCTTTTGTGGTTTAATATTATGCAGCATCCATTCAAATCCATGACAAAGTTCCCCACCAAGGAAATTTGGTTAGTCATGGATATAGACTGGGTGAACAACGCATTCTGGAGAGTATCATTTTACATCTTAACAACGAAATGTTTTCTATTCTGCTTCACTGCATGCAGCTAAGAAATGTGTTCGTCAACGTGAAACGGTAGCTTCTCCTAGTGATGGGGTCTGCAGAGAGACGGAGTCGTCAAGTCTTGTCTTGTTTCACATGGGATAGTGTGAGTTACTGAGGGGAAGTACTCCATACTGCAAATCTACACAAAGCATTGTTAATCTTCTTCAAAATGATAGAGACCATAGACCTGCGTTCAGTGTAGTAGAGCATTAAAAGGCGTTGATTTGCCGACGCCAACGATACAAACAATTTTGCCATAACTCCACTGCGAGCTGAACATGGATGAGGCTTAGGTCATTAGGAGAGCTTGCTGGAGTGAACATGGATGAGGCTTAGGTCATTAGGAGAGCTTGCTGGAGTAGGATGGGTGGACGGGAAGGGTTGAGAGGGCATATATTTTGAAAAAAAAAAAAAGATTTTTGAGGTTTGTGGTCATATCGTGCTACGGAAAGCACATTCTGGATCTGAGACGGCCTGACGACGGCAGTGTTTTTGTACTCCCAGTTCTTAAAGAACAGGGAGTACTTTACAATGAGAACGAAGAAATGCTGTGTGTGTGTGTGTGTGTGTGTGTGTGTGTGTGTGTGTGTGTGTGTGTGTCTGTCTGTCTGTCTGTCTGTCTGTGTCCGTGGTCAAAATGTGTTCCACTCGCTCCAGACACAACTACTGGGTCGATCTTTCTGAAAATTTGTAGGTATGTTCATTATGCGTCAAGGATGATGACCGATGTTTTAGTTTGCCGTTACAGCCGTTACTAACGGCTGTAACGGCCCGTAACGCTTTTTCTTCTTTATGGAATATCTCAGAAAGTACTTGGCCGATCTTTGTGAAAATTTGCAGGTATGTTCATTATGGGTCACGGATGATGCCTGATGTTTTAGTTTACCCCGTTTTAGCCGTTACTAACGGCTGTAACGGCCTGTAACGGTTTTTCTTCTTTTTTGGAATATATTAAAAAGTACTTGGCCGATCTTTCTGAAAATGTGTAGGTGTGTTCATTATGGGTCAGAAATGACGCCCGATGTTTTAGTTTACCGTTACAGCTGTAACGACCTGTAACGCTTTTTCTTCTTCATGGAATATCTCAGAAAGTACTTGGCCGATCTTTGTGAACATTAGCAGGCATGTTCATTATGGGTCACGAATAATGCCCGATGTTTTAGTTTACCGTTATAGCCGTTACTAACGGCTGTAACGGGCTGTAACGGTTATTTTTCTTCATGGAATATCTCAGAAAGAACTTGGCCGATCTTTGTGAAAATTAGCAGGTATGTTCATTATGGGTCAAGGATGATGCCTGGTGTTTTAGTTTACCGTTATAGCCGTTACTAACGGCTGTAACGGCCTGTAACGCTTTTCTTCTTTATGGAATATCTCAGACAGTACTTGGCCGATCTTTCTGAAAATTAGCAGGTATCTTCATTATGGGTTACGGATGATGCCCGATGTTTTAGTTTACCGTTATAGCCGTTACTAACGCCTGTAACTGTTTTTTTTCTTTATGGAATATCTCCGAAAGTACGTGGCCGATGTTTCTGAAAATTTGTAGGTATGTTCATTATGGGTCACGAATAATGCCCGATGTTTAAGTTTACCGTTATAGCCGTTACTAACGGCCCATAATGGTTTTCTTCTTTATGGAAAACCTTAGAAATTTCTTGGCCGATCTTTCTGAAAATTTGTAAGTATGTTCATTTTAGGTCACAGAAGATGGCCGATTTTTACCAGAATAGCCTTTAAATAAACGGTTACACCACCCCAAGACGGTTTTTCCTCTTTATGGAATATTTCACGCGTATTCAGGGATAAATGGGAGTACTTTTATATGCTTTGCATCTTGTTATGCTTCTTTCCTAAGCTCAGTCGGTTTCAACCGTTCTGAGAGATACAGACACCTGCAGTGTTATCAGGAAACATTGAAAAACAATTTCAGAAACCCACGCATGATTGGATGAGATTCAACATGGGGACTTTTACTTGTCACAGAGAGAGAGAGAGAGAGAGAGAGAGAGAGAGAGAGAGAGAGAGAGTAGAGTGAGAGAGAGAGAGAGAGGGGGGGGGGGAGAGGAGAGCGGGTAACAGACAGCCAACAAAACAGATTTAACAATAACTATTGCCACACACCATCATTGAGACCTAAGTTTTTCATGTGTTGTTGTTCACTGTGAAAACCACAGCGCTATAAAATTATGATTCAGGTATCTGATCATGCATGCATGCAGTAAAGCTTCGATGGACGGGCCCATTACTTTATTTCCACCTGGCAGCCTAAAAGGGCAGAAACAAGAATAGCTTAAAAACATATTTTTCCTGGCTCTTAACACTACAGTTATACAGTGACAGTTATTCTTTTTGATTCTTTCTCAAATCCCAACAGCTGTACTGGGACCTTTAAGCGGCTGATTCTATCTCACAACCCAACAGTCGCACAGAGGTTATTTCAAGCCACCGAATGTACAATGGCAAATTCTCAAACCAGCAGTAAATGCAGTGAAAACCTGAAAAACGGCTGTTGTACAGTGACTGTCTTTGAACAACAAAAATGTATAATGACTATCTCACAACCAAACAGTGGCACATACACTGTCTCTCAAAACAACAGAAAAAACTAAACCGTTTCATAACACAACAGAGATGCAGTAGCTGTCTCACAAACCATAGCTTCGTAACCCGCACCTCAACAGTCGCATAATGATATTTAACTTCACTGATTCCCAATCCATATTTGCGTAGTGATACTGGGTCGGTTTCGTCCAATTTCGTAAGTTGTTACGATAGTTCATTATCCCTCTGTCACAGCTCAAGACCTGCTCATTGACACAATTTATCTCAATGACACTGTCACGACCGACCCTGGAGGTCTGCCCTGACAGGATCGGTCTAGATGGGAGTGAAGGGAGTGACTGACCTCACACGCCTCGCAAGAGACCACACAAAGAAAATTACGATACAACCCCCCCATTTATTCACATCAACACACGCAATCACAAATAAATATTTCAACACACGCACCCTGCACAACCACAATCAAGCATTCCGACACACACAACATGCACAATCACAATCGGGCATTCCGACACACACAACATGCACAATCACAATCACGCATTTCAATACACAACATACACAATCAATAAATAAATAATTCCAGCCCCCATCCCTTTCCTGTCATGTGGTGCCCCCACACCCCTGCCTCTTCAAAGTCTACGGGGAGCACCCTGTCGCACTGGGTCCCCCCAAACGGGTCGGTTCTTGAAGAGTCGTTTCAAGGGCCGACACCCTTGACCACACAAACAGACGGTGGAGAGCGCGCCCTGGGGAACGGGGCTTTGCCGCTGGAGGTCCTAGACGGGGATCAGGACTGTCCAGCCAAGTCCAGGGGCTTTCCACCAGTACGTGGCCTCAACCAGTCCCGTGGTTCCAACCAGTGCGTGGCCCAACCAGTGCGCGTTCCCAAAACCAGTGCGCGGGTCCCAAACCAGTGCGCGTTTACCAAACAGGGGCGTAGTCCCAACCAGTGCGTGTTACCAACCAGTCGTGGTCCCAAACCATTTGCGTGCTCCGGGCGAAGCCCCCGGGAGGAGGGAAAAGGCGACAGCTAGGAGAGAAGAAAGACGGGTACTGGAACCCCGCAGTCAGTACAGTCTGACCCATGCTGTTAAACCCTAACAGCCACTCGCATGATGGGCGAGGGGAGGTCTACAAATACAACACCAGCTCAACACAGACCTGAGCATAACGCAGCAAATCAACCAAATCAGGAAGTCGTTAAAGACTTCACAACGAAGCAGGTAAGAGACTGCATTAAATTAACAAGCTATAAAACAAATATGAATTATCTTCATCCTTCTCTCACTCAGTTTAACATTTTCCTTTCCTAGGAACTGAACTAATAGAGCAACCATGGTTTTACATTGCCACCACATTTGCAAATAATAATTCAATGGCACAATTATCCCCACATTTTATAGCAAACATTTCAAAAAAAAACACAAATCTCCAACCACGCATCCAAACGACTAATCATGCGTACGCACGCTCGCGAACATAAAACTCGTTCTCCTTGCACAAACAAACAGACGGGGGCCCGAAGAATAAGAGTCCGGCGAATGTGACAGGGCGGACGAGCGAGACCAAGCAAGTACCAACCCTGAATCACCAGGTTCTCTCCCATCCCCCACAAACTACCGCATCACCAGATGCATAAAAAGGAGAAAGAATTTTGGATATAATTAGAAGGGCAGGTTAAAGATTGAGTTAACCAGAGAAAAGGTCTCTCAAACAATATTCCTTTTACAATTTTGAAAAAAAAGAAAATTGCGCAAAAGAGAAGAATAAGCCGCTAACAACAAAAACCAAAACAAACAAACACGAAACTGATGCTTACCAGCTACCCCTGGGTGACCCGAAGAGACGGGGCAAACGACTCTCTCTGCCCTCTGTCCGGTCGAGAGGAACAGCAGCGCAGATGCGGAAAAAGGTGAATTTATGTCTCCCTCCAACAGGGCCCCACTGTAAAGGGAAAAGAAGGTACCGACTGTACCTTCAATGATAAGGTGAAGAACCAAGAAAGGAGCAGGCGCTCCCAGAGACATCTTCCGCTCGAGGAAGAGAAAACCTGCCTCAGCGATGGCGGCCAAAAATGCCCCGCCACGTCACGGTGAGAATACCTCAAGCTTAAGAGGAATCTTGCACATGCGGCAGGTGAAAAGACAGGTGAGAGGCCGATAGAGACAGGGCCAAATACAAGAAAAAGATACCACCACCTGTGAACCCGCAGGAGAATTGCACGGGCATGGAATTAGAGAGAGAGAGAGAAAGTAAACCTAACCTGAGCTGAACTACAAACCCAAAGGTGCAACCACACCACAAGCCCCCATTAAGGGACGGATATACGACAACGACGACGACAATAAATAAATGAATAATTCTACTACCCTAGATGGGCCAAACGTCATAGGCCTCGTAACAAACCGTGACAAACCCCCCTCTAAAGCATCTGTTTCTCTGAGATACAGTGCTCCTTTTAAACTTGGACGCATGTGCAAATTCACAACAACGGGACCGAACCCAACCCTCTGTGATCAACAGAGTACGACAAATCCAATCCAAACATTTCCACGATAGAATTACACAGGAGGTACATAACACTACATTTATCAAACAAATAAGCAAACCTTCCAACAATAGAAGTTAGCAATCCGAACCATTGATTCACTACCGTAACTCGCGAAGTGAAAACTGTCCTGATACAGAGACCAAAAGGGATATAACCCTGGTTGAGGGGAAGTGTCCCTCTGATGATTTCTCCAATGTGCCCGACTACGGAGCTCGGCTGAGATAGTCAGCATCCGTATTGCTGGAACCCTGATAGGCGAAAACGACTCTGCAGTTCCACTGCCTAACTCATGATCGACGACCCCACTGGCCGGATCCGGTCCAGGCACTGGAGAGGATGATGATCGCTCTCCAGTACAAACTTCCGGCCGTGCTTCTTCTTGGGCACGCCAGCGCGCGTCCAAATCTGCCAGAGAGCCACAGCAACAGTAGGGACAAACGATAGTCCTAAGCGGGACAGCCTCTGGGTAACGAGTCGCAGGGTCTACCGCTACCGAAATTTTAGCGGTGACCCCGATCGGATGGTGGATTGATGGGTCCCACCAGGTCAACCCCAACCTTGCTGAATGGCTCCCCAACCAGTGGCACTGACCCTAGGGGAACACGCTTCAAGCGACCCTTAGGCGTTGTCCGTTGGCAGAAATCGCAACTGCGGCAGTACTGTCTAACCTGAGAATTCATTCCGGCCAGAAGAAGTCACGTCTTACTCGCTCGAGAGTCCGCTTTGAGCCCATATGGCCTGCCGTGGGGGAATCATGGGCCTGCCCGGGGAACAGATTCTGTCAAGCTTTGGGGGACGACAGTTGCTTGGCTACCCGATCTGCCTGAGTGACAACCCTAAAGAGGATCCCTGTAGAGCTTAAAGTCACCTTTTGGGGTGTCGGGCAGACTGAGCGGGACGATCCACCAGTTGTCGCAGGCATTGGACGTCCAAGTCACTGGCCTGAAGACGGACTATGGTAGCGGATCTACTCTCGCAAGAACCTCGTCAGAGATTGGTGTAGAATAGGACGCAATTCCTGTTCCTGCTTCTTAGCCTTGGGCGCGTGGTAACTCCCACACACGCCTGTAACGGGGGAATTTCCCTAGACACAGACTGACTGCGTCCGTCTGCGAAGGTGATGGTATTCCCTATAAGAAGGGAATACAGAGGTCGCCCCCACCACGATGGCCCATATTGCCACAGAAGTAGGGGTGGAGATGGGAATGAGAACAGAAGGACGGGTGGAGGTAAAACCCGCCTCCAACCCGCACACACATCATAAACTGGCGCCCCGCCGAGCCAGGGAAACCAAATCCTTGTCTACAAAGAGCGTTGATGCTCCCGAATCCTGATGGTGTCGACCAAGGAAGAACCAAAACAGAAAGAAACACTGGACACTCCGTACCCCCAGAAGCTGGGACGGACCCCACGTTAACCGAGGCCCCAGGACGCGGGGAGGACTAGCCTCAAAGACTACGGCGGCTCAGGGCAATCTTTCCTAATGTGGGCCGGGACGACCACAAAGAAAACAGAATCGGGGGGCTGAAAATCCCGATGAACTGCCTGCTTGTTCAACCCGCTAAACAGTTGTCGGCGCCTTTTTGCCACTAAATCCTGTGGGGGGCTTCAGTCCGTATCTGGGCTATGCCCATAAGCTCTGCGAGCTTCACAAACACCTCAGCGGTAAAGAATCGCAGCCGCGAAATCCTGAGGTGCTGTCTCGCCTATACGGATCCTCAACTCTGGAGACAAAAGTGTTGGTCAGTGCTCGATGAGAATCAGATCCTCCAGCTCCAGCTTTGCTAACTGGGCGCCAGTACCCTAGCGTTTACGCAGCCTATCTCCAAACTGCACGAAGGTCTCATCGTTATTCTTTTTCATGGACCTAAACTTCCCCCTGTACGTTTTGGGGTAAGGTGGAAACGCTTACGCAGAGCCAACTGCAATGTCTGCATAAGACGCGCCTTCATTTAGAGTAAGCACACCCCTCCCTTGCAGTACCAGATAATCAGAAAAAAGGTTTCAGGCCTTTTGTTCCTCAGACAATTGGGATGAACTAGCAACTTTGTCAAAATGCTCTAAGAACATATCAATGTCCTCACTAGGTCTGAACTCTGGAAGCTTTAATTTTGGGCCTCGAACTCTATCACTTGCCTGTCGATCAACCCCTGGTTTACAGACGTGGGGGGTCCCCGAAAGAAGTTGTTCCATCTCTTCCCTACGCATAGCTTCCTGTCTGGCAGCCTCTTCCCAACGCCGAGTTTCCTCCTCCCTACGCTGATCCAACTCTTCCCGACGAGGGCTTCCTGCCCGGCAGCATCTTCCCTGCGCAGCCTAGCCTCTTCCATACGCAGAATTTCCTGTCTGTCAGTCTCCTCTCTGCGTAGAGCAGCCTCCTCTCTACGCTTTCCCTATGCAGAGCTTCCTGCCTGTCTAGCTCTTTTCCCCACGCACAGCTTTACATTTCCGTCCTTATGAGACACTTAGTGAAAGGGCAAACAAACAAGGCTTTACACATTGTAACAATTTTTTGTTTTGTAGTTTGGCAAGGATTATCAAACTTGGTTTCTAATTAACTAGGAAAAATTAATTTTTCCCGAAAGTGATGACGTCATTTTTTCAAATTTGTGTTTTTTGTCATTTTTCTAAATTGCCCGACCCCTTGCGCACAGCTTTTTTGCGGCATCTATGTTAACACAAGAAAAAAAACCCAGTCGAGTTTTGGGATTAAAAGGGAAATTTTTGGGAAAACGCCCAATTCATCATCTCAATTTGTGCAGATAAAATTTTTTTTAAAAATTTTTTTAAAAAAAAATTAACCTAAATTTTTAAACAAACTACAAGGGGCCCATTTGGGGAATGGGGGGAAAAAAAAGCTTTAA
>CM031603.1:15979020-15991520 GCA_018398815.1 Conus ventricosus | reverse complement strand
ACAGACTTATAAAACAGATGAATTGCTTTTTTTTTTTACGTATTAAACTGAAAACGATTTCTGTTACATGTTAAAATGAACACGTATTCTGTAATCTCTTTCTTTTCTGTGAGTGACTGTTGCGTTACTAGACGAATCACATCGGTCATATAATTCTGCATTATAGGATATTTGAGGCTTCAGTGGTTTCTCTAAAAGGTTTACGGCTAACCTAACTCTTCGCTAGTAAAAGCGGAACTTGCGCAACCCGACATAATCAGCATGCTACTAACAGAGCAGTCAATTTTTTTTTGGCCTGTAGCCAATTTGATTCAGCAGACAATTTGCCGCTAAAGACATTTGATTTAGCAGACCATGTACGGCCAAAGACTTTTGATTTAGAAGACCGTTTGCCCCTGGATGCATTTATTTGATTTTGCAGTTTGCCGCCTAAACGGCGTTTGATTTAGCAGACAGTTTGCCGCCGAAGGCAAGTTGTCTACAAGGGGAGAGTACTGCAACCTACTGCGCTGTGTTGTTCGTTATTGGCTTATGGTATGCTGGAGAGTGATGGGAAGTAGGCTGGTTCTATCCCAGACATACTTGGACAGATTACGGGTTCTCCTCTGCCGTGGCTTTCTAAACTTCTGGCATGTATGCCACCTCACGCCCACCTCCACTTTTTCATCTTAAAACATCACTGCCTTGAGTTCATACATGTTAAAGACGCAGCATCTACCAGCCGCCGTGGCGAAGTGGTTAACATCGTGGATTCCCGGCTGGGAGGTTGTGGGTTCGATTTTCATCAGATCCAATGAAAGTTTGTTTGAAAGTGAGTGAGATGACCGTAGGCGAAAACTGAAAAAAAAAGGAAAAAAAAAAAAAAAAGAAAAAAGAGAAGGAAAAACTTTGTTCCGCCGAAGGAAAGAGACAAAAGATCCAAGACAAAACACGACGCGTTCGATCTGTTAGGTTTTTCTTAGGCAAGACAACGATTCAAGCGATGACAACGAAGAACAAACAATCACTTATCCCCTAAATTTTGGGCGGAAAATCAACGAATGAATAAATGATGAGGAGAGAGAGAGGGAGAGAGAGGGAGAGGGGAGAGGGGGGGAGGGAGGGGGGAGGGAGGGGGAGAGGGGGGGGGAGGGGGGGAGAGGGAGGGGAGGGGACAACAGAGGGGGGAAGAGGGGAGGGGGGAGGAGAGACACAGAGGAGAAAAGAAGAGAAAAGGGGAGAGAGGAAGAGGAGAGACAGAGGGAGAGGGAGAGACACAGAGAGAGACGAGAGGAGAGAGCAGAGGAGAGAGACGGGGGGAAAAGGGGGGAAAGAAGAGAGAGAGAGAGAGGAGAAGACAGCAGGGAGAGAGCGAGGAGAGATGGGAGCCCCGGAGAGAGAGGAGAGAGGAGGAGAGGGGGGACGGGGAGAGAGCAAGAGGGAGAGAGACAGAGAGAGACGAGAGAAGAGGACGAGAGAGCAGAGAGGGAAGAGGGGACAGAGAGAGAAGAAGAGAGGACAGGAGGAGACAGAGGAGACAGAGAGAGGAGAAGGGGAAAGAGAACAGGACAGAGAGAGGACGGGGAGGAGGGGACAGAAAAGGGGAAGGGAGGAGACAAGGACGAGAGAGAGACAGAGACAGAGGAGAGACGGGGACGAGGGGACAGAGGGGGGAGAAGGGGAGAGGGGGAGAGGGTAGGAAGGAGGGACAGGGGGAGGGGAAGACGAGAGGAGACAGTAGAGGGGGAAAGAGAGAGGGAGAAGAGAGAGGAGAGGGGAGGAGACTGCAACAAATTTTACACCACTGTTCATATTTTTCAAAAAACAGGTACCCAAAAAATGCGTTAGTGAAACTGGTGTCCAAAAACAGTTTTAACAGGGAACTTTTTTCCCTTCAAAAGTTCTTTTTTTTCCCACCCGGCAAAACGCTATTGTGAGTGCAGACTCAGTTTCCCCTAACCCCCAGCTGTCTGGCCCCCCCTTTCAAAGTCCATGGCAATTTTCCTTTCTTTTGGGCTCCGAGTCCAGTTTGTTATATCATTACCAAAAATCTGGGGAAAATCTTCTTTCCCTCTGCCCCGACCCATTTTGTCATCATACTCAAATGTCGGGTGGGGTGGGGGTGGGGGTGGGGGTGGGGTTGTGGGGTTTTTTGGTTGTTGGTGTGTGGGGTTTGTGTGTGTGTGGGTGTGTGTGTGTGTGTGGGTTGTGTGTGTTTTGTGTGGTTGTGTGGTGTGTGGTTGTGTGTGTGTGTGGTTGTGTGTTTTGTGGTGTGGTGCGTGCGTGCGTGCGTGCGTGCGTGCGTGCGTGTGTGTGTGTGCGTGTGTGTGTGACGATGAGGGGGAAAAGGGGGAAGAGACTGTGTCTAACTGCAAAGTGTTTTTTGTTTTTAAGCGGGTAGAGATGTGTGGCGATTGACCAGCTTTTATTTTAAAATGACAATGAAAATTTTTTAATTTTCTGAGGCTGTATCGTTTTCCTTTCTCTGCTGTAATGTCACAGCGGACGCGACGGGACAGCAGACACCCAACCAACACACCAAACCCCCCAACACACACACACCAAAACACTAACACAAAACCACCCCCCAAAACACAACACACACACCCACAACACAGGTAACGCTACACATTAACACACAGGCTCATGGTGCCTCCTTTTCAAACCAACACAAACACAACACCACCCCCCCCACACAAAAAACCCACAACACAGAGTCACTCCGCAACTACACACTAACACACAGGCCAGGTGCACTCTCTCTCTATCACACACACACAACAACCCCAACACACACACACACACACACACACAACCACACACACCACACCGCGGGGCGCGCGCGCGCGCATCCGAAGCACCCGCACGCACGCTACACCCCCACACACACACCAACACACACACACCACAACAAAACCCACAACCACACTTTTTTTTTTCCCCCTTTCTTTCTTTTTTCTTGGTAAGGGAAAACCGTAAATGGAATTTGATAACTTAAGCTTTTTGTGTGTGCTGTTTCTTTTCTGTTTTCTTTTTAAAGGGCCCCAAAATTCTGGAAAAGGAAAAACGGCAGAGGGCGAACCCCTTAGTCTGTTTCCCTTTATAAAAAAAAAAAAATAAAAATTTCAAACAAAAAGAGGAGGGGTGTAGGCACTCGAAATATATTGGCCGTTTCATGTCGTGGGGGTGCGTGTGTGGTGTGCGCATCGGGCATAGGTGCCGCCGTTTGTGTGTTTTGGTGTGTGTGTGTGTGTGTGTGTGTGTGATGTGTGTGTGTGTGTGGTGTGTGATGTTGTTTGTTGTGTGGTGGGCGGGGCCCCGGCGGTTGTGTGTGGTGTGTTGTGTGTGTGTGTGGTGTGTGTGTGTGTTGTGTGTGTGTTGTGGTGGAGTGAGAGTGTTTGTTGGGGGGGTATGTAGTTGTATGTATGTATGATGTATGTAGTGTGTGTGGTGTGTGTGTGTTGTGTGTGTGTGTGTGTGGTGTGTGTCTGTGTGTTGTGTTCGTTTTTTCACGTGTGCGCCCCTTCACTCAATTGTGAAAAATTTGTTCAGTTTTTTAAAATTTTTTTACAAAACCTGGTGCAGTGAAAATTTCATTTTTCGCCCTTTTTTAATTCGAGTCCCTCCCTTCCCCCCCCCCCCCCCCCCCCCCCCCCCTCTTTTTTTATTTGTGGGAAAAAAACCCTTTCTTTATTTTTAAATTTCTTAGTTCTATCAACTTTTTTTTTAAAATTTCGTTAAATCATTCGGACCCGTTTTTTCCTTTTTGTGCTTTACCTTTTTCCCTTTTGATTTCTGTTGGGTGATATGAAATGCAGGGGTTTGGGGAAAAGGGCGAAATGGGGAGCGAACGGGAAAGAGGCATCATTTTGGGTGCATTTTTTTTGGTGTTAGGTTTCATCTATTCATCCAAATATTGTGAGTCGCTGTGCAAGGGGTTTTTAAAAGTTCCATGTGAAGCAAACCCAATAGACTGATGTCATCACTTGGGTTTGGGTTACTAAAAAAAATTAAATCAAAAAATGAAAAAAAAAAAAATGAACAAAAAAAAAAAAAAGCATTTTTTGTTGATATAGAACCCCTTTGAATGAGATAAAATATGGAAACTTTGTGTGGAAAAAACACCAACACCCACACACACACACACACACACAGACACACACACAACAACCCCCACAACAACCAACACACCCACACACCCCAACCCCAACACACACCCATCCTGCACATCCGAAAAAAACCCTTGCAAAACTTTGGAAATTAAATGTCACTTGGTGTTAGTTTGAATGCCAGATAGTGGTGATAATCCCCCTGCCCCTCCCCCTTCCCTCCCGGTAAATTTCCCTTTTCTTTTCCCCCCCCCCCCCCCCCATCCCCCCCTCCCCCCACCCCCTCCCCCAATCCTGCGGGAATGGTATAAATAAAAACCTCAAAGCTCGGCCGACCCCTGCCTTCCCCCTCCCCCCAAAAACCCCTCCCCCTCACCTTCCCAACCCCTTTTCCCCCCCCCCCTCCCCCCCCCCCCCACCCCCCCCCTTCCCTTATCTTTCCAGTCCCGTCAACTTTCTTACTGTTTAAAAGTATATTTTTTTTTAGACCCCCCCTCCCCCCCCCTCTCCCCGCCCCCCCTCCTCCCCCCCCCCCCTCCCTTGTTGCCCTGCCCCTGCCCCTCTGATTTTGACTCCGCCGCCGCCGCCCCCGTGCGGCTGCTGTGCGCTGCTGCTGCTGTGCTGCTTGTGCTGTGCGGCAATTCCAGAGCGTGCTGTACTGAATGCTACTGCTGCTTTTGATGGGGGGTCGATGGAACCATCGGGGTTTTGCTGTGGGTGTGTGATGGAGAAAGACAGATTTTTGCACACAAATATCCTTAACTGGCAGTAATTAGTGGTCTAAATTCAATATTCTCTGTTGTGTGGTGTGTGTGTGCGTGGTGGTGGTGCGTGCGTGCGTGCTTGCGTGCGCGCGCGCGCGGCGCGTGGCGTGGTGCGTGCGTGCGTGCGTGTGCGTGGCGCGCGCGCGTGTGTGTGTGTGTTTTGGTGTCACCCCGCGCGCGGAGCGCGCGGCGCGGTGGGGGTTTGTATGTGTGTGTGTGTGTGTGTGTGTGTGGTGTGTGTGTGGTGTGTGTGTGTGTGTGTGGTTCTTTTTTCCTTTTCTTGGTTTCCTGTCTCTTGTCAGTGGTCTGTCTCTCTGTCTCTTTTTCTCTTCTTTTTTTTCTCTGCCGTCTGTCTGTCTTCTGTCGTTTGCCTTTTTGTCTGTTTGTCTGTCTGTCTATTGTTCGTTGTTTCTTCTCTTTGCTTTTTTTGTCTTTTGTTGTCCGTCCGTCTGTCGTCTGTCTATCTGTCTGTTTTCCTCCTCTCTCTGTTCTGTCTCTGTGTTCTCTTCTCTCTCTTTCTTTCTCTCTCTCTCTCTCTCTCTCTCTCTCTCTTCTCTCTTCCCTTTTTTTTCCCCCCCCCTTCTTCTGTGTGCTTTTTTCCCTTTAAAGTTTTGGGACACGTGCCGTAAATCCCTTTTTCCCCGACTGAAAAAGCATTTTGGTGCGGAATTTCCCTCCCCAATCCGGCATTTTTTTAAAATACGAAAAACTCTGGTCCTCTGGAATGTTTTTTGGAACTGTTCACGTTTCTATCCCAAAAGCCCCACTAGAACGCTTAAAACCTTTAAAAGGGTTTTTTCTTTGCAGTCTCCGAAACATCATGTTTTGATTGACTTTTTTAAAAAACCCAAAACCGTTGCAAATTTAGTTAGGGCAAAAAAATTTCCCCCGAATAGTGTACTGAGTAATTGTGAAAACCCAAAAGCTTATATGTTTGCTTTTGTAGATTAGTAATTGCAAATGAGGGGAACAGTAAACAGTAGATAAAAATAAGGGGGAACTTTTTTTAATTTGTTTCGTCGTGGGAGCAAAGTCCCCTATTATTTTAGTATTTTCTGTAGCGGTTGTGGGGGGGTTGTCCAAAACCCTTGTCTGTCTGTCTGTTGTTGTCTGCATTCCCCCTGGTCTCTTTTCCTTTTTCGTTTTTGGCCCCCCGCCCCCGCCCCCCTCCCCCCTTTCCCCCTTTCAGATTTATATTGTATATTGTTGTGAATTTTGTTTTTCAATGTGGAATGTGTTGTCTGCGGCTGGGGATTTTTAAAAAAGAAAACCTTTTTCGTCTTTGTTGGGGGTCTGGAGGAAAACAAAGCCCCCCCGCCTTGTGCCCACTCTCTCCCTCAGGGAACATTTGCCCCTTTTTTATTCTTTTTCTTTTTTCCTTTTTGTGAATTTATCATCGTGTGAGGCCCGGGGGGGTTTTGGCCGGAAAAAAACCCGATTGAAGAACAGGCGATTTTAACCGCGAGGTGGGAGAGATTTGAAAGAGAAAATGCCTTCATCGGCCCCTATTTAGGGCTTTTTTGTGGTCGTTTTCAGGGGTTTTGTGTACTGGCCTTCATGTTGAAGGGGCGGGGGGGAGGGGGAAAAAAAAAAACAGCACATCGCCATGCTAAAAACTGCGAGGAGAGCGGACGGGAGTTTTCTGGGGTTGTTCTCGTTTTGTTTGGGGGAGTTTTGCTCCGCTGTGGCGACGTGGAGCTAACCAGGCCCAAACCCCTCGCAAAGAAAAAGGCAGCCGAGCCCCCAGAACGATTGAAACGAGCGGGGTTTTCCAGAAGCGTATGGAGGAGCGGACGGCACTTCACAAAGAGTCTCAGTAAAACGGTGAAAAGAGCCCACTTTGCCCTGACGTGGGGGGCCCATGATCGGGCTTGAGCTCAAGATGGAACCCGCTTTGGTGAGTAAAGGGAAAGACCCCCCAGCCCTAAGGGGGAGTCGGGGCATGCAAGAAGAGCTGAGGGCACTGAGAGGTGAGGTCACGGGGCTCGTCAGCAAACGACGATTCAGGAGAAAGAAAAGAGGACCCGACGAGAAAGTGGACGTCCGGGGGAAAAAAGGATGACCTTGAGGGCGGGCCAGGCGCAAAAAACCCCATCTTCTACGGCCTGTCCCGGAAGAAAAACGAGATCCCGGGGGTGTGAAGATTGGTGAAAGGGCCTGATCCGATAAGTTTTGAAAATTGTGAGGCTTTCAGTTCGATAGGGTTCATCGAAACAGTCCAAACTGATCACAGTGTTGCAGGTGGTTTTCTATAAACAGAAGATTTCTGTTTTTTAAAAAAAAAATTAAAAAAAAAACTTTTAATTTTCTTTAAATTAAGGTTTAAAATTTAATCACATTCGAAAGCCCTGGGGGGAGGGGCAAGCAAGAGGTAAGGGTTTAACCCATCTCCTCAAGCGGGAAGAAATTCCCTGGGACATGCCTGACAGACTAGTGAAATTTAAAAAGGGAGGCGGCCGGCCCCCAAATTTTTCAGTGATTTCATTTTTTTCCCGTACCGCGAAAAGAACAAATTTGGGCGCCCGGTTTTTTTGTCACAGTGGGCGAAGTTGACACCTGTCGACGTGTGTTTTTGGGAAGTTACAAAGCAGTGATCTAACTTTAGTTTAGCCCTTTTCCCAGGTTGAAAAGTAATGTTTGTTACAAATGAATGTGTGCCCCAAAAAATGTCTAAACCGTTTTCCGAAGATGTGTGTTTTCCCTGTTACCTGTCTGGTGATGTAATGTGTCATTGTTCCTTTTTCTGTAAATAACACAAAAGCTTCTCTTTCTTCATTGGTTTTTAAACGGTTTTTTCCCCCTTTAAATTTCAGATTTAAAATTTTGTTTCGTTGGGTTGTTCTTTTGATTTTTTATGCTGGCTGAAACCCTTTATGGAAGTTTCCCGGTCTGTGTTTTGCTGGGGTTTGACAAATTTTGTAAACCCCTTTTTGAAACTGACTACACGTGGAAGGCGTCTGGGGGTTAATATGCCTTGTTAAAAAAAAATTTTGTTCTGTTAAGTCTGGAAATTAAGTTATTTTTTTGGCTTTTGTTTTTGTAAAAATTTGTTGGGTCAATAAAAGTGTTTTGTAGGGTTTGGGCATATGTACACCGAGGGTTCTCCTACTATGTTTTTTTTGATTCTGATAATGGATTGCTTTACTTGAAGACTTTGTTGTGATGCTTGCTTCTATTTGGGGATGTTTTATTTTTTTAAGTGGTGATTGAATGGTGTCTTCGTATTTTTAAGATTTAGAAGAAAGTGGTTTTCCTTTTGAAAAACAATGTTTGAGGGCCCATTGCATGGAACGGGTTCAGAAGACAATTTTGTTTAAAAAATTATGGTTGATGTTGTAAAAATGTGCACTGCATTTGTCTGTGTATTTTTGAATGGTTGTGTAAAGGGGGCCTCAAAGGTTTCTACACATACTTTTTTGAAAGTGGTATTTGTGTGAAAGTTATTTTTTATGTCGCGTGAAAGTTTGCAAATACTTTAAAAGATTGTAAGTTTTGTGTGGGTGAAAGGATTTTTTCTGTTTCCCTGCCTTTGGTCCTGCGTCTAGCTTTTACAGCGAAAACCCCAGACAATGTAAGAGAAAGGTGTATTGTTGGCTTGAAAAAAATGTTTGGAAAAAAACTTATTTTTTGACTTGTTTTGTAAAGCAATGGATTCCCAGAATTTCACAAAAGGGTGCACTGGAGTTTAGTTTTCTTTAAGTAAATATAAATTGAAACTTACATGTTTTTTAAGTTGTTTAAAAGTCGCCGTGACTGTATGAAGGGAAGATTAAGGTAAATGCGAAAAGAAGCTGGCGTGATTGGTATGATAAAGAATGTCTTTTAAGTAAAGAAAAAGCGTACATTGTTAACTAAAAATCGTCGAACTTTATCTGTACATATCATGTTGATACGTAAAGCCAGACGCGACTAAAAATCTTTGAAAAAAAAACAAAAGGTATTTAAAAAGAACAAAGGTAGAAAATTAGTTTTTTCTGTTAGTGCCAGAAAGAGTTTTGGGAAACAATGGGAAAGCTCAGAAAAAAAAACCCGCCCAAAATAATTTGTTTGGACAAATTTTTTTTCTTTTTAAAGGGAAATGCTGAAAGAAATGTAGTACTGATAGTGGTGTGGGGCAGGTAGACGGGAAAAGTGATGAAGATGTGAAAATTTTAAAAAATTAAATCGCCCCATTTCGAAAAAAAAAAAGAAATCATTTTGGGTTTGTCAATTGGGAATCGAAAAGTCGGCCAGATGGGACATTAGTGAAAAAATTAAAACTGCTTTTAAAACTGTTTGGTGTTTTAACTTTTTAGCAAAATTTTAATCCTATTTGAAAAGGGTGTTTCCCGAAAGTTTGGGGAATCGTTTTTTTCCCATTAAATTTTAAAAAGGTGACGCTAAAACCCAAAAAATTAGAGGGAAAAATTTTGCTGTGTAAAATTTTTTAGTAAATTATTTGGCATCTTAAAGAAAAACTTCGGAAGGGTCGAAAAGGAAAATATTACGGGGGAATATCAAGTGATTTAACGGAATTTTCACTAATTTTATACATGTTTACTTGTTTTGGGCCTTTTTTCAAAAACAGTTCTGTCTAAACCCAAAAAAATAGTGCTTTTATTTATTTTGAAAAAAACGTTTTTTGATCTTCAACGAAGTAATTGTGGCCAAAACTGGGAAGCATGGACTCCGAGGTAAAAAATTTTATAGATGTATTTTTAAAAATGTTTAAATTGTGAAGGGAAGTGGATGCGGATCATCCCCTTTAAAGACTACTAAAAAGCACTTGGGGTAACAAGGGGTGTCTGTGTGTTTTTTTTCCTTTTTTATTTAAAGAAATAAAGTTAGAAGTAATACATAAAAGGTAGGCCGGAGCTCCTTTTTAAAAGTGCCTTTGGGTATTTTATTCTCCTGTTTGCTTTGAGTTGTTGATATCAGAAAAAAAATAGTTGGTCGCAAAATCAGTTAATAGTTTAGAAAAAGCTACTGATTCCCATTTTAGGTAAAACATGGCAAAAAGTAATTTTTTAGTGTTTAGGAAGGGGGATATTTTCTGCACGGGAAAAATGGATGTTTAAGGAATTTTCTATGCAGTGGGAATATTTTAAAATACTTGGGTTACATTTCTCAAACCCCCTTTAAATTTCGTTTGCTTGCAATGATCTTGTAAGCAGAGAAACAAAGTTTCTTTTTCTAAAGAAATGCGTATGCTCGTCAGGTCTTGACTTTTTTTTATTTTTATTCGATTCTAGATTAACCAGGTACGTCGGGCTGAGTTATGGGGCCTCGAAATTGCTTATAAAATGAAAAGAATTTGTACGCTTTTTAAAAAATTTTCGGGTTTCCTTTAAAAACACCCAAAAGACCTGGTCTATGGGGAGCTAAAAGTATCCCAATTTTTTTATTTCGTGGTTTTGGCATTGTTTTTGGCTAAAGTAACTCGAATACCCCCAGAAAGTTACCCACAAAGCGTACAAAAAAAGTTAGTGAGCTAGAGCTAGGGGGAAGAGTAATTGGGGGAACTAAAGTTAGGTTGAAACGTACGAATTTGGTTTTGGTGTTGTGTGGGGGAATCAGGGTGTGATGCTACTGTTTTATTCGTTTTTTCGGCAAAGGGTTTAAACGTTGTAACTGGAAAGATGGAATTCCCTGTTGAGACGTACCGGTTTATATTTCAGTTGTTAAAAACCCCTTTATTTTATTTTCCAGGTACTTATCAATGCAGATTTAAAGCATATTAAATTTTGTCACAAAAAATTTAGGTTTGGGGTTTCGGATTTTGTGTACATTTTAAACCTTACAGGCCTTTGAAAGATCGTAAATTTTTCTGTCCACTCTGTACGGATGATGAAAATGAAAATTTTTTTGTTCTTCCCTTTTTCTAAATACAAGTGTTGACACAATTTAAACCCCCTAAATCTTAAAAAACCTGTTTCTTTTCCCCTGTTTTTTTAATGGCATCATTTAATGAAAAACGCAAATTTAAAACTTCGCTTTGTATTTGTTAAGGGTTTAGAATGCGAAAGATATGTTAAAACCGTAACTTATGTGTAAGTGTTAAAATGGTGACCTGGCGGTTTTTTTTGAATGTTTTACCCCTTCGAAGGGGCTATGGCCCTTTCGAATAAAAACGTCTACGTTAGTCTGTCTCTTTTCTCTCTCTTTCTCTCTCTTCTCTCTCCTCTCTCTTTCTCTACGCTTAAACTACTGCAAAATGTCAAATTGGTTAAAACTGTCAGACTCCCCCTGTCGAGAATATGTAGGAAAGCCTAGAAATGCTTCTGTTACAGCACGAATCTGGTCCCTTTTTTGGGGACGAAGTACAAAAGACTTGATGAAATGGCTTTGGTATTGTTTGGCTAAACCCGGGAGTTTTTTTCCCATTGGTTTTATAAAGAAATTTAAAGCCGGGTCTTTCCGTTTCAAAAAAATTGGCATGCAGAAATGACAAAACGTAAAAATTTGTATTTGTTCCTTCAAAAATATTTTTCAGGGAGAAAAGTACCCAAAGTTTGTTACAAATAAAGGCACAGAATCGTTTGGCCCGATTGGTTTAAAGGGGTTGTGGTCTAAAAAAATGTAACAATGGTTCTTAAGTTTGAATATTCGAAAAGACATATTTGCCCTTTTTATGGGAAAAGAATTAGAAAAAGAAGAAATTGTTTTTTTTCATTGTATACTTTTGTGACAAACGTAAAAGTGCAGTGTGTTGAATATGTTCATTCCCGCAAAATAATGCTAGCGTTGCTTCAGTGTTATCTAATAAAAATGAAGTGTTGTTTTAAAAAAGTGGCTAAATACTACTGAAGCCATGTTGTGAAAAAAGATTAAATTTGGCAAAATCCGGTTAAATAAGGATGATCCCAATGGCAATGTTCTGGGGAGGGCGGGGGGCTGGGGAGGGGTTTTTGTGGATGGCGGAATAGGGGGAGGGAGAAAGGGGAAAGGGTTAGTGGGCAAATGTGTGTGATTTGGGGTATGGATGTTGGGGGCAAATAAGAAAGGTAGCGGGGGGGGGGCGGAAGGAAAAGGGGAGGAGTGTTGTGTGTGTGTGTGTGTTGTGTGGGTGGTTGTGTGTGTGTGGGTGTGTGTGTGTGTGTGTTACGCATGAAAATTTTTTGCTTTTTTTAACGGTGAATGCATTTGCCAACCCCCCTTTTCTAAAAGGCTTAATGCTAAAGGGCAAAAAAAATGTGTGTTTTGGGCGTGTCAGTTTTTCCTCTCTCCTTTTCTCTCTCTTCCTCTCTCTCTCTCTCTCTCTTCTCTATCTATCTCTATCTCTCTTCCCTCTCTTCTTCTCTATCTCTCTCCCCCCCCCCCCTCTCTTCTCTCTCTTTCCCCTTTCTCTCTCTGTTCTCCTTTCCCCCGCCTTCCCCCCAAATCTAAAAAAAACAACACTTTCAGAGAGAGAGAGAGAGAGAGAAGGAGAGGAGGAGAGAGAGAGAGGGGGGAGAGGAGAGAGAAGAGAGGAGAGAGGAAAGAGAGAGAGAGGAGAGAGAGGGAGAGAGAGGGGAAAAGAGAGAGGAGAGAGAGAAGGGGGAAAGAGAAAGAGAAAGAGGAGAAGGGAAGGCAGGACAAGGGGAAGAGGAAGGAGAGACAGAATCGAGAGGAGAAGAGAAGGAGAGGAGAGAGAGAGGAGGAGAGAGAGGGAGAGAGAGAGAGAGGAAAA
>CM031603.1:15971520-15974020 GCA_018398815.1 Conus ventricosus | reverse complement strand
GTGAGAAGAACCTGGAAGCGGTTGGCAAGGATGCCAAACGCATTCTCAACCACTCTCCTGGCCCTGGACAGTCTGTAATTGAAGATTCTCTCGTGCCTGGTCAGATTCCTGCTACGATAGGGCTTCATGAGGTAGGTCCTGAGTGCGAAAGCATCATATCCTACAATAAAGTAGGGTACATCTTGGGTGTCGTTGGGGAGTGGATCCGGACGTGGCCACCCTACGATGTCGTCATGCTCCAGCCCAGCTCGCAGCTCACTGTTGTTGTAGATATGAGCATCTGACGAGGATCCTTTTCCTGAGCAATCAGCCCAGATGAACTTGTAGTCCGATGAGACCATGGCGAAGAGTGTGATGCTGAAGAACCCCTTATAGTTGTAGTACTCTGACCAGAATCAGGGGAGCTTTGCAGGCCACATGTTTGCCATCGATGGACCCGACGGTGTGGGGGAACTGCCAGCGCTCGTACCAATCGTCAGCCAGTCTTCGCCATCCTTGCTCAGTGTTGGAGGGGTCAGCTGTTCATCTATGTACTCCTCTACGATGGCTTCGCACACCTCTCTGACCACCAAACTGATGGTGTTGTGGGGCACCCTCCATGCATATTGCATGTCACTGTACCTGGCCCAGATGCTAGGTGGCGTAGGGTCAGTGCCACCTTGAGGCCAGGCTCGAGAGGTGCTCTCCAGTTGGTGGTCTTCTTGGTGAGTAGGGGGGTCAGCCTCTGGACTATCTCGTCATACATGGCCGGAGGCATTCTCATGAAGTTATGGAATGAGCTTGGGTCTTCATTCCTCAGTTCCACCATGAGTCTGTCATACAGGCTTTGCTCCATTCTTCTACCAATCCATGGCCGGACCCACACTCTCCCTATTCTCCTTCTCTCCCTCCTTCTTCTGCGCCTGCGATTCAGGATGGCATGGAGCTGGATCAATTGTTGTTATGCTGCTGGAGGAGGAACACTGCCACATCTGGCCGTTGGGGGTTCATGTGATGACTTCTAGGGTTGTTCAAGGGGGTCTGATTGAAGGATCCTAGATGTGTTCTCCTCGGCAGCTCGGCACAGACTGAGGTTTGAGAGGAAACATCGGCCAATTTATAGCCCTCCGACCATACGCCACATGTACGCCATTCATCCTGCAATCTTGCGCCATGCATTCGTGTTTTATCAGTCTATCATTAGTATTTCATGCGTCTAATACGTGTATTATAACGTGATATGTCCGCTCAATTCGTGGTATATAAGTGATACTTCTGTGTTTTTTCGCGTGGAACTTTCGTGAAACTTACGCGGATTTGCGCAAATTTGTCTAAAAACACACATAAGCACCGATGCAACACGGAAGAAAGGCGCACTCGACGCAATTATTGCGTATGGAAGGCGTATTTCTCACGGTAACATCTCGTATAGTCCCCGTAAATTCAGAAAATCTTTGCGCGCCAGTTATTTTGAACAGTCCAAAAGGATGTGCGCGTATGGATTGGGTTGGCGCACGGTGGCCGTTAGAAAACCGTATGAAACACCGATGATTTGTGCATAACGCTGATGCTCCACGTTTCACCACGTATCGGGAAAATTTTATACGCGATGTTTGCGTATTTGCAGTGTGACAGGCCTATTAGCTGAAAGGTAAGGTGTTGGCTATAAATACATCCGGGTATTCCCCTCGAACTGAAACCGACGTTTCTTAGAAAACTTGGTGACTAATGCTTCTTGGAAGGCCTAGATGCCGTACACAAAACACAAACATGGCTTCGACAAGTGAGACAAAGCGTTCCAGAAAGAAGAATTTCACACCAACCGAGACTATTTCGTTAATCGAGGAGTTTTCGACACGTAAGCGAGTGTTACAAAGCAAATTTAAAAGTACACTAACTAACAAAGACAAGCAAAAGGCGTGGGAAGACGTGACAGCAGCAGTGAATGCGGTCGGCCTCGTGGAGAGGTCAGTGGCTGAAGTTAAGGAGAATGGTCAAAGCTGTCATCCGATGCCAGGGCACAGCTCCGGCCCGAAAGCACCCACCAACTGGCTCTGGAAAAGCGGTGGAAATGCCGAATCTGGAGCTGTTTGAAAATATTTTTCAAGACTCCGATATAATAGAAGGCATTGCAGCTGAACGAGGAGGTTTTGACTCGGGTGACACGCCCCATCATGACGGTAAGGTGTGTGTGTGTTGAACAAAAAAATGTGTTCAAAGTATGCTTGTTGTAAATAAAAGCAAAAGACATTTTATCATCATGTCAAAAAGTCTAAGGTAACTACACACACACACACACGCACGCACGCACGCACGCACGCGCACACACGCACGCACGCACGCACGCACGCACACACACACACACACACACACACACACACACACACACACACACACACACACACACACACACACACACATATATATATGCAGAAACAAATACGCATGAATGAAGTAGTAAATTTATTATTTATATAGCGCGCACACAGATGCACACATGCATATATAAAGACGCATGAAT
>CM031603.1:15956520-15959020 GCA_018398815.1 Conus ventricosus | reverse complement strand
GCTAAACTCCACTGAAGTGGACTCTTAAGCATTTGCATTTGTCTCCTTCAGTGGGCTCTTCTGAAAAGCCTTATACCCGTTGCTCCGTGTAGAATGCTGGATGTGGCTATGCAAGAAGATGCTGAGAGTCTGGGGGTAGGGGGGACGGTAAAGGATGGGGGGTGAGGGAAGGATGTGCAGAGAGGGAGAGTAAGGGTAAGGATGGAGATTTTTTTCTTTATCGTGTCCTCCCTCAGGAGTAACGCTCTTTAATAAATTTATTGAAGAAATCCTGTTTGGGGAGTTCACGGAAAATCAGAATGACCGAGAGACCTTCAAAAGGCGAACAGTCTGATAGACGCATAGGTGAAAGAAAAAGGGGAGAGAGAGAGAGAGAGAGAGAGAGAGAGAGAGAGAGAGAGAGAGAGAGAGAGAGAGAGAGAGAGAGAGAGACAGACAGACAGACAGACAGACAGACAGACAGAGACAGAGAGACAGAGAGACAGAGACAGACAGACAGACAGACAGAGACAGAGAGACAGAGGAGGGAAGGGAATGAGAGAGAGAGAGAGAGAGAGAGAGAGAGAGAGAGAGAGAGAGAGAGAAGAGAAGAGAGAGAGAGAGAGGAGGCGGGCAGACAGTACAAATAGATAGACAGATAGACAGATCGATAGATATATAGGTCTGACTGATTATTGATTGATTGGCTGAAAAGCAACTTTGTAGAGAGAGAGAGAGAGAGAGAGAGAGAGAGAGAGAGAGAGAGAGAGAGAGAGAGAGAGAGACAGACAGACAGACAGAGACAGAGACAGACAGAGACAGAGACAGAGAGAGACAGAGACAGAGAGACAGAGAGAGAGAGAGAGACAGAGAGACAGAGAGACAGACAGACAGACAGACAGACAGACAGATAGACAGAGACAGAGAGAGAGAAACAGACAGACAGAAGGACAGAGAGAAACAGAGGTAACAAGAAGCAGTTCTTTCCTAACACCCCATCTGAAAACGACCTTGACAGACAAAAATGAACACACTGCCATCACACCCCCAACGGTGTCAAACCAGATCGCCGGAATGGAAGAAAACAAAAATTGATGTGAAGACTGGGCGTCGCTTTTCGCACCAAATCCTTCTGACCACCTACCACTACCCCTACCCCATCCCAGCCCTCGCTTCCCGCCCCCCCCCCTCCCAAGCCCCCCATCCCGCCCTCCTCCTTGCTTCTCTTCAACCTTTTCTTCAACACCCCCTCCCACCTTCTGTCTATTAGGTGTCAAAGAAAAACGCTCCGCAAAAATCACTTTATTTCAACATTGTTCGTCCGGCCTTCGATACATTCCACACGGGCGTACGCAACTCACTGGAACGTTTCCGACAATTTTAATTTCTATGTCTTCATGAATCCTTTTTTTAAACGATTCGCCACGGTTTCGTCAAAGTAGGAAAGAGAAACTCAGACACAGAAATAATATCTGGCCATCATAACGATGATGAGGCTCAAATGTTTCCTTTCAACAAAGTTAGTTTCAAAGTGCAGATGTAAATGTGAAGAGTACATTGCCCGAAAAGTTTTTGTATCTAACGATTTTCTCTCCAGGTTGCAGTGATAGATGCCGATGTTAGCAGACCCAGACTGAATTATGAATGATTCTGTATTAGTATTGATATGATTATAGCTTCATGGAACTGTTACGTCGTCGCCCAAAACAGCCCCATTGGAAATTGTACAGGACCTCTAAAAACCAAAACATGTACACTTTCATAATACATTCGGCTTGCCTCATGTGCTCTCTCTCTCTCTCTCCTCTCTCTCTCTCTCTCTCTCTCTCTCTCTCTCTCTCTCTCTCTCTCTCTCTCTCTCTCTCTCTCTCCACCACCCTGAGACCTTTTGTCTTCAAAATGTAAATTGGTATTGCCATTATGTTTTATATGTCTGTTATTCTTTTTTTACTTTCTACCATTTGTTTTTATTTCTTTATTTTCCTTTACGTTGTACTGTATGAACTTTCTTGAACCAAAATACTTTTCTTAAAAAAGAAGAAGAAAAGGTAGTGTTAAAGTGAGGTGACTTAAGGCAGAAATTGAAACAAATTAAAAACAAAAAAAGAATTGTTATTGATTTAGCAAGACAATGTGGACAAACAAATTACAAACGCAACACGACGCGTTTCGACCTCGTAGGTCTTCTTCGGGTACAACAAACACTCAGGACAATGAAGAAACGAAGAACGAGCAATCGCTTATCTTGTCATAGTCGACGCAAGATGGGTGTTGAACGAAAACGAGACCGTTAGGAAGGGGACCATGGGAGTTACAACAATAACGATTACAATTATGATAATGATAATCATAGTAATTATAGTAATGATTCATGATGATGATAAAGAATATTAGAATAACAAAGGGGGGATTACTACCACTTTTGGTGATGATATGATGATAGTAGTTATAGTGTTAATAGTGGCTTTACACAGAAGGGGAGAAAGACACAGATCCCAATGCATCCACCAATACTACTGTA
>CM031603.1:15931520-15939020 GCA_018398815.1 Conus ventricosus | reverse complement strand
AGCACACCCTCTTTGTCCGTAAAACATCATTACCCCCACGTGGACCAGGTCCACAGCTGTCCATCTCTCTCTGTCTGTCTATCTCTCTCTCTCTCTCTCTCTCTCTCTCTCTCTCTCTCTCTCTCTCTCTCTCTCTCTCTCTCTCTCTCTGTCTCTCTCTGTCTCTCTCTCCACTCTCTCTGTCTCTTCTTCAATCTCTCTCTATCTCTCAATTGTTCTCTCTCTCTCTCTATCAGTCACTCACTCACCTCTCTTTCTGTGTCTGTCTGTCTATCTGTCTGTCTGTTTGTTTGTCTGTCTGTCTATCTCCCTCCTCCCTTCCTACCTCTCATTCTTTCTCTCTCTCTGTCCATCTTATGTCTTCAGTTTAATCCTCTTCCATGTCTGTCTCTCGACTCCATCCCCCTCTTGTCTTCTTCAGTTCACCACTTTCTTCTGTCTCTAACCCCTACACTACATCTCTCTCTCTCTCTCTCTCTCTCTCTCTCTCTCTCTCTCTCTCTCTCTCTCTGTATGTGTGTGCATGTATGAGTGTGTGTGTGTGTGTGTGTGTGTGTGTGTGTGTGTGTGTGTGTGTGTGTGTGTGTGTGTACACACACACACACACACACACACACACACACATATATACATATATATATATATATATATATATATATATATATATATATATATATATATATATATATATATATTATATCTATCAGTATATTTAAAATGCCTAAAACAATTTTTTAAGTGCTCAACCCCTTGGGGAGTAACATTAGTTAAAACAAGTTAAAAGAGGAGTCTTAAAAAACTATCTACAAATTTGTTTCAAGCGTGTTGCGCTGTCATCAGGATGACAGCGCAACACGCTTGAAACAAATTTGTAGATAGTTTTAAGACTCCTCTTTTAACTTGTTTTAACTATATATATATATATATATATATATATATATATATATATATTATATATATATATATTATATATATATACACATACATATACATATCCTTCAAGGGACAAGGGGACAAGATAGGAAAAGAAATCTCCTCATGTTACTTGAGAATAAAGAATGTTAATCAATCAATCGATCTGCCAGCCCTCCCCCCACTCATCTCTCTCTCTGTCTCTCTCTCTCTCTCTCTCTCTCTCTCTCTCTCTCTCTCTCTCTCTCTCTCTCTCTCTCTCTCTCTGTTTGTTCTTCAGTCTCTATTTTGTAAGGACAGACAAAACAGCCTTTACAGCCTTAGTTGTGTCAAAACAAATGGTCGGCTCATTTAACATCACGTTTGTGAAAGTCCCCACCTCCTTCAAGGATGGACCCTGTCCTTTCTTTCTCTCTTGTACCACTCACTGCATTTTTTCCAGCCGGCGAACTAATGCCCTGCATGTCAGCGTCACTGTAGTGTTGTCTTTGGCGGACTGCTGGCAGTGAGGCAGTCTGTCAGGTGGTCACCCTCCGTAAAACATCGTTACTCCAACGTGGACAGAGTCCAGAACTACCTAACCATCTCTCTCCTCTCTCTCTCTCTCTCTCTTCTCTCTCTCTCTCTCTCTCTCTCTCTCTCTCTCTCTCTCTCTCTCTCTCTTGGTATTCCCAAACATGTCCAAAATCCATATTTGTATAAAATAAAGCATACACGTGCAATGTTGAGCTGAAGGTATTTGAACCTCTTCACAACGGGCAAAGGAAGAGAAAAGACGGTAGAAAAAGGAGAGTGGAAGAATGAGGGGAAAGGGAATCTTGTCATGGGCTAAAACATAAGCTTTCATCATACCTACCACGACAACGCTTAACCCCGATACAGCCGAGGGTTTTGGTGCCTTTGGATATCGTTCGCATTCTGGTGATGACAAAGGTAATAGCAAGATCAAACGAAGCGGAAGAAGCGGAAACAGTGGTGAAGATAGAAATGGTTATCATTTCTTGTTCCATTTCCAGAACGGAAATGAACTGCATTGCAAAGAAAATTGAGCACAAAAAAACAACAACAGATAATAGACAGTAAGAATCATTTTTCGACCGATACAGGCCTTTGAGCGGTTTACATGTTCGTAGATGTATTGAATGCATTAGTAGGCAGATCAATGAATAATTAGACCTCGCGTGCGCGTGGGCGCTCACATACACACACAGACGGACACACACACACACACACACCACACACACACACACACACACACACACACACACACACACACACACACACACACACACACACACACACATACACGCACACACGTCTATCTATCTACATATTCATTTACATGTATATACAGAGAGAGAGAGAGAGAGAGAGAGAGAGAGAGAGAGAGAGAGAGAGAGAGAGAGAGCGAGAGAGAGAGAGAAGAGAGAGAGAGAGAGAGAGAGAGAGAGAGACAGACAGACAGACAGACAGACAGAGACAGAGAGAGAAGGATCTATAATTATACCTGCATTACCCTTGGGCGTGTGTGTGTGTGTGTGTGTGTGTGTGTGTGTGTGTGTGTGTGTGTGTGTGTGTGTGTGTGTGTGGTGTGTGCGTGTGCGTTCGTGTGTGTGTGTGCGTGCATGTGTGTGTGCGTACGTGCGTGCGTGCGTGCGTGCGTGCGTGTGTGTGTGTGTGTGAGTGTGTGTGTGTGTGTGTGTGTGTGTGTGTGTGTGTGTGTGTGTGTGTGTGTGTGTGTGTGTGTGTGTGTGTGTGTGTGTGTGTGTGTGTGTGTGTGTAACAAACGCAACATTCCTACAGACACTCATTTGTGCACGTGAAGCACAGAATGTAAACTCTGGCACATAAAAGGTAAAGTAGCAAAGTGTTTGCAAGAGCCATTGCTGGCGACAGAAACAAACTAGAGTTATTTCCCTTTTCTGCTCATGCGCGCACGTATTCATGGTTTTGTATTAAAAAGTCACCGCTAGGGTGGCTCAATAACGCTAAAAACACGTCGGATGAACCTGCAGCGGACGAAACCACTTGTTGAGGTCAGTCCAACTTGACTTTCAACTGCCTCAGCCTCAGTCGGTGAACCCCTTTCTGTCGATGTTAGACAACAATGCCGTCTGGGTGGATCCTCAGTGAAACGTGGATGGAGAAAATTTACTCTGCAGCTGGACTCATATCAATTTATTATCGTTGAAGCTGAAATGATGTAACTCATGTGAATAGCAATGTTTTCTTCTTGGAAACTGATTTTGTTGTTTCCTTTCAAATGGCCTCAGTGTTCAAGTCCGCCTGCACTAGTAGTGACTTTGTCATTTGCATTGGTATGTCTATAATAATTAAAGAAATCTTTTTCTCTTCATTTCGGGAATTTGCAGTAGTGATTATTCTGTGTAAAGTATTTAAAGATGAAAACAGATTCTGTAAATTTGCTGTTTTTTTTTTTTTTTTTTTTTTATTAATGTGTATTGCACATTTACATCTTTTCTCTTCATTTGTGTTGATGACACTCTGAAATTAGAAACTGAACTTCAAAAGTCGAAGTCAAAGGATCATAACGATCCTCGGGGTTTTAAATCTGTTGGGAACACAGAAGTATAAACAAAATTATTAGGGCCCGCATTTACCATGGGATTTCATGCCACGATTCTATCCCCTTGCTGCTCTCAGGTCGTTCATCATCCCACAAATAGCCTGGCTGTTGTGCACCTTTCCAGACATATACATCAGGTGCCCCCGGCTCTGATAGCGTCGCTTTCTCCGCTAAAGCCAATCACTTAAAAGTTCTCAAGCTTCTCATATTCCAAGCGCTCTGGAAAGGAATATCTTCTCCCCTCCTTCCCAAACCCCATCACCCCCTCTTCTCCTCCCCCTTCTACCATGGATGCAGCCACAGCTTGTTCTGTAACAGTCCCAGCACCAGCATTCCACTGGATATTTCCCTTTGTTTTACTTACCGGGCTTCAAACAGTATTAAAAACTGCCTCCCTACCTATTTTGACACAATGAAAGAGGAAGCTGAAGAACCCTCCCCCACCCCTACCCCCACCCCCAATTCCCCCCTCGCCTGCACTCTACACCTCTCCTCCTCCTCCCCCCCCCCCCCCCCGAGAAGATGGGCAGATACAGATCTGGGTGCGTTCAGTTGCTGATGGAAAACGTTTGCAATGTAATGAACAATAGAACATTAAAAGAAAACGGAGATAAGCTTTTCGTTGACAAGCAGTCCTTTCTAGCTGGAGGTTTACACTCCTCTTCCTTAAACGCACGTACCTCTATCATTTCTTTAACGATTATATCGCTTGTGATGATGGTGGATTTTAAGGCATTTTAGTTAGAGGCTGTTGAAGTTAAGTTGTTCCCAAAGCAGAATAAGTATTGGATTGACAATGAATAACAAGGCCTACTTAGGTACAATAAAAATAAAGCTTGTATTTGATACATTGTCCATGTTTTGCTCAAACAGATTGTTTACAAGACCAGCAGAAAAAGCAGACTCCATGGGGTTCGTGTATGAAGCAGTTATTAATGCACTAATCCGCCTGTGCTACTGTAGCTCTGAGAGAGGTGAAAATGAGGATTGTCTGACGAGGAAAAAAGACGCTTAGCTGTAGTAGACATAGTGCATACTCTCTCTTTCTCTCTCTCATTCTCTCTCATTCTCTCTCTCTCGCTCTCTCTCTCTCTCTCTCTCTCTCTCCTCTCTCTCTCTCTCTCTCTCTCTCTCTCCTCACACTCTCTATCATACTTCCTCCTCCTCCCTCTCTTTCTCGCCTTACAGTTTTCTCCGTCCCAGAAAGCTTTCAAAAGCACATTAATGGCATGAGTTCCTTGCACAATCATTCTCCTCTTTCCCTTAACAACTCGCCTCCCACCCTGGCTTTATAACAGCCATCCGTTCCCTCATCTTCAATGCCACTAATGTTGAGCTGAAGGAACTTGAATCTCTTGACCACGGGCAGGGGGAGACAAGAGACGGGCGAAGCAGAGAGGAGAAGAAGACTTTTCGTAATGGAAGTAGAAACGTGTGGTGAGCTGACATCACTCTTTTCTGACACTTCAAGAGCATTCACCATGGATTAAGCTAAAGCTCTTTCGGTCTGTTACTGTAGGAGAAGTCACGGTGATGATAGTGTTAATACTAAGATCACAAACAGCAGAGGCCCTAGTGAGTGGTATGAGAGAGAGAGAGAGAGAGAGAGAGAGAGAGAGAGAGAGAGAGAGAGAGAGAGAGAGAGAGAGAGAGAGAGAGAGAGAGAGAAAGAGAGAGAGAGAGATGTGGTTATTTCTTTATTTCTAGAAAGAAAATGAACTGCATTGCAAAATAAATATAGCACCATATCAAAACAGATACCAAGAGTCATATTTTAAATTATAGCAATTGTTTCATCAACTCACAAGAAGACAGGTCTTTGTACAGCTTACATGTTCGTGGATGTAATGGATACATTCGTACACGGGTGAATGAAGAAATAGATTATGTATTTATGTATGTATGAATGTATGTATGTATGTATGTATGTATGTATGTATGTATGTATGTATGTATGTGCCTCCCTCTCTCTCTCTAAGTATATATATATATATCTATCTATATATATATCTCTCTCTCTATATATATATATATCTATTAGCAGTCAAAGTAGATAAAAATTCAAACAAACAAGATTAAAATATCCCAAATGTTCGGCTTTATTTGCCTTCGTCAGGGGTACAGACTGTGACAGTAAAAAACTCGCATTCTCCAGAGTTCTGTCCCTTCTCTGCTCATGAGCCCATGCACACACACACCCACACACACACACACACACACACTCGTGTCAAAATGTCGATCTTACAGTGGCTCAAGACAGCAAAAGCGTGGTCTAGTGAGCACGCAGCGAACAAAACACTCATGAGATCAGTCCACTTTTACTCTCAACTGCGCCGTCTTCAGTCATCAAACCCACCTCTGTCAACACGGAGTGGGCGACGACGTCTGGGTGGAATTGCAGGGAAACTTGTACGGAAGAGACTAGCTCCGTGGCTGGACCCAATTACATTGATTGGTGTGGAGTACTTCACTATTCAGGTCTGCCTGCATCAGTATGGACGTTGATGTTTGTCCTGTTGTGGACCCGGAATTTTTTGTTCCATTTATTCTAAATTTTGTAATGTGTTTGTTTACGTAAATAGTATCTCAAGATAAATAACGGTACCGAAAATTTGCTGGGGGACAGGTGAGAGGTGCTGGCAGGGGCGTTAAGTCTGCATTACACGCACAATCTATCTATTCAATTTTTCCCGATGACTGTCTGAAAAATGACCTTTGAGAAATCCAGTCCAATGGTGATGATGACCCTCAGAATTCTAAATCTGTTGGGAACACTGAAATCAAAATAGAATGACCAGGGTCCAGATTGGCCATGGGGCTCCATGCTACGGTTCTATCCCTCTTGCTGCTCTCAAGTCACTCATCATGCTACAAATAGCCTGGCTGCTGTGCACCTTTCCAGACATGTAGATCAGGTGCTCCCAGCTCTGATAACGTCACTCTCTCTGCCAAAGCCAATCAGTTAACAGTTCTGAAGTTTCTCCTGTGGTTGCCTCGTATTCTATGGCCTCTGAATAGGAACGTCCTCCTCCACCCCCCTTCCCCCAAGTCTCTCGTCCTCCTCCACCCCCCTTCCCCCAAGTCTCTCATCACGCCAACTCCTTCGTTCCCTGCCTCCCTCCACCACTCTCCCCTCCACCCCCTCTCTCTCCTCTATATTCAGCCACAATCCAGCTAGTTCTGTCGCAGTCCCAACACTGGCGTTCCTCAGCAAATTTCCTGGGCCTTCATTTTAGAAGAACCTTACCTACCCACCTACCAGTTTTGACACATTAAAGAGGAAGGGCAAGAGCGCACTCCTCAATATGCTCTCCCACCCCCCCCCCTCCCTCACTCTCTCCAAAAAGATTGGGAGATAAAGATCTAGGTGCGTTCAACTACTCATCTGAAACGTTTCTAACTTTAGCTGAGGATATTAGGCGATAGCGCTAACGTTTTCCAAGCCACCCAGTCCTTGCTAGGAGGAGTTTTACACTCTTGTCCCATGAACGATGTGTTCTCCTGTGCTGCTGCTGCTGCTGCTGATGATAATGATGATGAAGACATCAACATTAATATAATAATAATAATGATAATGATGATGATGATAATGATTATAATAATAATGTTGATAAGAATAATAATGATGATGATGATAACAATTATAACAACAACAACAACAACGACGACGACAACAATGATGATAGCAATAACAACAACAACAATGTAAGCGAATAGGACATGTTCCTGTAGAGCCATATCCTAGCGAATTTAGACCTCATGCAGTCGAATAGAACAACAAAAGACAAATATCAACATACGTACACACACGACACGATTACCAATAACTGAAGTTATACAAAGCTGTCATAAACATCATGCAAGGCGGTGTCGTGCGCCTCCGTAATACAACACACTAATGTCAATGAACAATTCTCTCACGCCAGCACACTCACACGCACTCTCCTGCCACAGGAACTGGACTAGTGACAGATGCCATGCAAATCAGCGGGGGACAAAAC
>CM031603.1:15924020-15929020 GCA_018398815.1 Conus ventricosus | reverse complement strand
TTTTTTTTTTGTGTGTCGCGGAACTTATGGCAATGGTAGTGCTCATAAAATAAAATAAAAACATCAACAAAAAACATCAGAGGCTGCAAAATGTCGTAGTGAGTGGCGTGGTGATAGAGGTGATTATTATTTGTGATTAAAGTTTAGGGAAGAAAATGAACTCCATTGAAAAGCAATTGTCTCATGCTGCTCTTTGAAGATCTCTCGAAGTTGTTGGATATACTAAATAGGTTCATAGATGGATGAAGATATAATGCATATCAGAGTACCAGACCCCCGCCCCCCTCCCCCTTTCTTGTTATCGTTGCTTTTTTATATTTGCCTATCTCTGTTGTTGTTGTTGCGCTCTCTCTCTCTCTCTCTCTCTCTCTCTCTCTCTCTCTCTCTCTCTTCTCTCTCTCTCTCTCTCTCTCTCTCTTCATTATTGGGAATATTTAATAATGAACCTAACTGTATCTGTCCAATTTGTAAAAAAATAATATAGAAGATGAATTTCACTTTTTCTTTCAGTGTGAGGTGTATGAAAAGGCACGGGGAAAATGCGATGTCTTTAATTCAGTATTAGCAGAAGAACGTGACTTAGTCACTCTGTTACAGAGTGATAGTGAAAACAACTTAAAATCTATTGCTAAATTTATCGCAGAAGCAAATAGTCTTCGAAAAGGGAACCTTTTCAATACTTAAGTAGAATTAATATTCTTTCTTATTAAGTCCTATTGTCCTATTTATGATGTTTACTAATTTCTATTTCCTTTCTGATTCTCTTTAATTTTGATTTTTCTTAATTTTGTTCAAGCAGTGTTCCCCATGTGAAATAGCAGGTTTTGCTGATGACATTAAACTGTATTCATTGTCATTGTCACTCTCTTCTCTCTCTCTCTCTCTCTCTCTCTCTCTCTCTCTCTCTCTCTCTCTCTCTCATGACCCCCTCAAGCCATAAAAAACCCCGCATGTCCAATTTGTTTTCTTCACCACCTCTTGTGTGTGTGTGTGTGTGTGTGTGTGTGTGTGTGTGTGTGTGTGTGTGTGTGTGTGTGTGTGTGTGTGTGTGTGTGTGTGTGTGTGTGTGTTATATATTCATTGTTTTTTGCCCAGTGTATTTTTGTCATATCTTGTCAGTAAAGACAAAAAGCGAAAGTGGAAGAAGTGGGACACACACACACACACACACATATATATATATAATATATATATAATATATTATATATATATATATATATATATATATATATATATATAGCTGAACAATTAAGTAGTGGGGGAAAACAAGTGCAGGATAACAATTCTTCCATCATTATGATAATGACTTGGCAAAGATTTGAACTTTTAAAAAAAATTGACGATGAAGAAAATGAGGGGAATATATTATAAATATGAGAAGCCCTTCACTAGCTGCCTGAGGGAAGCATCGTAATCCCTCTCGAAGGCACATTTATTTGTATTGCCTGCTCCTAGGCCTTTCGTCCGCTGGATCAGACTCATCAGGGAGACACGGCTGATTGTGTCTGAGCTCTTGGTGTCAAATAGAGACATGCCACAGTCCATAATTCTGTGCTGTTCTCACCACCAAGGGTTAATGTTGTCATTCATATGGCTGTGATTTTTGCTTTCTTTTTTTTAACACTGATTTGGTTGTTTTCTTTTCAATAGCCTCATCATTCATGTCTGCTGCACCGCGCCAGGGTTCGTCTTGTGGTGTCATTATTTTTCTTTAATTCGTTTACTTCTTTTTATTCCAAATCATGCGTCATGTTGATATGTAAAGTAGTTAAAGATAAATAACAATACTACCAACTGACCGCCTGTTTTTCGCTTGTTTGAGCTATACTTAATCTGCATTACACATGCGATACATATTTTGCTTTTCCTGATGACTCCTTGACATGACAAAATGACCTTCAAAAATTCTGGTCAAAGGATCAACATGATCCTCAGAATGTTAGACCTGCTAGGAACACTGAAATAAACACAAAAATACCAGGGTCCAGATTTCTGGTGGGGGTTTCATGCCGTGGTGCTGTTACTCCTGGTGTTCTCAAGTCGCTCCTCATCCTGCAAATAGTCTGGCTGTGTGCACCTTCCTCGTCATGTAGATCAGGTACCTCCAGTACTGATAACGTCACTCTTACCTCCAAAGCCAATCAGTTAAAAGTTCTGAAATTTCTCCTGCGGTTGTCTTATATTCAATGGCCTTAAAATAGCAATGTATTCCCCCATTCCCCTCCCCAAAGTCTTTAACAGCCTAACTCCCACACTACCTCCTCACCTCCTCTACTCTCTCCTCCCCCTCCTCTCCTATACCCAGCCACAATCAGCTGATCATATCACTGCCCCAACACCGACATTCCTCGGGAAATTTCCTGGGCTTCTTTTGTATTTTACTTACTCTGCTCCAAACAGTATGAAGAAACTGCCTCCATACCAGTTTTGACGTAAGAAAGACGAAGGAGAAGAATTTCCTCCTTCTCACCCGCAGCCTTTCCCCTCCCTCCATCCCCCTAAAAAATTGGAAGATAGAGATCTGGGTGCGTTCAACTACTCATCAAACACGTTTGCAACGTTAGTCCAGAATATCACAACGATAGAGTGAACCTCTTCGCTACCAACCATTCCTTTCTTTCACGTATTTTCTGATCCTCGCCCATACATGCACGTACCACCATCATTTCTTAAATGATCTAATCACTAAGAATGATGGAGGGATCAATAATAATGAATACTCATATAGCGCCTATTCTCGGCTAGAGACCAAGCTCTAAGCGCTTTACAATCAGTACTCGTTTACACAACGGGCTGCCTACCAGGGTAGTGCCGACTGAAGAGCTGCCAGCCGGCGCTTCATTCAGTCGTTTCCCGTGTCATCGAGTCAGTATCGTTCAATATCGATCACTCATTTTTCTTACTTCCTTCATTCTTTCCATTTCTCATGCAGGGTGCATGCTATGTGTAACGTGTCATCCATACCAACGGCCAAACTGGCCTACTCTTCCGAAAGTTGGTGATGGGATTTTACGTGTGTGCAAGAAGTTATGCGTGCGTTCACACATGGAACCTCGGTTTATAGTCTCATTGGAAGGACTGTATGGGAAATGGAGTCAGAACCAATGTTAACTCCGATGGAAAAATCCTCCTGTACCGAAACGCCCCGGCGGAGGTTCGAACCCGTAACCCCAGGATCACCAAGATTACGTGTCCGGCGCTCTACCAACTGAGCTGGTCAGCCTTGTTTTAACCACAGACTTCTCAACGTCAGTTGTTCCCAGAACAGAATCTGTATGGAGTCAAGGAGTCACCAGTCTGACTTTTTACATACGAAAGAAAAATGCCCGCACTTTAAACATTGGCCATGTTTTTTTTTACCATCTTCTTTCCACAGCAGACAGCAAAAGCAGCTTCACTGGGTCGTATATAAAGCAGACATAAATTCACTATTGCACCACTACTACTGTAGCGTTATAAAGGGGTAGATGATGATCATAAAAGAACATTGTCGAATGAGCCTGCAGCAGAGAAAACACTTGTTGAGGTCACTTCAACTTTACTCTCAACTGCGTCTGCTTCAGTTTGTGAACCCCTCTCTTTCAGTCTTGACGACGTCTGGATGGAACTTCAGTGAAACTTGGATTGAGAGACTTGCGGTGCAACTGGACCCGATTGAATGTACTGTTGTTGGATGGCCTCGATAGTCATGTCTACCTGCATCAGTATGGACATTAAGATTTGTCTTGCGCCGCATTCTGTTTTTTTTATCTTCATTTTATTCCGATTCTTCTATATGCAAAGTTCATGTACATGTACAAGTACATGTAAAGTATTTAAAGATACTTGATATTGTAAATTTACTGGGTCACAGGTGGGCCGTAAGGTGGGGTGGGGCGGGGGAAATTTGACTTTATTTATTTAGTCTGCATTATGTAAACAATCTGTGTCTTTATTTTTTTTTCCTGACGAATTTCTGAAATTACAGTATGATCTACAACATGCTCAGTCGAAGAATCAGGACACTCAGCATGTCAGCTCTGTTGGGAACACTGACATGAACATCACAGACCGTCAGGGCAGATGTGCCATGGGGCTTCGTGCCACAATCCTATTCCTCCTGCTGCTCCCAAGTCGCTCATCATCGTACAAAACCTCCTGGCTGCTGTGCACCTTTCCAGACCTGTAGATCAGGTAACCCAGTTCTAATAACGTCACTCTCTCCGCCAAAGCCAATCCGTTAAATGTTCTGAAGCTTCTGCGGCTGTCTCCTATTCCATGTCCTCTCAATAAGGATATCTCTCTCTCCCCCCCCTCCCCTCCCCGTCTCCCAAGTCTCTCATCAGCCCGACTCCCTCGCTCTCTACCTCTTCCCCTCCCCCACTTCCACATTCCCTCACCCACTCTCTCTTTGCCCCCCCCCCTCTCCTCACCTCCCCTGTACTCAGTCACAATCAGAGTCCGCAAACCAGCATCCCTCAGGAAATTTGCTATGCATTTCTTTTTTCACTCACCCCGCTCCAAACAATGAAAAACAAGCTGCCTCCCTGCCGCTTCTGACACCAGAATTAGGACGTGGAAGAACGCCCACCCTCGTCCCTCACCTGAGCCCTTCCCCTTCGTCCCTTTGCCCTGAAAAGGCGTCCCTCACCTGAGCCCTTCCCCTTCGTCCCTTTGCCGTGAAAAGGCGTCCCTCACCTGAGCCCTTCCCCTTCGTCCCTTTGCCCTGAAAAGGCGTCCCTCACCTGAGCCCTTCCCCTTCGTCCCTTTGCCCTGAAAAGGCGTCCCTCACCTGAGCCCTTCCCCTTCGTCCCTTTGCCCTGAAAAGGCGTCCCTCACCTGAGCCCTTCCCCTTCGCCCCTTTGCCCTGAAAAGGCGACCCTCACCTGAGCCCTTCCCCTTCGTCCCTTTGCCCTGAAAAGGCGTCCCTCACCTGAACCCTTCCCCTTCGTCCCTTTGCCCTGAAAAGGCGTCCCTCACCTGAGCCCTTCCCCTTCGTCCCTTTGCCCTGAAAAGGCGTC
>CM031603.1:15896520-15914020 GCA_018398815.1 Conus ventricosus | reverse complement strand
CAGTGGAATCAAGCGGTCATAGGCGTTCTCGCCCTTGCCCCCCCCCCCCCCCTTCCCTACTTGTCCATGGTCAGAAGTGATACTCCCCCTAAAGGTATACAAGCGCTCTCAGCCCGTCACTGCCGTGGGGGTCTCTTAAACGTCCTACCCCCCCCCTCTCTCTCTCTCTCTGTTTTCTCTCTGTTTTTTTTTCTCTGTCTCTGTCTCTGTCTCTCTCTCTCTCTCTCTCTCTCTCTCTCTCTCTGCTTTCTCTCTCTCTGTCTCTGTCTCTCTGTCTGTCTGTCTGTCTGTCTCTGTCTCTCCCCTCTCTCTCTCTCCCTCTCTGTTCTCTCTCTCTCTCTGTTCTCTCTCTCTCTCTGTTCTCTATCCCTCTGTTCTCTCTCTCTCTCTCTCTCTCTCTCTCTCTCTCTCTCTCTCTCTCTCATGGCAGGACTGGGATAGCCATATTGAAAGCAGCGAACGATTTTCATTATTCAGACTGCTGAAAAGTAATCATTTGATAGAAACAGAAGCTTATCTGTCTGTGAACTTGAATAGATTTATCAGGTCTGAACTAAACAAAAAAAATCAGGTTTGGTGTTTCAGATATTGCTGTGTGCATCCTCGACGATATAATGTCCATGCAGAAAAGGATTTATTGTGTCCATTGAGGTAAATCTGGTAGGGAAGACGAACTTTATTTTGTATACTTATGTCCTGTTCTGGCTGACCTACGACAAAAGCTTATCACGTCTTTTTCCCTTAATGGAATAATTATACTTTCCTTGAGCTGAAGTGTGTGAACCTGGAGAAGGGGATGGGATGCGTATGCAATTTGTTTTGAAAGAAATATGAAAGACACAGTACAGACATTCATATATAACTGGGCATACTAAGACATTTATATCTAACTGGTTTATTTGTAAATGCATTGCCTTACATTTCATTCGAAGGTTTCTATTTGAATGAATACACAGGGTTATTTTTTTCTTTCTTCTGTGTAAGATTTGTTGGGTGGTGGTGGTGGTAGTGCGAGTAGTAGTAGTAGTAGTGGTATTATTATTATTGATATCCTACTTCCCTTGTTGTCAAGTTAAAATTGCATACATATTATTTGTATGACTGACAAATCTGCCAATGCAGTATTGAAATCTCCAGCACACAGTCCTCTTTCAGCGCATTTGTAAGCTCTGATTTTTTTTAATTAGTAAAAAGAAAAATGCTTGGAAAAAAAACTGATTCCGTTAAAATATCATCGAAGTCCTACACTGTTCAAGTTAGTCTGTCTTTTGTCGTAAAAAACACACACACAACGTTGCAAGGATTCTTGCTTTATATCTGTACAAACTATTTCAATGGAGTGATTTGATCTAAGTAAATTGCATATGTTGAGATTGTTTAAATTTTTGTGATAAAATACCTTGTTTAATCATGTTCTTTCTTACTCACCCCCCTTCGAATGGGGCTGTGGCTTTTCTGAATGAATTATCGTTATCGTTATCATTATCTCTCTCTCTCTCTCTGTCTCTGTCTCTCTCTCTCTCTTTGTATGCGCGCGCGCGCGCGCGCGTGTGTTGTGTGTGTGTGTGTGTGTGTGTGTGTGTGTGTGTGTGTGTGTGTGTGTGTGTGTGTGTGTTCGCGTGTAAATGCACGATTAAGTACACAAGCATGAATGGATATTTTCATGTCTCATCTGTTTCATTCTTGTCATGGGTATGGACATTTATAATAAAGAAACACACACACACACACACACACACACACACACACACACACACACACGCACGCACGCACGCACACACGCACGCACGCACACACACACACACACACACACACACACACACACACACACACACACACACACACACACACGCACGCATGCACGCACACCCTCGTTCACACAGGTGCAATTACGTGCGTATGGAATCAAGCATCCTCGATCTCTTTTTTTTTTCAGCTTCTAGCACACGCATTGTAAGGAAAAGCAACAAAAGTAACACATCTTTTTATATTCATTTGCACATTCATGCGTTTATGTATTGATCGGCAACCCTTTGCACTGTGATGTCTGGGTGAAGTAGGTATGGCATAGGACTGGTCCACATGCACTGATACCTCCTGGATGAGACAAGCTGAATGAAACAACCCAACAAACAAGCAAACGTTCCGAAGCTCTGTTATGTAAGAACAGTTTCATTCACTGCTGACGATCTTCAAACACGTTTGTCATTCTCAAACAGAAGCACCATATACATCACTGAAAACATCATGCAGGAAATCTCCCTATCTGAACGCAGGCACTCTCTGAGCAGATCATTTTACAATTATATGAAAACGCATTGTTATTTGGAGTTAGACCTAGTCTCCCAACAAAAGAAAATTGCACAACTCACTCGTAGCTTTCGATAGCCATCCGGCCATCTTCCTCAGCGATGCTGTGGCTGACTGAGTGAACTCGATTCAGAAAGCGCGACCATGGGACGTACCCAGGTCACGTGACCGAATCAGTGAAGCGTACACCGGGGGCAAGGTGTAGCGGCCCCGGTCCCTGTTGAGCGGGTGGGGGGGGGGGGGGGGGGTGTTGGTGGGTGGCTACGATGTAGATGGCCTCCTTGACCCCTCGCTGGAACCACTTGTTTTCTCTGTCCAGGATGTTGACGTTGTCCGTGTCAAATTGGTGTTGCTCGGAGTGCAGGTGTGCTCCGACAGGTGAAGAGTCCATCTTGTGTTCTGTGAGTCTCTTTAGGAGGGGACGTCCTGTTTCTCCGACATAGTGTTGGTTACACTCACCGCAGTCTATTCTGTGGATGACGCCAGATTTGTCGAGTTTGATGGATTTGTCCTTGGGGGCGACGAGTTGGCTGCGGATGGTGCTGGTAGGCTTAGGATGGACCGCGACCTCTAGTTTCCTAGTCTTCCTGGTGAGAGCTTCACTTCCCCAACGTCTTATATGAAAACGCATTGTATCATTGTATCAGAAGTCCATCATAAGTGACAATGCCGTCTGTGACTAACGTGATCAAGCAGCCAACAGTTAGACGCGCAGATAGGGATGCACTGCGGGCAAGCACGAGCTGAGGCTAGGACATTTTCCTGTCCTCGTGGGCTTCACACTCATGATCCAGACCTGGTAAACCTATCACACATCACCTATCCCGGAGTCTTCAAGACTGTTGGGGCGTCTCACAACACTTCACAACCAGCTTCCGCCACTCCTAGTTCTCTGACGCTCTTTGGCAGTTGCTGAGTGTGAGGCCAGTCCAGGCACTGATGTTGTCCTCCCATCTCTTTCTCTGTCTTCCTCTCCTTCTGCCTCCTCGCACTGTTCCTTGTAGAATGGTTTTGGTGAGTCCTGTTGATCACCATACATGATCATAACATCTCATTTTCCTTCTTTTCGCTGTGGACAAACAGTCTTCTTTTGGTTCAACGGCTTGCCTTTCTCTGTTCTCCACCTCTAAAGTGGTAATGTGGTGTTTGTACAAAATGCCAAGGATCTTGCAGAAGCATCTCATCTCTAATGCCTGAATCCTTCTCTCAAGCTGAGCTGTCAGAGTCCACGTCTCACAGGCATAGAGACGTATGGCAAGCTTGTAAACGTCTCTCATTAAACACCTGAATTCTCCAGGTGTAAAGGTTTCGCATGCATTTAATTTTAAGAACATCACAGGCAGCTCTCATGAATGCTTTCATGCAGAGTTTGAGGTGCTTTAGTGGCTGACCTGAGTTTCCTTTACCAGATGCCTACTCTGATGAAAAGGTTTGGAATTCTATCACCAATATAGCCTTCAACCTCAATTATTACTTTTTGGTTAGATTTTCGATCAGCAGATTTAAACGTAATGAAACAAACACAGTAAAGAAAAGCTCAGAATCAACTACTCTATTACGCTGGTATGAATCTATTGGAATTTGTATATATTAATACAATGCATCTGTCCTTAATTTCAACTGGTCAGAGTGTTCTGGATTATGTGTTAAAATGTTGTTTTTACGTGACTGTAATGATTATGAGCACTTCCTCTCATCTTTAAAAGAAAAAAACAATGCAAAACTGTGGATATGAAATTTTCAAATACGGTATAAAGAACTGTGAACAGTCTAATGACTTAATCATACAGTAATATAATCCTCATCAGAAAATGGACAAGCATCAACTGCTGGTTGGTAAGTGGTATTGTGAAAAAAAACCCATGCACACGTAAAACACCGAGAGATCTGTATTACATGCTACATGTACTGTGCTTGAGAAACGAGTTCTTGTTATTATATCCGACTTCTAGGGTTCTTTATGAGACAGTGATACGTCTTGTAGTTTTGTTCAGAAGATAATAGAGACTAAATTTAAGTAAATTATTCATATGTATATAAATTATTCTTAAATCCAACGGCCCTCCCCTCCTGTCCCTCTCTCTCTGTCTTCTTTCTCTCCCCCCCCCCCCCCCCAACCTGTGCACTCTTCCCTTCTCACCCCAACCCCTCTGTTCTACCTCGTCTACTACGACTGCTTGCACAGCCCAGAAGAATTCCAGTCACCTTACACCCGTCACCTCGCAATATGACCGTTCATCATGCCTTCATAATGGGACTGTTCCTAACGGGGCAATGATGTCAACAAAAGGAGTCTTGATAACAAAGAGTCAGCTGAAGAAGATAGGACAAAAAGTTATGACTGGTTGTAAGTGTGATCATTGATTGACTGTTGATAATTATGATGCTCTTTGATTGGTTGTAAGTGTGATCATTGATTGACTGTTGATAATTATGATGCTCTTTGATTGGTTGTAAGTGTGATCAATGACTGACTGTTGACAATTATTATGCTCGTTGTTTCCACTCCAAGACGTTGCTGCCATCTGTCTTATGCTCTTCTATGTCACGCCCTCTCCCCTTCTGCGAGCATCACTCCACTTGCTCACTCCGTCTCTTTACGCCGTGCGTGTGTGTGTGTGTGTGTGTGTGTGTGTGTGTGTGTGTGTGTGTGTGTGTGTGTGTGTGTGTGTGTGTGTGTGTGTGCGTGCGTGTGTGCGTGCGTGCGTGCGTGCGTGCGTGCGTGCGTGCGTGCGTGCGTGGGTGCGAGCGCGCGCGCGCGCGCGCGTGTGTTGTGTGTGTGTGTGACCCTCTCCGCACCTATGGAACCCACCATCCCCCCTTCTCTCTCTCTCTCTCTCTCTCTCTCTCTCTCTCTCTCTCTCTCTCTCTCTCTCTCTCTCTCTCTCTCTCTGCCTGCCTGTCTCTCTGTCTGCTTACTTGTCCATCTGTCTGTTTTTAATGTGTGTGTGTGTGTGTGTGTGTGTGTTGTGTGTGTGTGTGTGTGTGTGTGTGTGTGTGTGTGTGTGTGTGTGTGTGTGTGTGTGGTCTGTCTCTCTGTCTCTTTTCGGGCTCTGTCTGTCTGCCTTTTGTTCCTCCCTCCCCCTCGTCTCTCTCTCTCTCTCTCTGATTTGTAGCGTCATTTGGGAGCACTAGTGACTCATTCATGTCGTTTAGACATGCATTGTTCTCTATTATCTTTTTTGTTACGTTCAGGCATGTGCGTATGTGAAGGGGGAATAATTCGTGCTTGCCTTCATATATTGCTTGCACACGCACATGCTGCGTTTATATATGGGCTTTGGACATGTTTATATATACGCCTGCAAATTTATCCACATGTATGTCTGGTCTGTGAGAGACAGAGATAGAAACGATGAATACATATTTTTTGGGGGGCATTCCCTACTATAATGTGAAGACAGAAACGGCACCATACCACAAGATATAGGAGGCAGAAAACACTCAACGTATACCTATACACTATGTTTTATAAGTTATTACCGTTATAGTTGCATCTCTCTCTCTTTCATTCTCTCTCTCTCTCTCTTCTCTCTCTCTCTCTCTCTCTCCTCTCTCTCTCTCTCTCTCTCTCCTCTCTCTCTCTCTCTCTCTCTCTCCTTCTCTCTCTCAGTTTTTTTTCCATCCCAGAAAGGTTTTTAAAAGCCGTAACGGCAGGAGCTCAATGGACAATCATTCTCTTTCTTCCCTTAACTCCTCTTCTATCCTGGCTTTATTACAGTCATCTGTTCCCTCGTCATTTATGACACAAGTGTTGAGGTAATAAATCCCTAAATCTCTAAAGAACGGGCAAAAAAGCGAATATAAGGAAGAAAAAAGACCTAGTGGCAGCAGAAACTTTGTAATCACTTTTAATTACGTTGAATGATGCCTCCTTGCCCCCAGTTTAGCTCAGGGCTTTAGTGTCTTTTACAGTGGGAGAATTATTCGTGATGATAGTAGGAACAGTAATAACAGCAGCACCACTAGCAGATTTGAAGAGGGCTGTGGTATTTCAATGTTGTTCTTGACTTTAAGAAACAAAATACATATCATGTTATACAGTTAGACAGTGCACCAGTCCATCCAAAACTCACGCAGCTGAAACTTTCATGAATCAAATTGTAACTGGTGCATCCATTATGTCATAGAAGCATGCGAGTTTACAAGCCTGTAAAAAGGCGTGTTCAATAATATTGAAAAACATTCTTTGCCACTGAGTACAGAAATCCTGCATTAAACACGAACGCACACACTCACGCTGGCACGCACGCACACATGCACGCACGCACACACACACACACACACACACACGCACGCACGCACGCACGCACGCACGCACGCACGCACGCACGCACGCACGCGCGCACACAGGCAGCCTTACAACAAACAATGACCCAGGCCTTTATTTCCGCTGCAGACCTACTTCAGAAGCAATACCTAACCTCGTCTGACGTTCTTAGATTTACATCATTTAGTTCTTATATTCTGAGTTTTCAAAGCTAAAAGAAGTATGAGAACGATGTCACTTCAAACAAAATTGATGATGAATGTCAATTCTATTTACACAGCACTTTCTTTTTAGGACAGGAATAAGAAGCTACTGAGGCCATTTAAAGTAACTAATATTTTCTTCTAAAGATCAATATCAAGCAATAGTCAACCGAATGCGATCTTTTAGTTCCTGAAAAAGATAAAGATTTTTCATCTGATCTAGGGTTTCAGAGAGAAACATTATGTGTAATGTCCGTGTGTTTTAGAAAATCAGGTTTATTGCTTTTTCATTTTATAATATAATACAAATAACTGCATTTGAAAAGATGACAGCGCTGATGCGGCCCTTCATAATTGCTAGGATATAAACAACAATCAATTGGTTTGTGTGAATTAATCATCCGTAAGAGCCAATACCTTCTCAAGAAAAGTGTGTGCGTGCGTGCGTATGTGTGTGTGTGTGTGTGTGTGTGTGTGTTTGTGTTGGTTGCCTGTTTATTATGCAGTTTGAAAGCCACCAGCCGCTGGAACACACACTCGGAGTGATACGCACCCTCACCCATCGGGTCAACACCATCTGCTCTACTCAGGATACCAAAGACCAGGAAATGGAACATCCCGAACTGGTTCTCATCATATCAGTCTATGAGAAATGGGCGTGGAATATCCCGGCTAGCAAAAAGATCACACCGCATCCTACCACCAAACAAGACCAAACCAGGTGTAAAGGGTATGTCACCATCCCCAATGTCCGCGGTGTGACCGAAGCCTTGAATAGGAAGATCAGGAAAACTGGCATCTCCGTACATCCCAAACCTATCAACACCATCCGCAGCCAGCTGGTCGCCCCCAAGGACAAAACTGACAAACTGGACAAGTCTGGAGTTATCTACCAAATAGGCTGTCGTGACTGTGAAGAGAACTATGTCAGGGAAACTGAGAGAAACCATCGAAAACGCTTGACAGAACACAAAAGGGAATCATCACCAGTAGGCGCCCACCTACGCCCCCAGCAACATCAGTTCGAATATGACATCAGCGTTCTCGACCGTGACAACAGATGGTTTCAGCGTGGGGTGAAGGAGGTTATCCATATTGCTGCCAACAACCCCACACTCAACCGGGACCGGGGCAGACAAACCTTGCCATCGGTGTACAACACCCTCATTGTTCAGTCACATGACCAGGGTTCGACCCGTGGTCGTGTGCACTGAACTCCAGTTCACTCAGTAGCAACACCACCGCTGACGAAGACGGACGGAGGTCTTTGAAAGCTCCAAGTAAGTGTTTATTTCTCAGCTGAGTGACCTGTTTAAATCCGGTAGTCGTTCTGTTTATCATGATATGATCATTCTTTCTTTTTCCTAGTGTGTTAGTAATGGAGGATGTCCTAAGATACTGTCTGCACGTTATTATTTCTATCTTCATTTTCCATTCATCTGAGGGTCTAGAATTTAAAATCGGAATATGAACCCGAATCTGTCAACAGGCAGACAGCCTCTTTTTTGTGCATCCTACCATTTTGTGGATCCAGATTAAAAAACAAACACAACCTAATTCTGTGGGATCTCACTCGTTGAGGTAGCATTTGTTTTCTTTCTTCCACCCTCACTCTCTCATTAGTCCCTTTGATACTCGTCGTTGCCTGTTTTTTTATGGAATTCCATACACAGACACGAAAATAGACAAACTGATTAAAACAACAGCAACAAATAAATGAAAAATAAAACTTCTTTTAAACCTACATCTCTCGAGGTCTATTAATGGGAGGTCACGTTGCAGTCTCTCCCTCCAATTGCTCTCAAGTCCCTCATCACCCTATAATTTGTCTGGTTCTGTGCACCGTTCCCGTCATGTAGATCAGGTACCATCAGTTCTGATAACGTCACTCTCCGTGCCAGAGCCAATCCCTTAAATCTTCAGAGGCTGCTTCTGTCGTTGTCTCATCTTTCATGGCCTCGGAATAGGAGTAAGTCTCCACACCTTACTCCATGTCTCTCTTCCTTCTTTCTCTGTCTCCCCTGCTACATACTCTTTCTCGTCTCTCCTAAGATACACTTATTTTGTCATAATCCCGGCGCCAACATTCGTCAGAAAATACCTGAGGCCTTATTGCTCTTTCTTTTTTTCTTTCTGTCTTTCTTTCTTTCTGTCTTTCTTTTTTTTTTCTTTCTTTCTTTCTTTCTTTCTTTCTTTCTTTCCTTCCTTCCTTCCTTCCTTCCTTCTCTCTGTTTCAAACTAATCCCGCTCTAAACAGCATGAAGAAGCTGCCTCCAAACCAGGCTTGACATACACAAAAAAAAGAAGCAGAAGAATGCTCCCCCACCCCCCCACCCCCCACTCCTACTCTGCTCTGCCTCTCTGTCTTCCCTCTCCTTCCCTCATCCTAAAGTGGAAAGATACAATGCTGGGGTGTACAACTGTTCAAGATGAACATCTGCAAAGCTAAGTGAAGAGAATTACATAAATAACGGAGTCGATATTTTTGTTGCTACTCAGCCCTTTATTGCTGGTGTTTTACAGTCTCCATAAATGCAAGTATCTTTTGTCATTTCTGGGCGATGTTGTCATACGGCCTACGTTTTCATTCAAAAAGGCATATGCTCGTATTTCAAAAGCTGATAGTGTTGTTCAAATCTACATTCCACAAGGAAAGGTCAAGAGCAGCGTCTGTAGGGCTGGTTTATTGATGAGACGTGGGTGGCCGGAATAGCTCAGTTGGTAGAGCGCCAAGGGTGGGGGGTTCGAATCTCCGCCGGGCCGTTTCGGTACAGGGGGATTTTCCCTCGGAGTTAACAGTAGTTCTGACTCCATTTCCCATACAGTCTGTCGAATGAGACTGTAAAGCGAGGTTCCGTGTGTGAACGCACGCATAACATCTTGCACACACGTAAATTCCCATCACCAACTTTCGGAAGAGAAGGCCTGTTTGGCCGTTGGTATAGATGACACGTTACACATAACATGCACCTTCCCCGAAGATGGAGTAGGGCTGTCTTAATGGCTGGATAAAAAAAACGGCCATACACACAAAACTCCACTCCCGTTGTTGGGTAGATGGGATTAATACTTGCCTGTCCATATAGGGAGTGTCTGCATGTGTATCAGCCTGCGTACGCAGAAGAAGAAGAAGAAGAAGAAGAAGAAAAGAAGAAAAAAAAGAAGAAGAGACGTTGATATCAGTGCACTGGGCAGTGCTGCTGCTTCAGCGCTGGAAAGTTTAACAATGAGTGTATGACAAAGAACGCACTCTGCAGTAGCGGGGGCTGAATAAAATGTCTGGTTTGGTCTGGTCTAGTCTGCTCTCTCTCTCTCTCTTTCTCTCTCTCTCTCTCTCTCTCTCTCTCTCCTCTCTCTCTCTCTCTCTCTCTCTCTCTCTCCTCTCTCTCTCTTTTGCCTCGGTCTGTCTGTCAATCTCTCTGTCTATCTGTCTGTCTCACTCTTTGTCTGCCTGCCTGCCCTCCTGCCCGTCTGTCTGCCTCTGTCTGTCTGCCTCTGTCTGTCTGTCTCTGTCTCTCTGTCTCTCTCTGTCTGTCTGTCAGTCTGTCTGTCTGTCTCTCTCGCTCACTTGCCGTGTCTATCTGGCTGCTTGCCAACGTGCATCTCTCTGTCTCTCTCTGTCTTTCTCTCTTCTGAGTAGTAGCACCAGTTGGTCGAACTAGGTACTCATTCACGTCCTTTTAAGGCATGCATTGTTCTCTATCGCCTTCTTTATCATGTTAACGTAACGTGTGTGATGCTGAGGTAGAAAGGATTTGAACTTGCTTAATATACTGCTCGCACGTGCACACGCTTAGCATAGCAGCAGCTGCTTTATGTATGGGTTCTGTCTTTTAAGCATCTTTGTTTGTGCCGTCTGCAAATGGATGAGTATGTATGCCTGGTCTGTGAGCGACAGAGGGAGGAAAGAGGAATACGCAATCTTCCAGCGTTCCCCGCCGTAATGCGACAAAAGACATTGCAACATGCCACAAAGCATAGGACGCAGAACGTATATTCCATGATTTATGATGATCTATTACAGCTACTGTTGCTCTGTCTGTCTGTCTGTCTGTCTGTCTGACTGACTGACTGACTGCCCCCCCCCCCCCTCCTCTCTCCATATGCCAGCTTGTGTGTGTGTGTGTGTGTGTGTGTGTGTGTGTGTGTGTGTGTGTGTGTGTGTGGTGTGTGAGTGTGTGAAAGCGCGCGCGCGTGCGTATAAGCACATGAGTCAAAGGAGGGGGGGGGGGGGGGGGGGGGGTTGAATGCTCGCGCTTGTACACTCACTCCCATCTGCCTCGATCTTTCCGACTGTCTGTCTCTCTCTCTCTCTCTCTCTCTCTCTCTCTCTCCTCTCTTCCTCCTCTCTCTCTCTCTCTCTCTCTCCCACTTTAGAAATCTTTCGCAACACATTAACAGCAAGAGTTCATTGCTGAGGCAATCTCCTCCTTCGCTTAACTACTCGTGTCTCATCTCGTTTTACTGCAGTCATCCATTCCCTCAGCTTCAATGGCACTAATGTGGAGTTCACGAACACACACACACACACACACACACACACACACACACACACACACACACACACACACACACACACACACACACAAGTCGCAGAATTAGTTTGATGGTGAGGGGAAGGGGAAGAAAGAACTGCTATTGATAGGTGAAGAGGGTTGTTTTTAAAGATGCCTTGAAGGAAGACAGAGAGTTTGAACTACAAAGAATTGGGGGTTTATTCCAAGAAACCGGACCCTGAACAGCATATATATGCTCACCGGTGATTGGCTTATAGAGAAAACGCATAGCAGTGGGGAGGGGAGGGGCGGGACGGGGGGGGGGGGGGGGGGGGGGGGGGGGGGGGGGGGGGGGGGGGGGGGGGGGCGGGGGGGGGGGAGAGAGTGAGGTAGAGGAGCTCAATCCTGATGGTTAGTCACACTGTAGTTTTCATCAGACTGATCACATGTTTAATTCACGTATTTAACATAAACCTTAGAAGACATGCTTGTCAAATTTTCATTTGTGTGTTTCGTATTGCGTATGAAGTTATTTCGCATCTTGCTTAATGCGTTTATGTTTTCCTTCTCCGCCCCCCGCCGCCCTCTCTGTGTTTCTCCTCCCCCATGCCTTGCCCCCTCTCTTTCTAATCTCTCCCCCTCTCTTTGTCTGTCTACCAATCTCTCTACCTGCCTCTCTATCTGTCATTCTCTTCTCTCTCTCTCTCTCTCTCTCTCTCTCTCTTTGTCTAAGTCTGTCTGTCTGTTTGTCTGTCTGTTGTCTGTCTATCTGTCTGTCTCTCTCTCCCTCTGTCTTGTTGTCTCCCATGTGTCGAAGTCTGTCTGTCTGTCTTTCTCTCTCTATCTCTTTCTCTCTCCATCTCTTTCTCTCTCTGTCTCTTTCTCTCTCTATCTATTTCTCTCTCTATCTATTTCTCTCTCTATCTCTTTCTCTCTCTATCTCTTTCTATCTCTTTCTCTCTCTATCTATTTCTCTCTCTATCTCTTTCGCTCTCTATCTCTTTCTCTCTCTATCTCTTTCTCTCTCTATCTCTTTCTCTCTCTATCTCTTTCTCTCGCTATCTCTTTCTCTCTCTATCTCTTTCTCTCTCTATCTCTTTCTCTCTCTATCTCTTTCTCTCTCTATCTATTTCTCTCTCTATCTCTTTCTCTCTCTATCTCTTTCTCTCTCTATCTCTTTCTATTTCTTTCTCTCTCTATCTCTTTCTCTCGCTATCTCTTTCTCTCGCTATCTCTTTCTCTGTCTATCTCTTTCTCTCTCTATCTCTCTCTATCTCTTTCTCTCTCTATCTCTTTCTCTCTCTATCTCTTTCTCTCCCATAGGCCTTTGTCTGCATGTCTGTCTTCTGTCTGCCTGCTTGTCTCTCACCCCTCCATTTCTGTCTGTCTGTCTGTCTCTCTTTCTCTCTGTAGGGCGTGCGTGCATGCAAGAGCGTGCGCATGCATCTCTCCCTTCCTCCCTCCCTCCCTCCCTCCCTCTCTCTCCTCTGTCTCTGTATTTCTCTCTCTCTCTCTTTGTTGTGGTGAGGTGTGCGCACGTGTGTATGTATGCATATGTATGTGTGTGTGTGTGTGTACGTGCGTGCGCGCATGTGTGTGTGTGTGTGTGTGTGTGTGTGTGTGTGTGTGTGTGTTACGTGCGTGCGCGCATGTGTGTGTGTGTGTGTGTGTGTGTGTGTGTGTGTGTGTGTGTGTGTGTGTGTGTGTGTGTGTGTGTGTGTGTGAGTGAGTCTGCATTGTAAAGGTTACCTTAAATCCTACGTTCGAGGCACTGGAATGATGCTCAATGTCTTTAACAATTATCATAAATTACTTTGATTTGAGTGATGTTCAATGTTTCTAATAATGTTCTTTGATTTGAGTGATGCTCAATGTTTCTAATAATGTTCTTTGATTTGAGTGATGCTCAATGTTTCTAATAATGTACTTTGATTTGAGTGATGCTCAATGTTTCTAATTATCATAATGTACTCTATGGGTTCTCAGTGACCACAGATTTCAAAGTTGATTCTCTGTCTGTCTGTCTCTCCGTCCGTCTGTCTGCCTTTGTCTCTTCTCTCTCTCTCTCTCTCTCTTCTCTCTCTCTCTTCTTCATCTCTCTCTCTCTCTTCTCTCTCTCATCTCTCTCTCTCTCTCCTCTCTCTTCTCTCTCTCCTCTCGTGCATGCACACAGACAACACTTAAAGATCTACATAAAAACTCTTTCAAAATCTATGGATTACTCTTTTTATTTTCATTTACAGTTAAATTGCGAGCAGCGCTTCTGAATCGTCAAATGAAAGACTAACTATGTTTTGTGCACATTATCATTTCGTGGATGCAGCTTAAGGACCACACACACACACACACACAACAGACACACAGACACACACACACACACACACACACACACACACACACACACCCCACACACACACACACACACACACACACACACACGATCACATTTCCTGCGTTCCGACTTGCTTCTTTCTCTCCTTTCTCCCACTTTCACTCCCTCCCCAGCCCCTCCCCCCCCCCCCTAACATACTGACCTTTGTATACACTCCCTCCCCAGCCCCTCCCCCCCCCCAACATACTGACCTTTGTATACACTCCCTCCCCAGCCCCTCCCCCCCCTAACATACTGACCTTTGTATACACTCCCTCCCCAGCCCCTCCCCCCCCCCTAACATACTGACCTTTGTATACACTCCCTCCCCAGCCCCTCCCCCCCCCCCCCCTAACATACTGACCTTTGTATACACTCCTTCCCCAGCCCCTCCAACCCTAACATACTGACCTTTGTATACACTCCCTCCCCAGCCCCTCCAACCCCTAACATACTGACCTTTGTATACACTCCCTCCCCAGCCCCTCCAACCCTAACATACTGACCTTTGTATACACTCCCTCCCCAGACCCTCCAACCCCTAAAATACTGACCTTTGTATACACTCCCTCCCCAGCCCCTCCAACCCCTAAAATACTGACCTTTGTATACACTCCCTCACCAGCCCCTCCAACCCCTAAAATACTGACCTTTGTATACACTCCCTCCCCAGCCCCTCCAACCCCTAACATACTGACCTTTGTATACACTCCCTCCCCAGCCCCTCCAACCCCTAACATACTGACCTTTGTATACACTCCCTCCCAGCCCCTCCAACCCCTAACATACTGACCTTTGTATACACTCCCTCCCCAGCCCCTCCAACCCCTAAAATACTGACCTTTGTATACACTCCCTCCCCAGCCCCTCCAACCCCTAAAATACTGACCTTTGTATACACTCCCTCACCAGCCCCTCCAACCCCTAAAATACTGACCTTTGTATACACTCCCTCCCCAGCCCCTCCAACCCTAAAATACTGACCTTTGTATACACTCCCTCCCCAGCCCCTCCAACCCCTAAAATACTGACCTTTGTATACACTCCCTCCCCAGCCCCTCCAACCCCTAACATACTGACCTTTGTACACCTTGCTTGTTTTTCTTATGGAACAACGTTCAGAAGGAGAGGGGGTTAGTTACCGCCAAGGACACAGACAAACACAGTACAGGACAAAACACTAGTGTGTTGTCCTGTACTTTATTTGTCTGTGTCCTTGGCGGTACGGTAACTAACTCCCCTCTCTTTCTGAATTTTGCCTCATCTTCCGCCCTTAGTCACTCCGTTTTGAAACAAACTTTCTTTTTTTATGGAGATCGACACACAGACGAGTATAATAGAAAAAAATGATTTAGAACAACAACATCAAAGAAACAAAACAAAACAAAGAAACAAAAACGACTATTTTAACAGATTTGTTACATGAGATTGACGCAGCAGCTCTATCTTTTCAGTCGCTCTTCAACCCTTCATCATTTTGCAAACTGGCTCTGTGCACCTTCCCCGTCTAGTAGATCAGGTATCTCCAGTTCTGATAACGTCATTCTCTGTGCCAGAGCCAATCAGTTAAAAGTTCTGAGGCTTCTTCTCTGGTTGTCTCATCTTTCATGTCCTGTGAATAGGAATAATCGACCCCCCCCCCCTCCTTTCCACACACATACACCCTACTCCATGCCTCTCGGCATGACCCTCCCTTTCCCCACTCCCCTGTAGCCCTGCTACCCCCCCCCCCCCCTCCATCATGAAAGCTTTAAGCAGACTAGTTGTGCCACAGTACCAGCATCATCATTTCTCAGAGAAAAAAAAATTCTGAACTCTTGGTGGTGAGAACACCACACAATTACGGACTGTGGTGTGTCTCTATTTGACGCCAAGAGCATAGACACAATCAGCCGTGTCTTCCCTGATGAGTCCGATCCAGCGGACGAAAGGCCTAGGAGCAGGTGATACATAGAGTTCTGCCTTTGAGAGGGATTGCAATGGTTCCCTCATACAGCTAATGAAGGGTTTTTCATATTTATAAACATACATTTCCCCATTTTCTTCATCTTCAATTCCCCCCCCCCTTTTTTTTTTTAAAATAAATTTCAAATATTTGCCAAGTCATTACTATAATGAGGAAAAATTGTTAACCTCACTTGTTTTCCCCCACTACTTAATTGTTCAACAACAACAAAAATCTGAGGCATTACTTTTTCATTTTCTCATTTACTTTACCCTGCGCACAACAACACGAACAAACTGCCATTCAACAAGGCTTGACGCACGGAAGAGAAAGGGAAGAATGCTCTATTACCTTCCCTTCCCCCTTCCCCACCTGGCGTAGCATTTCTCTCCCCCCCCCCCCCCCCCCCCCCCCCCCCCCACTTCACTCCTCCCACCGATGGAAAGATAGAAATTACGACGCATTCAGAAACTGAACGATAACATTTGTAAGCCTGGTCGTGAATATGAAAACAATGCAATTAACCTTTTCGTTGCCAGCCGGTCAGCCTTTCCAAGCGAGAGTTTGACAGTCTTTGTCTAAAAACGCCTGCGCCTTTCGTGATTCCTTGAGAAGTTTTGTCAGTATGTCTTCTGTTTCCTTTGACAAAGAAAGCAAAATGCTCGTATTTCAAAAGTTCACAATGTTATTACTTTTCCCGTCCACTAGAAAGAGCAAAAGCACCGTCTCTGGGGTTAGTGTATCGATGATATATTACTGCCTTGATGCAACACTCATGTTGCTGCTCTGGAAGGGTTAAACGATGTTTGGCTGACAAAGAGGACGATCGGGAGTGCTGGGGGCAAGTTGGAGGAAGAGGGGTGATGATGGAAGAACTCGATCCTTTCGAAAATTTGCGTTATTAACATAAACTACAGGAGAATAGTTGTTGAAACCTCAGATATCCGAATAGTGTTGTGCAGTAAATGAGCGTTACTTTACGCCATGTTTTATGCATTCATTTGTATTTGACGTCTCCTCACTCCGCGCCCCCCCCCCCCTCTTCCTCTCTGTCTGTCTGTCTGTCTGTCTGTCTCTCTGTCTGTCTGTCTGTCTGTCTGTCTCTCTCTCTCTCTCTCTCTCTCTCTCTCTCTCTCTTTCTTCTCTTCTCTTGTTCACCTCTCTTTCTGTCTCTCCTCCTCTCTTTTTCTGCCTGCTTACCTGCCTGCCTACCTGCCTGCCAGCCTGTCTGTCTGTCTGTCTGTCTGTCTCTGTCTCTCTCTCTCTCTCTCTCTCTCTCTCTCTCTCTCTCGCTCGCTCGCTTTTTCCTACCCACGATCCTGTCTCCCTCGCACCTGCTCGCTCATACGCACATACGACACTTCAACCAGCTGTTAATTGAATTCACAAAGCTCCAGTTACATTGCAAACATTGTCAACACGTTGAACGCACTCATCACTGCGCAAGATTATTCACTAATAGTTTTGTGCTTTGTTGTCAGGTTTACGTTCCATGCCTGCTGGCGGAGATTGGGTTCAGCTGCCTACCAGGACTGCTGCATCTTTTGCTAAACAACGGGATGATTTCCCGTGAGCTGTCCTCAGCAGATCGCCTATGTGCTTTCATCAGCATGTGGTCGTATTGCGTACACGTCTTGGCAACCATCTTTCATCCTCTATCTCTCACCCCCCCCCCCCCCTCTTCGTCCCTCTTCCATTTTTGACGTACTTCTTGCTCTTCCATCCCTTCATCCTCTCTCTCTCTCTCTTACCCCCTCACCTCTCTCCGTCCCTCTTCCATTTTTGACGTACTTCTTGCTCTGCCTCCCCTTCATCCCCTCTCTCTCTCTCTTACCCCTCCCCTCTCTCCGTCCCTCTTCCATTTTTGACGTACTTCTTGCTCTTCCTTCTCTTCATCCCCTCTCT
>CM031603.1:15858899-15866399 GCA_018398815.1 Conus ventricosus | reverse complement strand
TGACTGGTATGTCGGAATAGCTAAAGGATCGATCATCCATGGAATGGCTAGGCTGAAACCAGTGTTAAACGAAAAAGAAAATGATCATTTGGAAAGAGAGTGAACCTTGAATTCTCACCTTTCTCGTTCCACTCCACCTCCAACGCCCACTGAATTAGAAAATAGTGAGAGATACTCTTGGAGAGAGAGAGAGAGAGAGAGAGAGAGAGAGAGAGAGAGAGAGAGAGAGAGAGAGAGAGAGAGAGAGAGAGAGAGAGAGAGAGAGAGAGAGAGAGAGAGAGAGAGAGAGAGAGAGAGAGAGAGAGAGAGAGAGAGAGGTGGGGTGGGGTGGGGAGGGAATTGGAGTGATAATGACCATGGCAGTGGGCGTTGGAGGTGGAGTGGAACGAGAAAGGTGAGAATTCAAGGTTCACTCTCTTTCCAAATGATCATTTTCTTTTTCGTTTAACACTGGTTTCAGCCTAGCCATTCCATGGATGATCGATCCTTTAGCTATTCCGACATACCAGTCATCAGTCTCACGCACGCACGCACTCACTCACGCCCCTACGATCGCTCGAGCATACTTATCCACACGCTACAAAATGAGAGGCAGAGACAAACGGGAAAAAAGGGTAATGATGGACGAAGACACAGAGGTAGAGAATAGCAGGCAGAGGGAATGTGAACGAGAGAAAGAGAGAGAGAGAGAGAGAGAGAGAGAGAGAGAGAGAGAGAGAGAGAGAGAGAGAGAGAGAGAGAGAGAGAGAGAGAGAGAGAGAGAGAGAGAGAGAGAGAGAAACTCAGAACTCAGAACTCAGATGGTTTACTTCATATAAAGGCCATTGCCCCTTATGAAGGGGGGTATGGAGAACATAACAACATCAATATGAGAACTATACAGAACACAAGAAAAACTGGTTGGACTACTCCGTCACGAAGTCATGACTGATCTAAGCTGAAATGCCTTGAATAAGTAAATTGAGAAGTTTCTTACTATGCTTTCATTCTGAGATGCCATTAGCAGGCTTAACCGAAAGTGACAGGGATCCTTGGAAAATTTTGTCGGTACATATTGCGCTCTTAGACTGGATAATTTACAACAACATAAAACAAAATGAAGTTCGTCCTCTTTTCCATTTTTGCATAATGGACAAGTCAAATCTATCCCAGTATATTTACTGTAACGATACCGGTGTTCTGCTATGTCTGAAATTCCCAGTCTAAATTTGGTCATTGTCAACTTCAAGTGTTTAGCTAAATCCATTCGTAGATAACGTTTGACATCGTGTACCGAACAAAATGTCCGATACATGGTAAATCTAACACTATTTTTGACATGAAAGTCCCATTCCTGCCACCTGCATGCAATCAATCTGTCTTTAAATTCACACAGAAATGACTTATCATTTTGCACTCCTTGGTTTATCCAAACATAGCCATATCCAAATTGATATAATTTGCAACGGACATTTGAAGCCCAATTTCTTTTGTCTCTTGCATCTAGGTCGTATAACATCATATAGGCTTTCCGAGGTAATCTGTGATCATTCATTTTTGTTAATTTCAACCAGTATCGGATACAGTTTAACACAGAATTCAAAGAGATAGGATATCTATTGGTCTCCCCATAGACAAAGTCATTGGGTGTTCGCATTTCAACTCCTAAAAATTTCTTTAATGCAAAGAGGTGCACTTTTTCACAATGACGGGCTGCATCATCTAGTCCCCAAAGTTCTGCACCGTATAGAGCAATGGGTTGAACCTGTGAATCAAATAACTTCAACAATAAATCTAAACTAGTATTCTTCAAAATATACAATTTTCTCATAATGCAGAGCAGAGCTTTCTTTGCTTTACTTACAAGGTCATTGCAAGCCAATGTGAAACTGAGTTTTGTTGAAAACAGTATACCTAAGTATTTATAAGCAGAGAGAGAGAGAGAGAGAGAGAGAGAGAGAGAGAGAGAGAGAGAGAGAGAGAGGAGAGAGAGCAGAGAGCAGAGAGAGAGAGAGAGAGAGAGAGAGAGAGAGAGAGAGAGAGAAAAGAGAGAGAGAGAGAGAGAGAGAGAGAGAGAGAGAGAGAGACAGACAGACAGACAGACAGACAGAGGGAAGAAAGGAAAGGAGGAGAAGGACGAGGAGGAGGAGAAAGATAGAGAAAAAAGAAAGAAAGAAAGAAAGAATGTATAGAAAGAGAGAAGAAAGGAAGGAAGAAAGAAAGAAAGAAGAAGAAGAAGAAGAAGAAGAAGAAGAAGAAGAAGAAGAAGAAAGAAGAAGAAGAAAGGAAGAAAAGAAGAAGAAGAGAAGAAGAAGAAGAAGAAGAAGAAGAAGAAGAAGAAGAAGAAGAAGAAGAAGAAGAAGAAGAAGAAGAAGAAGAAGAAGAAGAAGAAGAAAAAGAAGAAATACAGCTAACCCCAGGTCTCTTTCAGTTACCAACATTTTTACATGTGACCGTCCCATCACCTGTCACCTAATCACCCATACACTTGTCTCTTATGTTGAGGTATGTCCAGGCAGTGTGACATCATTGTCCATACTATCATAAATAAGCAAACGCCTTTCCCGGCAGTTTCCACTTTCAGCCACTGTCATCAATCAATATCAAGAGAGCCAGAGTAAAAAGCTGGAATAGATTTGCAGTTTCCAGACTAAGGTCAATCTCGATGCCTGCTGTCACTGCAGTTCTAAGCTTATATTTTTTTCTCTCCAATATTATAGTTATTCTTATTGTTGTCGTAGCTTTTGCTGTTCCAGCTGTTACAGTTAATTGAACAACAAAAGCAAAACGAAAAAAGAAGTGAATGTTATTATTTTGGATTAATGTTGTTATTGGTTGTTACTCTTATCGATGTTGTCGTTGTCGCTGCTGCTGCTGCTGTTGCTGTTGCTTCTGCTTATTGCTTTCCCTGACAGATTAATGAAAAAAGGTATGCATTTATGAAGTGACAGCAAAAGTTTTTACAGTCAATCCCAATTTGAGTGGAACGAAACCAAGTACACATGCCCCCCTACGCCCTACCCCCTGTCTGTCTTTCTCCTCTCTCTCTCTCTCTCTCTCTCTCTCTCTCTCCTCTCTCTCTCTCTCTCTCTCTCTCTCTCTCTCTCTCTCCGTGTTTCACCCTCCCTCTCTCTCATATATCAATACTAAAATCTCACCAGCCGCCGTGGCGAAGTGGTTAGCGTCACGGACTCCCGGCTGGGAGGTCGTGGGTTCGAATCCCATCAGAGTCATGTGGGTTTTTTCTGCCCCGACCGGCTCCTACCCAGAGTTGAGTTTGCTGCGGACTCAGTTGGGAAGACTGGGACTACACAGTCGAGTTTCATCCACTTAATGGATGCGTTTCTGAGAGCGTTGCTCAAATTTCATGACCAACACTGCAGGTGCCTGTGTCTCTCGGGCCTGGTTGACGCCAGGATATATTATGAAAGGAAGCGTAGAGTACAGCCCTGTCATGTAGTCTCAGACCGAAATGGAAATCCGTAGCACCATCTTAATCATCCTCATTCCCATTGATCAGCATTAAAAAAAAAAAAAGTCTCAAATTCTGTGGCCCTTCATGCCCTGCTCTCATGGTGACCTCAATTTCGATGTCCTCTCCGCGTCTGTGGCCTTGATTTGCTTCCGTCGGGGTCACCGGTATCGGCGAGTCAATGGGGCTGTCGTTGGACGGACGTGGTGGCGCCCTCCGGAGGGAGAGCTCACTCACGCCGGCTCCGCGACTAAGCAATTATTGTCGTTAGTAGGGGGCTTAGTAGGTGGTGTCCTGCGTATGTTAGATCAGAACAGGCGCCCCTGAACACCACCGAAGTGACTCGGCAGCAGTGCAGTGTCTCCTCCCGTGGGTTGCCTCTTGACGACTTGACACTGACTGCTCCCTGTGGATTGCTGGTGCCGGGGCTGCGGCGGGGCCGACCGGGCTGTGGCTGTGGACGGGGTGTCGGGATGAGCGGCGTGGGTGCACTGCCTCTGAGGTGGCGCAGAGGTTGGGACAGCAAAAAAAAGAAAAAAGAAAAAAAAACTAAAATCTCACACACACACACACACACACACACACACACACACGCGCGCGCGCGCGCGCGCGCGCACTGCTTGCATACATAGCCATTAATTCATCTATACAGCTGCGTGCTTGCGAGCGTGCGTGCGTGAGTGCGTGCGCGCGTGCGTACGCCCTTGCGTGCGCGTGCACCCGTATGTGTGTGTTTGTCCATGTATGTGTGTGTGTGTGTGTGTGTGTGTGTGTGTGTGTGTGTGTGTGCGTGCGTGCGTGCGTGCGTGCGTGCATGCGTGCGTGCGTGCGTGCGTGTGTGTGTATGTGTGTGTGAGTGTGTGTGTGTGTGTGTGTGTGTGTGTGTGTGTGTGTGTGTGTGTGTGTGTGTGTGTGTGCGGGGAGAGGGGGGTGCGGCTGTGAGTCTGTGTGTGTGTGTGTGTGTGTATGTATGTGTGTTTGTGTGTGCGAGCGCGCGCGCGCGTGCGTGCATGTGTGTGTGTGTGTGTGTGTGTGTGTGTGTGTGTGTGTGTGTGTGTGTGTGTGTGTGTGTGTTGTGCGCGCGTGCGCGTGCATGTATGTGTGTGTGCGCGTGCGCGCAGCGAGCGCGCGCGCGCGCGCGTGTGTGTGTGTGTGTGTGTGTGTGTGTGTGTGTGTGTGTCTGTGTCTGTGTCTGTGTGTCTGTGTGTGTGCATGTGCCCGGATATGTGTGTGTGTGTGCGTGTGTGTGTGTGTGTGTGTGTGTGTGTGTGTGAGAGAGAGAGAGAGAGAGAGAGAGAGAGAGAGAGAGAGAGAGAGAGAGACAGACAGACAGACAGACAGACAGACAGACAGAAAAAAAGCTACCCCTTTCTTGTTCTGTATCCAAAAACAAATGTCAAGAGCATCGTCTTCCGTTGCAATAATGTTGGAAAGTCCTGTTCTGACGAACACAAGATCCGTCTCTTCAGACTGTGCGTTCATCTGCCTGTCCGTTAGTGTCAAACTAAACCAATAACGACATCAACAACTCGCGGGTCCAGATGATTTTTTTCAGCTTGCGCTTAGATGACAAAGTGCACAGCAAGGTATTGTTTTCAGTCGTGTTTGTCTCTCAATCTGTCTGTTTATCGGAATGATAATTCGTAAACGGCAAGTCTTAGAACATTGTCATGATTTTCCAAGATTGATAACATCACACACTTAAAAAAAAAATGGAACCATTCTCCCGAGTCGAAATCCACTTGGGGGCCGGAATAGCTCAGTGGTAAGCGCCGGACTCGTAATCAGGGGGTTGGGGGTTCGAATCTCCGCCGGGCCGTTCGGTACAGGGGGATTTTTACCCTCGGAGTTAACATTGGTTCTGACTCCATTTCCAATACAGTCCTTCGAATGAGACTATAATCGAGGTTCCGTGTGTGAACAAACGCATAACATCTTGCACACACGTGAAATCCCATCACCAACTTTCGGAAGAGAAGGCCAGTTTGGCCGTTGGTAGGGATGACACGTTACACATCGCATGCACCTTCTCCGAAGTTGGAGTATGGCTGCCTTAATGGCAGGATAAAAAGCGGTCATACACACAAAATCCACTCCCTATACAGGGGATGTCCGCAGGAGTATCAGCCTGCGAAACGCAAAAGAAAGAAAAAGAAAAAAAAAATCCACTTTACTGACTTCCATTACGGTTCAGCGGGACGATATGGAACTAGGTAAACGCAATTGCATGTGATAAACTGTCAAAGACCGAAACATTGGAACCAGTTAAAAGTTAGCTGAAAGTGAGATGACTGAAGGCGGAGACTTAAACAGTTTTGCGAAAAGAATATTGGCGATTCCGCAAGACAATATGGACTTACAGATTACAAGACAGAACACTTTGTTTTTGTCTGAAATCTGTTTGCCCATGTCGTTTAATTCAGTAAAAGAGCAACAAACAGCTGGACCGCAACTTATTTCCCACACGAAACTTGAACTATATTCACACATAAAGAAATTCTTGCATTTCATTTTTTAACGGCGACGTCTCTTGGCATACAATGGATTATGACGAAGGGAATAACGTCCGCTGTGAAACAATCCAGAAAGGAATGTTCATTGGCATATGGTTTGAGCGTGCAGGATTTGAAATCCTCTTCTCGGAGGCTATATCTAAGTTAGACTCGAGATTACAGCGACCTCTAACGAATAAACAGATGCTCTTGGTGAGTAGGGTGGCAGGGGTGTGGTAGGGGGTAGGCAAAAGGGGGTAGCTTACAGCAGAAGGGAATAGGTGGAGAGGAACACTTGCTAAGAAGAAGACAGTGTTCTTGACAACGACGTCAATCTCTTTCCTTCACATTTTTGTTCCTACCAGGGTGTTCTTTGTGTGATGAAATGGCATTCTTCAACTGGAAACAAACAAACAAACAAACAAAAAACAAACAAACAAATCAAGACGACAATTCTGTCACTTCAACATTTTGTTGCGTCGTTAACTGGATGATGATAGCGGTTGTTTTTTGTTTTTCTTCCAAGCGAATGATACCTCCATCCCAGCCATCTTCTCCCTTTCTCCCTCCATCCGTATCTCTCCCTCCCTCCCTCCCTCCCTCCCTCCCTCCCTCCCTCCCTCCCCTCTCTCTCTCTCTCTCTCTCTCTCTCTCTCTCTCCCCTCTCTCTCTCTCTCTCTGTCGTACAGCCTACTGATCGTCTACCCGTCCACCCCCCTTCCCCTTCCAACACGCACAGAGACAACGACACAGGGAAAGAGAATGCAGCACACAGCGGGTGCGAGCGAGCGGGGAGCGAGCGAGCAAGAGAAAGAGAGAGAGAGACAATGACAATGACAATGACAAATTGTTTATTGACAATGACTTACAGTCTTCATGTCAAGGGGAGATGATTGAAAAGGGATTCACAAAAGTAACAAATCACCGCATTCGCGTGCACACACTTACTGGTGCACACACACTCACCCTCACTTTCTCTCTCTCGTAAACACACACACACACACAACCACACACACACACACACACACACACACACACACACACACACACACACACACCACGCACGCACGCACGCACGCACGCACGCACGCACGCACGCACGCACACAACGCACGCTCGCACGTACGCACGCACGCACATAATATGAACTCATGGATACACTCATTATCGTCATCATTATCATCAAAAAAACCCAACAAGCTAAGTTAGGAAAAAGAGAGAGAGAGAGAGAGAGAGAGAGAGAGAGAGAGAGAGAGAGAGAGAGAGAGAGAAGAGAGAGAGGAGGAGAGAGAGAGAGAGAGAGAGAGAGAGAGGCAGAGGACGGAGAGACAAAGAGACAGAGATAGATAGACGAAGAAGAAGAAGAAGAAGGAAGAAGAAGAAGAAGAAGAAAAGAAGAAGAAGAAGAAGAAGGGAAGAAGAAGAAGAAGAAGAAGAAGAAGAAGAAGAAGAAGAAGAAGAAGAAGACGATGACGATGACGATGATGATGATGATGATGATCATGATGAAGATGAAGATGAAGAGGAAGAAGGAGGTGGAGATGGAGGAGGAGAGAA
>CM031603.1:15846399-15848899 GCA_018398815.1 Conus ventricosus | reverse complement strand
GGAATCGGAATTCAGAATCCCGTTTATTTTCATTTAGGCCAAGGCCCCTTATGAGGGGAATGTGAATCTCTCTCTCTCTCTCTCTCTCTCTCTCTCTCTCTCTCTCTCTCTCTCTCTCTCTCTCTCTCTCTTTTTTTTTCTCCCAACAGTCTGTAGCCTAGTGTGCGAACTCTATTGCACAGTGCAGCCGGTTTATCTGTCTGTCTGTCTGTCTGCCTGCCTGCCTGCCTGCCTGCCTGCCTGCCTGCCTGCCTGCCTGCCTGCCTATCTATCTATCTATCTATCTATCTATCTATCTATCTATCTATCTATCTATCTATCTATCTATCTATCTATCTATCTATCTATCTATCTATCTATCTATCTATCTATACTACTTCCTGGCTAACCTAGTTACCAAAGTTGCCACTTCTACGTAGAAGAGACCTCGGACTATTGTGAGTCTGGATCATGCAAAAACAAAAAAAAACTACCAAAGTTGAGCTGGTTCGAACATCTCTGGCTGATTACCTTGTCTGGGTGGGGTGTGGGGTCCTAGGGGTCCATCACATGAATCGGTCATCGATCTGTCCTCCCCACCCCACCCGCATCCCTTCACCTCCGTGAAGCACCACATTGGCATTGTTGTTGTTGTTGTTGCTGTTTTTGTTATTGTTCTTCTTCTTGTTCTTCTTTTAGCTGTATTTTTTTTATTTTTATTCAGTGTTTTAGCTTCTTTTCGTTTTTGGTCTCATTGCACTCTTATGAATTGGTGTTCTCCAGAGATACGTACACACGTGCACACATATGAAAGTGCATACACACACATTATTGCACGAGTCATTGTGCATGCGCATATAAACACACACTGGAAACACACACACACACCACACACACACACACACACACACACACACACACACACACACACACACACACGTACGCACGCATGCACACACGCACGCACGCACGCACGCACGCACGCACTCACACACACACATACACACGTACGCACGCATGCACACACGCACGCACACACACGCACACACACACACACACCACACACACACACACACACACACACACACACACACACACACACACACACACACACACACACACGTTCGCCTGTTTTGTATATAAAAACATGCACACAAGGTAGCTGTAGCCATTCACAGTACTCCCTCACGGTTAGGCCGAAGAATGTGCATCGGGATAGACAAGCAATGATCTGACCAGCACATTGGGTCAAGTGAAAGGTTACGCATCTTCTAAGTCTGTCCTCCACTCCTCTCCCAGCTCCTGTCGCTGTCCTTCTCTCGTCCACGTAAAACCTTAGCACGCCTCCCATCTCTTCCTTTGTTTAGAACTTTCTTGATTTGTTCACTCCTGTACTATGTGGAATTTTTGTGTGGAATTTGATGTTGCTCTTCCACACCCTGTTCAGTCTGGCCATCGCTGCTGATGCGGAGTTGATCCTGATTCGGATTTCTGCTATGCAGGTGTCATCTTTGGACAGGGCTGCTCCCAAATACTTGAAGCTGGTCACTTCTTCCAGGGGCTCACCTTTCATGGTTATGGTGGCACTGCTGTTAGTCGTGCTGTTGGCCATGACCTTTGACTTCTCTGTGCTGACCTCCATGCCGTAGGCACTCGCTCTTGTGACAAGTCTGTAAGATCCTGGAGCTCGGTGTTGCTGCCTCCCTCATGAGGTCTCCAAGACCATCCTCCAAGGTACCGTTGAAGGAGGGCGCAGACGAGGACGGCATAGAAAGAGCTGGTCCGAAAACATAAAGGACTGGACCAAAATGACCATGCTGGATCTCCTCACGACAACTGCCAACAGACGAGCCTGGAGAGAAACGGCGGCTGCCTCATCACGCCCCCCCCCCCCCCCCCAACGACCCCAGCGGTCAGGGGAATGAGGGATGATGATGTGAGTGATGACTCTGTGGAACGAAGACTCAACAGATGTAAATCTTAAAATGGATTGTTAATGAGCCCATCAATCAAACAACAGGGACACACAAATTAGAAGACAAACACTTTTAGAATTGCTTCAGTCTGTTTTTTTGCAATTTCCACCTGAAGTAAACTCAATTTGAAACTCAGTCAACAGATGCACTTTGGCGTGTGTACGCTAGTTCACTCGCAGTGGCCTTATTGAAGAAACAAAAAAAACCCTTTGTACTTTCCCTCAACGCGTGCATTTACTATCAGGAAGGAAGTGAGGTCAAGTCAAGTCAAGTCAAGTCAAGTATACTTTATTATCTCAAAAAGAGAAATTATTATCAGGTGCAACCCATTTATTACAAACATATTACATAAAAACATATCACAGAACACGAAAAGACAGGATTTCATTTAGAGGCCTACGAAAACACGTTTAAATCACCATGAATAAGATATTTACATACTTTTAAACAGGGTCTTTAAGAGCCTTTTAAAAGCAGGATCCCAGCATTACAAATGTTACAAATCAAATGCATTTTAAGACCCCCCTCCCCCCCCCCCCCCCAAC
>CM031603.1:15826399-15836399 GCA_018398815.1 Conus ventricosus | reverse complement strand
GATCCTTTGAACGACAAAGACAGAGAAGTAACGAAGGCAAAAAACTGGCCGATATTCCGAAAATGTACTCGATTCTATTCTAGAACTGTCCATGACAGAAACACGATTCCAAATGGGCAGTGAAATTTAGTATTCTGAAAATGCTTGAACTTTCGGAATTGTGCAACACTCTGAAAAAGCACACAAGGCGCTCGCGCGCGCGCGCACACACGCACGCACGCAAGCACGCACGCACGCGCGCGCACGCACGGGCGCTCCAATGTGCTCGGACACGCACGCATGCATGCACACACGCACGCACGAAGGCAGGAACGTATGCACACACCCACCAACACACACACACACACACACACTCACACACACACACACACACACACACACACACACACACACACACACACACACACACACACATCGCGCGCGCGCGCACACACACACACACACACACACACACACACACACACACACACACACACACACACACACACTGACTGAAACAAATTTGTTGTTAATTTGGGATTTCGTTGTACTGACATTTAAGAAAACATTATATAAGAATGTCAACGTTTTTGTGTGTGTGAGAGAGAGAGAGAGAGAGAGAGAGAGAGAGAGAGAGAGAGAGAGAGAGAGAGAGAGAGAGAGAGAGAGAGAGAGATGGAGAGGAGGCGAGGGACGAAGCGACCAAGAGAGAGTGGTGCATGGTCTGCTATGTGGAAACGTGCCTGCCACCCCCCCTCTCTCTCTCTCTCATTCTCTCTCTCTCTCTCTCTCTCTCTCTCTCGGGGGGGTGGGGGGGGGGGGTGGTATTTATCTAAAGCTGAACAGTGGAATTACAAAGGGAGAGAAGTGGAAGTCGTTAATAGTTCTAAATAACTTGGTTTCACACTCGGTACTGGGATGGCTTTTGACACCGCATTAGATGAACATGTTAGGCGAGCAAAACAAAAAGTTGCTGACATTTTTAAAACGATGTGGGCTTTAGGTAACATGGATATGTCAATATTTTTAAAACTGTTTGATTGTCAAGTGAAGCCCATGTTATTGTATGCTGCTGAGCTCTGGGGCTTAACGAAATATAAGTCTATAGAAGCAGTACATTTGTTCGATTGTAAGCATTTACTGGGAGTCCCAAAAGTACAAATACCATGACATGTGGTTAAACCGGTCGATATCCTTTGTATATTGACAGTACTTCGAAATCCATTAAATACTGGTTTAAACTCTAAAACATGACAATTGACAGATTTCCAAAGCAAGCCCACTTGTTGATTCTCAATACGATTCCCGAATTTACCCGTGGTCATTTCAATCATCATAATGGTCATATCATATTAAAAGGTGTTTTGATATTTTTGTTTTTTTCCCCAGAGATTTGGATAAATGGAGGGATTGGAAATGAAGTTATGTTCTTGAAGGAACTAAAACAACGAATGTTGGATTGCTATATGTAAGATTGGAATGCAAAAATGTCTCAGAGCGATCATTTTTCAACGAACAGATCATTCAAATCTACATTTCACACAAAAAAAAAAACATTTGTCAGCTATCACAATTAGTAAATTTCGGATTGCTCCCTCGATGTGGGGGCCGGAATAGCTCAGTTGGTAGAGCGCCGGACTCTTGATGATCCTGGGGTTGCAGGTTCGAATCTCCACTGGGACGTTTCGGTACAGGCGGATTTTTCCCTTGGAGTTAACATTGGTTCTGACTCCATTTCCCATACAGTCCTTCGAATGAGACTATAAACCGAGGTTCCGTGTGTGAGCGCACGCATGATTATCTTGCACACACGTAAAATCCCATCACCAACTTTCGGCCGAGGTCAGTTTGGCCGTTGGTATAGATGACACGTTACACATAGCATGCACTCTGAGTGAAAAATCGAAAGAAGGAAAGAGTTGTTAAACTGAATAAACAATATTGACTGACTGACACGGGAAACGACTGAATGAAGCGCCAGCAGGCAGCTCTTCAGTCGGCTGTACCCAGGTAGGCAGCCCGTTGTGTAAACGAGAACGCAGATTGTAAAGCGCTCAGAGCTTGGTCTCTGGCTGGGAACAGGCGCTATATAAGTACTCTTAATAAATAATAATGTAGATTGTGTTGTGTATGGTGAACAAAAAAAAGTGAATGAAAAGATGGTGATGTGAAGGAGAGGGAGGTAGAGCGTGACGGTAGGGGATGGAGTTATCGGTATTGGGACATGTATGGGGGTGCACGTTGTGTGTTGTGACGTCATCTGTGTTTGAATGATTCTGGAGCAGCTAGAGTTTGATTCCAAAATAGCAGGAACAGTTTCAATTCTGATAGTGCGTGTCCATGTGTGTGTTTCAGTTTACGTGTGTGTGTGTGTGTGTGTGTGTGTGTGTGTGTGTGTGTGTGTGTGTGTGTGTGTGTGTGTGTGTGTGTGTGTGTGTGCGTGCGTGCGCGTGCGTGCGTGCGTGCGTGTGCGTGCGTGCGTGCGTGTGTGTGTGTGCGTGTGTGTGTGTGTGTGTGTGTGTGTACACGAATGCACGTGTTCCCACAGTGCGGCTGATTTCCCTTTACTTGCTGTGCCACTTGCTGTCTAAGCCTGTTACCGAGACTGCCACTTCAAGGAAGATAACCCGGACGATTAATAGTCTGCATCACGCAAAGAACCCAGGGAAGTTGAACTGGTTCGAACATCCCTTGCTAATAAATTTATCTAAATGAGGTTTAGGGTCCTTGGGGTCCCCTGAATAACTTGCTCAACGATTTTTGTTTTCTTCACACACTCTCGCTCTTCTATCAGCTTCCCCTCCTTCTGTTCATTTTTACCGTTTTCTTCAGCAAGAGCTGTGTGTGTTCTTTCAGTGTTTTCAGCCCTTTTTGTGTCTGTTAACTATTAATCATTAAAGAAATACATCCTTCAGAAGCTAGTTAATTACCTTCTACTGTGATGTGAACATACGCCAGGGGTAATGTGACAAAGGGGGATAATAACCAAAAGACAGTGGAGCAAATGGGACACATTGGACTCCACACCACACTTTTACAACGACTCCATGTTAACATGGTGAGCAAAGATGACAACATTTCATGTTGGATGCCATGGCAAGTAATGTTCACAACATTAAATTCGATAACAAATTCAGTGATGTAACATATGCGTCAACAAGCATATTCTCCCAAAGACGAAGAGAGGTATGTCTTCTCCTGCAGAGATGCCTGGATTCCAGGCAGTAACTGACACCAAAAGAGTCGATATAACCGACACATTAAAAAAAAAAAGCACTATCGTCCTTTTTTCCGCAAGCTTTATGGCACAGTTCAATCAAGAAAAAAAAATCAAGAAGAGAAAAAATGAATACCTGAAAAGAACGCGGGTCATCATACATAATGTGGCTCACTACTGCGGCAAAACAGCATTTGGTTGTCTCCTCCGCTATCCAACACATAAATAATTTCTTTGGCCAAAGCTGACCACGACATTGGATCATGGACAACGTTATTCTCACCCACGTGCAATTAAAGCAAATGGCCGCAGACACCTGACACTCTCAACCGAGTCTTTTCTTTGGGAAACAATAATGGTTCGGTGGAAACATGATCGTCGTTACAGGATCGTGTATCTGCTTTCCTCTGGCCACATTTAGAGAGAGCTGTTGCTTCGTTTGTTTTGCTTCTTTGGTGAATAAAACGAAAGGCAAAGATGAGGATATGAAGACGAAAGAGCTGGAGAAGTGGGGGATGAAGGTGTGTGTGTGTTCATTTGGAGCTGTATATATTCACTGTGTGTGTGTGTGTGTGTGTGTGTGTGTGTGTGTGTGTGTGTGTTGTGTGAGAGAGAGAGATATAGTGTGTGTGTGTGTGTGTGTGTGTGTGTGTGTGTGTGTGTGTGTGTGAGAGAGTGTGTGCGTGCGTGCGTGTGTGTGTGTGTGTGTGTGTGTGTGTGTGTGTGTGTGTGTGTGTGTGTGCGCGTGAATGTGTGCGTGCGTGCGTGCGTGCTTGCATGCGTGCGTGCGTGGGTGCGTATGTGTGTGTTGACGTCAGGTGTGTTTGAAAGTTTGTAAGGTATGACAGAGCGAGAGAAGAAATCAGTAACAACAAATTATTCCAGGAACAAACACGGGTTTGTTGTAAAGCTGTCCACGGCAAAATTACGATTCTAAAATAATTGCCAGGGAAAGCTAGAATTCTGAAAATAACTAATTGTGAAACATTGAAAAACATTTGCAGCGCGCGCGTGCACACACACACACACACACACACACACACACACACACACACACACACATTTTTTTAATTATTTTTTTTAAAATATTATTTATTTTATCTAGGCCTAAATGCATTATACATACCTATGTACGCCAAAATCAACACCAACCGTTCGCATGCATACACCCAAAAACACCACATGCACACACACATAACACTTACATTCTGTCTACGATCACTGTTAGGTGGATAGACCTTTAAATTAAAGAACGAACACACACACACACACTTTTACATGGCTCGTGTATGTGCCTCTAGGTGTGTATGAGAACATACATAACAGCTATTTTCCACAAAAGCAGACAAAGCACTCCCCTCCCTTACCTCCCACTACTCTCCTCTGTATCCCTGCCCCTACCTCTCTGTTTGTCTGTCTGTCTGTCTCCCTTTATATATATATATATATATATATATAATATATATATATATATATATATATATATATATATATATATATAACATATGTCTGTGTGCTTGCGTGCGTGCGTGCGTGCGCGCGCGTGCGTGCGTGCGTGCGTGTGTGTGTGTGTGTGTGACGTACTTCCGGTTGAGTCTGTAAGCTGTCTTTTCAACTGTTCTTGAAAAAAAACTGTGAATTTTGTGAAGTTAGTGAGCTAATTTGTATATTTTACAGTTTACGTGTGTTCTTAACTTGTGGACATTTGTGTGAAGTGCGTTCGTCGCCAATTGAAACAGTGAAGTGTTTTGTGTATTTTTTAGAGTCGAGTCGGTTTTTTTTTTTGCTAGTCTAGTAACTGACCTTCACCATGTCTCAAGCGGGCCCCAAGTGGTTTATCCGCTGAGATCTTGAGGAACATCGGGTTTGATGACCTTGATATTGAAGGGGCTGCTCTGGGCGCAGGGAACGACAGAAATAAGTCGTGTCCGCTGCCAAAGGCAAAGGGAAAGGGAAAAGAACGAGTGGGGTTAACAATGACGTCAATGGTGATGCTGGAGATATTGCGTCACGAGTTGTAGAACTCCTCGTTCCAGTTCTTGGGGCTGCAAGAAAACTGTGGATGTCTGTAATTAAGGAGGTGGGTTACAGAACTGTCAGAAAAGGTGTCTGAAAAACTCAGATCTATTTCAGAGGAAGGCCTCAACAGGGCCCATCTTTTTGCTGCGATACGAGCAGGATAGGCTGGATCAGTATCAGCGAAGGGAAACCATGAGAATCAATGGACTCAAAGAAGAGGAGAACGAAGATCTGGTGGAAAAAGTGATGGAGTTGGGGAAGAAAGTTGGGTAGATCTAGAAATCAAGGAAAATCTCTGTTGTGCATAGAACTGGCCTAAAAAACAAGAAAGCCCCAAGACCAGTGCTGGTGAAGTTCACTTCACGAAGAAGCAAGGCGAACCTCATGATGAGGAAGAGAGATCTGCGCAAACATGACATGAAAGGAGTTTACATGAACGACGAACTGACACCCTACGCTTCAAATTATTCAAAATTTGTAAGGCAGCACCAAGTGTGGACAGGGTATCCACCACCCATGATGGCCAAATTGTTTGTCAGTTGAAGGCCGCCCCTGGGAGGAACAGCAGGGGCAGTGCGGGATGGACAGGGTATCCACTACCCATGATGGCCAAATTGTTTGTCAGTTGAAGGCCGCCCCTGGGAGGAACAGCAGTGGCAGTGCGGGATCTTCCGGCAGCAATGCGGTGTACGTGGGTCACCTGACGACCTTTTCCGGATCGGTGTGACGAAGGTAGACTACACGGCGCTTGGGCTTCATCACTTCATCTACACCAGCTAGGGGTTTGCCGGAGGTCGTGGTGATTCATCTGACTCATGTGTAGTCTCAACGTTATGTACTTGTAGCAGTACTCATTCTTCATCTTGTCTATGTGTTGGTAATTGTTTCTATTCTTCCAATCAATCTTCTGATGAGCGATCATCTAGTGTGGTAACTTCAACTGTGAATCCCTTTTGCTTGCAAGCTTGCGTTTCTAATTGTGATGTCAACGATGACTATGTTCTTGATATGGATGTGGATCACACTGTTCGCCATGATCGTGAGCTGGCTTTTGTATCTTTAAATGTGTGTGGATTGCGTTCCCGTCTCTAGTGTTTGGAATTTGTGAACTATATTCAACTATTCGACATTGCCGTTTTCCTTGAGACTAAAACATGATGACCAAGATGCTTCATTTATCTCTGATTGCTTCAGTGACTGGGGATATGGCATTAAACTGTTTAACAGAAAATGCCTGTCTAATCGACGTTCTGGTGGTATTGGAATAGCCATCAAAAGCAAGCTACGGTGTGTGAGATTTTACCTTATTCTGGTGGATGTGTGGCTTGGTGTCTATTAAAAAGATCATTGTCAGGTTATGATAAAGACTGTCTGATTGGTGGCGTATACATCCTCCCGAAAGTTCAGTTTATAGCAGTGTTAAACTGTTTGATGTGATTGAAACGGAATTGCTATCATTACAAGATAAATATAAGGATTGGTTTGTTTTTGTTGTTGGGCGATTTTAATGCTTATACAAAAGTATGAATGATTTTATTGATATGAATCAGTTCACTCAGTCTGTGTTCTCTGATGTTCTCTATGATATGAGCGAAGATAATTTCCAACCTTGTCAAAGATCATCTCAAGATAAGAGAGGCCTAATAATTATGGTTATCGTCTCTTAGATTTATGTAAATCACTGTCAATATACTTTTTTTAACGGAAGAATTGGTTCAGATGCTGGTATTGGAACATGCACATGTAAATGAAGCACAGTTGTTGATTATATCATTGGTTCTAGATTTTAAATGGAAAATGCAAGTAAGTTTACAGTTGATGTTTTTGATGCGTTGTTCTCTGATGTGCATTGCCCACTTTGCCTGTCTCTTCCAGTTAAAACCTGCTTTGTTTTCAATGATCCTAATGGTACTAAACACTATCTACATCAAAGGTATGATGATGCAGAGATTAGAAGATGGGATAACAACAAATGTAATGAATATAAAGAACATTTAGCAAACTACAATGTTGATGAAATTGTAACTTTATTTAAACAAGGCACAATATCAATCAGTGAAATGAATAAGCGGTTTTCGTCAATTCTTGTTGATTCAGCAAAGGATACATTGGTACTTACTCTAATACTTACAATAATAGATATTCAACAAGGCAGAATCAAAGCTGGTTTGATAAGGAGTGTAAGGTTTCTCGAAGCCAGTACTTTAAAGCAAAGCATAAAATTAAATGTTCAAATACTGTGCCTAATCTAAATAATCTTGCTGCTAAAACAAAGAATATAAAAATGTTTTGAGACGATCTGAAAGAAGAGCAACGAGAAAATGGCACAGAGAATTGCGAGCTTTAAAAACTAGAAATCCAAGGGATTATTGGAGGAAAATTAAAGGCAAAAAAGCTTCATCGTGTCATATACCTCTTGAAGAGCTTAAAAATCATTTCCAGTCCCTTAATCAAAATACTGGATGTAATGATATCATTTTTAGTAATGAAGTATCTGGAGGAAATATCAATCTAGACATTTTAAATGATTCAATTGCTGAGGATGAAATTGAAAGAGTCATTAAATGTTTAAAGAATAATAAAGCAGCAGGAGTTGATTTAGTAGGGAATGAATATTATATAAAGAATAGTGTTCCCTTTTATGACAAAGTTTTATTGTTTTTTTGTTTAATCGTGTTTTGGATTTGGTATCATACCAGAAGATTGGGTGACAGGGTTAATTGTACCACTCTATAAAGGCAAAGGAGATCAACAAGACTGCAATAACTACAGAGGGATAACACTGTTGAGTTGTGTAGGCAAATTATTCACGTCAATTCTAAATAGTAGACTTACTTATTTTGTTGAAATGAATGGACTTATTTCAGAAAACCAAGCAGGTTTTAGACGCATGCATTCAAACGCTGACCATGCTTTTGTTCTTAAATCATTGATTGACATGTTTTCAATCAACAATGGAAAATTATACTGTGCTTTTATTGATTACAGAAAGGCATTTGATTCTATTTGGAGGCATGGTTTATGGCACAAACTGATGAGTCAAGGCATATCTGGGAACATTCTGCACGTTGTAATCAATACGTATGATCAAATAAAATCGTGCATTTTTCTAAATGATCAAAAATCAGAGTTTCTTTGGCAGTTTTAGGAGAGTTCGTCAAGGAGAAAACCTTTCACCCTTATTGTTTTCATTATTTTGAATGATCTAGAACAGTTCTACTCTAGAATATGATTTAACGCAAGAGTTGAAACTTGAACAGTTTATTAAATTGCTTGTATTGTTATATGCTGATGATACAATTTTACTGGCAAATTCTAAATCAGCTATGCAAAAGAACTTAATGCCTTACATATATATTGCATGCAATGGCAATTAGAAGTAAATCCAAAGAAAACAAAAATAGTTGTCTTTCATGGTCGAAATAGTATGCGTGAATTTTTTTTCTTTGGGAATGAAAAATAGAGTTCTTAATTCAATGAAACACTTAGGCACGAGTTCAGCAGAACAGGTTTTTTTTCACAAAGCAAAAAAAATGTGCTTATAATCAGGCTGTCAAGGCAATGTTTTCATTATTACAAATTGCAAGGAAGCAGAAATTGCCAATTGATGTTTGCATACAACTATTTTATTCCATAGTTGTACCTGTGTTGTTGTATGGTTGTGAAATTTGGGGTTATGAAAATGTTGATATATTAGAAAAGTTACAGTTACGTTTCCTAAAGTATTTATTTAGATTAAATAAAACTGCAATGACTTCAATGATTTATGGTGAAACCGGAATCTATCCTTTATCTGTACTGATTAAAGTAAGAATGATAAGGTTCTGGGCTAACTTAATTGTTCCTGATTCTAAGAAGTATTCAAAGTATATAATATCTTACATGAACTATATACAACAGGAATTTTCGTTTCACCATGGCTTAGTCATGTCAAAAGCATTTTATTTGAAACAGGTTTTGATTGTGTTTGGGAATCTCATTCATTCACAAACAGAAAACTTATGTAAGTGTGTTAAAAAGGAGTTGCAAAATAATTATGCTCGTGATTGGCGCAGTTCTCTTGAAAACAGCAACAAGTGTGTATTCTATAAAGTATAAAGACTGTCTTTGGAAAAGAACATTATATTTCTACCTTACCAGATATTTATGTTATACCTTTATTCAACTTTAGATGTAGTAACCATAAATTGCAAATTGAAATTGGAAGACACCATAATGTTCCAAGAGAATTGCGTATTTGTCGTAACTGTGAAATGGGTGAAATTGGAGATGAATTTCATTGCATTATGGAATGTCCAAAATATAATGAACTTCGTGAAAAATTCATCCCTAAAAATATCTAAAACCAAAGTCTGTTTTCAACTTTTGTAATTTATTTCAAAAGGAAGACGCATTTGTTTGAATATTAGTAAGTTTCTAAAAAAAAGGGAAGATTGTTTAATGAGATCGTTACAGTTCACCAGAATTCAGCATTTCGCAACTATGTTCACACATTGTTCTGAGTGAGTTTCGTATTTCTCTTTGTTACATTTGTATCCTCCATGCCCCAACAGGGGGCAAAGGATTAAATTTGAATTGAAATTTAAATTGTGTGTGATTTGCTTCTTCTTTATGGTCTAATGTAGTTTCTGTAACTTTTCCGTTGTTCCCCCGTGCTCACTAGATCCAGGAACTCTGGCGACACGCATCCCGAGAACAGAGCTGTAAGCTGTAACTTATGATCAATTTGTACGAAAAGGACAATACCGCCTCCATAACTTTCTTTTCTCTGGGATGATTTCTGTC
>CM031603.1:15803899-15818899 GCA_018398815.1 Conus ventricosus | reverse complement strand
TTTTTCTGAATTAAGATTTGTTTCTGTTTGTGGAAAATGTTGCTCCGAAGAAAGTTTTAAGGCTAATTTCGCAGTGAGGCCTTTTTCTTTGTCATTCGAGGGGTAGAATACCTGCTTTTGTGTAAAGGTTCCTAAACTGACGCGTGGTATTGGTAACCACCCAGAGCAAGTTTGTAAGCTTTGGGAATCTATGCTCTGCAGTTTCTTTAACAATTGCGTGGAGCGCTGAAAAAACCTCCTGGCATACGTTCTCAGGGGGGGGGGGGGCCGTGACCGTACAAGGGAGGGTAGCGAGAGATATTAGTGCCTTTGTGTCCTGTCCCAGTGTGTCTGCTTATTACCTTAAAAATTTCAGCAAATGGAGTGGATGGTGGCGGCGAAGAAGCAAAATTAGGAATAGAGTTTGTTTAGAACTTACCGCGTAGACATTGACCAAACAAAGCAATGACAAGACACGATGCATTTCAACCACTTGGGTCTTCTTCAGGCGAAAAAAAAATACATCACATTTAACATGTGCTGACAGTACGACTAAGAACGAAAAAAGAAGAAAGAAAAATCGACTTTCCGTTTTCTTCCATGTGGTCGGTGGCGGAAATGGACTGGGGCCAGGGGGGAGAGGAAAAACGGAACGAGCAGGGCGGGGGGGGGGGGGGGGGGGGGGGAGGGGGGGGGGGCGGGGGGGGGGGAGGTTACGGGGGGCGGAGGGGGGGGGGGCGGGGGGGGGATGGGGAGGGGGGGGGGGGGGGGGAGGGGAGTGGGGGGGGGGGGGGGGGGGGGGGCGGGGGGGGGGGGGGGGGGGGATGGGAGGGCCGGGGGGTGGGGGGGGATGGGGGGGGGGGGGGGGGGGGGGGGGCGCGGGGGGGGGGGGCGGGGGGGGGGGAGGGGGGGGGGGGGGGGGGGAGGGGGGGGGGGGGGGGGGGGGGGGGGGGGGGGGGGGGGGGGGGGGGGGGGCGGGGGGGGGGGGGGGGGGGGGGGGGGGGGGGGGGGGTGGGGGGGGGGGGGGGGGAGGTTTGCGTCGGGGGAGGTGTGTGTGTTGTGATATGATAGGGTTGTGTGTCTAGTGAGTAATGGGATGGTGTGGTATCTTTGGTGTGGTAGTGGTAGTGGTGATTCGGATAGTAATGTTAAGGGGAAAGAAGGGGAGGGGGGGGGGAGGGGGGGGGGGGGAGAGAGAAACTGAGGGGAAAAAAAAAAAAGCATTTAAGGGGAAGATAAAACAAATTTAAGATTAAAGATGGAGGGTTGCTGTAACTATGTATGAATGTGAGTGAAGGGGATGTGGTTGTGTGTATGTATGTTGTGTGTGTAGGTGTGTGTGTTGTAGGGATATTGCCAATGATGTGGAAAGTGGTGGGTATGTGTGTTTTGGTTATTTGTTGGATGTTGGATGCCTTGGGGTTTTGTGTTCGCCCAGTTTGGTACCCCAAAACTCTGACACCTTCAACTCAATATTTCAAACCCAATGCTCGGCCCACCACCCTCAAACCAATCCAGTGGACGTTGAACTCTTATATAAAAGGCAAAGTAGACATCAGCGGATCAAATCCAAACCATGTCCGACTTCACTGCATCCATTTCACAAAAACCAACTAAAAGCCCTCAAATCACTAAGAGACGACAGGACATTGTCAATCAACCAGCAGACAAGGGGGTTGCAGTTGTACGTTTGGGACAAACAACTATACAAGCAGATAGCACAAAAACAACTGTCCAACTACAAATTCTACACACCACTCACAAATCACCCTCCCTCAACACCGCAAAGATTTGCTAACTCTACTGCCACAAAGAAGAAATCAGATCAACAATCTTACCCACCACAGCCAATACTCCTCATTATGGACAGACACCAAACAGCCACTTCTACCTAGCCAAAAATACACAAAATGACACCCTGCAGACCATTGTTTCAGCCTGCAGCTGCCCATGAACACATTTCGCAATAATACCTAGACTTCCTCCTCACCCATAGTACAAAGCCTCCCCACATACCTCAAAGACACAACCCAACACACTCACATGATTAACTCGCACAACACGACCCCACTTTTCATCCAGCCTCCTTTCACACTTGACGTGTGTCCACTTTACACGCCATTCTCCCCCACATGATGGACTGAGGGCTCCACATTTTTTCTTGACAAACGGCCCCCCCACCAACAACACCTACCACCACCCACTGGGCAGGACTCGCAGAATTAGTCCTCACTCTGAAACACATGTCATTTCATCAAGCACACATTTTCACAAATTAGTGGTGTTGCCATGGGTACTCTCCAAAATGGGACCAGCCTATGCCTTGCTCCTTCATGGGACACTTGGAACCCGCATACTCAACACATACACAGGCCCCCACACCTGGAAAACTGTACTAATGGTATATCGATGATGGACTTGGGAGCCACACATCTATGCAAAACAAGACTTACCTCAACTTCCTCAACTGTGCCCAGACCTTCCATCCATCTATCGATCATCCTACACCCATTTCGCAGTCAGTCAAACTTCCTAGACATCACCATCCCTGAAGAAGGCCTACTCAAAACTCCATTTTCACAAACCAACGACGCACATGCATAACTAGACTACGCATCCTCCCATCAACCCACACACTAAAAGACAGCATCCATACCTCAGACAATTTCTCCGTCTTCGCAGGGACATCTGCCTCCAGCGGGAATACTTTCACAATACAAAGCAGCCAAAATGTCTCAAATTTTTCACCAAACCGGGATTACCCAACTTCCATCATCAATGCAGACTCCGCCGACCCATAGCTGTATCCAGAACTCTGCTCTGGAAACCCAGCATCCAAACCAAGACCAGACAGACCCACAGCTACCTCTCTACCACACGGCACACCCTCCCTTGTAGGATCCTCAAATCCAATTGGCAATTGTACATAACCCACAAACAACGACCTTCCATATCAACCCATGATCACATTTCAACGTGACAAAAACCTCAAAGTCCTCCGTCTCGTGCGGTCCAGTCTGAACAGTAACTACAGCTACAACCACCAGGTACTAACCCCTGCTCTAAACCAAACTGCAAAATCTGCCCCCTCACCAACCAGACACATCTGTACAGGGCCCCAAAGACTCCGTCACAGTCAAAGGCACATTCTCATGTCAGAAGCCGCTACAGTATATCTGCCATCACTGCAGCTGTTGTGGCAAAATCTACATAGGGAGGTAACGTCAGCACACTTGAAACCAACGCAGCTCTGAATAAACCTGGATGATATCAGCCACCACCGACCCATAACCGTCGCCCGAAACTTCAACCAACCCAACCACAACATCGACATGTCAAAGGCATGGCACGTCTGGCATCACAGAGTGACCAGCTTTGAATGCACAAACTCAAGAAGCACCATCTCTTTGCACAAATGGGCACTACTACACCCAAGGCATCAACATCCAACAATATACCAAACAATACCCACCACTTCCACATCAGGTGGCATTATCCCCTAACCTACACACACACATACACACACACTTACAGACACACCACACACATCCCCTTCACTCACTTCATTCAGTAGTTGAGTTACAAGGCAACCTCCATCTATTTAATCGTGAATTTTGTTTTTATCCTTCCCCTTAAATCCCCCCCCCCCATACTTTTTTTTCCCTCAGGTTCCTCCTCCCCCTCCCCCCCCCTTCCCTCACCCCCCCCGCTTCCCCTTCCCCCCCCTTGCCCCTTTGCCCTTCTTCTTTCCCTGACCATTACTATCATCACCACTACACTACCATCCCAAAGATACCAAACCATCCCAAATAAACTAGTACACACAACACTAATCTATCACACACACCCACCTCCCCCGACGCAAACCCCCCCCCCCCCCCCCCCCCCTCCCACTCCGTTTTCCTCTCCCCATAATTCCCCCTGGCCCCATGTCATTTCCGCCCACCGACCACATGGAGAAACGGATAAGTCAATTTTTTTTTCTTCTTTTTTCGTTCTTTGTTCGCTACTGGCCCACATGTTAAATGTGATTTATTTTCTTCATCCTGAAGAAGACCCAAGTGGTTGGAAATGCATCGTGTCTTGTCATGTGCTGTGTTTTGTAGAGAACTATTAAACCCTCATTCTCTAGGCCCCACTTTGCCCTCAACCAGTTTTCGGGCGAGCGAACGTGACCCAGAATTAAGGTTTATAGTACTCTGACAAGGTAAGAACTTCAAAAACCAAAAAATAACGATTATCTACACAATTATGCGCACACCAACACACACACACACACACACACACACACACACACACACACACACACACACTCACATAGGACAGACAGAGATGCAGGAAAGACCGACAGACACACACCACACACACCCACTCAACACACACACACACACCCACCACACACCCACCCACAACACACAACTACACGCCACACACGCACCACACACCACACACACACCACACACACACACACTCACACACACACACACACACACACACACAAACACACAAACACACACACCACACACACACACACACACACACACACAAGCACGTATGCACGGCCAGATAGAACACAGCGCAGGCGAGCGGCTCGTTTTGCAACTGTGTGTCTTCCTATGTTGTGACCAAAAAATCAATAAACCATGCCTCTCGAGCTTACTGCGTTTCTTCTCTTACCTGGCAAGTGCGCCGCGGGCAACTTGCCCATTATTGCATCAGCAAATGTTCACGAATATTTAGACTGCCACGTGACACTCCACGTCAACACTACTACGCCGGCAAGAGCCGGCCATTTTAGCCATGGCTTTCAATGGAGACAGACGTGCTTTGTTTACGAGGAACAACGTCTTGTTATGGAGGATCATATGCAATACCACAGGCTTATGGTGGAGTATATAAACTCAGGTGGGCGCTGTTTTTTTACCTTGTAAGCCAAAGAGCAGTATTGCGTTTTTGGAAGGCGGGGAGAAAGAAAAAAAACGAGAACTAACATTGATGAACTACACAACTACCTTGAAAGCTTGTTGGTTCAAGAAAGAGATTTAGAAAGAGATTTGGGCATTTTACTGAAAAAGATGTTGATGTTTTTGATAAGCTTTTGACGGTTGGCGAAATGATTCCATTTCTACAAGATGGTGTTCTTTTACTAAAACTTAGCAAAAGAAAAACTATCCATTATGCTCTGGTTATGGGCCACTGCTTGAAAGGCCCCAAACAATGTTTCAAGATCAAAACCAACTGAGACATGGCGTTCATTTTTACGAACGCACATGAATATTGATGACTCATATGCAAGAAAACTGATGCAGCTTTCAAAACTTTTTTATTATTGTCCAAAATTTCATAACCTTAGCATCAGCATCAATGATTTGTTTGCTAAACGAAGTCTGATTGCTAAGTACTTTCAGATAAATGATGATTTTCGAAACGCTGGCAAAATTAGATTGAGTTCTCTTTAGTACACCTAACAGAACGGGGTGGGGTAGTGGGGTGGCGCCACTTTTCCTACAAAAAGCTCCAAATGTTCAGCGACAGGTGTACTAAACTGGCGATTAAGAGCCGCCAAAAAAGCTCTGCCAAAGCAGTATTTTACTTAAAAAAACAAAAAAACCACTAACTCTGCCAAATGCCGGTCCCAAGCCCGGATGAAAAAGAGGAGGGGTGTGGTATAAACTTTTTTTGTGCGAGGAAGGAAGTATAATGAAACTCTTTGTTGTGGAAGGCACCCTGTGGTGAAGTTAGCCTTGCTGACTGGTACTATAAATAGCCGTCATGTGTGAACGTTCTATTTTAGCAGCAGTATGGCCGCGGTTAAAATTAGCCGTGCTGACTGCTACTATAAATAGCCGTTCATGTGTGAACGTCCTATTTTAGCAGCAGTACAGCCGCGGTAAAATTAGCCGTGCTGACTGCTATATAAATAGCGTTCATGTGTGAACGCCTCATTTAGCAGCAAGAGGGACTGTGGGTAAAATCCGCCTTGCTTATAATAGCCGTTCATGTGTGAACGTCTTATTTTAGCAGCAAGAGGACTGTGGTAAAATCCGCCTTGCTATAAATAGCCGCTCATGTTGTGAACGCCTATTTATAGTAGCTAGAGGGCTACGGTAAAATCCGCCTTGCTATAAATAGCGTTATGTGTGAACGCCTATTTATAGTAGCTAGAGGGCTACGGTTAAAATCCGCCTTGCTATAAATAGCCGTTCATGTGTGAAGCCTATTTATAGTAGCTAGAGGGCTACGGTTACTGCCTGTACTTGCTATGTGCAGACACTAAGGGAGGTAACTCCTGCGCACCCCCACCCACGCACGCACGTCCCCCACCACCCACCCCACGCACGCACGTCCCCCCACCCCCACCCCACGCACGCACGTCCCCCCACCCCACCCCACGCACGCACGTCCCCCCACCCCCACCCCCCCCACGCAGCACGTCCCCCCACCCCCACCCCACGCACGCACGCCCCCCACCCCACCCCCACACCACCCCACGCACGCACACTCAAGTCATCCACAAGTTCTTAACTGAAGTTACCCCAAGTCACTTCTAAGTCATCCTCAAGTTCTTACTCAAGTTTTTCTCAGTTGTCCTAAGTTATCCTTAAGTCATCCCAAGTCCCCCAAGTCACTTTTAAGTTCTTAACTGAAGGCATCCTCAAGTTCTTACTCAAGTTAACCTAAGATCATAACTAAGTCATCCTCTAAGTACAACCAAGTTCTTATTCAAGTTATCTTATAATTATCAAAAAAATACAATCTATGTTTTTATCTTAAATAGTAAATGTCTAATATAGTACACACAGGCTTCAAAAAACGCGTCATCACTGAGAATATCTTGCTTGGCGTTCTCTGCGCGAGATCGGTCAGCATAGATCTTAATGAAGTTCTTACATCTAAGCAACCGCATTGATTACAATTCTGGTCTATGGAAATGTCTTTTATAGACTCCATGTCTTTATTTATTGACTTCATCATTTTATAATACGCCATGATCTATTTTTATTAAAAAATTTTAAAATTAAGTTCTTAAAATATTATTCCATTTGAAATGGGTCAAAATGATCTTTGTTGTTGGCGGTTTTGGCGTTGCAGTTGTCTTTTTCTGTATTTAGTGGTTCAGATTTTTTTGATTGCTTTTGTTTCTGTTGCCATTGTGTATATATTTTATAACCGTAATAACCGCCCCAGCAGCAGCAAGGGCGCCAAAAATGGCAACAGTTTTAAGTTCAATATTCCATGAAGACTTTGGTGCTGTAGGTCTTGTATTACATGAGTTAGTTTTTATAGCGGGCATTGAATCAACTAGTTTCTGGCGTTGGCGGTGTGTTATGTTTTCATTTTGAGTTATATTCTGTGATTGTAATTTAAATTTGTTGTTTGTTCCACTCTGCTACTTTGTTTTCCTGCTTTAACACGCCCCTGGATGAGGATGCTTTTCATGGTATCACCATATCAGTGTTTTCTGATTCTGCTGATTTTCGGCTGGTTACTTTTCACCTGTTCAGTGTTTTCTCTGATTATGCTGAGGTATTTTCTGGTTGTTCATTTTGAAGGGAAATAAAATTCTATTATGATTAAAAGTAATTAATCCTGCGATTCACTGGCGATATCAATGTTCCAAATCTGTAATATAGATCACAGATAGAGTCTCTAAGGATTTTGTTAAGAACTGGAATCTGCGTTAAAATCATACATAAAGTTTGTTCAGAATCAATGGGAGCAAATGTACTGACTAGTTTTAGTGTACAAACTAAGAACCGTTTGCCCGACAACTTTTCACCATTCTGACCAGTTGCGCTTCATACTTGTTTATGATATTTTCAAGGTCTTGTGGCGAATCTGTTGATCTGTTTTATGCTGAATTCATTTCGAGGAAACTGTTTTGTTTTCCCAATGCTGCAAAGAAAAGAAAATACAGACTTCCCTTGTTGAACATATTGCTGGTCATCAACTTGGTCTTTTGTAAGCCAAGACGGGTTAGGGCCGCTCTGTAGCTGTAGTAGATTTCATCGCTGTTCATGTTTTTCATTAATTATAATTATTTTTATTTTTTAAAAATGAGCACCGAAAAAACTGTCCGCCAACTTGGTTACCATTATGCTGTTATATGGAGGCCTAAGTGTAGGATACACAAGGCTTGGGTAAAAAGCCTGTTAAAAATAAAACCAGCAGATCTTGGCAAAACTAGACTTTTAAGGATTCAGCAAAACTGTTTGCGATTATTGCAGAGCTTCGCTCGCTACGAAAGATTTTATAGTTAAGCAAGTATAAATTCCAGAGCCAGAGAAGATAAATATGTAAAAATATAACATTATAAAAAATGGGCTTTCACTCGTCATTGTGATAGGCGACCGTGCAGTAGTGAATGCGCTTGCTTTTAGCGGAAGTAATTACGCAATTTAGTTAACTGCGGGGGGATGACGGCGAGGAGGAAAAAGACATAACAAAGATGTTGGAGCAACTAGCTGCAGCGCAGAAGTCACTATGAATAGCAGAGAATGGAGCAGTTAGGATTTTTTTATAACAAAATGAAAAAAACAGGGGCCATGCGGTTACACATTTTAAAGATGTTGATTCAAGCAATAAAAGATATTATCTTGTAACAGGCGAGGCCAATCGAGACATTGCCCCCACCAAAATTTAGCGATCCTTCTTTTATCATCCCCATCAAGAAAAAACAAAAGATGCAAGAAATCGCGTTTATTGTTTTGGTTATGACCGTTGTGTATTTTTGTTTTGCGATATATTGGCTGAATAAAAAAAATGAAACAAATTTTATTATTCGACCCAAAGGATATTGGAAAGGGAATAACAGCAATTAATAAGCTATGCATAGCAGTGGAAGTCAGTGAACCAAAAGCGAAGGGAATGGTTATCTAAAACATGCGATTTTGGGCAAATTTATTACCTGCGCCCTAAAACGAATACAGAGACCGCCTTTGTTGAATTACAACGCCGCCCGAAAAGACACCCATCAAATGGATTTCTATATTTACCCCTGATACGATAAGACGAAAAAGATTTAAGTACGCACTTACAGTCATTGACATGGCTTCAAGATACAATGATGCGGAACCTTTAACACAAAAGAGTGTTCTGCTGTTTGCTGTTGCTATACATTGAATAACCAACGGGGCCGTAACTTATCCTCGCATGATTCAAGTCGATGATGGAAAAAATTTAAAGGCCAAGTGAATCAATTATTGTTAAACTTAGAGTTACCATTTAAAAGAGGCATTCGGGAGTTCACAGATCATCAGGCTTTAGTTGGAAAACCTTAACATAAACAGTTAGCCCGTAAGGCTTTTTCTCCTACCAGTTCATAGAGAGTGATGTCAAATTCTCGCAACACAGAATGGCGTTAGAAGACTGCCTCATTTCTACGGGCATTGAATAATGAAGAATTTAAAGGGCTAAAACCAGTTGCAAGCAATCAAAAACAAACAATAAATGTTGCTGAAGACTCAGTCAACCAGCAAACTATTTCCATTGGCTTGAAAGTAAGGTACCTTTATTTACCGGGGGAAGCAGAAGGGGACACTCGCATCAGGGCAATCTGATCCAGTTTGGGAGCGGTGACCCATATGAATAAATAGAATAGTAAAATTATGAATCGCCGTTTTATTATTTACAAGAAACTGACAACAACGAAACAACCAGCTCCTCAAAGATTCTTTGTAAAGGAAGAACTGCAGATAATCTCCAGACACAGTTCGCTTAAAATTAAATAATGTTACGGTTTCTCCATGTCCGATTGATATGGAAAACTCTGGATTAACAAATACTCGTTTTGTGTTATGTTCTATTTATTGATTCTTGTTACAACCGTTGTGTGTCTCATGTTGATTAGATCGCGGTTTTACGTTGTCATGATGAAAAGTCTCTTAATGTTAAACAATGCTTCTTTGTAGTTGTCATGCGATATGGTTTGTTGACTGCACATCACTGCGAGATATTCCTTTTGCGTTCCTTTATGGTTTTCACCTGGGCTCGAAATACTGCTACTGTTTCGACCCTTAAACCAATAAACTCCTGATCATCCTTTCCAGATAATTCATCCTTCATCTTTCCTAAAAACCTTCTTGTTAGGAAGTGAATGCCCAAAGGGCGAATCTTTAGGATTATCAGATGTGTCGTACCATCTGCATGCCTTTTGTACTTCTAAGTCATGTCTTTATAGACGTCTTCAGTAGGGATATTTTAACAAAACTTCTGTATCTGTGTAAAAGTACTCTGGGACTCTGGATACAAGGGCCTTAAAGAGAGGTCATTAAGAAATTCTTAACATCAAAAGCTTTGATTATTCTAAAACAGTAAACCCGATAATAAAAAACGGGCTTATCCAAGTTGTCTTTCTTTGTTTTCTCATTATACCAAAAAGATGATCATGAAAATCTGCTAAAGTCTGATAATTTGGGTTTAGAAAGTCAGCTTAATTGCTTCGTTCTCTTTGGTGACCTATCTAACATCTTTGCGCTTGTGCGGATTCTCCTTAGTCTTCCGAAACATCTGTTGTTCATTAGCTTGTAAAAGTCTTTTTCTGGAAGCATCTGTGGATTTAGTTCTAAGATCAGTGGTCTTCATGATGTCATGGTTTCATGAACTGTTCTTGATCAAAAGCAATTATACGATGAAACAGCTGTCAACTTTAAACCATGTCTTAAATAAAATTGCAGAAATCTGTAATGACATAAATTTTTTTGTTTGCCTCGAAGATTAGGCACAAGTTTAGGCGGTGCTTCTGTTTTTGCCATCTTAGACTTCTGCCGTAATGGTAGTCATTATGCAGGTCATGGAGTTCATGAGGGATTCTAAGTCAACTTCTAGAATGAAACCACGCTGGAGACCCGGCGTTTTAAACTTGTTCAAACAACTTCTTTAATGCCTTTTGAATATTTTTTTTCGGTTGTCTTCTGTGTACATCTTGAAGTTGCGTATGGAAGTGATTGCGCCATAAGCCCAACCATACGATGTTTGCATCTAAATACAGTGAGTAGTTAGAACCTTTTTCTGGGATCATAGTGTTCCAAGTATTTGTTGTTGCTTTACAATAATGATGCGACGCCATACTAATTCCCCCACGCGTCCGTTGCAATCATCTGATTCATTGGTAGGTCAGACAATTAAATCAATCGGTAACTCCAGTAAACTTTTAGAAAAGCATTCGCAATCTCATCCCGGGGCGCAGAAAATATAATGCGCAGGATCTAGGCTATAATGTTTCATGCAGGTCTCTTTCTGTAATTTTCAAAGACGTCCGCAACAAACATGAATTTTTCAGCCATCAAGTAAGTAGGAGTCTTGATAGTCCCCCAGCGTTTTACACTCTAACTTCTGCCACGCATCTTGAGCATGCTGGTATAATCGGAGTGTCGCTATTGTCCTTTCCTCTAAGATAGAAAAGAACAGCGCCTTTTGGTGGCAAGTGTATCTTCGTCAAACCTTTCCCATTACTGTTATGTTTTCTTAAGGGTGTAAAACTCCCTTTCTAACGAAGAGTTGGGTCAAAATATTATTCCGTTATTGGGCATGGACTTTAAGGGACATAGCCAGGGACTCTATTGAACCCATTCATGTGCTGATTAGATTCATAAAAAGACATGTTAGTTAATGTGCTACCCATGTACTTGTCTGATGACTGCGCAATGCATGACTCCCTAAAGGAGTCGGGTTATGCTTTCCATTATATAGGATGAGAGTTAACCTCGAGTTGTGAAAGAAGATGGGCAGCTTCCTTGTCTTTGGTTCAAAACTTTAGTTGATGATTGCATTTACTGTGCGCTGCCCTCGAACTTTCGCTATTTGGATCATGGTCTCTTACTGTTGGATTCGCGCGTCTGATGAGCGGCCTATACCGGCGGCAACAAAAGCCCACGCCCCACAAAAATCCAACAATGTGTGGCTGAGTCATATGTTGTTGACTTCAGGCGTCATTATGATTTCAGATAATATTCAGATTATTAGAACAGCATTACGCACTTTTTGCATGCGCTGGGTAAAAAATCTTTATGCCGCGTTTGGTCCTCTGTTATAATTCTTGGCGTTGATGAGCGCCATCTGACCTGACAACAATGAAGCAATTGAACAAATATGATGATTACTCACAAAGGCTGTTTTTGGAAGTTTCTGTGGGTGGCCCTCATAAGGAACAATGAGTGATTCGAAGTCTGCCTCTACCGTAAACTACATTTGGGGAATTTGCATCCGTTTCCGTTCTTATAACTAACTTTTACTGCCTTCTAGAGGCGTAATAGGTTTGTATTACAGTCAACTGGGGCTATACTATGTTTTATATGTTCACTCGCGGCTTGCACAGGATGGTTTTCTTGTTAAACATTTTTCTGCCCAGAATTTTGTTTATTTTTTTGCTTTGAAGTAAGCGTCATTAAATACTTCATTGTCGTATTAACGTGTAATGTGGCAGGCCCGTGGTGAAAGCATTAGCAGTAAGTTCAACAGGTTTTTGTGGGTTCGCCAATCGTTGGACTGTTTTTGGAACACTTTAATCGGCTGTAGATTTGTTTCCTCATCCCATGTGTAGATATTAAACAGTTATTGGTTTGTTTTGTTCTTTCAACCTGATCAATTTGATTACGCTAACAGGAAAGGATATTCCATCGAAGTTAAGATCATTAATGTAAGGGTGATAAGTGTAGCGACACTCTCTCTGCGTTTTTGCGGGCGTAATGCCGCCTTGCGAGAACACACAACATGAAACATTTGTTGTCTGATATTTTGTATGGTTTAGAACTGCTCTTTTTGCAACTAATGCTGGAGGCAGCGGAATGTTAAGCCTTGCAACAATCGGCGATACCTAGACTGTTTTAATATGATCTCTATCCATTCGCCTCTGGATCCAACCTGAAAGCCTCTCATTTTAGCTTCTTCAGTGGCCACATCAAAAACGGTTGTAAGCAGTTGGTCTGCCCAACGGGTGTTAAGTCATTATGAGAAAGAATTGTCTGTTGTTTTGTTGAGACCCAGACTTCTAGATTTTTTCATTTAGTGTTACTTAGTCGATTAAAAAACTACATTACTTTAACTGGCGGGGTCATTGTTTGTTTACTGGAATTCGAGAAATAGCATGAGCAACCATACCTGTAAGGTTTGCGGGAATTAATGGACTTCTAGACTGATATCATTTAAAGCTTTTGATAAATCTTCTTGCGCATTGCTTCTAATCAATTCGTCCTGGGACCTTCATATTTCTTATCGCCATGCTGAAGTTCTTTTCTAACTTCAAATATTTATTTAATCAAAAAAATAATTAATCAATATCGTGGTCTTTTTGTGCTTGGACTCAATAAACTAAAAGTATAATACACCTTTGGCGTTGTTTAATGTGAGCTGTTTAGAGCAGAGTTTTATGGTTTCGTTTACTTTTTTTAAAACATTCCTTTTTTATCTGTTCGGTGTTGGTTGTTGAGAAAAAACTTGTTCACTGCCTTTCTTTGAAGATCAAAATTTTGTCTTTTGTAGTCATTAAAATCAGCCTGTTAACGACTAATATTCTTCATCCGTGATGTTTGAGTCTAGCTAGTGGCTTTATTTTTTATCAGATTAAAGGAACTAGTTTAGCTGGATTAGTTTGAACCATGGCTGTGTGCTTTGGAGTTTAGTTTTTATTTTTTGCATCGCAGCCCTACAGCTAATGAAACCACAGGCCGAATGAGCTAAAGATCAACCCGCCTAGAGGGTAAAGCTGGGGTACGCCTATCGCCCGTTGCTAAGAGACCAAAACACTCGTTCCTGCTGATGCGGCGATTATAGTTGTTGCTCCAGTATTAACATAAGTAACGGCATTTAAAGACCGCAGAATACCTTAGTTGGCTTTGCTGTATTTTGAAAGGTCTGGTCTAGTTTTTGTGCTTTGTGTAATGTTTGTTAATCTGATGGTTTTTTTTTACTTCAGCAGCAGCAGAGAGACGACCCGGGGTCAATGGTGGCCTTCTCTATTAACAGCAGAGTTGCCTACTTTCTCTTCTTTAGTTACTTTTGGTTAAACATCAAAGACATGGCTTTTTTAAAAATGAAAAATTACAATTTGTATATGTTACTTTTTAATCTGTTATCTTAAATATTCAGCTGCGCTCCAATCTATTAAAATCTAAATGCGCAATTAAGTGGTGTATCACTCTCTTTTTCTTTATCAATTTGGAATGTGTTTATTACGTTTTTAACCTCCCGCCACTTCCCATGTAACTCTTTTCCTCTGTTGACCCTTAGGTCAATCATAAGACCGTATTCGTTGTTAAATAACATCGAGTCTACCATTGTGAAGGTGTAGATCTTTAGACACAAGGTCTACTTTTGGTTTTCTACACCTCCCGCCTCCAAACAGGTTTCTTATTTCGTTCAAATTGATGATAAGGTTGAAGCCCGCTTCTTAGATTTGGTTAGGAATACCATCATAACGAACATTGTTACTTTCGGTATTTTAGGATTACTAATACTTTTCAGTTTGTCTTTTGTAACCTATCGGTTCTTATCTTCGCACAGCAATTAAATACCTTTAAGCGATTCTGCTGGGCCCTGAAAACTAAAATTCCATATAGTGTCTCGCCCTGCTTTTAGGTAATGTTGAATGATGATGCACTCTTTCCGTAATTATATTTGTAATTTTGACTTATTGTTGCTTCAATCAGCTCTGCTAATTTAGCGTGGACCTACTCGTCAAACTCTAACGAAATGTTCAGAAATGCTGTACTTTGCCTTCGGTGTCTGAGGATCTGATACACGGTTGTATTCTTTAAAGTTAGTTCATATGACTATCTGTTTTTAATGCTCTTTGAAAGTTATGGCGCATGCGCTTTTTAACAACTCAAAAATCTAAGGGAATGGAAAAAAAGCGATTTCCTTACGCAAAAGTTTCAGCTACAGCTTTTTTTGCCGTCCGGGTTTGCATTTCCGGCGTCTATTCTGTGTTTTAGTCCATCATCTTTTCGATTTCCTTGAAACGCAAGATCAGCCCTTTCATTCTCGGTTTAGCCATAAATCAGAATAGGTTAAAATTATGTCTGC
>CM031603.1:15786871-15803799 GCA_018398815.1 Conus ventricosus | reverse complement strand
CAGTGAGTGGCCTGTCGGTTATTACCACGCTGCCGGCCTGTGTGGACAGTGAGTGGCCTGTCGGTTATTACCACGCTGCCGGCCTGTGTGGACAGTGAGTGGCCTGTCGGTTATTACCACGCTGCCGGCCTGTGTGGACAGTGAGTGGCCTGTCGGTTATTACCACGCTGCCGGCCTGTGTGGACAGTGAGTGGCCTGTCGTTATTACCACGCTGCCGGCCTGTGTGGACAGTGAGTGGCCTGTCGGTTAGTACCACGCTGCGGCCTGTGTGGACAGTGAGTGGCCTGTCGGTTATTACCACGCTGCTGGCCTGTGGACAGTGAGTGGCCTGTCGGTTATTACCACGCTGCCGGCCTGTGTGGACAGTGAGTGGCCTGTCGGTTATTACCACGCTGCCGGCCTGTGTGGACAGTGAGTGGCCTGTCGGTTATTACCACGCTGCGGCTGTGTGACAGTGCTGTCGGTTATTACCACGCTGCGGCTGTGTGGACAGTGAGTGGCCTGTCGGTTAGTACCATGCTGCCGGCCTGTGTGGACAGTGAGTGGCCTGTCGGTTAGTATCAGCTTCTGACCCGTGTTGATTCGTTGTTGCCCACAGCGCATCATGCCGGAGCCTTTTCAACACGTTGTGTAAGTCTTGTAACATATGTCACATTGATGTTCTCTCGGGCTCTTTACACACACACACACACACACACACACACACACACACACACACACACCACACACACACACACACACACACACACACACACACACACACACACACACACACACACACACACACACGCACACACACACACACACACACCACACACTGACTGAATGACTGAAACCATTTACTGTCAGATTAATATAGTGTTGTACTGACATTTTAAAAAGAAAACCTTAATAAATTAATGAGAAAACGAAAATAGTACAAATAACATCTGAATGACATAGAAACCATAAAGGAAAATGCACAGGGAAATTCACACACACACACACACACACACACACACACACACACACACACACACACACACACACACACACACACACACACACACACACACGTGCTTAGTTGAAGTTCGCATCGGATTGGCGGGGGGAGGGGGGGCATGCGGGAGAAGGGGTGAAGGAGAGGACAGAAGCAAGCGGCACACCAGTCTGCACAGGCGTCATTGTGTTTGTGCACTGGAAACCCTCAAAGAGAATGGAGCGAGGCCTGGGGGCCTTGAGAGGCGGAAAGGAAATCAACAGTCCACACAGGTGAAGTAGGCCTACGCTGCACAGCCCTCTCTACAACAGTCCACACAGGTGAAGTATGGTGCACAGCCCTCTCTACAACAGTCCACACAGGTGAAGTATGGTGCACAGCCCTCTCTACAACAGTCCACACAGGTGAAGTATGGTGCACAGCCCTCTCTACAACAGTTCACACAGGCGAAGTATGGTGCACAGCCCTCTCTACAACAGTCCACACAGGCGAAGTATGGTGCACAGCCCTCTCTACAACAGTCCACACAGGTGAAGTATGGTGCACAGCCCTCTCTACAACAGTCCACACAGGCGAAGTATGGTGCACAGCCCTCTCTACAACAGTCCACACAGGTGAAGTATGGTGCACAGCCCTCTCTACAACAGTCCACACAGGTAAAGTATGGTGCACAGCAGTCTCTACAACAGTCCACACAGGCGAAGTATGGTGCACAGCACTCTCTACAACAGTCCACACAGGCGAAGTATGGTACACAGCACTCTCTACAACAGTCCACACAGGCGAAGTATGGTGCACAGCACTCTCTACAACAGTCCACACAGGTGAAGTATGGTGCACAGCACTCTCTAAAACAGTCCACACAGGCGAAGTATGGTGCACAGCCCTCACAGATGAATCGGTATAAATAAACGGACAGACTGTAAGTAAACCGGCAGCTGAATGACATCTTTAGGTGAAGATTCCCTCGCCTTGGGGATTTGCACACAGAAGGCTCTCTCTCTCTCTCTCTCTCCTCTCTCTCTCTCTCTCTCTCTCTCTCTCTCTCTCTCTCCTCTCTCTCTCTCTCTCTCTCACTGCTCGGAGTAACGACTGCAAAGGCATTGCTGAGATTTGTTGTAAGAACTTCTTTCTGAGATCAGTGTATAAAGGACATTTAAATATGAAGTGATTTTCATCCTCAATTTTTGAAGCACATACCACACAGTTTCGGTCAGATGGACAGTTGCTAAATCTATGCAAATTATTATTTAGAGGAAGTGTCCCGAATCGAATTTGTGACATAGCTACTCTAAAACAATACGTGTACATAAACGAAATGTATTTTTCTTTTTCGAAGATAGTTTTGAAAGACCTGTATGATTCATACCTGTCCTGATCTCGAATAGTACCCGACCATTCTTGAATGAACATATCAATGAGTCTTTGTCTAAATATTTTTACAAATGCACTGGCGTTACCAACCGACTGGCAAAGCCATACATAAGAGAATCCTGTTTCACATAAAATGTGTCTTATCTTACTCACCCAACAGTCTTCTCCCTCTGTATCTAAAGAAAGAAGCATTCTGTAAGCTTGTTTGGTAATTTGGTGTTGTTCCATATCCAACAGTCGTATCCAGTATCTGACACAGTTAACATTGGAAGTAACAAATATAGGATATCTAACTAAGTCTCCATATACCATCTTGTTTGGTGTTCGACTAGGGACCCCTAAAAATCTTTTACAAGCCATTAGGTGGACCTTTTCTAAGCTATCGAGTCTCTGATATCCCCATATTTCAGACGAATACAATAATATTGATCTTATTTTGCATCAAATATCGTAAAATATGTTTTGGCAGTCATTTCCTTGTATTTGTTGAAAGCTCTATTCAGAAAGAAAACTGCTTTTTTTCCCCTTGGTTGCTAAATGGTCAGTACCTTTTTTGTGACTCAGTTTTGTAGAAAAATTGTAACCCAGATAGCAGTAACTGTTTACAACTTCTAGTTGTACTCCATCATAAAACCATTGCTCGTGTTTTGCCAGAAAACCACCTTTTCTAAATACCATTACTTTGTTTTGTCTTTGTTTACATTAAGTGCCATATTGTTGCAGCATGATTTTAAACAGTTCAATTGATTTTGTAAACCTACGGGTGTCGTTGAAATTAAAACCACATCGTCGGCAAAAAGTAGAATAAACAGTTCCATAATATCTGGCATCAAGTGAACTCCGTGTCTCCCTTTAAGACATGTACTCTGCTAACTGATTTATGAAAACTGAAAATAAGGTAGGGCTTAATACACAACCTTGTCGGACACCAATTGGACATTGAAAAAACTCAAATAATCAAAGTTAGCTCTGACACACGATAACAGGGAAGAATACGGGTCGGGAAAAAACGGCACCGGAAAAAACGGCACCGGAGAAAATGGCACCGGAAAAATGGCATCGGGAAAATAAGGCACCTGGAATAAATGGCACCCGGAATAAATGGCACCCGGTAATAGGGCCTAATGGTGTGACACACACACACACACACACACACACACACACACACACACACACACACACACACACACACACACACACACAGAGAGAGAGAGAGAGAGAGAGAGAGAGAGAGAGAGAGAGAGAGAGAGAGAGAGAGAACACATAAACAAGCTCACCCTTTACATTATCACCCCATTTCACACACACACACACACACACACACACACACACACACACACACACACACACACACACACACACACACACACATACACACACACACACACACACACACACACACACACACACACACACACACACACACACACACACACACACACACACACACACACACACACGCACGCACACACACACACACATAAATGTGATATGTTTGTTTTTGTCACATTTGTTTTACTTGCACGTTTTTTACTTACTTGTTTTATGACTTACACGTGTTGTAATGCTAAGCAAGAAACTTGCACTTTTAAACGTAGAAAGTAAAATAAACATCCTTTACAAATTACTCAACACAAATCAGAATTAACGGTGCCATTTTTTCCACTTTCTCGTATTTCTATTACTTTGGGGTGCCGTTATTTCCGGTGCCATTTTTTCCGGTGCCATTTTCTCCGGTGCCGTTTTTTTTCCGGTGCCCTTTTTTCCTACAACCGAAGAATACATAGCATGTAACGAACTAAAAAACTTTCCTCTGATACCTTGATTCCTCAAACATTCAAGAAGCTTGTCGTGGCGCACAGAATCAAAGGCCTTTTGAAAGTCAACATAAGCAACATATAATTTTTGGCCTTTTTTGCTCATACACTTCTGAACAATAGAGTGAAGATTGAAAATCTGATCCACAGTAGAGTAATTCTTACGAAATCCTGCTTGACTCTCTGAAATCATTTTATTTTCTTCCAACCATTTGTATAACCTTGCATTTAAAATTGAGGAATAACATTTACTGATTGCACTAATAAGTGAAACACCTCTATAATTGTTTGCTTGGTTTCTATCTCCTTTGTCAATACCTAACCAAGTATATATTTCCATGCTATTAATATGCGAAAACAGTTTCTCGAAGTTGACCACGTAAACGATAATAAATGAGTTGTGTGTATATTTTGTTACTAATGGAGCTAGTAGTTGTTTTTTTTTTTGTTTTTTATCACCCCTGTCCCCCACGCCTCCATTCTCCTTTTCCATCTCCCCGCCACCCCTCTTTTTGTGTTTGTATTATGGCCTATGGCTGATGTACAATAAACACTCGGACTCGGACTCTCTCTCTCTCATCTCTCTCTCTCCTCTCTCTCTCTCTCTCTCTCTCTCTCTCTCTCTCTCTCTCTCTCTCTCTCTCCTCTCTCTCTCTCCTCTCTCTCTCTCTCTCTCTCTCCGCGTCCCTTCTCATGTCAAAGTTTCTCAGCCACCGTCATGTCTACCCGTCCCTTTCAATCGTTTGCCTCTGTTGGTTTTCCGACGTCTTCTCTACGTCACAGCATGTTGAAGTTCCTGGTCGCTCCATCAGCCCGTCAGAGGACGTCTTCTGTAGTCACAGCATGTTGAAGTTCCTGGTCGCTCCATCAGCCCGTCAGGAGGACGTCTTCTCTAGTCACAGCATGGTAAAGTCCCTGGTCGCTCCATCAGCACGTCAGGAGGACGTCTTCTCTAGTCACAGCATGGTAAAGTCCCTGGTCGCTCCATCAGCACGTCAGGAGACGTCTTCTCTACGTCACAGCATGTTGAAGTTCCTGGTCGCTCCATCAGCCCGTCAGGAGGACGTCTTCTCTACGTCACAGCATGGTGAAGTCCCTGGTCGCTCCATCAGCACGTCAGGAGGACGTCTTCTCTACGTCACAGCATGGTAAAGTTCCTGGTCGCTCCATCAGCCCGTCAGGAGGACGTCTACTCTAGTCACAGCATGGTGAAGTTCCTGGTCGCTCCATCAGCCCGTCAAGAGGACGTCTTCTCTACGTCACAGCATGGTAAAGTCCCTGGTCGCTCCATCAGCACGTCAGGAGGACGTCTTCTCTAGTCACAGCATGGTAAAGTCCCTGGTCGCTCCATCAGCACGTCAGGAGGACGTCTTCTCTACGTCACAGCATGGTGAAGTCCCTGGTCGCTCCATCAGCACGTCAGAAGGACGTCTTCTCTAGTCACAGCATGGTAAAGTCCCTGGTCGCTCCATCGGTACGTCAGGAGGACGTCTTCTCTACGTCACAGCATGGTGAAGTTGCTGGTCGCTCCATCAGCACGTCAGGAGTGGCGAGCAGAAAATAGAGTGCCGCTGACATAAATGAAAATACCCCCCCCCCCCCAATAAAAATGCACACATGCGTCTGTGTGTGTGTGTGTGTGTGTGTGTGTGGTGTGTGTGTGTGTGTGTGTGCGTGCGTGCGTGCGTGCGTGCGTGCGTGCGTGCGTGCGTGCGTGCGCGCGTGCACATGTGTGTGTGTGTGTGTGTGTGTGTGTGTGTGTGTGTGTGCGTGCGCGTGCGCGCACGTGTGTGTGTGTGTGTGTGTGTGTGTGTGTGTGTGTGTGTGTGTGTGTGTGTGTGTGTGTGTGCGTGTGTGTGTTCACATATTAAATGCCAGTGTGACGTGCTTATGTGCATGTGTTTGAAGTAGAATGACTGCTGAGTTGATTTGGATCACTGTTTGATAAATACAAAAATAATAACACAAGGCAAACTGAATGTCGTAAAGCATGTGCTGATTTGTTACTACCGGCAAGGAAGATATGTTTCCACTCACATTTCTTAGATGGTTCACCTGCTCGTCATCAAGATCACACAATACACTTTTGAACCAGTTTGGCCAAAACTTGGTGAGAAAATGGAATGTAAACCAAGGCCAAACCCATTAAACCTGGGTGCCGATCCACTTCAGAGGATGACCCAGGATCTGTCCCACATTGGCGGAGGTCTTCGCTTTCCCCGTGGGCTCTTCTACTTCCTTGTAAAATTGCCTCGTTCTGAGGGAACGGCTTTCTGCTTCCTTGTAAAACTGCCTCGTATCTGAGAGGAACGGAGAGAACTATAAAAAGCTCATTCTGGCTCACCCGGTCTCAACAAGTTTCGACCGGGCGACTCCAGAATGAGCTTTTTATAGTTCTCTAACAAGTAAGACTTCAATAACCAAAAATAACGACCCTACAAACAAACATATTGTGTAGGATTATCCGTTTTCAATACTAATTTACTAAAGTTTTCAGAGAGTAACGTAGGGGAAAGCAGCAGTGGCTGAACACGCCCCATAGAGTAACGTAGGGGAAAAGCAGCAGTCACTGAACACACCCCATATACAAACGGTGGAGCAGGCTATCCGATTACTTACTACGTGTCCAGACATGACGATCACGCGATGGGCTGATGTCACAGCCGACGAATCGGCAGGGGGTTACAATTAAGTGCTGGCTTACGGCGCTCACATGACCAGGTTAACCAACAAGAAGACCGATTTCACCATTCCCCCACTGACTGCCGAACGAGAAGGACGCGTTTACTGTGCTCTTTACTGTGCTTGGTTGTGTTATTTTAACAATGTCTAACAGGTTTACCGAAGAACAGGCTTGCGCTATTCGAGATTACAAGTTTTACTTTAACTGCATGTTAGAGTATTTGTCAAAAAAGGAACTAAGCGAAGCATGTTCTCTACCAGTGAAACCGAAAAGAAGCATTGCTTTTCTAGAAGGCGGAGAAAAGGAAAAAAGTGAACCGACTGCTTTGGAAATGGACGACTATCTTAAAGGTTTGTTGGTTCAAGAAAATGAAAACTGAAGGCAATATTGCTGAACAACTATAGCCGATTTCAATAGGTGTTTGACTATCGATGAGATGGTTCCTTATCTAAAAAAATGGCGCTGCATTGTTGAAAGTTGGCCAAAGAAAAGCAATCCATCATGCATTGATTGTTGGGCGCTGGCTTGAGACAGCTCAAGTCATGTTTAAAAACAAAAAACGCATCAAACATGGCGTTTATTTCTTAAGATGCAGGTAAACATGGCTGATTCGTATGCTAGAAAACTTATTCAACTTTCTATGTGTTTTTATAACTATCCTAAATTTCACAAGCTAGGAATCAGTATAAATGAACTGTGTAGCAAACGTCAAACTATCATTAGACTTATGCGACTGAATGACGATTTTTGGAGGTTCTGGCAACAAACTAGATAGGGATAGGCAGACCTTAGTACATCTACCAGTATGGAGAGGAGTAGTGTGTAGCCAGCACTATCTCCATAAAAATGCTCCAAATATACAATGACGGATGTACTACTACTGGCGATTAGAGCCGCCATAAAAGCTCGGCTACAGCAATTACTGCTGTAACTCTGCCAAAGCCAGTTGCAAGCCTGGTTGAGAAAAGGGGAGCACAGCGGCAAACTAGGCCAAACGACCCTACTGTGATCACTTGACCTGCAAAGCGCGGCAAACTAGGCCAAACGACCCTACTGTGATCACTTGGCCTAGTTGGTTACACTTAACACCTTCACCCCAAGTCACCCCAAGTCCTTAATTAAGTTCTTAATTAAGTCACCCCAAGTTTTTAATTAAGTTTTTAATTAAGTTGCCCCAAGTTTTTAATTAAGTTTTTAATTAAGTTTTTAATTAAGTTGTTCATTAAGTTCCTTTAAGTTTCTACTTAAGTCACATCAAGTTCTTAATAAGTTCTTGATTAAGTCACCTCAAGTTCTAACTTAAGTCACCTCAAGTTCTTAACTTAAGTCACCTCAAGTTCATAACTAAGTCATCCTCTAAGTACAACCAAGTTCTTATTCAAGTTAACTTATAATTATTTATTAAGTTCTTAAGGTATTATAGCATCTGAAATGGATCAAAATGATCTTTTGTTGTTGGCGTTCTGGGTTGTTGTTGTGTTCATCTTCTATATTTAGCGGCAGAGATTGTTCGGACTGCTCTGGGTTTTGCTGTCTTTGTTTATATATTTTATAACCGTAATAACCACCCCCAACAGCAGCAAGGGCGCCAAAAATGGCAACAGTTTTAAGTTCAATATTCCATGAAGACTTTGGCAGTGTAGGCCTCGAATCAACTTGTTCTGGCGTTTTATAGCCGCATTGAAACAACTGGCACTTTTTCATTCTGTGCTTGTAACATTAATTTTGTTCGCTTGTTCCACTCTGCTAATTTTTTTCCTGCTGCAACACGTCCAGGATTTTTACTGACCACTTTCACCTGAATTCAATGTTTTCTGATTCTGCTGATTTTCTGGCTCGGTCATTTTGAAGGGAAATAAAATCTATATGATTAAAAGTATTAATCCCATGATTAGCGGCGATAATAATGTTCCAAATCTGTAATACAGTCACACCCTAGAGACTCTAATGACTTTGTTAAAACTGGATCCTGCGTTAAATCATACATAAAGTCTTGTTCAGAATCGATGGGAGCAAACTACTAACTAGTTTAGTGTACAAACTAAGAACCGTTTGTCCTACACTTTTTACCATTCTTGATCCCAGTTGCGCTTCATACCTGTTATGATACTTTATAATGTCTTGTGGCGACATCTGTTGAATTTTCTATGCTGAATTCATTGCCGAGGAACTGTTTTGTTTTTCCGCATGCTGCCAAAGGGAATACAACTTCTCTTTTTGGGGCATAACAGCTTGGTCATCAACTTCTTCATTTGTAAGTCCAAGACGGATTAGGTCGCCCTGTAGCTGTAGTAGATCATCGCTGTTCATTTTTTTTTATCAATTATAATTATTTTATTTTTAAAAATGAGCACCGAAAAAACTGTCGCCAACCTTGTATACCATTCTGCTGTTATTGGCAGCCCTAAGTATGGGATACACAATGCTTGGTAAAGCTTGTTAAGAATTAAACCACGGATCTTGGCAAGCTAGACTTTGAGATTCAGCAAAGCTAATTGCTATCATTGCAGCTTCGTTTGCTACGAAAGATTTTTTAGTTAAGCAAGGAATAATTCCAGAGAGTATCAATATGTAAAATTAAAAAATACACTTTATAAAAATGGCTTCACTCGAAATGATGATAGGCGGCACTGGGGGTTAATGCGCTTGCTTTTAGCGGAAGTAATTACGCTTTTTAGTAAACTGCTGGATGACGGGAGAGAAAAGACATAACAAAGCTATGGGCAACTAGCCGCAGCACAAGACACCTATAAAAAGAAAGGGGAATTGAGCAGTTAGATTTTATTAACGACAAACTGAAAAACGGGGGCATGCAGCTTACACATTTAAAGACGTTGATCAAGCAATAAAAGAATATTATCTTGTAACAGGCAAACCAATCGAGACTTTGCCCCCCCCAAAATTCAGTGACTTTTATCACCCATCAGAAAAACAAAAGATGCAAGAAATCGGGTTTATTGTCTTTGGTATGACCGTCGTGTATTTGTTGCGATAATATTGGCTGAAAAAAAATGAACAAAATCTATTATTCCCCCAAAAGGGTATTGGAAGGGGATAACGGCAATAAAAAAGCTAAGCCAAGCAGCGGGGGCAGTGAACAAACAGCAAAGGAATGGTTATCTAAACAAGCGATTTGGCAAATTTATTTACCTGCGCCTAGACGAATACAGAGACCCCCACTTTCTGAACCCCAATACCGAACGACACCATCAAATGGATCTTCTATATTTACCCCATGATACGATTAGACGAAAAAGATTTAAGTACGCACTCACAGTCATTGACATAGCTTCAAGATACAAAGATGCGGAACCATTAACACAAAAGAGTGCTTCTGCTGTTGCTGTTGCCATACAATGATATACCAACGAGGCCCGCTAAATTACCCTCGCATAAATTCAAGTCGATGATGGAAAAGAATTTAAAGGTCGAGTGAATCAATTATTTTTAAAAACAAGAGTTACCATTAAAAGAGGCATTCCAGGAGTTCACAGATCACAGGCTTTGGTTGAAAACTTTAACAAACAGTTATCTGAAAGACTTTTTTCCTACCAGTATCACAGAGAGCTGATTGAATTCTCGCAACACAGAATGGGTTAGAAGACTGCCCTCAGTTTGCGCGCAATGAATAATGAAAAATTTTTAAAGGGGCTAAACCAGTACAAGCAATAAAAAAACAAACAATAGATGTTGTGAAGGAGAGTCTTCATCCGGCAAACTTTACCATTTGGATTGAAAGTAAGGTACCCTTTTTTTACCGGAGGAAGCGGAGGGGACACTCGCATCAGGGCAACCGATCCAGTTTGGAGTGTTTTATCCATTGAAATAAAAAGAATTGTAAAGATGGGAAACCGCCCGTGTATTATTTACGAGAAACTGCACAACAAAACAACCAGCTCCCAAAGATCTTTTGTAAAGGAAGAACTGCAGATAATCCCGCCAGGCAGTTTTCCCGTTGCTTAATAATTTTTAATTTACATAAAATGGAAGCGCAGAACGAAAAAGAATGATAAATGAAGAGAACTTGGAATTGATACGGGAATTATATGATACAAATTCTATTATTAATGAAAATTTATGTGGATTTATCGGCACATGGGAAAGCATCCAGATCACCTACAACCCAAATCCCAAATTTTTGGGCATCAGATATGGGGAAAAGAATATCTTGAAATAATAAAAAAAATTCGAGCCGCCAAGCAAACATGAAAAATAATTTGGCTGAATTGTATAATGATATGAATGAGCTTATAACAAAACTTGAGGAAAAATATGAAGAAGGTATATATACTCAGAGGGATAAAAACGCGAAAACAAACTGTATAGAAATTTTGATGTAATTTTTGGGTACCGATTCCTTTGAACTGGTAATAGAAAGTGAGAAAAAGCAATCGAACACCGCAAAAGTGTCCTTTCAAGTTCATTCTGGTAGAAAAAAAGGTTTACATGAACTTTACCTTGGGCCCTGTGTTAACAGCAGAATGTCAGTATCTGGTGTGACCACCTCGAGCATTGATCACAGCTGTGCACCTGCGGTACATCGAGCGCACCAGAGTGTTGGTCTGCCTCTGGGGGGCTTGCCACCACACCTGGCCCACAGCAAAAGCAAGCTGAGCTGCTGTCTGGGTCTGGGGTTGAGCTGGTTTTAACTGCCTCTGAAGGCATCCCAGAAATTTCTCTATTGGGTTAAGGTCGGGAAAACGGGCTGGGTGAGGCAGCAGATTGATGTTGTTCTGCCTCAGGAAGTTCTGCGTAGCACGGGCAGTGTGCGGCCTTGCGTTGTCCTGCTAAACAGGTTCTGTGGATGCCGCTGGAAATGCGCAGGATGTGGGGCCCTCAGAACTTGGTCGATGTAATGAACAGCAGTGACCCCGTTACCACTCCTGGACCCACATTCTGGAAGATGACTGGCCAAAACGGCGATTTATGCCGATTTGCCCCCCCGATCATGATGCTTTCACCACCCCATGGGTCCCCTTTCGGTGATGTTGGCATCCGTGAAGCGTTCCCCGCTCCCTTTTCCAGATCCGGGTCGGCCATCGCCTGGTCGACGCAGAACCGGCTTTCATCACTGAAGAGGACTCGGCCCCAGTCTCGATGGCGCCAATGCACGTGGATCTGTGCCCCTGCAGACGGTTCTGGCGAGCGGTGTCAGATAGGGCGCGGGTGGACGCCTGCATTTGGGGACAACTTGTTCAGTCGGCCGCACGGGTCTGTTGCTGATTGGCCTGCCTGGTTGCCGACGGTGTTCCCGGCTGTTTTGGCAGCGGTTTGGTAAGGCTCCCGTCGATGCTGACGAAGAAGATGGCGGTCTTGGGTGTGTGGTGACCTCGGCTGCCGCTCTCGGGGCTGTCTCAGTGGTGTTTCTTTCTTGAAAGCGTCCAGGCGAAGGGGTAGACGGTGGAAATTGATCCGAATGCGATAGCGACCTGCCTCATTTTGGAACCCCGGCCTGCAGTTGCCCCATTGCTATGCAACGATCTTGACGAGAAAGTCTCGGCATTAAGTTGGCGCCTCTGGAAGGGATGATTTGAACTTTTTGGGGTTTGGAAATTTATAGCCCCACAATGGGGGCCACATTGAGTTGCAATTCACATTGATGCACGTGGCGTAGGTAGTCCACATGGCAAATGCACTCCTCGTGCCAAAAACGCTGACCCGGCAACATTCACCCACTGTTACGAGGTTACAACCGGCCAAGACACCACGTACTGCTAATGTTGCACGTGCCAACGACATTGCTTACGTCCTGTTCACAATGTGAACAATCGTGCACTGTCTCTATTTTTTCGCGTTTTTTATGCCTCTGAGTATATTTATGACGTTCTCCAGTGCCCAATTGCATATGAAAACTCTGGATTAACAAATACTCGTTTAGTGTTTGTTCTATCTAATGACTTCTTTGTTACAACAGTTGTGTTAATCTCATGCAGATTAGATCGTAGTTTTACGTTCCCATGATGAAAGGTATGTTTATTGAACAATGCTTCTTTGTAGTTGTCATGGGATATGTTTGACTGCACAACACTGCGAGATATTCCCTTTGCTTTCTTAATGGTTTTCTCCTGGCTCGAAAGACTGTACATTTTCGACCTTAAACCAACAAACTCTTTAATCACCCCTCCAGATAATTCGTCCTTCATCTTTCCTAAAACCTTCTTGTTAACGGTTGAATGCAAAGGCGAATCTTTAGGATAATCAGATGTGTCGTACCATCCTGCATGCCCTTTAGCTACTTCTATTTCCATGTCTTTATAGATGTCTTCAGTGGGGATATCTATAACAAAACTATCTGTATCTGTGTAAAGTACTCTGGACTCGGATACAAGGGCTTAAAGTAGTCATAAAGAAATTCTAACATCAAAAGCTTTGATAATTCTAAAACAGTAAACCCAATAAAAACAGGTTTGTCCAATTTGACTTTCTTTTTTTTCATCATTATGCCAAAAAGCTGATCATGAAATCTTCTAAAATCCTGATAATTTGGTTTTGAAGTCAGCTTAATTGCCTCGTTCTCTTTGGTGACCAATCTGACATCTTTGCGCTTGTGCGGATTTTCCATAGTCTTTCCGAAAAAGCTGTTGTTCATCAGCTTGAAAAAGTCTTTTTCTGAAGCATCTGTGGATTTAGTTCTGAGATCAGTGTTCTTCATGATGTATGGTTTCATGAACTGTTCTTGGTCAAAAGCAATTATACGATGAACTGCTGTCAACGTCAAACCATGTCTTAAATAAAATTGTAGAAGTCTGTAATGACAGACATAATTTTTTTTGCCCCGAAGATTAGGCACAAGTTTAGGCGGCTCTCTTGGATTCATCTTTAGACTTTCTGCTGCTAATGGATAGTCATTATGCAGGTCATGGAGTTCCTGAGGATATTCTAAGTCAACTTCTAGAATGAAACCACGCTGTTGATCTGGCGTTAAACTGCTCAACCACTTTAATGCCTTTTGAGTATTTTTCGTACTGCCACCAGTGTACATTTTAAAGTTGCGTAATGGAAGTGATGCGCCATTGCCCAACCATACAGTTTGTTTGCATCTAAATACATGAGATAGTTAGACCTTTTACTTGGATCATAATCATCTAAGTATTTGTTGTTTGCTTTACAGTAATGATGCGACGCCATACTAATTCCTCCGCGCAATCCGTTTTCAATCATCTGAATCATTGGTAAATCTGACAATAAATCAATCTGTACTCCAGTAAACTTTAAGAAAGCGTCCCAGCTCATCCCAGGCACAGAAATATAATGCGCGGGATCCAGGCTGTAATGTTTCATGCAGGTCTTCCTATAATTTTCAAGGACGTCCGCCAACAAACATACATCGGCCATTAAGTAGGAATCATGATAGTCTCCCATCGTTTTACAATCTAACTTCTGCCACGCATCTTGAGCATGCTGGTAATCAGAATCACTAATGCCTTTTCCTCTAAGACTAGAAAAGAACGCTTCTTTAGGCGGAAGTGTATCTTCATCAAACCTTTCCCAACTGTTCATGTACTCATAAGGGTAAACGCCCTTTCTAACAAGAGTTGGGACAAAATATTCTTCCGTTATTGGGCAGGACTTTAAGGACATAGCCAGTGACTCTAATGAACCCATCATGTGCTGCATAGAGTCATAAAAAGACATGTTATTTAAAGTGAAACACATGTACTTTTCTGACGACTGTGCAATGCATGACACCCTGAAGGCATCGTCTACTGCTTTCATTATAAGATGAGAGTCGTAACCTCGCAAGTTATGAAAGAAGATGGGCAGCTTCCATGTCTTAGGATCAAACTTTAGTTGAAGATTGCATTTACTGTGCGCTGCTCCTTGAACTTTCCGCTAATGTGATCATGGTCTCTTACTGTCGGATTTGCTGCGTCTGATGAGAGGCCTAAACCACAAATCCAACAATGTGTGGCTGAGTCATACTGTTCTTGGTCTTCGGGTGTCATTATGATTTCAGATAAATTCAGATTATTAGAACAATCATTACGCACTTGCTGCATGCGCTGTAAAAATCTTCTAGCCGCATTTGGTCCTCTGTATAATTCTGGCGTTGAATGAGCGCCATCCGACCTGACAATAATGAAGGCAAATGAACAAATCTGATGATTACTCATTAAGACTGTTTTTCGAAGTTTTTGTGGCGCTGGCCCTTCATAAGGAACAATAAACGACTCAAAGTCTGCGTAAACTACGTATGGAGAATTTTGCAGCCGTTTCCAGTTCTTAAAACTAACTTTAGATCCGGGTGGGGGCGTAATTAGTTCTGTATTACAGTCAACTGGGCCGATACAATGTTTCTTATGTTCGCTTGCGGCTTGAGCAGATGGCATTCTTGTTAAACATTTTCTACAGAATTCTTGTTTGCGTCTTTGTTTTGAAGTATGCTGCATTAGTCTACTCATTGTTCGTATCAATGTGTAATGCGGTAGCCCCGCTGGTGAAAGAATCAGTAGTAAGTCAACATGATTTTTGTCTGGTTCGCCTATTGTTGGACTGTTCTTGGACACTTTAATAGGCTGTAGATGTGTTTCCTCAGACCATGTGTAGACATTAACAGTTATTGGTTTGTTTTGTTCTTCAAACTGATCAATGGAATCCACGCTAACAGGAAAGGATATTTCACTAAAGTTAAGATCATTGATGTAAGGTTCATAGTTAGACACTCTCTCTGCGTTTTTGCTGGGCGTAATGCAGCCTTGCAAGAACACACCACATGAAACATTTGCTGTCTGAATTCTTTATGTTTAGAACTGCTCTTTTTGCAACTAATGCTGGAGGTAGTGGAATGTAAGACCTGCCTACAATCGGCTCATACTTAGACTGTTTTAATCTGATCTCTAAGACTTCGCTCTCTGACCAACCGGAGCCTCTCATTTTGGCTTCTTCAGCGGCTACATCAAACTGTGTAAGCAGTTGGTCTGCCCAACCAGGTGTTAGTCATTATGAGAAAGAATAGTCTGTTGTTTAGTTGAGACCCAGACTTTTAGGTTTTCTTCATTTATTGTTATATAGTCGATTAAAACAGCTAACATTACTTTAACTGGCGGGTCTATTGTTAGTTTACCTGGAACTTGAGAAATTGCATGAGCAACACTTGCCTGTACGTTTGTTGGATCAATGACTTCTAAATTAATATCATTTAAAGCTTTTGACAAACGCTCTCCCTTAAGCATTCCTTCAAACAATTCGTCTGGTCCTTCATATATCTTATCCATGCTGAGTTTCTTTTCTAACTCAAAATATTTATTTAAATTTTAAAAAAAAATTAATCAGAATCAATATCAACGGTCTTTTTGTGCTTGGACTCATAAACTAAAGTATAAACGCCCTTTGATGTTGTTACTGTGAGCTGTTTAGAACAGAGTTTAATGTCTCGTTTACTTTTTTTAAACATTCCTTTTTTATCTGCTCGGTGTCCGGCTGTTGAGAAAAACTTGCCCTTGCCTTTTTTGAAGATCAAACTTTTGTCTTTTATAGTCATCAAAATCGGCCTGTAAACGACTAAATTCTTCATCCGTGATGTTTGAGTCAGCTAGCGCTTTATTTATTGTCAGTTTGAACGAGCTAAGTTTAGCTGTTATTAGTTGAACCATAGCTGTGTGCTTTTGGAGTTTAGTTTTTAATTTTTTGCCAGCAGCACTTACAGCTAATGAACACACACCGAGAGCTAAAGACAAACCGGCTAGAGGTAAAGCTGCGGGTGCACCAACACCTGTTGCTAAGAGGCCTACACTCGTTCCTGCTGATAGAGCACTAATAGTCGATGTTCCAGTATTAACATATGTAACAGCATTAAAGGCAGCAGAATACCTTCGTTTGGTTTTGCTGTATTTTGAAAGGTCTTGCTCTAGTTTTTGTTGCATTTGCGTAATGTTTGTTAATCTGAAGGTTTTTATGTTAGGGGTTTCTACTATCCCTTCTTTTGGCGCCTCTGGTGCTGTAGGCACATTCGGATAAACCTGAACGACATGCTTTTTTAAAATAAAAAATTTTTAGCAACTATAATCGATCTGTTCTTAATATTCAGCTGGGTTATAAGCGTTACTATCTTCTGTAATTGAAGCCCGCAATCTC
>CM031603.1:15767731-15780231 GCA_018398815.1 Conus ventricosus | reverse complement strand
GGAGCGGGAAAGAACAGAGAGAAAAGAAAAAAGGTGAAAAAGAGGAGAGAGAAAGAAAAACGGAAAAAGAGGAGAGAGAAAAGAACGGGAAAAAGAGGAGAGAGAAAGAGAACGGGAAAAAGAGGAGAGAGAAAGGAAGGGGAAAAGGAGGAGAGAGAAGAGAACCGGGAAAAAGAGGAGAGAGAACGGGAAAGGAGGGGGGAAGAGAACGGGAAAGAGAGGAGAGAGAAAGAGAAGGGGAAAGAGAGGAAAGAGAAAGAAGGGAGATAAGGCAGTTTGAGTTAGAAAAATTAAAATTGGAGAAGAACGGGACGGGGACGCAAAACCTAAAGGAACTTTGCACCACATGTCATCCCTTGATCAATATGCCAAGGTTCGTGATAATCCGGACCATTTAGAGGATTTCATTTCGCATTTGAAAGGATTGCCAAAGATCAGGGCTTACCGAAGAACGGTGGGCCACAAATTTGTCTGCGCTGCTGACCCAAGCTGGGGATGCTTTTTCTGCTTACCACCGGAAAAACAGACAGATTATGAGTCGGTGCGCGATGCTTTGTTTCAGAGGATCAGGTAACCGCCGATAGATAGGAAATTGTTCAGAGAAACCGTTCGTAAATCAGGTGAGACGCCCCGTACAGTTTCTTTATCGGTTTTGGGGCTCTCTTTGATAAATGGATAAGGTTAGGAAACATTGAACAAACATTTGAATCTTTGGGGGAGGAGATCGTTAAGGGAAAGCAAATTCTCTCCACTTGTCGGAAGGGAATCTCACAGTTTCTGGGGGGAAAGAGAATTAGGAGTTTAGAGGAGTTAGTGAAAGTTGCAGACAGGTATAATCTGCCCATGATCAGGTAATGTGGTGAAGGGATAAACCACCCGTCCCATAACCCCAAACCACACGGTCCAGGGAGTAAATGCCGACTCCCTCAACAAGAGTGGAAACTGCGATCGGAGCAGGCCCCTAGGCCCTGGGGAAACCATGGGAACCAAGACGATCCCAAAGAAGGATCGCTTTTGTTTAAGTGCGGGCGAGAGGGTCACATCGCTAAGGACTGTAGGCGAGGACAGGTACACTCAGTTGTTGCTGTGAATAAAATTCAGCGGGAAGTTTAAAAGCGCCGCTCCAACCACCAGGGCAGTGGTGAAGGGGGCGGCAGTCACTTGTTTACTGGACACCGGGCTAACACTAGCGGCAATGGTAGACCCCAGTCTGGTAACGATAAAGACTACACAGGGAGACCATCGTGTGCGATACCAGATGGAAGAATCAGTCAGCTCCCTTTGGCCTATATTAGGGTGGAGCCCGATTTTGTAAGGGACACCATTATCGCAGAGTTTCAAAGGGACCTTCCCTACCCAACTTTACTGGGGTGTAGGTACATTCTCCCAAAAGCCCTCCCAGTCGGTTGACCAAGTAGGAGAGGTAAATGTCGTGGAAACAAGGGCAACCACCAAAAAGCGAGAACCGCTGACGCTGTGGTTATCCCCACCAACTCTCATCCGGGGGAAAGGATCCGCAACTGCAGCAGGCTGCGATCCCCTGACTCCCATCGGAAGAGAGTAAATGATGGAACATCCTGCGAGAGGCCAAACGGGAAGAGCGCCTTCACGGACCCACAATGGCATAATTGTGCGTGAATTTAGGAGGGGTGGTGAAGTTATCCCCCAGGTAGTAGTCCCAAAAGGAGAAACGGAGGCGGTGCTCCAGATGGGACATGAGAGCCTAACAGGACCCCATCTAGGGACAGCAAAGACCCTAGATAAGATCGTCCAAAGAATTCCATTGGCCAGGGATCAATGGAGATGTCAAGTGGTATGTAGGTCATGTGACAGGTGCCACGCTTGGGTCCCAAGAATACGAGACCCGCTCGCTTGAGACCTATGCCGCTCATTGACCAGCCATTCCCGCGGGTAGGGGTAGATATTTAGGGCAATTGTGCCGCATCAATCAAGGAAATCGCTCATCTCACAGCGATTGATTATGCGACACGCTATGGCGGATGCGGTGCCGGTGAAGAATGTCCAGACAAGGCAGTAGCAGAAGCTCTCCTGACGGTCTGGACCAGGGTGGGCGTGCCAGAAGAATCTGACGGACCAAGGCCGTCGGGTTTATTAGTGGAGTCATGGCTGAAGTCAACCGATCCTCTCGGTCGACCATCTGACGACCACTCCCCTACACCTCAAACCAATGGCTTGGTAGAGGGGTTCCACGCCACTCTAAAGACAATGCTGAAGAAGTGTTGTGAAACCCCCCAGAGACTGGGACCGTTATATCCCGCCATTTTGTTTGCATACAGGGAGGTGCCCCAGGCCAGCTTGGGTTTTCTCCATTCGAGCTATTGTATGGGCGGACCGTCGGGGACCCAGGGCAATACCAGGCGATCGGGGACGGATGATAAGGTGGAAGCCCCAAGTCCAGACCACGTACCAGTTTGTAACAGAATAAGGGAAGCTGGAGACAGCTAGCAAACTAGCGAAAACAGAATCTGGCACCGGCGCAAGAGAAGCAAGCAGATTTTCTATGATCGCCGTGCTAGGGAAAAGAACATTTGAGCCAGGAGATAAAAGTACTGCTCTTGCTGCCGAGCAGCATAACAAATTGCAGTTTTCCTGAAGGGGCCCCTTCATTGGTAGTGGAAGCAAAGGGGGGGATGAATTACTCTATTTTGTTGCGTCCAACTGCGTTAAAACTTACCATGTGAACATGCTTAGGTATGTGAGACGTGCGGAAGCCGCTAATTCCGTGGTAGCCACCCTTGTGAGGGAGGAAAATGGGGCGGACTGTGAACAGTCCGGAACAATTCCCAGTCCCCCTCTGACGGCAAGCAGAACGTGTGAGGACTGCATGTTAGATCCGCTGCTCCAAAGGGGGGCGGCCGCAGCAAGAAGTTCGCGTCTGCTTGCCGAATTCCGGACACCTGACGAACGACGGGACTCACTCATCTGGCGGTTCCAGGTCACACTGCTTGATGAGCAACCAGTGCGATCTAAAACCCTATCCTCTTCCCCTGCCAGGCAGGAAGCCGTTAGGGAAGAGATTAGGAAATGCTGGCATTAGGGGGGATCGAACCAAAAGCAGCACCATACGCTTCACCGTGCGTACGGTACAGAAGAAGGATGGATCAAACCCGGGTTTTGCGTAGACTACGCAGGCTGAATTGCGTCACTGCTTTCCAAGCAGAAGCTATGCCAGATCCGGAGGCCATCTTCGCCAAAACGCCAATGCCCAAATATTTTTCTAAGGTGGACCTCACCAAGGGCTATTGGCAGATCCCTGTTAAGCCAGCAGACCGGCCGAAGCTGGCGTTCATCACCCAGGACGGGACATACACTGGCGGTCTGCCGTTCGGAGTGAAGAATGCTCCTAGTGTTTTTTTCGGCGATGATGGGGATTATTTGGGGCCCTGAGGGGGAAACCAGTGGACAATTTCATGGTTGATCTCCTCATCGCGACCCAAACATGGGGAAGAGCATATGGCAGTCTGGAGAGCTGTCTGGAGAGACTGCTGAAGCAGACTGACCGCTCGGCCCTCAAGTTTTCTGTAGGGTTCGGACCCTTGACTACCTTGGACATCGTTCAGCTGTGGCCAGCTGTCACTAAGAGGATGCCAAGGTGAGTCGCTTAAGGAAGCGGAGAGACCAACAACAAAGAAGGGGGGTAAGGGCTTTTCTGGGACTGGCTGGTTATTACCGCCAGTTTTGTGCCCCATTTCAGCACCATAGCAGGACCTCTCACGGACCTGCTGAGAAGGGTGCACCCAACAAGGTGGTGTGGACAGGGGGAAAGTGAGGGGCATTCCAGTCCCTGAAGGACCATCTAACTTCCGGCTCTGTACTTAGGCTGCCAGACTTAAACAAGGGCTTTATGCTGAGGACAGATGCTAGTGATCTGGGCCTTGGGGCCGTCATACTCCAAGCCCATGATGGAGTGTTACATCCCGTAGCATACGCGAGTCGGAAACTGAACGAGCGGAACGTAACTACGCTGTGTCCGAAAGGGTGCCTGCCCCTAGTGTTGGGGGTGTCCCGGTTTCAGAAGTACTTGTATGGGAGGACTTTTGTCCTCGAGACCGATTCACGAACCTCTGTCGTATTTGGCCCCAAACCAAACTGGGCCAGCAGTCGTCTCTTTGCGGTGGTCACTGCTATCCAGGAGTATTCTATAGAGTTCGCTACATCCCGGGTAGCCAGAACGTAGCAGCAGACTTCATGAGTAGAAGCATGGGGGAGGTGGTCGAGTCAGAGTAGCAGCCACCTAGCTGTGGGTTTTCAGATCCGCCCTGTGGTTTCCTTTGGGGTACATGAAAATGGTGATTGCCAAAATGATGGTTTAGTTTTATTTTATTTGCCAGTATAGGGCGGGGTTGAGCTTATGTTCATGTGTTATTTTTCATTTTTTGATATATGTTTACCCGTATGCGTTTTTGTTTATTGCCCATTATGGGGCGGGGTTGAGTGCATGCTCACGTGTTATGATTTAAAGATTTTTCTCGTTTTATATCAGTTTGCTTATGTTGTCTTGTTCACTGATCGGTAAAGTGTTTGTGAATTCAGGATAAATGCTTGATTTGCATATTGTGGTGAGACGGTGTGAGCAGTTTGTGGCCACACGCCTGAATTTGATTTTGATGTTATGTAGGTTGGGGCACACGCCTGAATTTGAAAGTTGTCTTTGTGGATTGTGGCACCGCCTTGAATTTGATTTTGATGTTAAGTAGCTGGGCACCACCTGAATTTAAATCTTGTGTGATTATGGTGGTGCTATATTAGAAGTGAATGGAATGATTAATTAAAAATGTATGGACATCTGATAGCTATCGTTTATAGAGAGAGTTTTTGATTATATGTGAGCCAGTTTATGACTGAGTGATTCAATGGACTATTGACTGATTTATTATTTTTAATTGGGTACATTATCCCTGTTAGAGATGTTGATGGAAGTGATGTCTTGAAGCATAGGGTAGCACTGTTATATCGACCCATGCAGTTGGTTGTTTTATCCAATCTGAGAACTTGTCCTGGAGGGAAATGTTGATTGGAACAACATTCTTAGGTACGGGGGTGTAATGAGTTTGGCCGAATGTTCTCGAGCTTTAGGAAATTAAGGGTAGTTTGCTGTTGTTGAGAGCACGTTCCTTGGGTCTTCAGTGTGCGAATTCAGGCATCACCAGGGGGGGATACCCCGAGTCGATATACTGAAGGAGGGAGAGTGCTGGGAAGTGTTTCGCATGTCCGAGGGATAGTAACCCAAAAACATGCTGACCTGCGGTTCCCGGGTAAAAAGAGTGTCCACTTTGAGCACTGGCTATTCACTGGGCTCCCCCGTGGGCCTGAAGGGAAGGCGATCGTGTCAGGTGACCGTCATGGGTAGGGGGACCGTCGCCTGCCGGCAGAGTACAGCGACCATTCAGTTTGTCCCTGTTAGAGGAATGAATGGAAGGCGGCGGCCCATCGAGTGGTTTGCGCCTTGTTGTCTATAGAGGTAGTAAATACTTGAAGCATCAGTCATGGCGGTAGAGAGGTCGGGCTGTTAGTTCAATGGGTAGCTTGGGGGAATCGAACATGAGTTTGAATAGGAGGTTTGCATTAACCACTGGGTGCCCAAGTCTTTGTTGGCGCTAGCAGCTGTGGTGTGGTGTATGTGTAGGTGGGCTAGTGATCCATTGGTGGAATAAAAATAACTTGGGGATTTATTGGTACAAATCGTGTGATGTGTGTGTGCCAGTGATTCATTGGTTGAGCCAGTTAAACTCGGGTTCTCTCTTTCTTTGAGAACGAAATTAAGGTGCTTGGAAAACCAGGAAGTGTTTTGACTCATTAAGGGAAAGTGAACTCGCCCGTCTTGCTGAGGGGCTCAAGAAAATACAGCGTGAAGCAGAGGTTAGCTGTCGCCTCGTTGTCTCCTGGGTTTGGGGGCGTATGACATGGAGGTTCTGTACCTCGGACCGACGACGAGAAGAATTGTCTCCCCGTGTGGGACGGTCGACAGCAAGACGTGTAGCCTGTTGGAGCCTAGACCCGGGAGCTGCCAGACAACGGGGGGGGTTTGCAGCCCGAGAAAGACCTGTGGGAGAGGCCGACAGGAGCCCTTTCAGTGGAGAGGGCGAAGTGCAGTGGAGTCCGGGAGACTCGGTGCGAGGGTGCAACTCAAGCTACGTTGCCAGTGTCCCCCAACTGGGAATTTGGCCCCAAACGGGAGGACACAACAGTGTGGCAGCTTCAGCTCGTGGTCGCACAGTGTGATGAGAGAAACTGGTCAACCAGGGAAAGCTGGCAAGTTTGGACGCTTTATTGCTCTTAAGTTTATAGTGTGCAAACGGAATAGTGGAATATTGTCTTTCCCGGTTAATGAAGAGTAATTGAAGGAAAGGGGATGCGATTTATGAGATTGTCTGTATGATGTTTTCATTGTTGTATGATACAGATAGTTGTGTTGTGTAGTGACGGGTGGGGGCTCGGAGTCAAGTAAATAAAGTTGAAATTTTTTTTATGAAATGTTATTGGTTTCCCGTTTACCTTTGTGCGGGCCCGATGTGAGTGACAGAGTGGGGTGTGCCTATTTCGAGAGCGCATTTTGGTTGTGAAAGCGTAAATACTTCTGTCTATAACCCCTGCATCCTGAATATGAAATCATATTTTTTAAAAACGAGGGGGAGCGTCGGAGACCCGTCACAGTGTAGTTATGGATGTAAGATTTACGTCCTATCAATTACAATTGGTTATTTAAAACCCCTTTCATGACAAAAAGGCTACAAGCAGGATTGAGCAAAAGACTGATTTTCGGCATTGATGGCGACGATACTGCATCTCTTTTTTTTTCTTTTGGAAAGAAACCAAAACCGACTTTAGCTTTTCAGACTCTTTCACATGGCTTTAAAAAAAAAACGGCATTTTGGCCTAAGAATGATGGGTTTTTAAAGGAGTTGAAGACAGTGATCATCAGACTGATAATGATTGGATAACATTGCACTCTGTGTACCCAAACTTAAAAGATATGCATGCCATAATGCAATCAGTATGTGTAAAAAAATCAAAGGCTAATGGTGAGTTGCATTGTAAAACAAAAAGGGGAAAACAGGGGGTGAAGATTTCTTTTCTTTTTATAATGTTGTTCACGCTAACTTCCCACTGATCCCTGTCGGGTTTTCCAGGGAATTCAACTTTACTGTCTTTTTAAGTATTGAAATCAGTGGGTAGGTAAAAAATGATTTAAACTTCATAAACATTTATGAATAGTAACAAGACCCAAAAAACAATAAATTAGTAGTAGGTAAGTCAATGATGATGTGATTAAAAAACCCAGTAAAAAGTTTATTCTGTTGCTATTTGGTAATTCCTTAAATCATACAGGTGTTGCTTCAACGTGAATAAGATTCAGATCAAAGAACTCATTTAAACTCTCCCAGCCGAAAGGAAGACCAGCTGGACCAGTTCTCTTCCCTGTTATAAAACAAACCCATTCCAACAGTAACAGAAATCACAGTCACCATAATCGACACAGCTCCAGAGGGATGGGAAGAAGCACGCACACCCTGTCCAGTAACAGATCACGTTTCAAAGTCAGGAAGCACGCATTCAAAATCAAGAAGTGTCCAGAGTTTGTTTAACCTAATCCACGTGGATGTTGCTTTGTAACTTCAACGTTTTTGTCTGGACGTTGACACTGTGAAAACTAGGAGTCAAAATACATTACATGTGACTGTTTTACATCGTGTCAGACCTCCTCTCTTTGTGCACCTGCTACTGGTTCCTCTAGCCGTTGTCTTGTCACACGGTGATACAGATATTCATGAGTGAGTCAGCTTGTCTTTGTTGGCTGTCGTTACTTTACATTAGTTTCAGCCATCTTTTGCCTGTTTAGAATTTGCTTCGCATTCTTGCTCTCATGAGCTCTCGTTTATCAATGAAAAATGCATAAATTTCCCAACCACCCCACTCCAAAATACGCACGCGAGCACACACACACACACACACACACACACACACACACACACACACACACACACACACACAACACACACACACACGCACGCACGCACGCACGCACGCACGCACGCACGCACGCACGCACGCGCGGGCGCACGCACGCACGCACGCGCACCACACACACACACACACACACACACACACACACACACACACACACACACACACACACACACACACACACACACACACACTTATGCGCGCGCGCGCGCGCAAAGTGCGCACGAGATCCTCACAATGTTTGATGGTAGACACAAACATAAAGATCGACTGAGCCTTGGGAACAGTACAGAGGTTTGAAATTGTCCGATGTGGGTGTTTCCGAGCATGCAATGTGGTGAAAAAGTGCCACCTCTTATGGTAGAGATGCACACTTCCTGATGTCTTTACTCAAACTTTATCACGCAGGTTTAGTGGTGTGTGCTCTTCGCCGCCTCTGCCAAGCACAAACCACATGTTCTTACAGTATTTGCAGAGGACATGTTTCTCACTGATTTTCTTTACATCTTTCCTCCCCGAGGAAGGCAAAGATGCTTTGAGATTTTTTTTTTTTCAGACTCTACCTCCCACTCCTTTCCTCAACCACATTGGATGACCAGTTTGGAATGGAATTGTGTGATGCGCATCACTGTCCACTGGTGTGTGAGGTCAAAGAACTGAATTGAAAGACCCCCACCCTCTCTCTTACAATCTTCCAACCCCCATTCCATCACTATATCTTCACGAAACAGTTCATGTCATGTCTATCTGCCAAAGGTCTGCCATTCCATGCTCCCCCTCACGCCCCATAGTCTCCAGACGGCCCGTCCTAGATGTTTGTTGATGTGGTCAGTCTAAGGAGTTAGCATGCTGAAGCAAAAGCATCGACCTAGTGCTCTGACTGCATCCCACTGGAAATGAACAGCGGACGTCATTGCTAGATCTTTGGGCGTTTTGAGAAGACCTCTTGGTTTTGAGTAGTTGTCCGTCCCTGTCTTTGTGAGTGATCGCTTTCATCATCTGCAAGTGTCAGGATCAGTTCAGTTCAGTTCAGTGGTTTATTTAACGTCTTTTCATCACCAGTGATATTAGACACTCGTTAAAAAACAACAACAACAAAACCAACAAAAAAACTTATCTAGTACTTGCAAAGCCACATCTGATACGTGCATGTTTACATAAGTGAAATACCCTAGTGGTACACGAAGTTGTACTCTTTACAAAAATTTTGCAACCTGTGACTGCGAAAGAACCATGGCAATTTCAGCAACACATGAACCATATAAGACACTATTAACATTATCAAAGTTAATCATCTCAATACCTTTCTCCTGATAGAGCGAGGTCAGCACTGAGCATTCAAACAAAAGATGACGCACAGAAATGTTTTCTCTGCAGACACAAGTAATACCATGAGAATATTTAGTGTTCCAAGTATTCAGCCTTAATTTATGAATCAATCAACAATGTGCCTTGGGCACAATGGTAAAGTAGCCATGTTTTGACTAAAATTCTGCTTATGTATATACTTTTCCATAATCTGGATTAATTCACAAGAGGACAAATCTCTGTGCCGTTGATCTCTTCTCTCTCTCTCTCTCTCTCTCTCTCTCTCTCTCTCTCTCTCTCTCTCTCTCTTCTCTCTCTTCTGTCTCTCTCTGTCTCTCTCTCTCTCTCTGTCTCTCTCTGTCTCTGTCTCTCTCTCTCTCTTGACTTTTTGGTCTTTTGGCACTGTTTTTATCCATGATAAAAAAATGCGTGCTTCTCTATTTCCTTGCCTGTTAACTGCAGGCATGCAAACATTGGCACCTTTGGTATTTAAACTACTAAAACAACGAACAGACAAATGAGAAAGAAAGTTAAACTACCCTATTTGTGAAGTTCTTAAGCTTGTAAAGAAACAAAAGACATAGGCAACAAAATTATTTAGTTGATACACTATCTCGATCTCTGTCTCTGTCTCTGTCTCCTCTCTCTCTCTCTCTCAAACACACACACACACACACACACACACACACACACACCACACACACACACACACACACACACACACACACACACACACACGCACACACACGAAAACACACATACAGAGAGGAGAGAGAGAGAGAGAGAGAGAGAGAGAGAGAGGGAGAGAGAGAGAGAGAGGAGAGGAGAGAGGGGAGAGAGAGAGAGAGAGAGAGAGAAGTGGAAATTGAAGAAAAGATCATCCCACAGTGGGTTCTCTGTTTACACGTTACCCCAAGGTGTCAGGCCGAATCAAATGAATCGCCAACAGGCCTGGTTTCATGAAATACCTAATGCTCTATTTGCCCACCCTGTCTCACACACCCCTCTCTCCCCATCTGCCCCTCACCTTCCACCACCCCATCACGTCCTCTCCCTTCCCATCACCACCACCACCATCACCGCCTCTCACTCTGCTGCCCCCTCCTTTCCCCCTGCAGTCTAACAGGACTTTGTTGATCTGATCAGGGTGACACTAGTTGAATCACCGAGCTGATTGGATGGATCCAGTTTAAGATAGCTGGTGACGTATCCTCCCTCCCCCTCCAGCTTCACTTGCCTCTCCTTCATCCTTCCCTTACTCGCCGTTTTTCTGGCATGAGAGGCGTTCTTGTGGCCGTGTTTATCAGAAACAGTTTCTGCCCTTGAGAAGAGCCAACGCTCTGTGAAGTTCTGTCACTGTGCTCTACTTGTTTTGTTTTTTTTTAATCTTCTTCACCTTTTTACCCGAAGCTAGGAACGGTGTGGGTGATATGTTGAGGTAAGAGAGAGAGAGAGAGAGAGAGAGAGAGAGAGAGGAGAGAGAGAGAGAGAGAGAGGAGAGAGAGATAGGAGAGAGAGAGAGCGAGAAGAGAGAGAGAGAGAGAGGGGGGGTGAGAGATAGATAAACAGTGAGAGACAGACAGACAGACAGACAGACAGACAGTGACAGACAGAATCACAATGGAGAGAACAAAGACAGAGATATTCAAACAGACAAACATGCATCCAGGCAGACTGTAAGACAAACTGGACAAACAGGAGTGGAGTTAAGTTGTGGCTAAAAAAAAAAGAAAAAAAAAGAAAACAAACAACAAATAAAAAAGAATTGGGAGCGGACCGCCATTAAGACTGTCAAAGTTCCAGAGCACAAATTGCTCCACAGACACACACTAACCTACAATCTGTACACAAAACAAGTTATGCTTCTCTCCTGGTCTCAGTTCCAGTGAAACACAATGACAGTACCTCCTCCTCTCTCCTCCTCCTCCTCCTCCTCCTCCCTCCATACACAACCCTCGCATCCCTCCCGTCTCCTCCCGTCTCTGAAATTGGCAGACGAAATGAGCTGAGGAACAAGGCTTGTGTGAGTGTAGATCTGTGATTTGAAAGAGTCGGATAATGAGAGGGGTGGAATGCACAGCCAGAAAGAATTGGATAGATTGGAAGCTGAGCTGGGATGAAGAGAGACAGGGTACGGTGGCACAGAGATGAACTGAATGAAATCAACGGCAGAGGAAAGGTCCACAGACATGAAGAAGGTAGAAGAATGGACGTGGGTAAGTCAGTTAATTCTGGTGGCTTACACCCAGCCAACACTGGAAGCCACTCTGAGAATGTAGGCAGTTAAAATGAAACAAACAAACAACAACACCGGAACACTATACACACTAAAACGACAAAACCAATTCATAGACACCAAATTTCAAGCGCTGAAAATTAAAAAGAAAAAGAAAACACTGCTCAGACATTGTTTATCACCAACAACGTTTTCATTATATGATCAGATCAACTGAAAAATATTAACCTCCATAAAATATAAAACAAGAAAGAAAGGACAATGTTTAGAACGGAGGAAAGAACGAAAGAAAAAAAAGAAAGAAGGAAAGAAAGAAAAAGAAAGAAAGAAAGAAAAGAAAGAAAGAAAGAAAGAAGAAAGAAAGAAAGAAGGTATGTAAGAAAAAGAAAAGGAAGAATAAGAAAGAAATAAAGTCACAAGAGGTGGAATACCAAAGAAAATCCCACAGTTGGAATACGCAAAAGGTGGAACATTAAAGAACATGCAACATGTGTCACAGATGGAATATCACAGAAAATCACAAAAGATGGAACATCAGGGGAAATCAGGACAGGTAGAAAATTAAAAAAAAATAATCACAACAGGTGGAAGATCAAAGAAATTACAAGTTGGAATATAAAAGAAACTAACGAAAGATGGAACATTATATGCAAAGCGGCATTAGGTAGAACATCAAAGAAAATAACAAAGTTGGAATATAAAAGAAACTAACGAAAGATGGAACATTATAAGCAAAGCGGCATTAGGTAGAACATCAAAGAAAATAACAAGCAGAAATTTTTTAAGAACTGCAAATGACAACAGGTGGAACATCTTGGACAAGGTCTTCATGGAACCAGGTAGCCACGGTACAAGGTCTTCACCAAGGGACGTGGCACAAAATAAGGACACTTTAAACAAGTCAGAATATTTTCATTTTTCTTCATCTTTCTGACAGTCATTGCTTTTCGCCCACCCCACACCCCACCCC
>CM031603.1:15758099-15760599 GCA_018398815.1 Conus ventricosus | reverse complement strand
CCAGACGTTCTCAGATGTTCCACCTGTCAAGAGTGTTGTTTGTTTGTTTGTTTGTTTGTTGTTGATATTCCATCTGTGGTGATTTACTTCTGTATTCCACCTGTTGTTATTTTCTTTCTTTCCTTCCTTCGTTGCTTCTTTCTTCCTTATTTTCCTTTCTTTCGTTTCTTTTTTTTAAATTTCTGATATTTTTCGTTTGATCTGACGACATGATGAAAACATTGTTGGTGATAAATTGTGTTTGAGACCAGTCTTATAATTTTCAGGGCTTAAGACTTGGTAGCTACATTATGGACATAGCTTATGAACATGTACATTGTTCCAACCATTTATTGTTTTGTTGTTGTTGACTGCATACAACCCCGACGTGGCCTTCCCTGTTGGCTGAGCGTAAACCACTTGAATTGACTGACTCAACCCATGTCCATTTCCACCCTCTTCCTGTCCGGGGATTTCTTTTTTGTCGTTGATTTCATTCAGTCTCATCTCTGTGCCATTGTATCCTGTCTCTCTCCCTCCTAGCTTAGTTTCCAATCTGTCAAAGTCTTTCTGGCTATGCGTTCCACTCCTCTCATTATCCGACTCTTTCACAATCACAGATCTACACACACACCAGCCTTGTTGCTCAGCCCATTTCTTCTGGCAGTTTCAAAGACGGGGGGAGACGGGAGATTTGTCAGGATTGTGTACGGAGGGAGGTGGAGGAGGAGGAGGAGGTACTGTCATTCTGTTTCACTGGAACTGAGACCAGGAACAGAAGCATAATCTTGTTTGTGTACAGATTATAGGTTAGTGTGTGTCTGTGGAGCAATTTGTGCTCTGGAACATTGACAGTCTTAATGGTGGTCCGCTCTAAATCCTTTCTTCTTTACTTGTTTGTTTTCATTTATCTTAAAGGTACAGACCCACTTCACCCCTGTTTATCAGTCTGTCGTATGGTCTGTCTGCACGGATATTTATCTGTTTGAATATGTCTGCCTTTTACACTTTCTTTTTTTTTTTTTTACTTACTGTTATCTTTTCTGTCTGTCTGTCTGTCAATCTGTCTCTTCTCTTCTCTCTCTCTCTCTTTTCTCTCTCTCTCTCTCTCTCTCTCTCCTCTCTCTCTCTCTCTCTCCTCTCTCTCTTATTGTTATTTTTTTCTGTCTGTCTGTCTGTCTGTCTGTCTGTCTGTCTATCTGTCTCTTCTCTTCTCTCTCTCTCCTCTCTCTCTCTCTCTCCTCTCTCTCTCTCTCTCTCTCTCTCTCTCTCTCTCTCTCTCTCTTCACAACCTGTCACTCACATGGCTTGTGGCTTTGGGAAGAAAGCCAAAGAAAAATAAAAGAGTTTGAGCAGAGTAGCAGAACTTACAGAGCTTTGACTTTTCCAGACGACGAAGAATGTTTCTGATAGAGACAGCCACAAAACTCCTTGCATGCAAGAAAGTCTGAAGAGGGAGGGAGGGATGGAGGGAGGGATGGGAGAGACGCAAAGAGGATGGAGATGAGTGAGAGGGAGGACACGTCACCAGCTATCTTAAACTGGATCCATCCAATCAACTGGAGATTCAACTAGCGTCACGCTGATGAAATCAACAAAGTCCTGTTAGACTACTGGGGGACAGGAGGGGGCAGGAGAGTGAGAGGTGGTGACAGTGGTGGTGGTGGTGATGGGGGAGGGAGGGGACGTGTCGGGGTGTTAAGGGTGTTGGAAGTGGAGGGGGCAGATGGGGAAAAGGGTGATAGGGGAGGGAAGGGGGCAGACAGAGCATTAGGTATTTCATGAAACCAGGCCTGCTGGCGATGCATTGGATTCGGTCTAACACCTTGGGGTAACGTGTTTCAGAGAAACCCACTCCCGGGTGATATTTTTTTTCGATTTCCACTTTTCTCTCTCTCTCTCTCTCTCTCTCTCTCTCTCTCTCTCTCCTCTCTCTCTCTCTCTTCTCTCTCTCTTTTCTCTCTCTCTCTCTCTCTCTCTTTCTCTCTCTTCTCTCTCTCTCTCTCTCTCTCTCTCTCTCTCTCTTTTCTGTTTTTTTTTCTTTTCTTTCTTGTTTTTCTTTCTTTCTTTTAGTCACTATAGAATGAAAGTGTCACTGCGCCAAACATTACATATAGATAAATCCAAACAGTCCGTATCAAATACCAAAGTACCATAGTCTGCAGAGAATGTCCATTAGTAAGTAACTTACAGACAGGCATGGTGAATGGGAGGTGGTGAAAGAAACCTGATTGTTTCTCCTTAAGCATTCTTCTTAAAACCGAAAAGGCAGAGGAGTCAAATTACCACTTTCCGCGGTCACTGAGGAGAAACAATCAGGTTTCGAAATATCGGTATCTGACCAGGAGTTATATGTTAGTGGGTTTTTCTCCCCATTTGAGATCGTCTCCCCCTTGGAAACTATAAGCTTTCTGAAGGCTCATTTTGAGAAGCATTTATTTTATTTTTCCCCATTCGCCCACACAAGCAATATACTGTTAGTTAGGCAGAATAATCTGCCACTGCAGATATGAATGCTTAT
>CM031603.1:15749859-15754599 GCA_018398815.1 Conus ventricosus | reverse complement strand
TTCTCGTTCGTCGTGTGTGTGTGTTGTGCGTGCTGCGTGCGTGCGTGCGTGCGTGCGTGCGTGCGTGCATGCGTGCGTGCGTGCGTGCGTGCGTGCGTGCGTGCGTGTGTGTGTGTGTGTTGTGTGTGTGTGTGTGTGTGTTGTGTGTGTGTGTGTGTGTGTGTGTGTAGGTATGTGTGTGTGTGTTTCCGTATGTGCATTTGCATTAACATGTAACTATATGTGCACTGCAGATACTTTACCCATAAAACGAGATTTTACTAGTGCCTTTTGTCAGTAGCAAACTCCCTTGTTTGTAATACTTTCTTTTTAAATCCACTAAGAGCAGATTAATGCTGCTCACAAGACTTCTATTCATCGTACTCTATGGAGGATGACCTATCAGATGCCTTCGTATGATGTAGTGTACAAGCAGAGATGTGCTGAGGGGAGGAGGAGGAGACGGGGCGCACACAGGGGGTGATGGAAATATGACCCGCATATGAGACTGAACCCACAAACCCCGGAATCGTCTGTCTATCACGCAAATGATTTATCCACTGAGCCACCAAATGGGTCGCGTTAGCGGCACTGGTCTGCAGCGATGTTACATTTAGATGTTTTACTTGCCTGTCGCTAGTATCTTTTTTTGGAATACATTCCACGTATCCAGTTATCTGGCGTAGACAGACATGCTGAGGAGCCGGGGGTGGGGGGTGGGGGGGGGGGGGAAGAGGCAGGAGAGGGGAGGGGGAGAGGGTTGTAGGGAAGGTGGTGGTGCGCCGTGGAATCTGGCAGCAGCAAATGCCGAAATGAATGTTCATGTGGAACCTGAGTTTCTCATGTAGTTTGGTACTACCAGTCTACAAACCTCGCCAGAAAGGAGTCTGTGGGTTTGTTGTGGTTTACACGTCGGGATAACACAACACGTGTGGTTGTCTCGAATGTAATTTTCTATAAAAGCAACAAGTTCTCGTTTTTCTACTTGATCATGAATTCTCTATCCCCCCCCCCCCCCCCCCCCACTTCGTTTCCATTCCTCTCCCCATACCCTCCCCATCTCCCCTCTGTTGCTTTTTTTTTTCAAGGCAGATAATATGTCGTCAGATGCTGACCATTCCACTCAAAAATGAATCCAAGAAGCAGAACAGTAACCACTACCTCGAGACTGCCCCAGCTGGCACCCTCTTCAGTTACAGACAATGGATACAGAACAGGAAAGGGGAAGAGGAGACGCAGGGAAGTAGACGTGGGGAAAGCAAGGGGAAGTGCGAGGTGTCGAGAAAGTAATTTTGCACAGAGGTTCAACAGGGTTTTCACGAAGATGGAAATCTAAGTAATTTGTTAATTCGTAAATCAGGCTTCCACTGGTTTGGTTTCTTTGCCTGTATAGGTCATGTCTTTCGACTGGCGAACATTTCATTTTATAGGAACTTGTCTTAAATTAACTGCACATGCACCTCAGCATCATTTTCTGTGTCTCCCTCTTCATATTACTGAAAGGGTGTGTTGGGGATATATGAAAGTACTGGCAACATCGACTGTTACAACATAGTAACAACAAGGACTTGTTGTAATGATATATACTCAGAGGCATAAAAAACGCGAAAACAAACTGTATAGAAATTTTGATGTAATTTGGCTACCGATTCCTTTGAACTGGTAATAGAAAGTGAGAAAAAGCAATCGAACACCGCAAAAGTGTCCTTTCAAAGTTCATTCTGGTAGAAAATAAGGTCACATGAACTTGACCTTGACCCTGTGTAACAGCAGAATGTCAGTATCTGGTGTGACCACCTCGAGCATTGATCACAGCTGTGCACCTGCGGTACATCGAGCGCACCAGAGTGTTGGTCTGCCTCTGGGGGACTTGCCACCACACCTGGCCCACAGCAACAGCAAGCTGAGCTGCTGTCTGGGGTCTGGGGTTGAGCTGGTTCAACTGCCTCTGAAGGGCATCCCAAAAATGCTCTATTGGGTTAAGGTCGGGAGAACGGGCTGGGTGAGGCAGCAGATTGATGTTGTTCTGCCTCAGGAAATTCTGCGTAGCACGGGCAGTGTGCGGCCTTGCGTTGTCCTGCTGAAACAGGTTCTGTGGATGCCGCTGGAAATGCGGCAGGATGTGGGGCCTCAGAACTTGGTCGATGTAATGAACAGCAGTGACCCCGTTACCACGTCCTGGACCCACATTCTGGAAGATGACTGGCCCAATACGGCGATTTATGCCGATAGCCCCCCAGATCATGATGCTTTCACCACCCCATGGGTCCCTTTCGGTGATGTTGGCATCCGTGAAGCGTTCCCCCGCTCTTCTCCAGATCCGGATGCGGCCATCGCCTGGGTCGACGCAGAACCGGCTTTCATCACTGAAGAGGACTCGGCCCCAGTCCCGATGGCGCCAATGCACGTGGATCTGTGCCTACTGCAGACGGTTCTGGCGATGCTGGAGTGTCAGGATAGGTCGCCGGGCTGGACGCCTGCATTGGAGACCAACTGTGTTCAGTCGGCGACGCACGGTCCTGTTGCTGATTGGCCTGCCATGGTTGCCGACGGTGTTCCTGGCTGTGTTGGCAGCGGTTTGGTAAGGCTCCCGTCGATGCTGACGAAGAAGATGGCGGTCTTGGGCTGCTGTGGTGACCCTCGGTCTGCCGCTCCTCGGTCTGTCATCAGTGGTGTTTCTTGCTTGAAAGCGGTCCAGAAGGCGATAGACGGTGGAAATGTGGACTCCGAATGCGATAGCGACCTGCCTCATTGGAACCCCGGCCTGCAGTTGCCCCATTGCTATGCAACGATCTTGACGAGAAAGTCTCGGCATTATGTTGGCGCCTCTGGAAGGGATGATTTGAACTTTTTGGGGTTTGGAAATTTATAGCCCCACAATGGAGGCCACATTGAGTTGCAATTCACATTGATGCACGTGGCGTAGGTAGTCCACATGGCAAATGCACTCCTCGTGCCAAAAACGCTGACCCGGCAACATTCGCCCACTGTTACGAGGTTACAACCGGCCAAGACACCACGTACTGCTAATGTTGCACGTGCCAACGACATTGCTTACGTCCTGTTCACAATGTGAACAATCGTGCACTGTCTCTATTTTTTTCGCGTTTTTTATGCCTCTGAGTATATTTACAACAATTAGACACAGTGATATAACAATATCATCATCATCATCATCATCATCATCATCATCATCATCATCATCATCGTCGTCGTCGTCATCGTCATCGTCATCGTCATCGTCATCATCAACATCATCATCAACATCATCATCAACATCATCATCATCATCATCATCATCATCATCATCATCATTCATCATCATCATCACCATCACCATCGTCATCGTCATCGTCATCATCACCATCACCATCACCATCACCATCGTCATCATCATCATCATCATCATCATCAGATCATTATTATGTCTAGGATGACACTCTAGAGAGAGTTTTACAGCCAGAGGGAGGAAGTTGCCCGATCCCTCTCTTCCACCACTTACTCAGGCAAATGTTGTGGCCCACTGTAAGTGGGCAGGGTTGCATCCAAGTCATGACTCCACGATGCCTCTCTACCATTCCAAAAGCGTTCGTGCTGGCGCAGCCGGAATTTAAACCAGCAACTTCTGGATGTTTGGGCGTTTCCACAGCTTAATCTTGCACACATTGCCATTGGACACCTGGTAAAAGTTGGGAAATTTAAAACTCAGGAAGTTCACTGTTATTCCTCCTAGATCAGATTCAGTTGAAACTCTTTTCAGCTGATTCTGCCATTGCCGTTGTGGTTCATATCCCCTTTTTACCAACTATCCCCAGTTGTGTTATCAGATCACAGACTCTGTGGCGAGGACTTTGACTTCAAGCCGAATTCCCTCACCCTGCTGGATTGTCTAGCATACCTTTCATTCTTGTAGATGTAAGCTTACTCCATTCTGTTTCTACATGGCACAGTGATTTCAATTAGAACTATTCGCTTTGGTGGCGCTAAGTAGAGTACAGCATCTGGTCTCGTGTCATTCTTCCTGGTGATTTCTGGGTGTTTCTCCCACACTAGAATGTCTGCTGTGCACTCCCTGTCATCCCGTCTATCAAGTAAACACCGACCCCATGCTCTTTATGTCACAACTGTTCCAGACGACGATTTGTGGCATCCTGCTTTCCGGAATGTTGTTGCTAAAGCTTTTGGTGGCGCTGGGTTTTTTGTTTTTTTGTTTTTTTTAATCTCTGGCAGCGCTAACCACATGCACAATCCCCTGAAGGGTTGGTTGTCTCTCTGTGTACGTTCTCCGAGTTAGTGCTGGTTTCTATGAATCTGGGCTATGTTCTGTTTGTTTGCCGTGAGTGAGCGGACGTGCAGGGTCATCTGATTTCCATCATTTCACCAGGTTTCAGTTTGAAGACAGGTGCTTATAGGCAGAACTGAGGACGATGCTGATCCCAAGAGGTTTATATGCTATATCTCATTCCAGATAAGTCTTTGTTGTGGTGTTGTCCCACGTAGTCCACTTCCTTGTTGTCCTTGCTGGACTTTCTTCTAGACTCTCTTGGTAATTTCTGTATTACCATCTCTCCACTTACTTGTTGTCCTTGCTGGACTTCCTTCTAGACTCGCTGGGCAATTTTTGTATCACCATATCTCTGTTCGTTTTCACTTTTGCCTTTGATCACTCTTCGCGTTTGTTGACTCCAGTCATTGTCGTTGGTTTTTGTATGTCCTGTTGTTTCCTTGACCTTGGGGTTTTCCTTCACTGCACCCACTGCC